>CP097508.1:29696508-30296007 GCA_023547065.1 Musa troglodytarum
TTGGCCACTAGTCTAGCCTTGTTTCTAACCACGATACTGCATTCATCTTGCTTGTTTCTAAATACTCATTTAGTACCAACAACTAAATGGTCACTAGGTCTAGGAATAAGCTTTCATATCTCATTCCTCTAAAATTGATTCAAGTCTTCTTGCATGGCGATAACCCAAGAATCATCTTTCAAGACATCGTCAATACACTTAGGTTCAATTTGAGAAAGAAAAATGGCATGGGCACAAAAATTTTTAAAAGAAGAATGAGTTTGAAACCCTTTTGATGTGTTTCCTATAATTAGCTCCTTAGGATGGGCATCTACATACTTCCATTCCTTAGGTAAGAAAATTTGGGAAGAAGATGCATCCAAGTTGCCATTTTGAGGAGAGGGTTCATTCAAATTTAAATCATCAAAACCAAGATCATCATCAAAATCAATTTTCTTAAATTCAAAAAATTCATTAAAAACTACATGAATAGACTCTTCTATAACTAAGGTTCTTTTGTTAAAAACCCGAAAAACTTTAGAAATGGAAGAGTAACCAAGAAAGATGCCTTCATCATATTTAGCATCAAATTTTCCTATGGCATCCTTTTCATTCAAGATAAAACATTTGCAACCGAAAACTTTATAGTAAGAAACATTAGGTTTTTTATTATTCCACAATTCATATAGAGTCTTAGATAGAGATGGTCTTATTAGAACCCTATTCATGATATAGCAAGCCGTGTTCATAGCTTCAGTCTAAAAATATTTGGGTAAACTATATTCATTTAACATGGTTCTTGTAATTTCTTGTAAATTTCTATTTTTTCTTTCCACTACTCCATTTTGTTGAGGATTCGTTGGAGTAGAGAAGTTGTGGTTATATCCATTTATTATACAAAAATTTTGGAAGTCACGGTTTTGAAATTCACCATCGTGATCACTCCAAATTGATGAAATCATGAAACCTTTTTCGTTTTAAGTAAGTTTACAAAATTTAGAAAAACATTTGAAATAATCACTTTTGTGAGCCAAGAAATAGGTCCAAGTATATCTACTATAGTCATCTACAATTACGAAGGCATATTTGCTACCTCCTAGGCTTGTTATGTCAATTGGTCCAAATAAGTCCAAATGGATCAATTGCAATGGTCTAGTGGTACTAATTTGATTTTTTGGTTTGAAATTAGTTTTTATTTGTTTTCCAAGTTGACAAGCATTACACACTTTGTCCTTGACAAACTTTATATTGGGAATCCCTCGTACTAACTCTCTAGATGAAATCTTAGATATTAGTTTCATACTTGTATGGCCTAATCTCCTATGCCAAAGCCAAGCATCATCATTTAAAACGGAAAAGCACATTTCATTACTAAGTTCATCAAGGTTAATGGTGTAGACATTATTCTGTTTTAACGCAATCATGGATATGTTATTGTTTGGTTTTTCAATGATGCAAACATTAGATTCAAATCTAACGACATAACCTTTATCACATAATTGACTAATGCTTAAAAGATTATGTTTTAATCTATCAACTAGCAATACATCATCAGTTGAAAAACTTGATTTGTTACCTATGGTTCCCTTGCCAATGATTTTACCCTTGTTGTTGTCTCCGAAGGTGACATACCCTTCTTCTTTACTAGTGAGCATAGAGAAATGAGATGGATCTCTGGTCATGTGCCTTGAGTATCTACTATCAAGATACCATCTCTTGCTTTAGCTTGTGAGTTTGTCTACAAAAGAGGATGGTTTTTAGGTACCCATTTGATTTTGGGTGCCCTAAAAATTGATCTACTAAATTTGTAATTTAATATTGAATTATTTATGGTTCCTTTAGGAACCCATATCAATTTATATGGACTAATTTTCTTAAACGGATATTTGTAAATAACATATCTAGTTTTACAACAAAAATTACATTTCAAATGGGGTGATACATGCAATGTGGGTCCTTTAATGAAGATGGTAGGATTTTGGTGAGATCCACTCACAAATCCAATTCCACTTCTATTTGCGACGTGACCCTTATTTGTAAGGATCATGTCCAAGCCCTTGCTACTGACCTTAAACTTGTTTAGGGTCTCTTTAAGTAGCAAGTTCTCACTCTTTATTGCTTCTAAGTGTTCACACTTAGAGCATGGGGGTGAAGGAGTTTGAAGACTATCAAGCTTATTTTGTAATAAAGCATGCTCTTTCTTTAATAGATTAAACTTTTTACTAATAGTTCTACACTCATCAAATAATTCATGAAAGGCGATAGAAAGTTCATCGAAAGATAAATCTTCATTAATTAAATCACATACCTCTTCTCCTAAAGCCATTAGCGCAAAGTTGGCCTCCTCTTTGTTGCTTGCTTCTTTATTCTTAGAATCACTTGAGTCATCCCATGTAGCCTATGAAGCTTTCTTCTTCTTCGATTGCTTCTTCTTGGCTTAGGGGCATTCATTTTTGAAGTGCCCTGACTTCTTACATTCATAGCATATGACTGGGTCCTTTTTATGTTCAAGTTTATTTTTAGTATCATTTTTAAATTTGTTCTTTCTTATAAATTTTTAAAATTTTTGAGTTAAAAGTATAATGTCATCATCACTGTCCTCATCACTTGATGTTCCTTTCAAATGGTCTTCTTGTGTTCTTAGTGTCATATCCTTCCTATTCTTTGAAAGGGGGTTCTCGAGCTCTTTATGAGCATGACACATCATTTCGTAGGTCATTAGAGACCCAATAAGTTCTTCGAGAGGAAATGTTTTAAGATCCTTGGCCTCTTGAATGGCCATAACTTTTGGATCCCAACTCTTTAGAAGGGATCTTAAAATTTTAGTTACAAGTTCAAAATTAGAAAAACCTTTACCAAGTGCTCTGAGTCCATTGATGACATCCGTGAAGCGAATGTACATGTCTCCGATGGACTCACTTGGTTTCATTCGGAAAAGTTCGCAGGAATGCACAAGAATGTTGATTTTGGATTCTTTCACTCGGCTAGTATCTTCATGAGTGATCTTAAGAGTACGCCAAATATCAAAAGCCGATTCATAAATTAAAATGTGATTAAATTCATTTTTGTTGAGTGCGAAAACAAGGCAATCATAGCCTTTGCATTTTAAAGCAAAAGTCTTCTTCTCCGATTCATTCCATTCGCTCGTCGAAAGAGAAGATTTTTGAAATCCATTTTCAATAATGCTCTAAAGCTCAAAATCCATGGAAATAAGAAAGATCCTCATACGAGTCTTCCAATATGTGTAATCCAACCCATTAAACATAGGCGGACGTGTAATGGAATGACCCTCTTGCATGCCGGAATAAGCCATCTCTCTTAGGTTTTAAACCAAATATGAGAGTGAACCTCACTCTGATACCAATTGTTAGGATCGGAGAGGTACTAAGAAGGGGGGGTGAATTATTGTAGCAGATTAAAACTAGTAAGTTTAAAATCGATTTCGTAAATAGTTAGTTCGTATGGAGATTTCGATTCGATGAAAGATGACTTCATTAAAATAGCATGAGTAAAGGCAATCAAGAGTAGGGAGATGAAGACTAAATGATTTGTAGCTAAGTAGAGAAATGATTCAGAAATTTAAACACTCACACATTCAAGGAACACCACGATGTATAGTGGTTCGGTCAAATGACCTACATCCACTTTCGAAGCCTTCTTCGATGAGGCTCCCAACTTTCACTAGCAAGTTATATTGAAGGGGAAGGACCAAATACCCCTCTTATAACCTTTTTACAAGTGGTTCACACTCTTACAAATTTTTGCAAATCAAAGGAGGGAGGTGAACACTTAAGGTATCGAAAACAAGGCTTTGCTATAGCTTTTACTTAATTTCTAACTCTCGAAAGGTTGCTCTCTCAGTTGAGAAAGGAGGGGCATTTATAGACCTTAAAAGGATTCACCTAAATTTGAATCACTTTTGGTTTTCCGATCTTTGTTGTGCCCGCACTTTGTCGATGGCGGTGCCACCACCTATCGATGTCAAACAGCAGCGGTGTATTAGGTAGTGCCACCACCCGGCCCAGCGGTGCCACCGCCCAGGCTCTCAAGTGGTGGCGGTGCCACCGCCCGGGTCTGGCGGTGCCACTGCACTCGGGGAACTTTGCGTGAATGAGCCTTAAATTTTGTGGCCCCCAAGGGGCCCCCTTAATCTACTAAAACGATTATTTCCTAATCCTTACCCTAATTATGTGCTAACTATGAAATTAAAATATAATTCTAAATAATTTAAACCGACATTCTTCAAGTCTTCTTCCGGCGAACTTTTGACACTCCTTCGGATTTCTTCCAGCGGACTCCCAGCAGGCTCCCGGATTCTGTGGCAAGTTCAATGAGTCTTTGGCAAGCTTCTGAACCTTCTCAGTGATCTCTGCAAACCTTTGATGATATCTCCAGTGAACTTCCAAAACCTTCGACAAGTCCCTGATTCTATCTCGGTTGGTTTCAGCAATACTTTCGATGATCCTTCAGACTTCTGGTGAACTCTCGAACTCCCAACGAACTTGACCTCGGTAAATCATTTTATGTTTTCATCCTATCGTAGTTAATCCTGCACACTTATCTCAACAATATGGATTAGAACAAATAATTCACCAATTGACTTCATCATCAAAATCTGAGATTCAACACTTCGAACAATAGAAGACCACTTGAGTGATAACTCAAGTGATGATGATGACGACCTTGAACTTATCACTTAAAAATTTAAAAAGTTCATAAAACAAGAATTAAAGAATACAAATGAACTCAATTTGGACACAACCACTTGTCTTGAACGCAAGAAGCTAGTACAGTCCAAAGACAAGTATACAAAAGTAAAAAAGAAGAAAACACTTAAGGATGAATCAAGTACATCCGAAGACAAAGTGGTGAACTACGCTTTGACGGCTTTCGATAATAAGATAAGTGACTCCGTTAAATCCTTTTTACCTTATTATGAAGTTACTTAGTGCTATTCATGATTTAATAATTTTAAATTAGTTAGTAGGAAATATAAAATATAAAAAAATTATATCATGCATTTCTTTTTAGTGATTTTTGAAAATTAAAAAATATGAATTACAATTGCATGTTAATTTCTCGCACTAAGCTAGATTCATTTAAGAAAGAAAATATTTTGTACAACTAACAACAATAAAAGAAAGATTATTGGAATTAAAATAATTTTGAAGATTCTTTATGGTATCATGCTTGATGATTTTATATTATGCATGAGGATTTGAAGTAATGATCTTATGTTTTGAAATAATGTGTTATATTTTTATTCTTGATGATTTTTATGATGAAACTTGTGTTTCGATTTTAAACGTTGATGCATGTTTTTATTTGGATAAAAGACTTGAGCATGCTTGTATGAAATAAATCACAGAACTTAAAACACATAAAAAGGGAATGCATTTGCTATCCTTAAAGCTTTTTGATTTTTTAGTAAGAGATTCATGAATCTAGTTGTCTTTTTGAATCTTTTGAATGTGATTTTGATGATTTGACAAATTAAATATTTTTAAAATAAATGTTTGTATCATGCTTAATGTTTTTACATTTTGAAATTATGCATGATGAGTTGAAGTAATGATGGTTTGAAAAATATTTATTCAAATGCATGAATCAATAATCCTTTTGTCACATGAATCATGATTCTTTCACTTGAAAATCGAAATTTTATTTTTCATGATCTTGATGACTCGATATTTGATACTTGAGATATGTTTTTGTGAATCAAGATCTCTTATTTGATCTCCTATATTTCTCTTTGCCATTCACTAAAGAGGAGATATATCTAAATGAATCTTGACTCTTCCATTTGAACTAAGATTTAGGTTATATGAATCAAGATTTTTCATTGTTCTCCTATGATTCTACTTGCTATATATTAAAGAGAAGCACTATTGAAATCATGATCTTGATTTCTCACAATTATAACTTGAATTTTCTTTGTACGAATCAAGATCATTTTCTATTTAAGAGATGTGTCATAATGAATCATATTTTTTAGTATTCATGATTTGATATTAATATCTTTCTTGACATGATTTTTTTATATCTATGACTTGTATGCCTCATGTAATGATTAAAATATTTTGAGCCATTGTATCCTCCCCTTCTTTTTGACAAAGACAAAGGGGGAGATAGTTTGCTAGCTTGTGCATCACAAAAGAAAGCAAAATTGCTAGCTTGCACGTTTCATGAGAGAACAATTGCTAGCTTGATCATTGCAAAGGAAGCAAAATTTGCTAAGCTTACACTTCTTAAAAGAGAAGAAATAATTTGCTATCTTGAACATCACCAAAAATTGCTAGCTTGCAATCTTAAGAGAAGCAAAAGTACTATCTTGCCCATCTCAAGAGGCAAAACTTGCAAATTTGCATATCTCAAAAGAGAAGCAAAAATTGCTAACATGCAAAACTTATAATTGTTGCTAGCTTGTATGTTGCAAAACTTGTATATCTTAAAAACTTGCTAGATGCATTTCTCCTTTTTATTGATAACAAAGGGGGACAAGTATGATAATGATGTTAAAATTTCATACATAATGTACTTTGATGATTTGAAATCATGATGAAATTCTACTAATTTTATGAATTTAAAATTTTTATCAATATGGCATATTGATAGGGGAAGTTTGATTTAAACTCTATCATTAATTAGTTATCATTATAAAAAAAAGGGGGAGATTGTTGAATCTCATATTTTGATGATGAAATCAATTGATGAGTTTATGATCTAATCTGCATTTTAAGTAATATAGGACTAGCTTTGATCGGGAAGAGACAATTAAAGTATAAGGAATCGAAAGTTGGGCCAGAGTGAAAAATGTCAGAAGATTGGATGTCGAGCCGGAGGATCAGTTGACGTATCGGCAAAAGGCTTCGAATGATGAGTCTGGGTATCAGGCCAAGAAGAGTAGATATTATGCCAAGGAGATTGGAGTTACGAAGGTCAATTGGCCGATTGAGTAATAAGCCACAAGAGAGGATAATGCGCCGAAGGATCAAAAGAAGTGCCAATGAACCAATGACATATCGGATAATAAATAATTTATTCTTTATAATAATTATCTAGATTGAAGTAGTTTTAAGTTGTAATTGGGTTAGAATTAGGTCAACTTAATTGGGGATCAATTGGGCCTAAATTAGGACTAGTTGGGGCCCCTTGGAAGGCCCATTTAGTGACACTGCCAAACTGGCAGTGGAACCGCCTATGAGTTGGAAAAGTAAAAAGATATACTTTTCCAAGTTGTAGGCAGTGGTATCGCCCAATCTAGGTGGTGGTACCACCCAGGCTAGAGGTAATATCGCCAGAACCTTTGTTTTAGAGGTTCTGCGGGCAGTAGCACCACCCAGTGCAAGTAATGGTACCGCATGTACTAGGAAGACTCAAAAATTTGAATTTTGGCTTCGTTTTTGAAGCCATTTGGGGCTTATAAATGCTCCACTCATCCTAGCAAGAATCATAGAAGAAAAAGTGAGCTAAAATTCTAGTGAATCAAAGTTAAAATCTTAAAAAGTCTCGAGTGTTCCTTCTCTCCTCTTGAAAAGTTTAGAATTTTGTCTAAGGAAGGTGTGAGACTTGTAGAGGTTATCTGCTAAACCTTTGAAAAAGAGAAAGAGTTGTAAAAGGGTGGTTGATCTTCACCTATTGAAAGAAGATCGATAGTGGAAGCCGGCGATCTCGACGGAGGAGGAATCAAAAGTGGATGTAAGTCACAACGACTAGACCACTATAAATTTACTGTACACTCTCTTTCTTCTCTTATTTGCTTGCTATTTAGTCACATTGCATACTACCTTACCTGCTTATCATACTCTTATAAATATTTTCAAAGTTAAATGCTTTTCTTGTTGAATCTCGAATTTTGATGATGAAACTAATTGATTATGTTTTGTGATCTAATTGCGTTTTGAGTGACATAGGCCTACTATCGATCATGATTAGATAGTTGATGCTAGAGGAATTGACATTACACCAGGTGATCACATCAGGATGTTGGATGTCGAGCCAGAGGTTCGGTCGACAATCGGTAGAAGGCTTCGTACGTCGGGCATCGGGATAAGAAGAGCATGTTGCGCCAAGGATTTGGAGTTACGGAGGTCAACCGCCGATTAGGCAACAAAACACAAGAGAACACGATGCGCCAAAGAATTGGACAAAGCGTTGACCAATGATGTGCCGGGCAATAGAATGTCAATTCGTATTGTAATAATTGTCTAGATCGAATAGAGTTTTTGTTTGTGTGTGTGTAAGATTAACTACGATAACGATGAAGACGTAAAGCGAAACAAAGTGTCAGAAGACAAGCGTGTTGGATTGTTGGGAGTTCGAGAATTTGACGGAAGTCTGAAGATTCATTAGGAGTGCTGCCGGAACTGGCCGAGAACGAGTAGAGAGCTTACCGAAGGGTCTTTGGAAGTTCACCGGAAGATTCGTCGGAAGCTCGTGGAGCTTGCCAAGAAAGATTGGAGCTTACCAAAGAAGCTAGTTGGAACTCGCCAAGATCATCGTGAAGTCCAGGAGCTTGCCGGAAGTCTGTAGAATAGTTTCCAAGGGTTCATTGGAAGACTATCGGAAGTTCACTAGAAGCTCGCCGAAAGAAGTCTTGACTTGTTGGACTTTGTAATAGCTTAGGAAATATCTTTAATTTCGTAGTTAGTATGTTAATTTAGGTTAGAATTAGGTGTTAATCCTATAATTTAAATAGGGGCCAATTGGGCCCGATAACGGACTGGTTTGGGCCGAGTTTAAGGCCCAACCAGTGAAGCTGGAAGAGCCCAGGTGGTGGCACCACTGGGCTGGGCAACAGCACTGCCCGGTACACTGACAGTGTCAGTGTCAGATTGGCGGTGGTACTACCAGTGTCAAGCGATGGTACCACCATAATAATGAAGTCTGAGGCAATTCAAATTTGGGCTCCAAATTTGAATCCTCTTGGGGTCTATAAATACCCTAGATGTTCTTGCTAAGAGAGCAAGAAGAGTGCAAGAAAACTAAGGGAAAACTCTATCATTTGAAGTAGAAATTGTTGAATCTTGGATTTTGATGATGAAACTAATTGAGTGTGATTTGTGGTCTAACTGCGTGTTGAGTTACGCAGGTCTACTATCGATCAGGATTAGACAGTTGATAATGGAGGAATTGACGTTGCGCCGGAAGTAATCACGTCAGGATATTGGATGTCGAGCTAGAGATTCGGTCGACTATCGGCAGGAGGCTTCGTACGTCGGGTATCAGGCTAAGAAGAGCGTGTTGCGCCAAGGATATCAGAATTGCGGAGGTCAATCACCGATTGGGCAACGGACCGCAAGAGAGAACGATGTGCTGAAGGATCGAACGAAGCGCCGACCAATGACGTGCCGGGCAACTGAATGTCAATTCGTATTGTAATAACTGTCTAGATCGAAGTAGAGTGTTTGTTGTTTGTGTGCAGGAGTAACTACGATAAGGATGAAGACGTAAAGCGAAACAAAGGGTCGAAGTCAAGTGCGATGGATCATTAGGAGTTCGAGAGTTGGATGGAAGTCTGAAGATTCGTTGGGAGTGCTGTCGGAACTGGCCAAGAACGAGAGGGAGCT
Source organism: Musa troglodytarum (assembly GCA_023547065.1). Classification (NCBI taxonomy): domain Eukaryota; kingdom Viridiplantae; phylum Streptophyta; class Magnoliopsida; order Zingiberales; family Musaceae; genus Musa; species Musa troglodytarum. The sequence goes on from CP097508.1 coordinate 29,706,057, forward strand.
TGCCGAAGGGTTTTCGAAAGTTCGCCGGGAGGTTCGTCAGAAATTCGCGGAGCTTGCCTAGAAAGATCGGAGCTTGCCAAAGAAGCTCGGGGGAACTCACCAAAATTATCGTGGAGTCCGAGAGGTTGCAGGGAGTTCGCAGGATGGTTTCTGAGGGATCATCGAAAGACCGTCGGAAGTTCGTCGGAAGCTCGCCGGAAGAAGACTTGACTTACGGACTTTGTAATAGCTTAGGAATGTCTTTAATTTCGTAGTTAGCACATCAATTTGGGTTAGGATTAGGGGTTAATCCTTTAACCCAAGTATGGGCCCATTGGCCCTTGTTGAACCAGTTTGGGCCAAGTTTTCAACCCAAACCAAATGTAGATTTGTCTTTGGCGGTGGAGCCCAGCCAATGTGCCCAGCATGTGTGCATGCATGCATGCATCTTTGGGCTACGTGTATGCATGCTTTGGCGGTAGCACGCCGGCATGCATCTTGCTACGTGCATGCATCTTTGGCGGGTGCCAAATTGTGTCTTTGGCACCGCCGCACCGCTACTATAGATCGCCATCGTAGCCAGTAGCACCGTCCGATTATTGTAGCAGTAGCACCGCTTGGCAGAGCAAGTACCATCTTGTAGTGGTAGCACCGCTTGGCTAAGGCGGTAGCACCACCTGGGTGTGTTAGTCTGTCAGGACTGACAGCACTGAAAAACTCAAAAGATTCAAATTTTTAGCTCCAAGTTTGGGCTCTAAATTTGAATCACTTTGAGGCTTATAAATACCCCTTCTTTCTTAGCTGAAAGAAGAACCCTTTTGAGAAGTTAGAATCTTAGTTTTAAGTCTTGAAAAGTCTTATTCTTGCTAAGTGTTCACCTCATTCTTCTTGTGAAATCTTGTAAGAGTGTGAACCACTTGTAAAGGGTTGTAAGAGGGGTATTTGATCCTTCCCCTTCAAAAGATTTAGTAGTGGAAGAAGGGAGCCTCATCGGAGAAGGCTTCGGAAGTGGATGTCGGTCACTTTGATCGAACCACTATACATTGCTGCGTCTTGATTGTGTGTGTTTAAATTTTTGTTTTATTTCTTTACTTTGCTGCAAGCCTTTACTTTACTTACTCACTTCCTTTTCATCTTCATACGCATGCTTTAAAGTTAAAACACAATCTTTCCGGGTTCAAACGAAACGTTGCTTTCATCGTACGAAGTTTTCGAAGCTTGTTTTAAATAGCTAAAAAATCTATTGTTTTATCCACTGCACTAATTCACCCCCCCCCCCCCTCTTAGTGCTGCTCGATCCCTAACAATTGGTATCAGAGCCACGTCTTTCTCTTTCGGATTTACACCCGTGAGAAATAACTCTAAATGGTTTTCAAGAGGGCTTTTCGGTTTTTCGTCCACCGTTCTTTAACGGATCGGACTACACTTATTGGAAAACTCGAATGAGAGTTTTCATGCTTTCAATGGATTTGGATTTGTAGAACATCATCGAAAATAACTTTCAACTTCCCTTTAAACCGACGAACGAATGGTCGGACTTAGAGAGAAAATCTTTTTCTTTAAATGCAAAGGCTATGAATGCCTTATTTTGTGCTTTAAACAAAAATGAGTTCAATCGAATTTCTTCTTGCGAAATGGCTTTTGATATATGGCGAACACTTGAAATCATGCATGAGGGAACTAGTAGAGTTAAAGACTCGAAAGTAAACCTCTTGTTGCATGATTTTGAGCTCTTCCGAATGACACCAAGCGAAACTATTGGCGATATGTACACCCGCTTTACGGATGTCGTCAATAGCTTGAAAAGTCTTGGTAAATCTTTTTCAAGTTTTGATTTAGTAAACAAGATTTTAAGATCCCTTCCAAAAGAATGGGATCCAAAAATTATGGCTATTCAAGAGTCTAAAAACTTGAATGATTATTCACTTGAAGAATTAATCGGGTCATTAATGACCTATGAAATGACACTCTTGGAACATGATGAACATGATGAACATTTGAACCACCTTCTAAAGAACAAGAAGGTTTTTGAACTTAGAACAAGAGAATGCCACTTGAGTGATGACTCAAGTGATGAGGATAATGAAGAGGACTTTGAACCTTTAATCGATCTTAATAAGTTCATTAAACAAAAATCTAAAATTAACAATGAACTTGAACGGAGGAAGAGACCAATGAAGAAGAAGAAGGCTCACCAAAAAGAATCAAGGAAAGAAGAAGCAAACTACGCTTTAATGGGCTTCGACAATGAGGTAAGTAACTTAACTTCCTTGAATTATTTTGAAATTACATGATGATTTCCATGAATGCTTATCTTAGTTAGTAGGAATTTTTTTATGTTTTTCTTGTGTTTTTAGAAATTCAAAAAAAAATTCGAAATTATACTATGCTTTTCTTTATAGTAGTTTTGAAAAGTAAAAACATGAATGATGCAAGATTTGTGATAATGCTTAAGATTAATCCATGCATATGTATCTTGATTATGGCTTGAAAACTTTCATTTTAGCTTAATGGATTTTAACCCTTTTTATGATGAAATTTTTATTGATACATGTCTTCATAAAATCAATTATAAAGACTCAACCCACAAATTTTCAAAATGAAAGAAATGTGATTTTTATGTTGCCTTGTATTACATTTGGACTTGATGATTTTCATGACGAAAAGTATTTTTCAGATTTTTAAAATGATGTATGATTTTAGCAAAAGTTTGAGCATTGATCATCTTATTATAACAAATGAAAGAAAGAAGTGAAATGATTTCAATGATAAATTCATTTCTAAATATGATGATGCTCTCATGTTTAAATATAATGCATGACATTGATCATTCTTATGAAAGATCAAATCACGTAAATTGAAACTCTTAAAAATAAGAAAATACACTATCATAATATTTTATTTTTGATGTGTTTGGTCTTAATGGTCTTTATGACAAAACTTGCTTCTTGCTTTGAAAAGTTGATACATGCTCACATGTAATCAATTTATGTTGCTCTTATTAAATTTTTGAATGAAAGATTTTGATGTATTTGATCTTAATGGGTTTAATGACAAATTTGAATTTTGAATTTATACAATGATGGCTTCCGTATAAATATTTGAACATACATTATGAAATCATCATTGAAATGAAAATATTAAAAGTTTGTTATCATGCTTAATGACTTTGTGATATCATATCTTGATGACAAACTCATGTTTCGGTTTTAAAATTTGATACTCATCCTTTGAAACATGAAACATATTATCATGATAATTTGAATCTCATGTCTTGGAATAATATATTGTATTTTTGACAATTTTTATAAAGTTTGATTTTCAATTTTTGATGAAAGACAAGTGATAAATTCATTTATGATATTTTGTAAATCACTAGAATTATGAATGAGATTTTGATGATACGGTAATGACTTTATTCATGTTATGAATCTCAAAAATAATAATTTGAATATGAGTCTTGAGTTGATGAATTGAGCTTGAATGATTTTTCTTTTAATAATTCTTGAATCTTTTGGAATTATGACTTGTTAAGACATATTTAATGCTTGAATCAAGTTCTAAAAGATTTCATTTTGCTATAAAGAAATTTTATTGAAATCATGATCTTGACAACTATAACTTGAAGCTCTTTATAAATCAAGATCGTTTATCATGCTCCTTCCGTTTTATCAAAAGAAAATTCCTTAAATGAAATGTAACTTGTCTTTTGATTTCTCGGAATTCAATCCTTGAATTTTTATGAATTTGTGATCTTGATATCTTGATTCTTATGAAATGTGATCTTGATGAAAAATCTTATACTTGAATCAAGTTACTCTTTATGCTATATCTTTTTAAATGAATCATGAGTCTTATTATCATATATTTCATAATATAGAAATGACAAAAATTCTTTGGCTTGTATGTCTTATGTGGCAATTGAAAAATAGATAATTGAAAAAAAATTTGCCTAATGATGAATCAATGAATCATGACTTGATCTATGAGAATGATATGTTTTTTTATGCATCATGATTCAAGATAGTATACCCTTTATCATGAATTGATATTTGCCATGTAAGCCTTATACGATTGAAAATTTGATGAAAAAGAATTGTGCTTAATATTTGTATCATTGATTTATTCTTTTATCATGGCTTAAAAATGAATGAAAAGAAAATATGTTAGCACTTGTAATCATGATTTGATCCTTAATATTGATATGCTTTCATATATCATGATTCTTGGTTGTATGACATTTATCTTGAATTAAAAATTAATAAATATGAATCTAGATCTTGCTAAAATGAAAAGTTATGAATCATGGATGATATCTTTTGGTTTTGATTCTTGTTAAATTTACATATTGATATCCTTCATGACATGATTTCTCATGTTTCAATATCATCTCGTATGCATCATGTGATGATTGATATATTGATTGATGCAATTTTCTTATTGGTTCCTCCCTTCTTTTTGATATTGATAAAGGGGGAGAAAAAAATGTTAACTTGTGTATCAAAAGAGAAAAATTTGCTAGCTTAAACATTGAGAAGCAAAAAGTTGTTATCTCAAGAGAGGCAAAAATCTTGCTCAACTTCACTTTTTTCAACAAAATTACTTGCATCTTTGTTACAAATTATTGTTGAATCTCATGCAAGATTATTTGTAGTATTAATCCTCCTTTTCTTTTTGATATTGATAAAGGGGGAGAAGGCTTTTACAAATGAATGCAAAAGTCCTAGCATGCAAAGAAAGCAAAACTTGCAAGCTTGCTCTTCTCAAAAGAGAAGAAAGAAATTATAAAATTGCATGTATATCGCAAAAGAAGTCAAGAAAATGCATAATTTGCTTGTACTTTTTAAAGGAACATAGAAAAACTTGCCATCATCACGACAAGCACTATCTTGCTTATCATGATAAACATGCGATACCTAAATGTTGTATGATGTGATTAATAGCTAGTATGTTTATAATATTTGCATATCCTTGAAAACTAGCTATAATGTTACTTCTCCTTTTTGTTGATGACATAGGGGGAGAAGTAGATTGATGACTTCATGCATTGATTGAATATTTTATATTTGCATGATGGTTTGTTGTTTTCTCACTACATAAATGATACATGTTACTTGGATTTGGGATAATCCAAGGATTCTATCAATGGCATATTGATAGGGGGAGTTTGTGTTAAACTCCGGGGAGTTTTGGTTAACTCCGTCAGTCATCAATTAGTTGTCATCATCAAAAAGGGGGAGATTGTTGAATCTCGGATTTTGATGATGAAACTAATTGAGTGTGATTTGTGGTCTAACTGCGTGTTGAGTTACGCAGGTCTACTATCAATCAGGATTAGACAGTTGGCAATGGAGGAATTGACGTTGCGCTGGAAGTAATCACGTCAGGATATTGGATGTTGAGTCAGAGGTTCGGTCGACTATCGGCAGGAGGCTTCGTACGTCGGGCATCGGGCCAAGAAGAGCATGTTGCGCCAAGGATATCGGGATTGCGGAGGTCAATCACCGATTGGGCAACGGACCACAAGAGAGGACGATGTGCCGAAGGATCGGACGAAGCGCCGACCAATGACGTGCCGGGCAACTGAATGTCAATTTGTGTTGTAATAACTGTCTAGATCGAAGTAGAGTGTTTGTTGTTTGTGTGCAGGAGTAACTACGATAAGGATGAAGACGTAAAGCAAAACAAAGGGTCAAGCCGGGCGCGATGGATCATTGGGAGTTCGAGTGTTCGGCGGAAGTCTCAAGATTCGCTGGGAGGCCGCCGAACCGCCGAGAACGAGTAGGAAGCGTGCCGAAGGGTTTTCGGAAGTTCGCCGGGAGGTTCGTCGGAAGTTCGCGGAGCTTGCCAAGAAAGATCGGAGCTTGCCAAAGAAGCTCGGGGGAACTCGCCAAAATTATCGTGGAGTCCGAGAGGTTGCCGGGAGTCCGCAGGATGGTTTCCGAGGGATCGTCGGAAGACCACCGGAAGTTCACCGGAAGCTCGCCAGAAGAAGACTTGACTTACGGACTTTATAATAGCTTAGGAATGTCTTTAATTTCGTAGTTAGCACATCAATTTGGGTTAGGATTAGGGGTTAATCCTTTAACCCAAGTATGGGCCCATTGGCCCTTGTTCGGAACCGGTTTGGGCCAAGTTTTCGACCTAAACCAAATATAGATTTGTGCTGGGTCGTGGAGCCCAGCAGCCAATGTGCCCAGCAGCATGTGTGCATGTATGCATGCATGCTGGGCTACGTGCATGCATGCTGGGCAGTAGCACCGCCAGTAGCATGCATGTTGCTACGTGCATGCATGTTACGTGCATGTATGCTGGGCGGTGGCACCGCCTAGCAACTTGTGTGCTGTGGCGGTAGCACCGCCTCGTAACAGCTACGTAGCACCGCCCGCCATCGAGCGCAGCACCGCCCGCCATCGTAGGCAGGCAGCACCACCGGCCGTAGTAGCACCACCCGACATTATAGCAGCGTAGCACCGCCGCCGAGGCGTAGCACCGCTGGTGTGTCGATCACAGATTGACAAGCAAAAACTCAAAAGATTTAAATTTTTGGCTCCAAGTTTGGGCTCCAAATTTGAATCACTTTGAGGCTTATAAATACCCCTTCTTTCTCAGCTGAAAGAAGAACCCTTTTTAAAAGTTAGAATCTTAGTTTTAAGTCTTGAAAAGTCTTATTCTTGCTAAGTGTTCACCTTATTCTTCTTGTGAAATCTTGTAAGAGTGTGAACCACTTGTAAATGGTTGTAAGAGGGGTATTTGATCCTTCCCCTTCAAAGGATTTGGTAGTGGAAGAAGGGAGCCTCATCGGAGAAGGCTTCGAAAGTGGATGTAGGTCACTTTGACCGAACTACTATACATCGCTGCGTCTTGATTGTGTGTGTTTAAATTTCTGTTTTATCTCTTTACTTTGCTGCAACCCTTTACTTTACTTACTCCACTTCCTTTTCATCTTCGTACGCATGCTTTAAAGTTAAAATGCAATCTTTCCGGGTTCAAACGAAATGTTGCTTTCATCGTACGAAGTTTACGAAGCTTGTTTTAAATCGCTGAAAAATCTATCGTTTTATCCGCTGCACTAATTCACCCCCCCCCCCCTCTTAGTGCCGCTCGATCCCTAACAGAAATCCCTCCTCCAAAAGTTTAGAAGTATTCTTAAGAGAGGTATTGAGGGAAGCTTTATAAATAGAGTTTGTAAAAGGGAGTTTGTCTTCGCCTATTAGAAGGAAGGCAGCTAGTGGAAAGCCAATGGCCTCAAGCAAAGAGGAATCGGGAGTGGATGTAGGTCGGATGATCAAACCACTATAAAAATGATTTACGTTTATGTTCTTGCATTTATCTTTCTACAAATCATCTTTTCTTTGCTGCTAAACTTACTCATCACTGCCTTCTTCCTCTCTAAACACTCCCTATTTTAAGCACTTTCCATTACGCTTTAATCGAAATCGATTTTAGTCAAAAACATGATTTCTATCGTATGAAGTTTCCAAAAGTTATTTTAAATCATCGAATTTATCATTCTTAACCGCTATACTAATTCACCCCGCCCCCCTCTTAGTGCCACTCGATCCCTAACAATTAGTATCAAAGTCTCGTTATTTCTCATTCGGATTCACACCCACGAGAAATGGCTCTTAACGGCTTTCAAGAGGGTTTTTCGATTATTCGTCCTTCGTTGTTTAACAGTTTGGACTACACTTATTGGAAAACTCGAATGAGAGTTTTCTTGCTTTCAATGGATTTGGATTTATGGATTTATGGAACGTTATTAAAAACCATTTTTAACTTCCCTCTAAACCGACGAACGAATGGTCGGATTTGGAGAAGAAATATTTTTCTTTAAATACAAAGGCTATGAATGCCTTATTTTACGTTTTGGACAAGAACGAGTTCAATCGGATTTCTATGTGTGAAACAACTTTTGAAATTTGGCGAACACTTGAAATCACGCACGAAGGAACGAGTAAAGTCAAAGACTCGAAAGTTAACATTTTGATGCACGATTTTAAGCTTTTTCAATTGAAACTAAGCGAAACTATCGGTGACATGTATACCCATTTCATGGATGTCGTCAATAGTTTGAAAAGTCTTGGTAAATCTTTTTTGAGTTTTGATTTAGTAAACAAGATTTTAAGATCCCTTCCAAAAGGGTGGGATCCAAAAGTAACGGCTATATAAGAAGCAAAAAATTTAAATGACTTATCTCTTGAAGAACTCATTGGGTCTTTAATGACCTATGAAATAACATTCTTGGAACACAATGAACTCGATGAACACATGGACCACCTTCCAAAGAACAGGAAGGATTTGACACTTCGGACTATAAAATATCACTTGAGTGATGACTCAAGTGATGAGAACAATGATGAACTTAAACTTCGAACACTAAAATTTAAAAGGTTCATAAAACAAGAATCTATAACTAAAATTAAACTTGAACAGAGGAAGAGGCCAAAGATGAAGAAGAAGCGCAAAGAAGAATCAAATGACGAAATGATGAATTGGGCTTTGATGGGTTTCAACAATGAGGTAAGCAACTCACCTAAAATGTTCTTACATTGTTATGAAATTACTTGATATATTTTTCATGAATTTCTTAACTTAGTTAGAAGGAAATTAATAATTTTTCAAAAAATATATCATGCTTTTCTTTCAAGTATTTCTGAAAAGTAAAAAAAAGTAAAAATATGAATGATGATTGTATGATTTGTGATAATGTTTGTACACCTAAAAGGATTAACCCATGCATGTGTATCTTGATGTTTTACATTGTCTCTAAACATGATGCTTGATAATTTTATATCATGCATAAGTTTTTTGAAGTGATGTTGATTTGAAAACTTCTATCTTGGATTAATGGGTCTTAACTATTTTTTTATGATAAAATTTTTAGATGATACTTGTCTTTATGAAATCAAAAGACCTAACCCACAAATTTTCCAAATGAAAGAAATGTGGTTTTGATATTGCCTTGTATTATATTTGGACTTGATGATTTTTATGATGAAAATTATTTTTCAGATTTATAAAATGATGCATGATTTTAGCAAAAATTTGAGTATTGATCATCTTTTTATAACAAATAAAAGAAAGAATTAAAATGATTTTGATGATGCATTATGAAAACATGCTTAATGATTGTATCATACTTGATGACTTGAAATCTCATATTTTGAAATAATGTGTATCATGAATACATGAATCTTAATGGTTTTGATGATGCTTTCGGTCTTCAACATAATGCATGGCCTTTTACATAAAAATTGAAAATGTACTATCATTTTTTATGTATTTGGTCTTGACGGTTCTATGATGAAACTTATATCTCAATTTTTAAATGTTGAAACATATTTTCATAAAAGACTTGCACACATCTTATGAAATCATTCTTGATAATGATGAAATGAAAATATTAAAAGGATGTTGTCATACTTGAAAGTTATGTAATCATGCTCAAAGTTATGAAATTTACCTTTTCATTCTTGAATATGATACTCATTTTTATTAAAGACAAAGGCATGCTTACATAAAGTATATCATAAAAAGAAAATGCATGATCTTGAAAATTCTTCTCTCTCTAAAGTTTTCGGTTTTGATGAATCCATGTGAATCTATTGAATCGAATCCTTTGGAAAATACCACATACTTAATGTGATTTGACTTAATGATCATTATAACGAAATTTGCCTTTCCATCTTGAATGTTGACATTTTATTTTAAGGCAAAAGCATGCTTATAAGAAACAAATCATATGAATAGAAATTTATAAAAATGAAATGCAATCCTCTATCTTATCGATTCTTCAATAAATCTATGCTTGTCATGTATGAATTTATTGAATGTGATTTTTAAGAATGATTTCAAAAAATTGCTTGATTCGTATTTATGACATAAGATACATTTTAAATATGAATCATGCTTCAATCATATTCTATCTTCCTTAATTCATTTTGTTCTCTTATAATTCTTTTTGATTTACTAAAGAAGAGAACCTACAAAATGAATCATGAATGAATCACTTATTGATATATCTTTTTGAAATATTTTTTTTAATGTGATGTTGATAACTTGAGATATCTTTTGGAATTCATGACATGAGATTTAGCCTTTATATCTTAAATGTTCATGCTTGTTTCTATTCAATATAAAAAAAGACAAAGGCATGTTCATATGAAATCAATGCAAATCACTAATAGAGAAATGTATGTTTCTTGAATATCTCTCTCTTTCTCTAAAGTTTTGGATTTTTCAAATAAAAGACAAGTGATAAATTCATTTATGATATTTTGTAAATCACTTGAATTATGAATGAGATTTTGATGATATGGTAATAACTTTGTTCATGTTATGAATATTAAAAATGATAATTTGATTATGAGTCTTGATTTGACGAATTGACTTGAATGAGATTTTATTTTAACCGAATTATGAACTTTCTTTTGATGTCTTGACTTGAGAAATTTCAAAAAATGTGATTATTACTTGATATTTGATACTTAAAATTTCTCATGAAATATGATCTTGATGAGAATTCCTATGCATGAATCAAGTTGCTCTTTGTGCTATATCTTTTCAAATGAATAATGAGCCTTGATGTCATATATTTCATGATATAGAAATGATAAGATTTCTTTGCCTTGCATGTCTTGTGTGATGATTGAAAATTAATTTTCTTTATGATGAATCATGAATCATGACTTGATCTATGATATTGATATATTTTTATCATGATCCTTGATTGTATAATTCTTTTACTCTATTAAAAGGATTTGTCAAATGAATCATGTCCTTAAATTTTTCTTGATATCATGACATGATTTCTTTATATGGTTTGAAATTTTTTTAGCAATTGAGTCCTCCATTTCATTTTGACAATAACTAGGGGGGAGCTAGCTTGTTGGCTTGAATATTGAATTCATATTCATGATTTGAATTTTGATGATAGAAACATTTATGTCAATATTTGTTTCTAATATCTCATTTTCCATTTTGATGAAAAGAAAATTAATTACAACATTGCATCCTCTCTTCTTTTTGAGAATGATAAAGGGGGATAAAAATTGCTAGCTTAAAGCAAAATTATTAGCATGGAAAAACTTGCTAGCTTGAGTATCATAAGAAAAAGTGGCAAAAGTAGCTAGCTAGAACTTACAAAGAATTGCAATCTTGCAATCAAAAGAGAAGCAAAGAAGTGTGTTAGGACTCTAGCTATAAGAGTCTTAATTTAGTTTCATTGATAAGGACATTCATGTAAATCCTATCTAGCCGACCCCTATTAAAGAGGTGAAGAGTTAGGGTTAGGTTGCTTCTTAGAAAAGGAGTCCTATAAGAGAAAGAGTCCTATTAGAAGTAAGAGTCCTATTAGGAAAAAAGTCCTATTAGAAGTAGGAGTCCTATTAGGGAAAGAGTCCTATTAGAATTAGTAGTCCTATTAGGAAAAGAGTCCTATTAGAAGTAGGAGTCCTATTAGGGAAAGAGTCCTATTAGAATTAGGAGTCCTACTGGAGGAGTCCTAATTAGAAATTGGTTAGAAGTAGGAGTCTTGAGTAAGAGTCCTGTTAGGAGTTGGGGTTGAGAAGCCCTATAAATAGCCATGTATTTATCCTCTTTTCATCAATGAATAGATCAATCTTTTAGCAGCCTTTGAGCAGCAACTTGGAGGAAGGAACCCCTATAGAGTTCCAAGGAGGCCAATCCCCTATAGAGATCAACCCCAAGCTTAGAATCCACAAGGGTTCTAACACTTAGTATCAGAGCAGCATTCTTGGTGTCTCGCTACCCTTCTACAACCATCCACCAGCCCTTCACAACTGCCCAAAGCAATTCCTATAATTGCTTAGAAGATCATCACCGAATTCCATCGTCATCTCCACCACCGTAGATCATCCTTTGATCTTTCCGTGAATTGCAACAGGTTCTGGTTATCTACCTTACTGTTGCTGCAATTTAGTTATCCTTATTAAAAAAAAATCCAAAAAAATTCGTTCCTATATTGCTGCATAAACTTTTCGTCGGAAAGTTTTCTTCCCTACAACGAAAGTTGCACTATAGAATTTCAGCCGCATAGCACTATCTTTTTCATCTTACTACTGTGTTTTTTCTATCCAAATCTCTATGAAATTTTTATGATGGCTTTGACACTTCCTAAACAGTGGTTTTCCCATTGGTTATGTCAAAATTTCTCAATATAAACCACTTATCGTTTATGTCCAAACTGCTGCACTTTAGACGTAAAAATCTGCTATAGTACCCCTCTGTGATCCTCAATTTTGCTGAACCTCTTGCTGTTGTTTCTTTCTACAAAATTTTTAACAGCATTACCTCTCCCTTATCAGTAGATTCCCTTTGAGTTTTACTTGAATCTCTTTTGAAAATTTCTGGAAAAAATTGCATCTTTACTGCTGGAATTTTTTCGATGAAAAATCTGGTGTTGCACCTTTGTCCTTTTTTCTTTTTCATAACCTACCAAACCCTAGCCACCTTGCTGCCACAAACTAAGATGTCTTTAGGGCATCCCTCTAGCCTTAAGACACAGCCATCATAACCTAGTTTCATAACCCTAACAGCATCAAAAACTGCAGCCCAAAATAGTAAACCATTACAGCCAAACCCTTCTATCACCAATCTATTGTCCAAACCTTCCACCACCCCATGCCATTAACCCATCAATAGAAAAAAGACAAGGGCATCTCTGATCTACAGGCATATGCTATGGCTTCTCAAGATCCAATTGATGCCAAATTTGAAGCATGGGAATCACAGATTGAATCACGGCTTGAATCGTGCTTGGAAGACAAATTACGCGCTTTGTTTGCAGAATTTAGAATTGGACAACCACTAAGTCTAACCAAATTGCAACAAGGAAAGAATTCAGAAAGGACCCTAGAGAAGGAGGGACAGCCCTTGGACATGCTTCAACCACGCATGAGGGTGGACTTCCCACGATGGGAAGATAGAGACCCGGCGGGGTGGATTTCATGCACCGAACGTTACTTTCGCTACTACCGAACGTCGGATAATGCAATGGTGGAGATTGCTATCATCTACCTTGAAGGAGATACTATTCAATGGTACAATTGGCTAGAATATAATCATGGGGCTCCGACGTGGAATCAATTTAAGAACGCATTGCTAAACCATTTCGGACCTACGGAGTATGAAAATATCGATGACCAACTCATAAAAATTCGACAAACCTTTACGATTCAAGAGTATCAAACCAGGTTTGAGAAGCTATCCTACCTTGCTCATGATTGGACTGACCATCAATTGTTAGGAACATTCATCGAAGGACTCAAGCTAGAGATAAAAGGGGAAGTTAAGACGCGATAGCCCCGTACCATGATGGCCATAATTTCTTTTGCCCGAATATAAGAAGAACGGCTCAGCCAAGATGCTCAGAGGATGAGAACAACTCCTAAAACCTTAGCATATAAACCCCTTCTGCTCCCAGCCATCCTTCGCTGCCAAAAAATTTGACAAGAGAAAAACTACATGACCGATTAGCAAAGGGTCATTGTTGGTATTGCGACGAGCCGTGGAACCGCGATCATCGCTGCAAAAGGGGCCGCCTCCTATTGATTAAACCTCTTGAAGACATGGAAGAGGAAGTCCAGGAGCATGAGGAAGAGGTCACGGATGAAGAATAGCAGCCAATTGATATTACGATACATGCTCTTGCCGGTTACGCGAATCCGCAAACAATGAAAGTGGGAGGATCTCTGAAGCAACAACCAATCACCATTCTTATTGACACCGGGAGCACTATGATAGAACCCCAGAAGAGTTCTATGGAGATTGATCTTTGAGGGGGATCAACCCCTGGAACGCTATAGGGGTTCCACCCTCCAAGTAGCCTGGTGGCTGCAATTGTAGATTGATCTTTCTTATTCCAAAGAGGTGGAGGCTACAAGCTTATATAGAGCTCCAAACCCTAGCCCTAGGGGTTGCTTCCTAAGTGAACTACCCAATTTACCCTCAACCTTAGCGGGCCGGCCCAGTAACAAGGGGGGCGGCGGCTAAGAAGCCCAAAGACCCAAATATAAACCCTAGCCTCTCTTCTTTATAGGATAGAGGTGGCTAGGTGGGGTTTATTACATTCTCACAGGGTTTTTATTAGCTACTACATGGTTGAGTAGGACCTAACCCTGCTAGGGTCCTATCAAGCCCGCCCTCTTCAAATCAGCCTTGTCCTTAAGGTTGGGTTTCCATGAACTCAGGGAACCGGGTCTTCAGCTTATATGATTCCCATGTGGCATCTTCGAGTGGTAAATTAGTCCAATGTACTAGTACTTCAGTAAAGGGACATCGACGACGATCACGACTGGTACGAGGATTGCTTGTGGTTGGGCTTGAATATTTTCATCATTAGTGGTGTTGGGCAGTTGGATCTGGGGTGTCTCGTGTTCTCCCAACTTGGGCTTCAAGCATGACACGTGGAAGACAGGGTGAATTTTGGCATCTTCGGGTAATTTTAGTCTGTACGCCACAGCTCCAATACGCTCTATGATCTGATAGGGCCCATAAAAACGTGGAGATAGCTTTATGGAGGCTCGTGTGTTGATGGATAGTTGCTTGTATGGTTGTAGGAGAAGATAAACCCAATCTCCTACTAAAAATTCTCTTTCACTTCTTCGTGTGTCAGCTTGCTGCTTCATTCTAGCTTGAGTAGTAAAAAGATTATCCTTTAGTAGCTGTAGGAGTTTGTCCCTATCAATTAAATCTTGGTCGACCTGATCTACCTTAGCCGAGCTAATTACATACTTTGGAATTATAGGAGCCGGCCGACCATATAATGCTTCATACGAGGTACATTTTGTAGATGAATGATATGTAGTATTGTACCACCATTCGACCCAGGGGAGCCATTTCGTCCACTTCTTTGGTCGATCACTAGTGAAACACCGAAGGTATGTCTCTAAACATCCTGCTCACCACTGCTAATCGCCAGTGGATGGTATGCAGTGCTCATCTTGAGTTTGGTGCCCTGTAACTGAAATAACTCGGTCCAAAATTTACTAGTGAAGATCTTGTCACGATCACTTACAATGGACCTTGGCATCCCATGCAGTTTAACAATATTTTCTATGAAAATCTGAGCAATACTAACAACAGTGTAGGGATTGCGCACAGCAAAAAAATGAGCATATTTCGTAAGTCAATCAACCACTACAAGGATTGTGCTTTTACCTTTGGAAGGTGGCAGCCCTTCGATGAAGTCCAAGGAGATGTCAGTCCACATTGAGTCTGGTATGGGTAGTGGTTGTAGTTTCCCTGGACTCACCATCGCTTTCACCTTTTGTCGTTGACATACATCACATTGTGCTACGTATTCAGAAATAATTTTTTTCATCCCCTTCCAATAAAAATTTTGCTTCACTCTTTTGTAGGTTCTTAGAAATCCGGAGTGCCCTACTGAAGGTGTGGAGTGCATTTCGTGCAGAATGACTTTGATGCAAGGGGAGTTTGGTATAAGCACAATACGACCTTTATAGCGTAGATCCCTCGAATCCCAAGTATAGTGAGCTATTGCACTTGGATCCTCCTCTAATTTTTTGATGATGTTGCTGATTTCTGGATCCTTCTTCTATTCCTCCCTAATGCCCTTGAGGAAGCTGGTGGCAGGAAGAGAGATAGCTGAAAATTCAGCTTGCTGAGGGAGCCGTAAGAGTGCATCTGCAACAACATTTTCTTTCCCCTTTTTGTAAATAATTTCATAATCAAATCCTAGAAGCTTGGTTACCCATTTTTGCTACTCTGGGGATGATATCTTCTGCTCCAAAAAGTACTTAAGGCTTCTATGGTTGGTTTTAATCTGAAATCGTCGGCCAATCAGGTAGGGTCTTCACTTTGTTACTGTGTGCACAATGGCGAGCATCTCCTTATCATAGATAGATATTTTTTGATGGGAGGGAGACAATGCCTTGCTAGTGTATGCGAGTAGTCGACCATCTTGCATGAGAACAGCTCCAATTCCAACTCTAGATGCATCGACCTCAATGATGAAGGGTCGGCTGAAATCTGGTAGTGCTAGCACCGGTGTTGTCGTCATGGCTACCTTAAGTCTATCGAAGGCAGCGGAGGCTTTGTTCGACCACAGGAAGGCATCTTTTTCAGTAGAGAAGTGAGGGGGGCACTAATCTTCCCATAGTCCTTCACGAACTTTCGGTAGTAGCCCGTTAGTCTAAGGAACCCATGTAGTAATTTCACATTTGTAGGTTTCGGCCAGCCTTGCATTGCTTCGATTTTTGTTGGGTCTACGGCCACTCCTTCTTCTGATATTATATGCCCAAGGTACTCTACTTTTTGCTGGAGAAAGCTACACTTTAATAGCTTAACAAAAAGAGTATTCTCTCGAAGGATCGTCAGAATAATTCACAAGTGCTGAAAGTGAGTCTCAAGAGAAGGGATGTAAATGAGAATATCATCGAAAAATATTAGCACAAATTTGTGAAGAAAGCTCCGAAAAATGTCATTCATGAGACTTTGGAAGGTTAAAGAAGCATTAGTGAATCCAAAGGGCATTACCAAGAATTCATAATGCCCATTGTGAGTGCGGAAAGCAGTTTTTGGGATGTCGCCTTCACATACCCGAATTTGATGATAACCAGATCGAAGGTCCAACTTCGTGAAGACTCGAGCTCCTTTTAATTCATCAAGAAGTTCATCCACCACTAGTATGGGGTACTTATCCTTGACGGTGATGTCATTTAGAGCTCGGTAGTCGATGCACATCCGCCAAGTTTCATCTTTCTTGCGCACAAGTAGCACCGGTGAGGAGTAGGGGCTGTAGCTTGGTCGAATCACCCCTGTTTCGAGCATTTCCTTCACGATTTTCTCAATTTCATCCTTCTGGACATGAGGATAGTGGTATGGCCGAGTGTTTGCTGGTGGTTTGCCCGGAAGGATTGGAATCCGGTGGTCATGTTGCCGAGTAGGAGGAAGACCGCACGGTTCAGCAAAAATATCATCAAATTCAACAAGCAGTTGGGTGATATTTTGATTTTTAATTTCTGTTTTCTCCCCCTTTGGTTGCTACTGGAGATACATAAGAAAGCCACCATTTATCTTGTGTAAAACTTTCTTCATTCGTTGGTTTGCTCCAACGTTGCGCTCGCGTAGGGTGACCTGTTTACCTTTGCAATAGAATTTCATAATCAATTTGGAAAAGTTCCAAGAAACATCACCTAGTATCGTTAGCCATTCTATGCCCAGCACAGCCTCATAATCATCAATTGGTAGGAGGAAGAAGTCGGCAACAATTTCTTGGCCCTGCAGTAATAGTTTCACCTGTGGGCATCTTTGGTCGCATTTTAGGATTCGGCCGTCGGCAACCTTTACGTCGAACTTGCTGCAACCTTCGATATAGAGCACCATCCAAGCAACAACCTTACTATTTATAAAATTATTAGTACTGCCTGTATCGATGAGAACGGTGATTGGTTGTTGTTTGAGCAGGCCTCCAACTTTCATCGTTTGCAGATTTGAGTAGCCGGCTAGCGCATGTACCATAAAGTCAGTTGATTATGGCTTTTCTTCCACATCTTCATCCTCATGTTCAAGACTCTCTTCTGGCTATTCACTGATCTCTTCTTCCACTAGTTCAATCACAAGAAGTCTCCCTTTTTTACAGCGATGCTCGCGGCTCCACGGCTCGTCACAATGCCAACATAACCCCTTAGCAGATTGGTCTTGAAGCTCTTCTCTTGTCAACCTTTTTGGTACAGGAGCTTGACTGATGGTAGGGGGGGCTGAGGGATTCGATATTGCTGATTGGGGAATGACCCTAGTCCCCTGGGCTTCGTGGTTCAATCGCTCCTCCTGAAGTCGTGCGAAAGAGATGGCTGCCATAAGCGTGTACGGTTGTCGTGCTTTAACTTCTCCCCGGATCTCTAGCTTCAAGCCCTCAATAAATGTCCCCAATAACTATTTTTCAGACCAATCATGAGTTTGATTAGATAACCTTTCAAACCTGGTTTGATACTCCTGGATGGTGGAGGTTTGTCGGATCTTTGCTAGTTGTCCGTCGATGTTCTCGTGTCGGTTGGTCCGAAGCGGATCAGCAGTCCTTCTTTGAATTGTCGCCATGAGAGGACTCCATGAGTGTGTTCAAACTAATCAAACCATTGTATGGCATCCCCTTCAAGATGTATAGCTGCAATTTCTACCATAGATGCGTCCGCGGTTTTATGATACCGAAAATATCGCTCCGTGCATGAGATCCAACCAATCGGGTCTCCTTCTTCCCATCTAGGGAAGTCCACCCTCATGCGTGGATAGTAGGGATCAGTCATAGAGCCTCCCTTCTCTTGGGAGTCATCTCTTCGGTCAGAGCTCTCTCCTTAATGAGATTTCTTTGGGCTCGGTGATTGACCAAAACTGAGTTCGACAAGGAGAGCCCGAATCTTATCCTCCATTCGTGTTTCGAAGGCTTCGAATTTAGCATTTATTGCCTCCTCGGATGCCATAGTATATGCCTCCAGATCTGTAATATTAAGATCTCTCTTTTGTTGCTGGGTTAAAGGCATAAATTATTTGAGGGAAGTGGTGGCCGAAAGGGTTTGTGAATTGGTGGATGTAGGCTACGGTTTATGCTTGTTTTGTGGCTATTTTGGGTGCATTTGGGGTTGTGATTTGATGGAGTTTTGGGCTGAGATGGTAGTGGATAAAGGTTAGGGAAGAGGGTTTTATATCTGTGGTAGATTACAGCAAAGATTTGACAAAAATCAGTGGCAATTGCTGCCTATGTGCTATCCTACCTTGCTCATGATTGGACTGACCATCAATTGTTAGGAACATTCATCGAAGGACTCAAGCTAGAGATAAAAGGGGAAGTTAAGACGCGATAGCCCCGTACCATGATGGCTATAATTTCTTTTGCCTGAATACAAAAAGAACGGCTCAACCAAGATGCTCAGAGGATGAGAACAACTCCTAAAACCTTAGCATATAAACCCCCTTCTGCTCCCAGCCATCCTTCGCTGTCAAAAATGTTGACAAGAGAAGAACTACATGACCGATTAGCAAAGGGTCATTGTTGGCATCGCGACGAGCCGTGGAATCGCGATCATCGCTGCAAAAGGGGCCGCCTCCTATTGATTGAACCTCTTGAAGACATGGAAGAGGAAGTCCAAGAGCATGAGGAAGAGGTCGCGGATGAAGAATAGCAGCCAATTGATATTACGATACATGCTCTTGTTGGTTACGCGAACCCGCAAACAATGAAAGTGGGAGGATCTCTGAAGCAACAACCAATCACCATTCTTATCGACACCTGGAGCACTATGATAGAACCCCAGAGGAGTTCTATGGAGATTGATCTTTGAGGGGGATCAACCCTTGGAACGCTATAGGGGTTCCACCCTCCAAGTAGCCTGGTGGCTGCAATTGTAGATTGATCTTTCTTATTCCAAAGAGGTAGAGGCTACAAGCTTATATAGAGCTCCAAAGCCTAGCCCTAGGGGCTGCTTCCTAAGTGAACTACCCAATTTACCCTCAACCTTAGCGGGCCGGCCTAGTAACAAGGGGGGCGATGGCTAAGAAGCCCAAAGACCCAAATATAAACTCTAGCCTCTCTTCTTTATAGGATAGAGGCGGCTAGGTGGGGTTTATTACATTCTCACAGGGTTTTTATTAGCTGCTACATGGTTGAGTAGGACCTAACCTTGCTAGGGTCCTATCATACTAATAATTTTATGAATAATAAGGTTGCTATCCGGATGGCCTTACCTATTGAGAATTACAGTAGGTTTGATGTTAAGGTCGTAGATGGATGAATTTTGAAGTGTGATCGTAGGTGCCCACGGGTGAAACTGTTGCTGCAGGACCAAGAGATAATTGCAGATTTTTTCCTCCTCCCTCTTGATGATTATGAGGCCGTGCTTGGCATTGAATGGTTGATGACATTAGGTGATGTTTCTTGGAATTTTTTAAAATTAATTATGAAATTTTATAGTAAGTGGAAATAGGTGATACTGTGCGGGAAACGTGGGGGCGATGTAATGATGATTTACACACAACGAATGGAGCAGAAGATATCTTCCCCTGAGCAGCAAAAATGGATAACAAAGCTTCTTGGATATGATTATGAAATAACATTAAAAAAGGGGAAAGATAATATTGTTGCAGATGCACTTTCGTGGCTATCTGAGCAAGCTGAATTTTCGGCATTTTCACTTCTGACCAACGACTTCCTTGAGGATATTAGGAGGGAATGGCAAGATAATCCGAAAATGAGTAAAATCATAAAAAAATTGAAGGAAGCACCAAGCTCCATGACTCTTTATAGTTGGGACTCAAAGGACTTGCGATATAAAGGACGCATTGTGCTTGTGCCAAATTCTACTTGCATAAAGACTATCCTTTAAGAGATGAATTCCACACCTGCAGCTGGGCACTCTAGGTTCCTTAAAACCTATAAAAGAATTAAGTAAAATTTTTATTGGATAGGGATGAAAAATATTATTACTGAATTTGTAGCACAATGTAATGTATGTCAACGACACAAAGGTGAGACAGTGGCAAGTCCCAGAAAGTTGCAACCTCTACCCATCCCAAAATCAATATAGACTGATATATCAATGAATTTCATCGAAGGGCTTCCCTCATCATAAGGAAAATGTACAATTTTTGTCGTGGTTGATCACCTTACAAAGTATGCTCACTTTTGTGCCATCCGTAATCCCTACACTGCTTCTAGTATTGCTCGAATCTTTATGAAGAATATTGTAAAATTACATGGGATGCCAAGATCTATTGTAAGTGATCGTGATAGGGTCTTCACGAGCAAATTTTGGATAGAGTTATTCCAGATGCAGGGCACTAAATTAAAGATGAGTATGGTAAATCACCCACAAACCGATGACCAAATTGAAGTGGTGAACAGGTGTTTGGAGACATACCTTAGATACTTCACCAGTGACCGACCAAAAGAATGGACAAAGTGGCTTCCTTGGGTTGAGTGGTGGTATAATACAACTTATTATTCCTCCACAAAATGTACTCCTTATGAGACCATGTATGGCCGACCCCCCCCTGTAATTCCAAAATATGTGTTGGGCACCTCTAAAGTAGAACAAGTAGATAGAGAACTATAAGACAGAGGCAAAATGTTGAAGTTGCTAAAAGATAATCTCACTGTAGCACAAGCAAGGATGAAATAGCAATATGATCAACACAAAGGTGAAAGAGATTTTTCAATAGGAGATTGGGTCTTCCTATGGCTCCAGCCATACAAGCAAACATCAATCCAAACCAGAGTATCTATGAAGCTTTCACCTCGGTTCTATGGACCCTACTAGATTTTGGAGCGCATCAAAGCAGTAGCATACAGATTAGACTTACTTGCCAACTCCCGAATCCATCCATTCTTCCATGTATCATGTTTGAAGCTCAAGTTGGGACAACATGAGACAGCCCAAACCATCTACTAAATATAATTATCCAAGGAGAGCTCCAGACCCAACCAAGTGTCGTTATTGATCGATGGATCATGACTCGACGACGACGACCTACTACTGAAGTGTTAATACAGTGGGCAAACCTATCAGCAGAAGATGCCACTTGGGAGAACTATGATGACTTGAAGATCAAATTCCCAAAATTCATGAAATGTCAACCTCGAGGACAAGGCTGATTTGAAGAGGGCGGGTCTGTTAGGACTCTAGCTATGAGAGTCCTAATTTAGTTTCATTGATAAGAGCATTCATGTAAATCCTATCTAGCCAACCCCTATTAAAGAGGTGAAGAGGCCGACTAGGTTAGGGTTAGGTTGCTTCTTAGAAAAGGGAATCCTATTAGAAATAGGAGTCCTATTAGAAGTAGGAGTCCTATTAGGAAAAGAGTCCTATTAGAAGTAGGAGTCCTATTAGGGAAAGAGTCCTATTAGAATTAGGAGTCCTATTAGGAAAAGAGTCCTATTAGAAGTAGGAGTCCTATTAGGGAAAGAGTCCTATTAGAATTAGGAGTCCTACTAGAGAAGGAGTCCTAATTAGAAGTTGGTTAGAAGTAGGAGTCTTGAGTAAGAGTCCTATTAGGAGTTGGGGTTTAGAAGCCTTATAAATAGCCATGTATTCATCCTCTTTTCATCAATGAATAGATCAATCTTTTAGCAGCCTTTGAGTAGCAACTTGGAGGAAGGAACCCCTATAGAGTTCCAAGGAGGCCGATCCCCTATAGAGATCAACCCCAAGCTTAGAATCCGCAAGGGTTCTACCAAAGCGCTATCTCAAAAGAAGTAAAATGCAAAACTTAGAAAATTTGCATTCCTACACTTGCCATGCTTCTATGCTTGTATGTTGTAATTTTTTGCTTGCATATTTAAAGTGATGAAATGCTTACACAAATTGATTGTATATCGCAAAGGAAGCAAAGAAAGTGCAACTTGCACATCTCAAGAAAAGAATGAAAAATTGCTATCATGCTTATTTTTAGAAAGGATTTTAAACTTGCTATAATTGAATGGTATGATTGGATGTTGTATTGCAAAGCTATGTTTAAATGTTGTATGATATGATTAATAGCTAGTGTGTTATAAAACTTGCATATATTTTAAACTAGCTATGATGCAACTTCTCCTTTTTGTTGATAACATAGGGGGAGAAGTAGATTGATGACTTCATGCATTGAATTGAATATTTTATATATTTACATAATGATTTGATATTTCTCATAACTTGTGATGAATGTTGCTTGGATTTGGGATAATCTAAGTATTCTATCAATGGCATATTGATAGGGGGAGTTTGGTTAAACTCCGGGGAGTTAAGTTTAACTCCGTTAGTCATCAATTAATTGTCATCATCAAAAAGGGGGAGATTGTTGAATCTCGGATTTTGATGATGAAACTAATTGATTGTGTTTTGTGATCTAACTACGTTTTGAGTGACGCAGGTCTACTATCGATCAGGATTAGACAGTTGACACTAGAGGAATTGACGTTGCACCAGGTGATCACATCAGGATATTGGATATCGAGCTGGAGGTTCGGTCGACAATCAGTAGAAGGCTTCGTACGTCAAGCATCGGGCCAAGAAGAGCGTGTTGCGCCAAGGATATCGGGGTTGCGAAGGTCAACCGCCGATTGGGCAATAAAATGCAAGAGAGAACGATGCACTGAAGAATCAAACGAAGCACCAATCAATGATGTGCTGGGCAACAGAATGTCAATTCGTATTGTAATAATTGTCTAGATCAAAATATAGTTTTTGTTTGTGTGTGTGAAAGATTAACTACGATAACGATGAAGAGGTAAAGCGAAACAAAGTGCCGGAAGACAAGCATGATGGATCATTGGGAGTTTGAGAGTTCGATGGAAGTCCGAAAATTCGTTGGGAGTGCTGTCGGAACTGGTCGAGAACGAGTAGGGAGCTTGCCGAAAGGTTTTCAGAAGTTCGTCGGAAGGTTCGTCAGAAGTTCATGGAGCTTGCCAAGAAAGATCGGAGATTACCAAAGAAGCTCGTTGGAACTCGCCAAGATCATTGTGAAGTCTAGGAGCTTGCCAGGAGTCCGTAGAATAGTTTTCGAGGGTTCATCGGAAGATCGTCAGAAGATCGTCAGAAGTTCACTAGAAGCTTGTCGGAAGAAGTCTTGACTTGTTGGACTTTGTAATAGCTTAGGAAATGTCTTTAATTTTATATTTAGCATGTTAATTTAGGTTAGAATTAGGTATTAATCCTATAACCCAAGTAGGAGCCAATTGGGCCCGATAACGGATTGGTTTGGGCCGAGTTTAAGGCCCAACCAGTGAAGCTAGAAGAGCCCAGGCAGTGGCATCGCCAAGCTGGGGCAGTGGCACCACCCAATGGCTAAGACCCCAGGCGGTGGCACCGTCGGGCTGGGTGGTGGCACCGCCCGGTACATTAACAATGTTAGTGTCAGACTAGCGGTGGTACCGCTAGTGTCAGGCAATGGTACCGCCAGAATGATGAAGTCCGAGGCAATTCAAATTTGGGCTCCAAATTTGGGCTCTAAATTTGAATCCTCTTGGGGTCTATAAATACCGTAGATGTTCTTGCTAAGAGAGCAAGAAGAGTGCAAGAAAACTAAGGAAAAACTCTATCATTTGAAGTAGAAATCCCTCCTCCAAAAGTTTAGAAGTATTCTTAAAAGAGGTATTGAGGGAAGCTTTGTAAACAGAGTTTATAAAAGGGAATTTGTCTTCACCCGTTGGAAGGAAGGTAGCTAGTGGAAAGCCAATGGCCTCAAGCGAAGAGGAATCGAGAGTGGATGTAGGTCGGATGACCGAACCACTATAAAAATGGTTTACGTTTATGTTCTTGCATTTACCTTTCTGCAAACCATCTTTTCTTCTCTACTCAACTTACTCATCACTGCCTTCTTCCTCTCTAAACACTCCCTACTTTAAGCACTTTCTATTATGCTTTAATCAAAATTGGTTTTAGTTAAAAACATGATTTCTATCATACGATGTTTTCGAAAGTTGTTTTAAATAGCCAAATTTATCATTCTTAACTACTGCACTAATTTAGCCCCCCCCCCTTCTTAGTGCCACTCAATCCCTAACATTTCTAATATGAGCTTTATCGAACCGAAGGTTTTTCGAATCATCGATGTTTTTAACGTATACACTAATTCACCCCCCACACCCCCCCCCTTTCCCTTTAATACTGACTTGATACTAATAATTTGGAGTCTATAAATACCCCAACTATTCCTGCTTAAAACAACAAGAATAGAGAATGAAAACTTGAGCTTTAGAGTATGAAAACTCTGTGAGAAAATTAAGTCCCTCCTCCTTGAGCTTAGTGGTTGTTCTAAGGGAGGTGTGTGAGGGATACCTTATAAAAGAGGGTTGTAAAAGTTCTTTCCTAAGCTTGTGAAAGGAAGAAAGAATTGTAAGGGTAATTGTGTTAGATAGTAGTCGGCACTGAGAAGAGGGGGTGAATTAGTGCAACAGTAAAAATGTCGATGTTTCAAAAAATTCATTTTGATTCAAAGATTTCGTTTCGATGAAAGCCAGATTGAAAATGCTTTAAACTTAAAGACGTTCATAATGAGTGAGGGTAGTGAGCAAGTAAAGTAATTTACAATATAAATAAAAAGTAGAACAGAAATTACAAATCGATTTATAGTGGTTCGATTGTCCCGACCTATATCCACTCTCGATTCTTCTTCCATCGAGGCCACCAACTTTCACTATTGGTTTTCCTTCAAATGGGTGAAGTCCAACTACCCTTACAACTCAATTCTCCTTTTGATAGGTTCAGGAGAGAACCTTTACACCCTCACTTACCCCTCTCTTTGACTTAACTAACACTTAAACCTAGAGGGGAGAAATTCTCACACAATTACAGCAGAGTTTTCCCTCTTTTTATTCTTAGCTGATGTGTGTGCTAACCAGGGATGAGAGGGGTATTTATAAGCCTCAAGGGGATTTAAACTTGAAACCAAAATATGGATCACCCTTAGTCTTCAAGGTACTATCAGTTGAACCGCTAATACTAGGCGATACAAGCGCCCAGTTTGCCTTGACATTGGGCAGTACCACCGCTTGACATAGTCTCGGAGACCGTATCTTAAAGACTGAGACACTAGTGGTTCCACCATCGATTTTGATAGTGCCATCGCTTGACCCACCCATTGGGTTACTATTTGGGCCTTTCACTAGGCCCAACATAGCCCAAACTTGGGCCCAATTGATCCTTAATTGAGTTAGCCTAATTCTAACCCAATTACACCTAAAACTACTTCGATCTAGACAATTATTATAAAGCTTTGAATCAATTATTGTCCGGCATGTCATTGGTCCATCGACGCTTTGTCCAATTCTTCGGTGCATCGTCCTATCTTGCGATCTATTGCCCAATCGACCAGTTGACCTCCGCAGCTCTAATATCCTTAGCGTAATATCTACTCTTCATGGCCTGATGCCCAAATCCATTGTAGGAAAATCAGAGGTTCGGCATCTCATGCGCAGCGGAAAATAAAAATAAGATCAGATTTTCCATAGTTACGTACTTGACCGTCGTGCGACGATTGGTGTGTAAAAATTACAAATCCGAAAAATCCTCATGTATCATGTCAGAGGCATTACTTGGGCAGATCGTATATCCTTGAAATTCCAGATCCAATGTAGAGGATGAAGGAGCACTAGTGTACTCCTCTCTAGCGGTAATCCACACAGCGGACGCAGCAACGATGCTCCTCATATCACCGCGGGATCTCTCTCCACGTGTACCACAAGGCTGTCGGAGCCAAGGAGGAGGAGAGGAGACTGAGGAGAATATGAGGATGACTAGTAAGAGCTCTCAGCCTATGAACCAAAAGGTTCCTCTTATTTATAGAGGTGGAGGAAGCTTATCCTTAATAGATCTTATTCACACTAGATCTCTATCTAGTTGGATCTTATTAGATCTTTTCCATAGAATCTAATTTGATTTCATCCAATTAGATCTTATCCAATCATTTAATTAGATCTCATCCAATTACCCAATTGGATCTCATCTACAAGATCCAAACTAGGGGCTTTGCAGATATCTCATATATGCACCTCTACTTATCACAACATCCACCTTATGTGTGTGACCCTCTAGGCCCGATACCGAGCTAGCTGTGAGTTGCTCCAGTCAGAACTCCTTTTGACTCAGAACACCTTCTGATATAGTGAATTATTATCTCCATAATAATTTACTCGACTCATCGACTGTAGACGCACTAGGCCACTATGCCATAGTGCTAGTCATATGTGCCCTGCAAGCCAATCACATAAGTGATGGCACTTGTGACTTGATATGCACTTTTTCTCTTTGCTTATTATTAGGCGTTTTATTACTTTATCTTGCGTGTTGCATATATTGTGATGTCCTTGGATCTGTGCAATAGGAATCAGATCATGATGAGATCATGATAATGAGACCGAATCACCTTTAAACATAGATCCTAAATTATCCTGGTCATAGGTTACTCGAGAAGGACATCGAGATAACTGGATAGACTAGTGTGCTGTATACCCGTCCATATGATAGAGGTAGATGGTCTCATAGCTACTCGTGTGGGGACACTAAGGGTACAATGCAGGTGCTCATTGGGGAATGAGTTCACTGATTGATCCGCCTATGGAATGTTGGATGGTTATTGATACCTCACGTCAGACAGCGATTCTGTAGTCCTAGTAGTGTATCTGGTCCTTAGACTTGAGACACCAAGGATGTCCTGTATGAGTACTCCACTCTTTGATACCAGACTTATAGGTTTGGAAAGTTCCAGATCTAGTACAGCTGGTTATTGGGAGTGGTAGCCAACCTTACGAGGGCTATTGAGTGTCAAAAGAGGATCATCTGCTCTCGGTATTATGAGAAGAATATCCTATGTGTTCTTGCTCGAACAAATCCTTGGCCAAGGTTATTCAGATTAAAAGAAAAAGAGTTCTCCGGGAGAATCCGGCAAGAGCAAGACTCGAGGAGAGACCGTATGGTCCTGACAGCACCATGCCTAGTATAGGATCTTTGGGATATTGAATGGATGAGGGACTATAGATACATGGTAACTGAAGATAGTTAGTCCTAAAGGATTGGATTCCCCTATATCGTCTCGGGGCTACGGCGTAGTGGCCTGGTACGTCCGCAGTTAATGAGTTGGGTAAATTATTATAGAGATAATAATTCACCAAGTCAGATGGAGTTCTGACAAGTATGACTGAAGGCTAGCTCGATATTGGGCCTAGAGGGTCACACACATATGGTAGGTGTTGTGACGAGTAGAAGTTCGGATATGAGATATCTGTTGAACCCCCTAAATTATTGGATATCCATTAAGCCTCTAAATCATTAGATATGAGGGTCACACACATATAGTAGAGGTTCGAATATTGAATATCCATTAAGCTCCTAAATTATTGGATCCTAAGATGAGATCCAATAATTGCTAATAAGAGATTATTGGGTAGAGACCCACTAATCCAAGAGGCTTGGGTAATTGGATGGAGATCTAATACCCAATAGGGCAAAAGATCCATTAGGATTTTCAGGGGGCCTCTATAAATAGGAGAGAACCAAAGCTCTATAGGCTAGGGATTTTTTTTTGGTAGACACCTCCTGTTCTCCTCTCCCTAGAGAGAGAGGTGCATCGTTGCAATCCTTGCCATGTGGATACCGCTAGAGAGGAGGATGCTTGACCTCCTTCATCCTATCCTACAGATCTGCAGGGATTCAGGAATATACGATCTCCCTCGGTACTTTTTTTACATGTGCAGCTTTTCACGGATTTGTTTTGACGCACCGATCTTCGCATGACAACGAAAACTTTCTACGGGAAATCTGAGGTTTTTTTTAATTTTCTGTTCTTCCACTACGCATGTGATGTCGCTCTTCTAACGGATTTCCCAACAGTGGTATCAGAGCTAGGTTGTTCGTGCGAAGATCAGATCTTAAACTGCGTGTGTTGTGTTTTGGATTTGCTTTTGATACCAAAATCGTTGGCGCAAAAGGGCTAGGAAGGGCACAACTATTGCTACCCATGCTATGTTCGTGCAGCGACCGCAAGGCTGCTTGCAGCCTTGCTGCATAGGCGGCCGATCGCCAACCGGTGTTGGCAGCAGTGCTGCGGCCTGCTCGTGAGGGGCGCAGCGGACTGCGCTGCGAGGGCACCGATGGGCTACCTGCAGGGCAGTGCCTATGAGCACTGCGCCTGCGGGACAATGCCACAGGGTGCCAGCGCTACGCGCAGGGCATTGGCGACGCCGCCCGCATGGACGGTAGGCGCCGCCACCCCGGCACCCTCCCCATGCACAGGGGCTATCGTCGGCAAGGTGGCGGCGACCGCAGCCGCAACACAAGTGCAGTAAGGGTGAGAGATTAGGGTTTTAGGGCAAAAGATGGTTTTGCCCCTTGGAATTTTAGAAATTTCAGATTCTATCCCTTTTGACAAAATTACCAAAATACCCCTTAAAATTTTAAAAATTCTAGATTCTGTCCCTTTTGATAGAATTACCAAAATACCCTTTTGATTAAATTACCGAAATATCCCTGGGCATTCAAAAATTCCCTTTATGTCCTTGATTTTAGAAAATTAAATATGTTAATTAGATAGTTTAATTAACTATTATTTTTGTCTAGTAGTTCTATAAAATAATATATACATGTGATGTATGATATGGACAGATGATCATGGACCTATGATGTGATGTGTGTACATGTGATTATTATTACTGGGGCCCGCGAGCCTTTATTCTTTTCTTATTTATTGTCGGGCCTGCGTGCCTGTTATTATGTTATAATTACATGAGGAGGCGTAGCGGTAGCGTGACTCACGAGGCCGAGACGGACGATCACAGGGCATAGAGATGTGCCGAAACATACATAGATCTTGATGTGAGTGATTGAGCCCACTAGCTCGGGCCTGATCACATTAGGATATGGTCCATGATCATCTGGTATGATTGCTCATGTGATGTGTGATTAGATATACACCTACTAGATATGTATATATATATTTGCATGTGATGTAGATATATATATTAAATACGTATATGTGTGACATATTATGTTAGGAGACTAAATAAAAAAAATCCTCTCTATTAATAATATTAAGTCGGTAAACATGAGGTAATTAGATTGACCCATGTGGCCTTCCATCGTTATAGCTAGGAATCAATTCCCGGTGTAGGTTGAGTTGGATGATTCCCTCGAGACTCACCTATATCGCATCTCGCTATCTTATCTATGACATAGAGATGTCACCGGTGACCTGAGAACATAGTATGCTTGGTCGAGTCCCTCGAGTGTATATCACCGAATCAGACTCATCTTGTAACGATGGTGTTGACTTAACCGAACATCATGGTTGGTCGAGTCCCTCGAGGCCATGGTGGTTCGGAGGCCGAACAGAACGGAAATAACAAGGAGTTGTGATTGGTAAGAGTTGCCTACCTTTATGGGTTTAACATGATTGGTCGAGTCCCTCGAGATTACGTTAAGACGTCGATTGGATCCCGATCCCCACTAGAGATCCGCTGGGGGTCTCCGATTCACATACCGGAGGGTGTTGTGTGTCTCACAAAAAATTAGTGAGAGTACATTAAGATAGAAGTCCTTATCTTAACTGTTTAATTTTTATAAAGTCTGCATATTATTTATTTTTGCTACATCTTTAATTTCAGAAAATGTCGCTTTCAAATCCTTTACGTGACATACTTGATGCCAACCGCCTCACTGGTCCAAATTATACGGATTAGCTTCACAATCTGAGAATCGTTCTTACGGCGGAGAAGATCGCATATGTCCTTGATACAGTGATCCTTACGCCTGACGAAGGGGCAAGTGAGGATGAGATTGCTCGTCATGTGAAGTACTTAGATGATTTCACTCTTACTTAGTGTTATATGTTGGCCTCTATGACTACTGAGTTACAGAGACAGCATGAAAATATGGATGCTAATTTCATACTCCTGCATATCCGTAAACTATTTGAGGAACAGGAAAGAACTCAGCGATATGAGATATCAAAGAGTCTTTTCCATTCCAGGATGACTGAGGGGACACCGGTTCAGAACCATGTCCTTAAGATGATTGAGTGGATCAAGAAACTCATAGGTCTAGGAATGGTCCTGGAGGATAACTTGTGTGTGGATCTTGTGCTTCAGTCTCTACCAGATTCCTTTTCTTAGTTCATAATGAATTTTAATATGAACAAACTTGAGGTGACCCTCCCAGAGCTCCTCAATATATTGAGAGAAGTAGAGAGCACCATCAAGAAAGAGAAGCCGGTTCTCTACATTGGTGAGACCAGAAAGAAAAGAAAAGCTGAGAAGACCCTTCAGAAGGGCAAGGGCAAGAGCAAAATGGGTAAGGCAAAGGTTGCCAAAAAAGACCCAACAAAAGACAAAGGTCAGTGCTTCCACTACGGCAAAGATGGGCATTTGAAGAGGAACTGTAAAGAGTACCTTGCAGAGAGGGTGAAACAGAAGCTTGCAGAAGCTTCAGGTACATTCATGATCAGTCTCCATTTGTCAGAATCTTATGATAACACATGGGTATTGGATACCGGGAGTGCTTATCATATCTGTAATTCGTTACAGGTTCTGGCAAGACCTAGGAGATTGAATAGAGGTGAGATGGGCCTTAAGATAGGCAATGAAGCAAAGGTTGCTATAGTGGCTGTTGGCAAGGTCACCTTACATCTGCCTGGTAGAGCTATTATTGCATTAGATGCATGCTATTATGTTTCTTCTATTATCAAAAATATTATTTTCATTTCATATTTGACAGTTATTGGATATAAATTAGTTTTTGAGAACAATGATTGTTCAATAATATTAGATGATCAGATCATCACGAGAGGAACATTGCATAATAGTTTATTTATGCTAGATACAGCTCCATATATCATGAGTATAAGTGAGTCTAAGAGGAAACGAGAAGAGGTGAACAATGCATATCTTTGGCATTGTAGGCTAGGTCACATCCACGAGGGAAGGATTCAAAAGTTGCTAAAAGATGGATATCTAGATCCATTTGACTATAAGTCATATGCGACATGTGAACCTTGCCTTTGGGGAAAGATGACTAACTCTCCATTTAGTGGAACTGGAGAGAGAGCCACTGAGTTACTAGTACTCATACATAGTGATGTATGTGGTTCCATGTCGACCATGTCATAGGTGGTTACTCCTACTTCATTAATTTCACTTATGATTTCTCAAGATACAGGCATATGTACTTGATGAAGTACAAGTCTGAAGCTTTTGAGAAATTCAGGGAATATAAAAATGAAGTAGAGAACCAAATAGGAAAGAGTATTAAAACCCTTCGATCAGATCGAGGAGGTGAGTACTTAAGTACAGAGTTCACCCAGTTCCTCAAAGACTATGGGATCTTATCCCAATGGACACCTCCTTATACACCACAGCTTAATGGTATATCAGAAAGGAGGAATCGCACACTGTTAGATATGGTGCGTTCCATGATATGTTTCGCCAACCTAGCCATCTCATTCTGGGGATATACCCTAGAGACCGCAGCTTACCTTCTGAATAGAATTCCAACCAAGTTAGTGATGTCTACTCCATATGAGATATGGAATAGGAAGATGCCTGATCTTAAGATTGTTAAGATTTGGGGCTGCCCTGCCCATGTTAAGAGACACAACCCTAACAAGTTGGAATCCAGAACGGAATGGTACAAGTTTATGGGATACCCCAAGGAAACTTGTGGGTATTATTTCTATCACCCTAAGGACCAAAAAGTTTTTATAGCCAAGAGAGCAGTGTTCCTTGAGAAGGAACACATTCTTGGTGGAGACAGTGGGAGCATGATAGAGTTGAGCGAGGTTGGAGAACTTAGCTCAAGCAATATTCCAGAATCTGTTCAGATACCTAACACACAAGTTCTAACTTTATGTAGGTCCGATAGAGTATCCCATCCTCCTGAGAGATATGTATGATATATCAGAAGAGAGAATGTTGAGGATATTGATCCTCAGACCTATGAGGAGGCTATTATGAGTATAGACTCCGGGAAATGGTAAGAAGTCATGAATTCAGAAATGGATTCCATGTACAACAATAAGGTTTGGCCCGAGAGTATTGTACCCATTGGCTGCAAGTGGATCTTCAAAAAGAAGATTGGAGTAGATGGAAAGGTAGAGGCCTATAAAGCAAGGCTAGTGGCTAAGGAGTATCGTCAAAGGCAAGGTGTTGACTATGACGAAACTTTCTCACCTGTAGCCATACTAAAATCCATTCGAATTATATTGGCTATTACAGTACACTATGATTTTGAGATTTGGCAAACGGACGTTAAAATTGCATTCCTCAATGATAACCTCGAGGAGGAGGTATATATGATACAGCCTAAGGGATTCATGTCTAGAGATAACCCAGATAAGGTATGCAGGTTGCTTAGGTCCATTTATAGATTGAAGCAAGCTTCCTAAAGTTGGAACATAAGATTTGATGATGCGATCAGATCTTATGACTTCGTTAAGAATGAAGATAAGCCTTGTGTGTACAGGAAAATAAGTGGAAGCACTATCACCTTTTTGGTATTATATGTGGATGATATCCTGATCATTAGGAATGATGTAGGAATGCTCTCCACAGTAAAGACTTAGTTATCTAGGCACTTCTCCATAAAGGACTTAGGGGAAGCATCCTGCATATTGAAGATACGGATCTATAGAGATAGATCCAAGAGGATGCTTGGCTTGTCCCAGTCAAGGTACATAGACACCATTGTCAAAAGGTTTAGCATGGAAAATTCCAAGAGAGGTCTCATACCAATGAGACATGGAATTTCACTTTCTAGGAGTATGTCCCCAAAGACTCCTAAAGAAAGGGTACACAAGGATATGATACCATATGCATCAGTGATAGGATCTATCATGTATGCTATACTATGTACCAGGCCTGATATAGCACATGCTCTAAGTGTCATGAGTAGATATCAGGCTTGGAGCACTAGAAAGCAGTAAAAAGTATCCTTAAGTACTTGAGAAGGACTAAGGATCTTTTACTAGTATATGGAGGTAGTAGCCTTAGGGTTGAGGGCTACATGGACTTAAGCTTCCAGTCCGATGTCGATGATAGTAAGTCTAATTCAGGGTATGTGTTCACCCTGAATGGAGGAGCAGTATGCTGGAAGAGTTCCAAGCAAGACACTACTGCTGACTCGACCATAGAGGCGGAATACATTACTGCGATAGAGGCAGCAAAGGAGGGAGTCTGGATGAAGAAGTTCATCATAGATCTAGGAGTCATCCCGAGCAACGAGGAGCTGATTCCTTTATATTATAACAAATACGGGACGATTACTCAAATAAGGGAACCCAGGTCTCATCAGAAGTATTCTAAGGAGGTTCCAACTTATTAGAGAGATCGTGGCCCGAAGAGATGTAGTAGTGGAAAGAGTTCCATCCGAAGATAACATTGCAGATCCACTAACAAAGCCATTAACTCAAATTATCTTTGAGCGTCACAGAGGTCTAATGGGGATCAGACATGTTGGTGATTAGCTTTAGGTCAAGTGGGAGATTGCTAGTCATATGTGCCCTGCAAGCCAATCACATGAGTGATGGCACTTGTGACTTGATATGCACTTTTTCTCTTTGCTTATTATTAGGCGTTTTATCACTTTATCTTGCGTGTTGCATATATTGTGATGTCCTTGAATTTGTGTAATGAGAATCGGATCATGATGAGATTACGATAATGAGACTGATTCACCTTTAAACACAGACCCTGAATTATCCTGGTCATAGGTTACTCGAGAAGGACATCGAGATAACCGGATAGACTGGTGTGCTGTATACCCGTCCATATGATGGAGGTAGTTGATCTCATAGCTACTTGTGTGGGGACGCTAAGGGTACAGTGCAGGTGCTCATTAGGGAATGAGTTCACTAATTGATCCACCTACGGAATGCTAGATGGTTAATGATACCTCACGTCAGACAGCGATTCCGTAGTCCCAGTAGTGTATCTGGTCCTTAGACTTGAGACACCAAGAATATCCTGTATGAGTACTCCACTCTTTGATACCGGACTTATAGGTTTGGAAAGTTCCAAATCTAGTACAACCGGTTATTGGGAGTTATAGCTAACCTTAAGAGGGCTATTGAGTGTCAATAGAGGATCATCCACTCTCAGTATCATGAGAGGAATATCCTATATGTCCTTGCTCGAACAAATCCTTAGCCAAGGTTATTCGAATTGAAAGAGAAAGAGTACTCTGGGAGAATCCGACAAGAGCAAGACTCGAGAAGAGACCGTATGGGCCTGAGAGCACCATGCCCAGTATAGGGTCTCTAGGATATTGGATGGATGAGGGACTATAGATACATGGTAACTGAGGACAAATAGGTCCAAAGGATTGGATTCCCTTGTATCGTCTGGGGGCCACGGCGTAGTGACCTGGTATGTCCATAGTCAATGAGTTAGGTGAATTATTATAGAGATAATAATTCACTAAGTCAGAAGGAGTTCTGACAAGTATGACTCACGGCCAGCTCGATATTGGGCCTAGAGGGTCACACACATATGGTAGGTGTTGCAACGAGTAGAGGTTCGGATATGAGATATCCGCTGAACCCCCTATCTTATTGGATATCCATTAAGCCCTTGAATTATTGGATCCTGAGATGAGATCTAATAATTGCTAATAAGAGATTATTGGGTAGAGACCCACTAATCCAAGAGGCTTGGGTAATTGGATGGAGATCCAATACCCAATAGGGCAAAAGATCCATTAGGGTTTTCAAGGGGCCTCTATAAATAAGAGGGAACCAAAGCTCTATAGGCTGAGGATTTTTTTTGGTAGCCACCTCCTATTCTCCTTTCCCCAAAGAGAGAGGTGCATCATCACAGTTCCTGTCATATGGATACTGCTAGAGAGGAGGACACTTGACCTCCTTCATCCTCTCCTACAGATCTGCAAGGATTCAGGGATATACGATCTCCTTAGGTACTTTCTTTTACACATGTAATTTTTTGCGGATTTGTTTTGATGCACCGATCTTCACACGATGATGAAAATTTTCTACGGGAAATCTGGGGTTTTTTTATTTTCTGTTCTTCCGCTGCGCATGTGATGTCGCTCTCCTAATGGATTTCCCAACACATAGTCCCTAGACGGTATAGGGGGATATAATCTATCGAACCTGTTTGTCTTCAATTACTATGTATCTATAGTCCTTCATTCATCTAATATCCTAAGGATCGTATATTGGGCATGGTAGAGTCAGGCCCAAGTGAATCCTATCCGAGTCTCACTCTAATCGGATTCTCCCGGAGAACTCCTTCTCTCTCAATCCGAACGACCTTGGCTAGGAATTTTGCCTGAGCGAGCACACGTAGGATATTCATCTCATGATACTGAGAGTGGATGATTCTCTATTGACACACAATTTTCTTCATAAGGTTAGCTACCATTCCCGAGAACCGACTATACCAGATCTAGAGCTCTTCAAACCTATAAGTCCAGCATCAAAGAATGGAGTACTCAAACAAGGCATCTTTGGTGCCTCAAATCTAAGGACCAAACACACTATTGGGACTACAAAATCATTGTTTGACATTAGGTATCATTAACCATACAACATTCTGTAAGCAGATCAATTAGTGAACTCATTCTCCGATGAGCACCTACACTGTACCTCTAGTGTCTCCACATAAGCGACTATGAGATTAGTCACCTCCATCATATAGACGAGTATACAGCGCACCAGTCTATCCAGTTATCTTGATATCCTCATCGAGTAACCTATTACTAGGATGATTTAGGATCTATGTTTAAAGGTATATCGGTCTCATTATCATGATCTCATCACGATCCGATTCCCATTGCATAGATCCATGGACATCATAATATTCATCCAGATAATGTGAGAAAATATCAATAATAATATGCGAAGAGATAAATGTAACATGTCACAAGTATCATCACTCACATGATTGGCTTGTAGGGCACCTATAACCAATAATCTCCCACTTGACCTAAAGTCAATTACCTATGTGTCTGATCCCCATCAGATCTCTGTGACGCTCAAATAAAATCTGAGTCAGCGACTTTATCAGTGGATCTACAATATTATCCTCGGATGAAACTCTTTCCACTGCTACATCTCCTCAGGCCACGATCTCTCTGATCAAGTGGGACCTCCTCAGAACACTTCTGACGAGACCTGGGTTCCCTAGCTTGATCGATCGCCCTATTATTTTTGCCCTATATAGGAATCAATTTCACACTATCTGATACGATTCCCAGATTTGTGATGAACTTCTTCGTCCAAACTCCCTCCTTTGCTGCCTTTGTCACAGCAATGTATTCTGCCTCTATGGTCGAGTCAGTAGTAGTATCTTGCTTGGAATTTTTCCAACATACTACTCCTTCATTCAGGGTGAATACATACCCTAAATTCGATTTGCTATCATTGATATCGGACTGGAAGCTCAAGTCCATGTAACCCTCAACTCTGAGGCTACTGCCTCCATATACCAGTAAAAGATCATTAGTCCTTCTCAAGTACTTAAGGATACACTTTACTATTTTCCAATGCTCTAAACCTGAATTTGCCTGATACCTGCTCGTGACACTCAGAGCATGCGCTACATCAGGCCTGGTACATAGCATAGCATACATGATAGACCCTATCACTGAGGCATATGATATTTTATCCATGTAAGCCCTTTCTTTAGGAGTCTTTGGGGACATACCCCTAGAAAGTGATATTCCATGTCTCATAAGTATGAGACCTCTCTTAGAATTTTTCATGTCAAACCTTTTGACAATGGAGTCTATGTACTTGGACTATGACAAGCCAAGCATCCTCTTGAATCTATCTCTATAGATCTGAACCCCCAGAATATAGGATGCGTCCCCTAAGTCCTTCATGGAGAAGTGTCTAGATAGCTAAGCTTTTACTATGGAGAGCATTCCTACATCATTTCCAATGATTAAGATGTCATCCACATATAACACCAAGAAGGTGATAACGCTCCCACTTACCTTCCTATACACACAAGGCTCATCTTCATTCTTAACGAAGTCATAAGATCTGATCACTTCATCAAATCTTATGTTCCAACTTCGGAAAGCTTGCTTTAGTCCATAAATGGACTTAAGCAATCTGCATATCTTATCTGGTCTGTGCTTGAATATGAACCCCTCAGGCTATATCATATACATTTCCTCTTCGAGGTTACCATTGAGGAATGTAGTTTTCACGTCCATTTGCTAGATCTCATAGTCATAATGTGCTGCAACAACCAATAGAATTTGAATGGATTTCAACATAGCTACGGGTGCAAAGGTTTCGTCATAGTCAACACCTTGCTTTTGACGATACCTCTTAGCCACTAGCCTTGCCTTATAGGTCTTCACCTTTCTATCTACCTCGATCTTCTTCTTGAAGATCCATTTGTAGCCAATAGGTACGATACCCTCAGGTACATCAACAAGGTTCCAAACCTTGTTTAAGTACATAGATTCCATCTCAGAATTCATGGCTTCTTACCACTTCTCAGAGTCTATACTCATAATAGCCTCCTCGTAGATCTGAGGATCAATGTCCTGAATATCCTCTCTACTAATATGTCCCACATATCTTTTAGGAGGGTGTGACACTCTACCAATCATACGCAAAATTGGAACTTGTATGTTAGGTACCTGAATAGACTCGGTCCCTGGAATGGTGCCTAAGCTAGGTTCTCCAACCTCACTCAATTCTATCATGCGTCTACTATTTACGCAAAAAATATGTTCCTTCTTAAGAAACACTGCTCTCTTAGCAAAAAGACCTTTTGGTCCTCAGGGTGATAGAAATAATAACCATAAGTTTCCTTGGGGTATCCCACGAACTTACACAATTCCATCCTAGATTCTAACTTATCGAGGTCGTGTCTTTTAATGTGGGCAAGGCAGCCTCAAATCTTAACAACCTTAAGATCAGGCTTTTCCCTCTCCATATCTTGTATGGTGTAGACACTACCGATCTTGATGGAACTCTGTTCAGAAGGTAAATTACGGTCTGTAGGGCATATCCCCAAAATGAGATGGGTAGGTCAGTGAAACTCATCATGAACCGCACCATATATAATAGTATGTGATTTCTCTTTTCTGATACACCATTGAGGTGTGGTGTATAAGGAGGTGTCTATTGGGATAGAATCCCATAGTCCTTGAGGAACTGGTGAATTCTATACTCAAGTATTCTCCTCCTCGATCTGATCGAAGAGTTTTAATACTTTTTTTAGTTTGGTTCTCTACTTCATTCTTATACTCCCTAAATTTCTCGAAGGCTTCAGACTTATACTTCATCAAGTACACATGTCCATACCTAGAGAAATCATCAGTGAAAGTAATGAAGTAGGAATAACCACCTATGGCATGAGTTGATATAGGACCACATACATTACTATGTATGAGTTCTAGTAACTCAATGGCTCTCTCTCTAGTTCCACTGAATGGAAAGTTGGTCAATTTTCTATGAAGACAAGGATCACAAGTTATATATGACTTATAGTCAAATGGATCTAAGTATCCATTTTTCAATAACTTTTGAATCCTTCCTTCATGGATATGACCTAGCCTACAAGGCCATAAATATGTATTGTTTACCTCTTCTCATTTCCTCTTGGCCATGTTTACATTCATGATATGTGAAGTCGTATTTAGTATAAATAAACTATTATGCAATGTCCCTCTAGTAATGATTTTTATCATTCTTACTGATTGAACAACAATTGTTCTCAAAAAGTACTTTATAACGATTTAATGTTAAACATGAAATGGAAATAATATTTTTGATAATAGAGGAAATAAAATAACATGTATCTAATGCAATAATAGCTCCATCAGGCAGGTGTAGAGTGACCTCGCCGACAACAATAGTAGCAACTCTTGCTCCATTGTCCATCTCACCTTTTGCCAATCTCCTATGCCTTGTCAGAACCTGCAACGAATTATAAATATGATAAGCACTACTGGTATCCAATACCCATGCATTATCATAAGAATCTGACACATGGAGACTGATCATAAAAGTACCTGAAGCTTTTCCAAGCTTCTATTTCGATTTTTCTATAAGATACACCTTATAGTTCCTCTTCCAAAGCCCATCTTGACCGTAGTGGAAGCACTGGCCTTTGTCCTTTGCTGAGTCAATTTTGGCAACCTTTGCCTTATCCCATTTGCCCTTGCCCTTACCCTTTTTAAGAGTCTTCCTAGCCTTCCTTTTAGTCTCACCAATATAGAGAACTAATTTCTCTTTTTTGATAGTGCTCTCTGCTTTCCTCAACATATTAAGGAGTTCAGGGAGATACCTCAAGTTTGTTCATATTAAAATTCATGATGAACCGAGAAAAGGAATCTAGTAGGGACTGAAGTATAAGATCAACACATAGGTTATCATCTAGGACCATTCCTAGACATGTGAGTTTTACAATCCACTCTATCATCTTCAAGACATGGTTCTGAACCGGTATTCCCTCAGTCATCCTCATGGAAGAAACTCTTGGATATCTCATATCATTGAGTTCTTTTCTGTTCCTCACACATTTTGTAGAGGTGCAGGAGTATGGAATGAGCATCCCTGTTTTCATGTTGTCTTTGTAACTCGGGAGTCATAGAGGCTAACATGTAACACTGGGCGAGAGCGGAATCATCTATATACTTTACATATTGGGCAAACTTCTTGAGGAGCTTCTACCTCAGGTTGGGGCATGACCATATTTAAGACATATGCAATTTTCTCCACTGTAAAAACTATTCTTAGGTTGTAGAGCCAATCCGTATAATTTAGACTAGTGAGGCGGTTGGCATCAAGTATGCCATGTAGAGGGTTTGATAATGACATGTTTCTAATAAACAGGAGATATAGCATAAGTACATAACATGCAGATTTTGTAAAAATAAACAATCAAGATATGGACTTCTATCTTGCCATTCTTCAACTAATTTTTCTAGCGAGTCACATGACACCCTCATGCACATGAAACGGAAGTCTTCGATAGACTTCTAGTGGGGATCAGAATCTAATCGGCATCTTAGTGTAACCTCGAGGGACTCGACCAATCACACTTAGCCCAAAAGGTAGACAACTCTTGCCAATCACAACTCCTTACGATTCCCCTCGTATTTGGCATCTGAACCACCATGGCTTCGAGAGACTCGACCAACCATGATGTCCTGTTAAGTCATCACCATCATTACAAGATGAGTCTAATTTGGTGATATGCCCTCGAGGGACTCGACCAAGCATACCATGTCCTAAGGTCACCGGTGACATCTCTATGTCGAAGACAAGATAGCGAGACACGAAATAGGTGAGCCTCGAGGGACTCGAGCAACTCAGCCTACATCGGGAATCGATTCCTGCCCCTAACGATGGAAGGCCACGTGGGTCAATCTTATTGCCTCACGCTTACCGACTTAATATTATCATAGGAAGGGTTTAAGGTTCGGTCTCGTGATATGACGTGTCAAACACGTACATATTTAATATATTTACATCGCATGCAAATATATATATACTTATCTAGTAGGTGTAAAGCATTCACATGCATAAGCACACCAGATGATCATAGACTTCAACCTAATATGATTAGGCCTGAGCCAGTAGGCCAAATCACTTACATTAGGATCTATGTATATATTAGTACATCTCTATGCACGATGATCATCCATCTCGTCATCGTCGGATCTGCCGACACCTCGACGCATCTCCATGCGTCGCGATCGTCTGAATCGGCCTCAAGGGTCCCACTACCACCTCTAGGCTTCTGTCGCGCCTCTAGGATAATTACAACATAATTATAAGTATATAGGCCCGATAATCAACGAAAAATAAAAGCTCGCAGACCCCAATAATCACATACACAAATCACAAAGTCTATGATCATCTTTCCACATCACATCACATCACATCACATGTATATATCATGTAGGATTACTAGATAAATAATAATAGTTACTTAAACCTTTTAAGTAACTAAAATTTGAAATAAGGGACATGCAAGGAATTTTTTAAATTTTAAAGGGCATTTTGGTCATTTGACCAAAAGGATAAAATTGAAATTTCTATAATTTCCAAGGGCAAAACTATCTTTTGCCCTAAAAGCCCTAATTCCCTCACTGCTCTACTCGCTGCGTTGTGACTTTGGTCGCCGCCACCCTACCGACGGCGGCCATAGCCTGCGGGCACATCGCCATAGTGCGTGGTAGTGTCACAATGAGCAGTCATCGCTGCAGTTGTTGCTACCACAGCCGTCGGGCACAGTGTTGTCTTTGTGGGCGGTGCTGGCGCAGCCACTTGCGGGCGGCCTAGCGCCCACATGCGTCGCCCACCCCTTATAGGCAGGGCGACTACAAACGGTTGCAAGCGCCGCCCGCCCTTGTGGGTAGGCCGCCTGTGCCCAGCACCACCCACAGCTACCGCCACTACGAGCAAGCTGGCAGTGGCAGCCAAGGCTGCATGTAGCCTTGTGAAGGCAGCAAGGGCAACAATAGTTGCTGCCCTTTTTCGCTTTTGTGTCAATGATTTTGACGTCAAAAATACATTCAAAACATAACACATGTAGTTTATAAGTCAATCATCACACGACAAACCTATTAGGGATCGAGCAGCACTAAGAGGGGGGGGTGGTGAATTAGTGCAGCGGTTAAGTACGATAATTTTCAACGATCTAAATAAGTTCGAAAACTTTGTACGATCAAAAGCAATGTTTCATTTGAACCCGGAAAGGAATGATGCTTTAAACTTAAAGCCAATTGTAAGAATGAGAAATAAGGGAAGTAAAGTGAAGATGATTTGCATAAATGTAAATAACAATAATAGAAATGCAAACCAGAATTTTTATAGCGATTCAGTCATATGACCTACGTCCACTTCCCGATTCCTCTTCTCTTGAGGTCACCGGCTTTCCACTAGGTGTCTTCCTTTCAATGGGTGAAGACAAGCCCCCTTACAATGCTCTCCTTTTAACGGGCTTAGGAAGTAACTCTTACAAGGCCTCTCAAACCTCCTTAAGGCTAGATCACACTTTAGAATTAGAGGGAAGATTTTGACATTATTTTAACAGAGTTTTTCCTTTTTCTTTCTCAGTTTTTGTGTGTTTTTCAACCATGAATGAGAGGGGTATTTATAGGCCCCAAGGTGATTCAAATTTGGAGCCCGAATTTAAATCATCCCGATTTTTCCAGGTATGAGTGGTACTACCATCAGTGCTGGGCGGTACCACTACCTAACACACTGACATGGTCAGTGTACTAGGCGGTACCACCGCCCGAGGCAACGGTGCCACCACCCAGAACACCTGGGATTTCAGTCCCTGAGCGGTGTCGCCGCTTGGGTCTAGCGATGCCACTACCTGACTATTCCAACACTATTCCAGCAAGGCTGAATGGGCCCTAACTTCGGCCTAAATAAGGCCCAGTTGGCCCTTACAAGGGTTAAATAGGATTATTACCTAATCCTTAGCCTAATTACATGCTAACTACTAAATTGAAACATAATTATAAGCAAATTAACAACTGGCAATATTGAGTCTTCTTTCGGTGAGCTTTTCGGTGAACTTCTGGCTGACTTCCAACGCACCCTTAGATTTCTTCCGGCTGACTCCCAACAGGCTCCTAGACTTGTGGCGAGTTTGACAAATCTTAGGTAAGCTTTCGAACCTTCTCGGTGAGCTCCACGAACCTCCGACAAACTTTCCCGCGAACTTTCAAACTCTTCAGCAAGTTCCCGATTCTTTCTCAGTTAATTCCAGCAGCACTTTCAATAATCCTTCAGAATTTCGGTGGACTCTCGAACTCTCAACAATTTGACTCTAGTAATTTGCTTTATGTCTTCATCGTTATTGTAGTTAATGCTGCACACACACAAATAAAAACTCCACTTCAATCTAGATAGTTATTACAATGTAAATTGATATAGTGATTTATTTTCTCCATAATAATTCACTCGACTCATTGACTATAGACATACTAGGCCACTATACCATAGTCCCTAAACGGTATAGGGGGATATAATCTATCGGACTTGTTTGTCCTCAGTTACCATGTATCTATAGTCTCTCATCTATCTAATATCTCAGAGACCGTATATTGAGCATGGTAAAGTCAGGCCCATACAGAATCTTGTCTAAGTCTCGCTCTAATCAGATTTTCCCAGAGAACTCCTTCTCTCTCAATCTGAACGATACTAGCCAGGGATTTTGCCTAAGTAAGCATACGCGGGATATTCATCTCATGATATTAAGAGTGGATGATCCTCTATTGACACATAATTGCCTTCGTAAGGTTGGCTACCATTCTCGAGAACTGGCTATACTGTTGAATCTTAGATTTTGATGATGAAACTAATTGATTATGTTTTATGGTCTAACTGTGTTTTGAGTTACACAGGTCTACTATCGATCATGATTAGATAGTTGACACTGGAGGAATTGATGGTGTGTCGGGTGATCACGTCAGGATATTGGATGTCGAACTGGAGGTTCGATCGATAATCGGTAGAAAGCTTCATACGTTGGGCATCAGGCCAATAAGAGTGTGTTGTGCCAAGGATATCGGGGTTACGGAGGTCAACCGCCGATTGGATAACAAAACGCAAGAGAGGATGATGCATTGAGGAATCAAACGAAGCGCTGACCAATGACGTGTCGGGCAACAAAATGTCAATTCGCATTGTAATAATTGTCTAGATCAAAGTAGAGTTTTGGTTTGTGTGTGCAGGATTAACTACGATAATGATGAAGATATAAAGCGAAACAAAGTGCCAGAAGACAAGTACGATGGATCGTTAGGAGTTCGAGAGTTCGACAGAAGTCCGAAGGTTT
This sequence comes from Musa troglodytarum, assembly GCA_023547065.1. NCBI lineage: Eukaryota > Viridiplantae > Streptophyta > Magnoliopsida > Zingiberales > Musaceae > Musa > Musa troglodytarum. Next base: position 29,750,317 of record CP097508.1, read on the forward strand.
GTCGGAAGTTCACGGAGCTTGCCAAGAAAGATCGGAGCTTGCCAAAGAAGCTTGTTGGAACTTGCCAAGATCATCGTGAACTCCAAGAGCTTGTCGAGAGTCCGTAGAATGGTTTCCGAGGGTTCGTCGGAAGACCACCGGAAGTTTGTCGGAAGCTCGCTGGAAGAAGTCTTGACTTGTCAGACTTTGTAATAGCTTAGGAAATATCTTTAAAATTCATAGTTATTAGGTTAGGATTAGGTGTTCATCTTATAACCCAAGTAGGGCCCAACTGGGTCTTATTTGGGCTGATTTGGGCCAAAATTAGGGCCATTCAGCCTTCTGGAATAGTGCTGGCGGTGGCACCGCCCAGGCTGGGCGGTGGCACCACCCAGGACCAGCAAGCTAGGCGATGGCACCGCCTAGAGGCTGAGAGCACTGCGATGGCATCGCTGTCTGGGCAGTGGCACCGTCCAGTATCGCTAGAATGCCGAAAACTAAGGTGATTCAAATTTGGGCTCCAAATTTGAATCCTCTTGAGGCCTATAAATACCCCACTCATTCAGAGTTTAGAGTGAGCCTAAAACTAAGAAAAGATAGGAAAAACTCTTTTCAAATCTTCCCTCTAAGCTTTGAGTGTGTTCTAGTCCAAGAGAGGGGTAAGAGGCCTTGTAAGGGTTATCTCCTAAGCCCATCAAAAGGAGAGGTGCTGTAAGAGAGTTCATCCTCACCCGTTGGAAGGAGGATAGCTAGTGGAAAAGTCAGTGGCCTCAAGCGAAGAGGAATCGGGAGTGGATGTAGGTCGTATACCCGAACCACTATAAATCAGTTTGCGTTCATCTTATTGTCATTTACATTACTGCAAACCATCTTCACTTTGATGCTCTACTTCATTGTCTCCTTCTTACATATGCTTTTAAGTTAAAATGTAATCGAAATGGTTTCAAATGAAATGTTGATTTCAATAGTACGAAGTTTCCGAAAGTTATTTTAAATCGCCAAAGTTTATCATATTTATCCGCTGCACTAATTCACCGCTCCCCCCCCCCTCTCAGTACTGCTCGATCCCTAACAATTGGTATCATAGCCACGTTATTTCTTATTCAGATTTATACCCATAAGAAATGGCTCTTCATGGCTTTCAAGAGTGTTTTTCGGTTGTTCGTCCGTTATTCTTTAACGGGTCGGACTACACCTATTGGAAAATTCGAATGAGAGTTTTCTTGCTTTCAATGGACTTGGATTTATGGAATGTTGTTGAAAATCATTTTCAACTTCCCTCTAAACTGACAAACGAATGGTCGGACTTAGAGAAAAAATCTTTTTCTTTGAATGTAAAGGCTATGAATGCCTTATTTTACGCTTTGGACAAGAATAAGTTCAATCGGATTTCTACATGCGAAACGACTTTTGATATTTGGCAGACACTTGAAATCATGCACGAGGGAACTAGTAGAGTTAAAGACTTGAAAGTAAACCTCTTATTGTATGATTTTGAGCTCTTCTAAATGACACCAAGCGAATCTATCGATGATATGTACACCCGCTTCACGGATGTCGTCAATAGCTTGAAAAGTCTTGGTAAAAGTTTTTCAAATTTTGAACTCGTAAATAAGATTTTAAGATCCCTTCCAAAAAGGTGGGATCCTAAAGTAATGGCGATTCAAGAAATAAAAGATTTAAATGATTATTCTATTGAAGAACTCATTGGATCCTTAATGACATATGAAATGACATTCTTAGAACATATTGAACATGATGAACACATGAACCACCTTCTTAAGAACAAGAAGGATTTGAAACTTTGAACTATGAAATGCCACGAGTGATGACTCAAGTGATGAGGACAATGATGAACTTGAGCTTCGAACACTAAATCTTAATAAGTTCATTAAACAAAAATCTAAAATAAACAATGAACTTGAACGAAGAATGAGGCCACCAATGAAGAAGAAGAAGGCTCACCAGGAAGAATCAAGTAAAGAAGAGGCAAACTACGCTTTGATAGTTTTCGACAATGAGGTAAGAAACTGACCCAAGTTGTTTTTTCCTTATTATGAAATTACTTGAACTATTCATGAGTTGCTTAATATAGTTGGTAGGATTTTTTTTTATGCTTTTTCTTTCTAGTAATTTTTTAAAATTAAAAATATAAATGATGATTGCTTAACTTATGCTATTACAAGATCAATCTCATGTATGATTTTGAAATAACAACTCAATGCATGGTTTTTGATGCAAAATGAATCATTATGATAATTGCATCTCATGCTTGTACACCTAATAAGATTAAATATAATGAATATTTATCTTGATGAATTCCGTATCACTTTTCATAATAACATAATGAAAATATGAAATCATGATCATCTATACAAAAGAATTAAGCATGCTTACATCTAATCAATGTACTTTACTCCTAACAAATTTTTGGAATGAAAGATTATGATGATAATTTTAAATTTATATGATGCTTGGCTTTTGTGTGAAAATGTGAACATGCTTATATGAGATCAACCACATAAAATAAAACACATAAAAATTGAAAATGTGTTATCATGATGTTTTATTTTTGATGTGTTTGGTTTTGACGAGTTTATAACTAAACTTATATCTTGTTGATACATGTTTTCATAAAAAGATTTGAATATGCTCACATGAAAACAAATGCATGACATTTGAACATTCTTATGAAAGATCAAATCACTTAAATTGAAACTCATAAAGATGAGAAAATGCACTATCATGATGTTTGATGCATTTGATCTTGATGACTTTAATGATAAAACTTATATTTCGAATTTGTATGATGATGGCTTTCATGAAAATATTTGAACATACCTTATGAAATCATCATTGATAATGATAAAATGAAAATGTTAAAAACTTGTTATATCTTGATGACAAACTGATGTTTTGGTTTTAAAATTTGATACTCATCTTTTGAAACATGAGCACACTTGTTTGAAACAAACAACTTAAAATGAAACACATTATTATGATAAATTGAATCTCATAATGTGTTATATTTTTGTCTTGATGATTTTTATAATGAAGGTTGTCTTTTGGTGTTGAATGTTGATATTTTCATTTTATCTTACAATAAAAGACAAAGGCGTGCTCATATGAAATGAATTATATAATGGAAATGCATGTTTCTTAAAATCTTTCTATCTCTAAAGTTTTTTGATTTTTTCAATTGAAGACAAATTCATGAATCCATGCTTATCATGTATGAATTTATTGAATGTGATTTTGAGGATGATTTCGAATTTGACAAATGCTTGATTCATATTTACGACGTAAGATACATTTTAAATATGAATCATGTTCATTGCTTCAACCATGTTCTATCTCCCTTAATTTATTTTGTTCTCCTATAATTCTTTTTTTTTTAATTTACTAAAGAGGGGAACCTACCAAATGAATCATGAATTCAAATGAAATGATACAAATAAATTACTTATCGATATATCTTTTTGAAATATCTTTTTTAATGTGATGTTGATAACTTGAGATATCTTTTAGAATTCATGACATGAGATTTAGCCTTTATGTCTTAAACGATTATGCTTGTTTCTATTTGACTTAAAAAAGGCAAAGGCATGTTCATATAAAATTAATGCAAGAGATATGCATGTCTCTTGAAAATTCTTCAATAAAGTTTTCAATTTTTCGATAAAAGAGAAATGATGAATCTATATATATTATGTTCATCTCTTGAATCTTGATAATGATTTTGATAATTTGATTTTGAGTTTCAAGTTGACAAAATGAGTATGAATGATTTTATGACTCCTCTCTTGATCTCTTGAAATCATGACTTTAAATTCTTGATTTGAGATGTTTTTGTGAATCAAAATACTTTCCTCTATGATTGCTTCTTTTTATCATTTACCAAAGAGGAAAACAATTCAAATCAATGTCATTTATGAATCTCAAAAACTATGTTAATGATTTTGATGATTCAAACTTGAATGAGCTTTATCGCAATCCAAGTCTTGGTATCTTGATGTTTGATATTTAGAATTCCTATGCATGAATCGAGTGATTTTGCACACAAATGAATCACTTATCGATATTTATGATTATGATATATTTTATCCTTCAAATGTGATCTTGTTGGCTTGAAATACTTTTTGGAATTTTTGACATGATCTTTCTTTGCCTTGATGTAAGAGAAAGTTGCTTTATAATGAATCATTACTAAAAGGACTTGTCAAATGAATCATGTCCCTCTTGACTTTCTTGAGCTTTGATTTCATATCTTTTATGACTTAGAAATGACATGATTACTTTGGTTTGCTTTCATGAATTCTTTGCATCTATGGCTTGTATACATCATGTGAAAATTTGAAATATTGGTTGGTGTAAAATAATGATTGAAATTTTTAGTCATTGAGTCTTCTCTTCTTTTTGACAATGACAAAGGGGGAGTTAGCATACTAACTTGGATATCACAAGAGAAAGTGGCAAACATAGCTAGCTAGAAATTGTAAAAAGACAAAACTTCTCCTTCTCAAAATGAGAAGAAAGAAATTGCAAAGTTATATTATTTTTTAAACTCATGAGCTTGCATGGTTAAAAATGTTGTAAAATTTTACAAAAATTACTGGCTCATTGCAAATAAAAAGTTGATAGCTTGCAAAGGTGAAACTTTGTTACAAAGAGAGGAATTGAAAGGAAGGTAGCCTGCGTATCGCAAAGTATGTTAGCTTGCTTATCATTATTGATTGTTTGCTTATCATCTTTTTCCTTCATATCATGATTTTTTACTCCCATGAATTCATGGCTTAATATGTCAAAAATTCATGTTGTATATTTGTTATTTTGTCATGATCAAAACATTGATATAAAAGGCTATTTGTACTCAACTTCTATTTGTCAATGACAAAGGAGGAGCAACGATTGCAATCTTGTAATTTAAAGAGAAGTAAAGAAGTGCTATCTCAAAAGAAGCAAAATGCAAAACTTAGAAAATTTGCTTTCCTACACTTGCCATGCTTCTATGTTTGTATGTTGTAATGAAAATTTAGCTTGCATATTTAAAGTGATTGCTTGCATATCGCAAAGGAAGCAAAGAAAGCGCAACTTGTATATCTCAAGAAGTGAATGAAAAATTGCTATCTTCCCTATCTTTTACAAGGAAATCAAAGTGCAAACTTGCACAAGAAGCAAGTGTTATATTGCTATGCTTGGACATCTTTTAAAATCTTGCCATGATTATATGTTGAATATCTTGTTTAATAGCTAGTGTGTTGTAAAACTTGCATATCTTTTAAACTAGCTATAATGCAACTTCTCCTTTTTGTTGATGATAGGGGGATAAGTAGATTGATGACTTCATGCATTGAATTAAATATTTTATATATTTGCATGATGGTTTCTTAATTATCATAATTTGTGATGAATGTTGCTTGGATTTGGGATAATCCAAGTGTTCTATCAATGGCATATTGATAGGGAGAGTTTGGTTAAACTCCGAAGAGTTATGGTTAATTTCGTTAGTCATCAATTAGTTGTCATCATAAAAAAGGGGGAGATTATTGAATCTTGGATTTTGATGATGAAACTAATTGATTGTGTTTTGTGGTCTAATTGTGTTTTGAGTTACGTAGGTCTACTATTGATCAGAATTAGACAGTTGACGCTAGAGGAATTGACGTTGTGCCGGGTGATCACATCAGGATATTGGATGTCGAACTGGAAGTTCGGTCGACAATCGGCAGAAGGCTTCATACATCGGGCATCGGGCCAAGAAGTGGTTACGGAGGTTAACTGTCGATTAGGCAACAAAATGCAAGAGAGGATGATGCACTGAAGAATCAAACGAAGTACCAACCAATGATGTGCCGGGCAATAGAATGTCAATTCACGTTGTAATAATTGTCTAGATCGAAGTAGAGTTTTGGTTTGTGTGTGCAGGATTAACTATGATAATGATGAAGATGTAAAGCGAAACAAAGTGCCGGAAGACAAGTGTGATGGATCGTTGGGAGTTCGAGAGTTCGATAAAAGTCCGAAGGTTTGTTGGAAGTTCACGGAGCTTGCCAAGAAAGATCAGAGCTTACCAAAGAAAATCATTGGTGTTGGGCTGAGAGCCCAGTTCAGCCCATAGCCCAACTCTTTATTAACCTTAAACCCTAATTCACCTAATCTCTAATTATATATAGGGGCTATGGTGGCTGCGAAATTAGGAGATTAACATCGCAGCAAGGGGCAGAAATTTGCAGCAACATTAGGGATTCAAAGAGAGGAGAAAAGGGCAGAAAAATAAGAGAAAAAGAAAGGGAAGAAGACAAGGAAAACACAGAAATTGTTCTCACTCATCCAAACAGTTTCTCATCTCAGGTTAGATCAGATCTTTAGTGAATTCTTCTGTGATTTCTTGAGGAGGTTTTGGATATTATGCACAGTGACGTGATCCTTGTATCCCAGTTATTCTCTTGAGATTGTTGCTTGGGTTTTGGGCAAGAGATTCGAGAATTGTACATTCATTATTTCTATAGTGGATTTTCTCTGGTTTGCCCCGTGGTTTTTACCCTTCATGTTGAAGGGGTTTTTCATATAAATCTTGGTGTTCTATTTGATTGTGATTTCTGTTTAATTCCGTTGTGTTACGGCCTGCTAGTATTTGTTCATAGACAAAAGTTATTGTTTGTTACCTATCCTTTTATTTTCTCCTATCAATTGGTATTAGAGCAAGGTTTTGGTGATTTAACTTTTGTATTTGAACATGGAGGCTGGTAATGTTTCTCGCATGATTAGTTTGAATGGAAACAATTGGATGATATGGAAACCAAGAATGGAAGATCTCTTGTATTGCAAAGATTTGTATGGACCTTTGCAAGGGGAGAGTGTAAAACCCATAACTATGACAGATGATGAGTGGAAGAGATTAGATGAAAAACGGTTGGATTTATTCGATGATGGCTCGATGATAGTGTCTTTCATCATGTTTCTACTGAAAGTTCTGCATATTCTCTTTGGAAAAAGTTAGAAGGTCTCTATGAAAGAAAAAGCTGCAACAAAGCTTTTTTGATCAAAAAACTTGTGAACCTGAAATATAAAGAGGGTGCTTCTATTGTTGAGCATTTGAATGAAATACAGAGTATTACTAACTAGTTATCTTCTATGAAAATATCTCTTGATGATGAATTGCATTGTTACTTCTCAGTTCATTGCCAGAAAGTTGGGAGACACTAGTGGTTTCCCTCAGTAATTCTGCGCCAGATGGTATTGTTACCATGAGTCAAGTAACAAGCAGTTTGTTGAATGAGGAGTTGAGAAGAAAGACCTCAGCAGTATCTCAGATTGATTCACAGGCACTTATCTCAGAGAACAGAGGAAGGTCAAGGTCTAAAGATAGAAGCAGTTCATGCATAGGTAGAAGCAAGTCAAGATCAAGGAAAGATATTGTTTGCTATAATGGTGAGAATGGACATTATAAGAATCAGTGTAAGCAGCCTAAGAAGAGCAAGAAAAAGGGAAAAGAAGTGGAGTCTATAGAGTCAAAAGAAAATACCACAGCTATAGTGCAGGTTGGTGATTATTTGATTTTGTCTCCATCTAATGATATTTTTTCTTGTGTGTGTCAGGATCTCAAGTGGATAATTGACACAGGAGCTTCTTATCATGCTACACCATGGAGGGAGTTTTTTACTACGTACAGGTCTGGAAATTTTGGTGTTGTCAAGATGGGCAACCATGGCACTACAGACATCATTGGCATGGGTGACATCCATATAAAGACCAATCTTGGATGCAAATTGGTGCTTAAGGATGTGAGGCATGTGGTTGACTTAAGGTTGAATCTAATTTCAGTTGGAAGATTAGATGATGAAGACTATGATAGCAGGTTTCACAGAGGGCAGTGGAAACTCAGTAAGGGTTCTCTTATTATAGCTAATGGAAAGAAATGTCACACTTTGTACAGGTTGCAGGCTAAAGCTTGTGGTGAATAGTTAAATGCCATAGAGAAAGACTTCAGCATGGAGTTGTGGCATAGGCGATTGGGACACATGAGCGAGAAAGGACTGCAAGCTCTTTCCAAGAGAGAGGTATTGCCTGACCTCAGAGGTATACGTTTCAACCCTTGTGTCGATTGTTTAGCTGGTAAACAACATAGAGTTTCATTTGCTAGTCCTGCTTTATCTAGAAAAATGCATGCCTTGGACCGTGTTTATACAGATGTATGTGGTCCTTTGAGGACAAAATCTCCTAATGGTTCTACTAATATTCCTGGCATCAGTGGTGCACTTTACTTTATTACTTTTATAGATGACTATTCCAGGAAAGTTTGGGCTTATGCTTTGAAGACCAAGGATCAGGTTATTGGTGTCTTCAAAGAGTTTCATGCCAGAGTTGAAAGGGAGACAGAAAGACAGTTGAAATGCATAAGATCGAGAATGGTGGTGAGTATACAGGATTGTTTGATGATTATTACAGGTCACATGGCATCCAAAGATGAGATGACAGTTCTGGTACACCTCAAAGATAATGCAATTACAGAGAGGATGAACCGTACCATCATGGAAAAGATCAGATGTATGCTTTCACAAGTAAAGCTACCCAAAAGGTTTTGGGATGAAGCTTTGAGGACTACAGTTGATGTGATCAACTTATCTCCCTGTACAGCCCTAGATGCTGATGTTGCAGAGCATGTTTGGTCAGGAAAAGATGTTTCCTATAAGCATTTGAGAGTATTTGGTTGTCGTGCATTTGCACATATTCCAGATAATGAAAGGTCCAAGCTGGATGGTAAGACAAAAGAATGTATTTTTCTTGGCTACTCACATGATCAATTTGGTTACAGGCTTTGGGATCCAAAAAAGCAGAAGGTATTTAGAAGCAGAGATGTGGTCTTCTTTGAGGATCAAACCCTTGAGGATTTGAAGAAGAAGGCACCAGCCAAGACTTCTGCAGAAGGATTAGCAGATTGTGACCTAGTTGTTCCTCCAATATATCAGGGTGATGGGGGAGATGTGCAGGAAGATGGTGTAGAGCCAGATATTAATCTACCTACAGGACATGTTGAGCAAGAAGAAGTTGAGGAGCAGCTTCCCGCAGAACCTCAATTGAGAAGATCTTCTAGACAACGTCAGCCTTCCAGAAGATACTCTATAGATGAATATGTGATGCTTACTGATGCAAGTGAACCAGAGTTACCAGAAGCGCTTGAAAGTGAGCAGAAAAATATGGCTAGTTGCTATGCAGAAGAGATAGATGCTCTGGATGAATCATACATATGATTTGGTGCAACTTCCACAGGAATGAAGTCCTTGAAGAACAAGTGGATTTTCAGTTGAAGACTCAAGAATATTGTTCTCAACCAAAGTACAAAGCCGATTAGTTGTGAAAGGCTTTGGTCAAAAGAAAGGTATTGACTTTGAAGAGATTTTTCTCTGTTGTTAAAATGTCTTCTATTCGTGTTGCTCTAGGTATTGCTGCTAGCCAGACTTGGAGGTGGAGCAGTTAGATGTGAAGACAGCTTTCCTTCATGGTGATTTGGAGAAGGAAATTTATATGAAGCAACCAGAAGGTTTCAAAGTCAAAGGTAAAGAAAATTTTGTCTGCAAGTTAAGAAAGAGTTTGTATGGATTGAAGCAAGCTCCAAGACAGTGGTACAGAAAGTTTGATTCATTTATGATTGAAAATGGATACAAAAGAATGGCTTCAGATCATTGTGTGTATATCAAACGGTTTGGTGAGAATTTTATTATTCTCTTACTTTATGTTGATGATATGCTTATCCTTGGGAAAGATATGTGTATAATTGACAGGTTGAAGAAGGAACTGAGTGAGTCCTTTGCAATGAAGGACATGGGGCCAGCAAAGCAAATACTGGGCATGCAGATTTCTCGTGATAGGAAAAATAAGAAGATTTGGTTGTCACAAGAGAAATACATCGAGAAGGTATTAGAAAGGTTCAGTATGAGCAATGCAAAGCCAGTTGGTTCTCCTCTTTCAGGTCACTTCAAGTTGTGCTCAGAACAGAGTCCGTCAAGTGATGAAGAGAAGGAGAAAATGCAAAAGGTTCCTTATGCTTCAGCAGTTGGAAGTTTAATGTATGCAATGGTATGTACGAGGTCGGACATCGCATATGCAGTGGGTGTTACTAGCAGATTTCTTGCAAATCCAAGCAAGGAGCACTGGGCAGTAGTGAAGTGGATTTTGAGATATCTCAGAGGAAGCTCTAAGGTTTGTTTAAGCTTTGGAGGTGGACCACCTGTGCTAACGGGTTACACAGATGCAGATATGGCTAGAGATATTGATACAAGGAAATCCACATCAGGTTTTGTACTTACTTTTGCAGGGGGAGCTGTGTCATGGCAATCCAGATTGCAAAGGTGTATTGCTCTCTCCACCACAGAGGCAGAATATATTGCTGCTATAGAGGTTTGCAAAGAAATATTATGGATGAAAGAATTCTTACAAGAATTAGGGCTGAAACAGGAAAACTATGTGGTGTATTGTGACAGCCAGAGTGTCATCCATTTATGTAAGAACCCAGTTTTTCATTCCAAGTCAAAGCACATAGATGTCAGATATCACTGGATTCGAAATGTACTTAAAGAGAAGCAGTTACAACTTCAGAAAATTCATACAGATGATAATGGAGCAGATATGTTAACAAAGACTTTACCAAAAGAGAGACAGGAGATGTGCCGACAGTTGGTCGGCATGGATTTACACTGAGTCATGGGATAGCCTCCCTTATGGGCTGAAGGGGGAGGTTGTTGGGCTGAGAGCCCAGTTCAGCCCATATGGGCTTTAGCAGCCCATAGCCCTCCTCTTTATTAACCTTAAACCCTAATTCACCTAATCTCTAATTATATATAGGGGCTATGGTGGCTGCGAAATTAGGAGATTAACATCGCAGCAAGGGACAGAAATTTGCAGCAACATTAGGGATTCAAAGAGAGGAGAAAAGGGCAGAAAAACAAGAGAAAAAGAAAGGGAAGAAGATAAGGAAAATACAGAAATTGTTCTCACTCATCTAAACAGTTTCTCATCTCAGGTTAGATCAGATCTTCAGTGAATTCTTCTATGATTTCTTGAGAAGGTTTTTGATATTGTGCACAGTGACATGATCCTTGTATCCCAGTTATTCTCTTGAGATTGTTGCTTGGGTTTTGGGCAAGAGATTCGAGAATTGTACATTCATTATTTCTATAGTGGATTTTCTTTGGTTTGCCCCGTGGTTTTTACCCTTCACGTTGAAGGGGTTTTCCACATAAATCTTGGTGTTCTATTTGATTGTGATTTTTGTTTAATTCCGTTATGTTACGGCCTGCTAGTATTTGTTCATAGACAAAAGTTATTGTTTGTTACCTATCCTTTTATTTTCTCCTATCAATTGGAACTCGCCAAGATCATCATGAAGTCCAAGAGCTTGCCAAGGGTCTGTAGAATGGTTTCTGAGGGTTCATCAGAAGTCCACCGGAAGTTCATCGGAAGCTCGCTGGAAGAAGTCTTGACTTGTCAGACTTTGTAATAGCTTAGGAAATATTTTTAAAATTCATAGTTTTTGGGTTAGGATTAGGTGTTAATCCTATAACCCAAGTAGTGGTCAATTGGGCCTTATTTTGGCTAATTTGGGGCAAAATTTAGGCCATTCAGCTTTCTGGAATAGTGTTGGAATAGTGTTGGAGTAGTGCTGGCGGTGGCACCGCCTAGGACCAGTAGGCTGGGCGGTGGCACCACCCAGAGGCTGAGAGCACTAGCGGTGGCACCACCTAATACCGCCAGAATACCAAAACCAAGGTGATTCAAATTTGGGCTCCAAATTTGAATCCTCTTGAGTCCTATAAATACCCCACTCATTTAGAGTTTAGAGTGAGCCTAGAATTGAGAAAAGATAGGGAAAACTCTTATCAAATCTTCCCTCTAAGCTTTGAGTGTGTTTTAGTCCAAGAGAGGGGTAAGAGGCCTTGTAAGGGTTATCTCCTAAGCTCGTCAAAAGGAGAGGTACTGTAAGGGAGTTCATCCTTGCCCGTTAGAAGGAGGATAGCTATTAGAACCCTCCGCGGATTCTAAGCTTGGGGTTGATCTCTATAGGGGATCGGCCTCCTTGGAACTCTATAGGGGTTCTTTCCTCCAAGTTGCTGCTCAAAGGCTACTAAAAGATTGATCCCTTCATTGATTAAAGGAGGATGAATACATGGCTATTTATAGGGCTTCTAAGCCCCAACTCCTAATAGGACTCTTACTCAAGACTCCTACTTCTAACCAACTTCTAATTAGGACTCCTTCTCTAGTAGGATTCCTAATTCTAATAGGACTTTTTCCCTAATAGGACTTCTACTTCTAATAGGACTCTTTTCCTAATAGGACTCCTACTTCTAATAGGACTCTTTTCCTAATATGACTCCTACTTCTAATAGGACTCTTTTCCTAATAGAACTCCTACTTCTAATAGGACTCTTTCTCTAATAGGACTCCTTTTCTAAGAAGCAACCTAACCCTAACCTAGCCAGCCTTTTCACCTCTTTAATAGGGGTCGACTAGATAGGATTTACATAAATACCCTTATCAATGAAACTAAATTAGGACTCTCATAGCTAGAGTCCTAACAATAGCTAGTGAAAAAGCCGATGGCCTCAAGCGAAGAGGAATCGGGAGTGGATGTAGGTCATATAACCGAATCACTATAAATTGGTTTGTGTTCATCTTATTGTCATTTACACTACTATAAACCATCTTCACTTTGATACTCTACTTCGTTGTCTCCTTCTTACGTATGCTTTCAAGTTAAAACGTAATCGAAACTATTTCAAACAAAACATTGATTTCAATAGTACAAAGTTTTCGAAAGTTATTTTAAATCACTAAAGTTAATCGTATTTATTCGTTGCACTAATTCACCCCCCCCCTTTTAGTACCGCTTGATCCCTAACATATACCAGATTTGGAGATCTCTAAACCTGTAAGTTCGGTGTCAAAGAATGGAGTACTCAAACATGACATCTTTGATGTCTCAAGTCTAAGGACCAGACACACTACTGGGACTACAGAATCACTGTCTGACATTAGGTATCATTAACCATATAGTATTCTATAAGCAGATCAATCAGTGAACTCATTCTCCAATGAGCACCTGCATTGTACCTCTAGTGTCCCCACACAATCAACTATGAGACCAGTCGCCTCCATCATATAGATGAGTATACAACACACCAGTCTATCCGGTTATCTTGATATCCTCATCGAGGAACCTATAACCAGGATGATTTAAGATCTGTGTTTAAAGATATATCAGTCTCATTATCATGATTTTATCATGATCCGATTCCCATTGCACAGATCCATGGACATCACAATATTCATCCAGATAATGTCAAAAAATGCTAATAATAATATGTGAAGAGATCGACATAACATGTTATAGGTGTCATCACTCACGTGATTGGCTTATAGGGCACCTACAACCAATAATCTCCCACTTGACCTAAAGTCAATCACCTACATGTCTGATCCCCATCAGACCTCTATAACGCTCAAATATAATCTGAGTCAGTAGCTTTGTCAGTGGATCTACAATATTAGATTCGGATGGAACTCTTTTCACTGTTACATCTCCTCGGGCCATAATCTCTCTGATTAAGTTGAACCTCCTCAGAACACTTCTGACGAGACCTACGTTCCCTAGCTTGATCGATCGCCCCATTATTATCGCCCTATATAGGAATCAATTTTACGCTATCTGATATAATTTCCAGATCTGTGATGAACTTCTTCATCCAAACTCCCTCCTTTATTGCCTCTACCACAGCAAAGTATTCTGCCTTTGTGGTCGAGTCAGTAGTACTATCTTGCTTGGAACTTTTCCAACATATTGCTCCTCCATTCATGGTGAATACATACCCTGAATTTGACTTGTTATCATCAACATAAGACTAGAAGCTCGAGTCCTGTAGCCCTCAACTCTGAGGCTACTGCCTCCATATACCAGTAAAAGATCCTTAGTCCTTTCCAAGTACTTAAGGATACACTTTACTATTTTCCAGTGCTCTAAGCCTGGATCTGCTTGATACCTGCTCGTGACAATCAGAGCATGCGCTATATCAGGCCTGGTATATAGCATAGCATATATGATAGACCCTATCACTGAGGCATATGGTATTCTATCCATGTATGCCCTTTCTTTAGGAGTCTTTGGGGACATACCCCTAAAAAGTGATATTCCATGTCTTATAAGTATGAGACCTCTCTTGAAATTTTCTATGCCAAACCTTTTGACAATGGAGTCTATGTACTTGGACTAGGACAAGCCAAGCATCCTCTTGGATCTATCTTTATAGATCTGAACCCCCAGAATATAGGATGCTTCCCCTAAGTCCTTCATGGATAAGCATCTAGATAACTAAGCTTTTACTATGGATAGCATTTCTACATCATTCCCAATGATTAAGATATCATCTACATATAACACCAAGAAGGTGATAGCACTCCCACTTACCTTCCTATACACACAAGGCTCATCTTCATTCTTAACGAAGTCATAAGATCTGATCGCTTTATCAAATCTTATGTTCCAACTTCGAGAAGCTTGTTTTGGTCCATAAATGGACTTAAGCAATTTGTATACCTTATCTGGACTGTGCTTGAACATGAACCCCTCAAGCTGTATCATATACACTTCTCTTCGATGTTGCCATCAAGGAATGTAGTTTTCACGTCCATCTGCTAGATCTCAAAGTCATAATGTGCTGCAACAACCAATAGAATTTGAATGAATTTCAGTATAGCTACGGGTGCAAAGGTTTCGTCATAGTCAACACCTTGCTTCTGATGATACCCCTTAGCCACTATCCTTGCCTTATAGGTCTCCACCTTTCTATCTACCCCGATCTTCTTCTTGAAGATCCATTTGCAGCCAATAGGTACGATACCCTCAGGTGCATCAATAAGGTTCCAAACCTTGTTGGAGTACATAGATTCCATCTCAGAATTTATGGCTTCTTACCACTTCTCAAAGTCTATACTCATAATAGCCTCCTCGTAGATCTGAGGATCAATGTCTTGAATGTCCTCTCTACTAATCTGTCCCACATATCTTTCAGGAGGGTATGACACTCTACCAGTCATATGCAAAATTAGAACTTATGTGTTAGGTACCTGAACAGACTTGGTCTCTGGAATGGTGCCTGAGTTAGGTTCTCCAACCTCGCTTAATTCTATCATGCTCCCACTGTTTCTGCCAAAAACGTGTTCCTTCTCAAGAAACACTATTCTCTTGGAAACAAAGACCATTTGGTCCTCAGGGTGATAGAAATAATAACCACAAGTTTCCTTGGGGTATCCCACGAACTTGCACCGTTCCATCCTCGATTCCAACTTATCGAGGTCGTGTCTTTTAACGTGGGCAAGGCAGCCTCAAATCTTAATAACCTGAAGATCGGACTTCTTCCCTCTCTATATCTCATATGATGTAGATACTACCGATCTAGATAGAACTCTATTCAGAAGGTAAATTACGGTCTGTAGGGCATATCCCCAAAATGAGATGGGTAGATTAGTGAAACTCATCATGAACCACACCATATATAATACTATGTGATTTCTCCTTTCTGATACACCATTGAGGTGTGGTGTATAAGGAGGTGTCCATTGGGATAGAATCCCATGATCCTTGAGGAACTGGTAAATTTTGTACTCAAGTATTCTCCTCTTCGATCTGATCGAAGAGTTTTAATACTTTTTCCAGTCTGGTTCTCTACTTCATTCTTATACTTCTTAAATTTCTCGAAGGCTTCAAACTTATACTTCATCAAGTACACATGTCCATATCTAGAGAAATCATCAGTGAAAATAATGAAGTAGGAATAACCACCTATGGCATGAGTTGACATAGGATCACATACATCACTATGTATGAGTTCTAGTAACTCAGTGGCTCTCTCTTCAGTTCCACTAAATGAAGAGTTGGTCAATTTTCCATGACAGCAAGGCTCATAAGTTGTATATGACTTGTAGTCAAATGGATCTAAGTATCCATTTTTCAATAACTTTTGAATCCTTCCCTCATGGATATGACCTAACCTACAATACCACAAATATGCATTATTCATCTCTTCTCGTTTCCTCTTGGCCATGCTTACATTCATGATGTGTGAAGTAATATTTAGCATAAACAAACCATTATGCAATGTCCCTCTAGTAATGACCTTATTATTCTTACTGATTGAACAAAAATTGTTCTAAAAAAGTACTTTATAACCATTTAATGTTAAACATGAAATAGAAATAATATTTTTTGATAATAGAGAGAATAAAATAACATGCATCTAATGCAATAATAGCTCTATCAGGTAGGTGTAGAGTGACCTCGCCGACAGCAACAGTAGCAACTCTTACTTCATTGCCCATCTTGAGGTCCATCTCGCCTTTTGCCAATCTCCTATGCCTTGTCAAAACTTGTAACGAATTGCAGATATGATAAGCACTACTGGTATCCAATACCTATGCATTATCATAAGAATCTGATACATGGAGACTGATCATGAAAGTATTTGAAGCTTTTTCAAGCTTCTATTTTGCTTTTTATATAAGATACATCTTACAGTTCCTCTTCCAATGCCCATCTTGATCGCAGTAGAAGCACTGGCCTTTGTCCTTTGCTGGATCAATTTTGGCAAACTTTGTCTTATCCCGTTTGCCCTTGCCTTTACCCTTTTCAAGGGTCTTCCTAGCCTTCCTTTTCCTTTTGGTCTCACCAACATAGAGAACTAATTTCTCTTCCTACTTCCCTCAACATATAAGGAGCTCAGGGAGAGATACCTCAAGTTTGTTCATATTAAAATTCATGATGAACTGAGAAAAGGAATCTGGTAGGGACTAAAATATAAAATCAACACACAGGTTATCATCTAGGATCATTCCTTGACCTGTGAGTTTTTCAATCCACTCTATCATCTTTAGGACATGGTTCTAAACCGGTATCCCCTCTGTCATCCTAGCATGGAAGAAACTCTTGGATATCTCATATCGTTGAGTTCTTCCCCGTTCCTCAAACAGTTTACGGAGGTATAAGAGTATAGAATGAGCATCTATGTTTTCATATTGTCTTTGTAACTTTGGAGTCATAGAGGCTAACATGTAACACTGGGTGAGAGCGGAATCATCTATATACTTCGCATATTGGGTAAACTCTTTTTGAGGAGCTTCTGCCTCAGGTTGGGGCATGATAGTATCTAAGACATATGTGATTTTCTCCACTGTAAGAACTATTCTTAGGTTGCAAAGCCAATCCGTATAATTTAGACCAATAAGGCGATTGGCATCAAGTATGCCATGTAGAGGGTTTGATGATTTCTAATAAATAAGTGATATAGTATAAGTAAATAATATGCAGATTTCACAAAAATAAACAATCAAGATATGGACTTCTATCTTGACCTGCTCCCACTAATTTTTCTAGCGAGTCACATGTGTTGAATCTCGGATTTTGATGATGAAGCTAATTGATTATATTTTATGGACTAATTGCATTTTGACTTATGCAGGTCTACTATCGATCAGGATTAAACAATTGACGTTGGAGGAATTGACGTTGCGTTGGGTGTTCACGTCAAGATATTGGATGTCGAGCCAGAGGTTCGGTCGACAATCGACAAAAGGCTTCGGACGTTGGGCATCGAGCTAAGAAGAGCGATGTTGCACCAAGGATATCGGGGTTGTGGAGGTCAACCGCCAATTGGGCCACAAAACATGAGAGGATGATGCGTCGAAGAATCGGATGAAGCGCCAATAGACCAATGATGTGTCGGGCAACAGAATGTTAATTCGCATTGTAATAATTGTCTAAATCAAAGATGGGTTTTTTGTTTGTGTGTGAAGGATTAACTACGATGACGATGAAGATGTAAAGTGAAACAAAGTGTCGGAAGACAAGTCTGATGGATCGATGGGAGTTCGAGAGTTCGACGAAAGTTTGAATATTCGTTGGGAGTGCTGTCGGAACTGGTCGAGAACAGTAGGGAGCTTGCCGAAGGGTTTTCGGAAGTTCGCCGGAAGGTTCATCGAAAGTTCATGGAGCTTGCCAAGAAAGATCAAAGCTTGCCAAAGAAGCTCGTTGGAACTCGCCAAGATCATCGTGAAATCTAGGAGCTTGCCGGAAGTCCACAGAATGGTTTTCGAGGGTTCGTTGGAAGATCGACGGAAGTTCATCGGAAGCTCACCAAAAAAAACCTTGACTTGTCGGACTTTGTAATAGCCTAGGAAATGTCTTTAAAATTTATAGTTATCGGGTTAGGATTAGGTGTTAATCATAAAACCCAAGTAGGGGCCAATTGGGCTTTATTTGGGCTGATTTGGGTCGAAGTTAGGGCCATTCAGCCTTCTGGAATAGTGTTGGAATAGTGCTAGAATAGTGCTGGTGGTGGCATCGCCTAGGCTAGGCACTGGCACTGTCCAGAGGCCGAGAGCTGGGTGGTGGCACCGCCTAGGCTGGGGCAGTGGCACCGCCCAGTATCGCCAGCATCGGGAAAACTAAGGCAATTCAAATTTGGGCTCCAAATTCGAATCCTCTTGAGGTTTATAAATACCTCTCTCATTCATGGATGAAAGGGTGTCTAGAACTATGAAAAGATAGGGAAAACTCTTATCAAATCTTCCCTCTAAGCTTTGAGTGTGTTCTAGTCCAAGAGAGGGGTGAGAGGCCTTGTAAGGGTTATCTCCTAAACCCAGCAAAAGGAGAGGTGCTATAAGGGAGTTCATTCTCACCCGTTGGAAGGAGGATAGCTAGTGAAAAGCCGATGGCCTCAAGTGAAGAGGAATCAGGAGTTGATGTAGGTTGTTTTACCGAACCAATATAAATCGATTTGCGTTTATCTTATTGTCTTTTACATTACTGCAAACCATCTTCACTTTGATGCTCTACTTCGTTGTCTCCTTCTTACATATGTTTTCAAGTTAAAACACAATTGAAATAGTTTCAAACGAAACGTTGATTTCAATAGTATGAAGTTTCCGAAAGTTGTTTTAAATCGCCAAAGTTTATCGTATTTATCCACTGCACTAATTCACCCCCCCCCCCCTCTTAGTGCCGCTCGATCCCTAACAATTGGTATCAGAGCCATGTTATTTCTCATTCGGATTTACACCCGTAAGAAATGGCTCTTCATGGCTTTCAAGAGGGCTTTTCGGTTGTACATCCACCATTTTTTAACGGATCGGACTACACATATTGGAATACTCGAATGAGAGTTTTCTTGATTTCTCTCGATTTAAACTTATGGAATGTTATTGAAAACCATTTTCAACTTCTCTCTAAACTGATGAACGAATGGTCGGATTTGGAGAAAATGTCTTTTTCTTTGAATGCAAAAGCTATGAATGCTTTATTTTGCGCTTTAGATAAAAATGAGTTCAATTGGATTTCTATATGCGAAATGACTTTTGACATTTGGCGAACACTTGAAATCACACAGAAATGAACTAGTAGAGTCAAAGACTCGAAAGTAAACCTCTTATTGCATGATTTTGAGCTATTCCGAATGACACCAAACGAAATTATCGGCGATATGTACACCCATTTCACGGATTTCATCAATAGCTTGAAAAGTCTTGGTAAATATTTTTTGAACTTTGAACTCACTAACAAGATTTTAAGATCCCTCCCAAAGAGTTGGGATCCAAAAATAATGGCTATTCAAGAGTCTAAAGACTTGAACGTTTATTCACTTGAAGAACTAATCGGGTCTTTATTGACTTATGAAATGACTCTTGAACATGATAAACACATGAACCACCTTCTAAAGAACAACAAGGTTTTGGAACTCTAAACTTTGAAATGCCACTTGAGTGATGACTCAAGTATGAGGACACTATTGAGAACTTTGAACTTCGAACACTAAATCTTAATAAGTTCATTAAACAAAAATCTAAATAAATAATGAACTTATACGGAGGAAGAGGCCAAAGAAGAGGAAGGCACCCAAGGATGAATCAAGAACTTCCAAAGGCGAAACGACAAACTATGCCTTATTGATTTTCGACAATGAGGTAAGTAACTCACTCAAAATGCTTTCACCTTATTTTGAAATTACATGATCCTTTCATGAGTTGCTTGATATAGTTGGTAGGAATTTTTATAATGTTTTTTTTCTAGTAATTTTTGAAAAATAAAAATTTGAATGATGATTGTACGATGTGTGATAATGTGTGTACACCTATGAGGACTAATCCATGCATGTGTATCTTGATGAATTACATTGGTTTTTCATTCTAAACATGATGTTTGATGATTTTATATCATGCATGTTATGTTTTGAAATTTTGAATGATTTGTAATAATGATTGTACATCAACTACACATCTATGTATGTTGTTCTTGAAAACGTTTTGATGATAATTTTATAGTATCATGCTTATGATTTGAAAATCTTGATTAATAGGTCTTAATCATTTTTATGATGAAATTTATAAAATGATTTTAGCAAAAATTTGAGCATCAACCATCTTGTTATAACTAATGAAAGAAAGAATTAAAATGATTTTGATGATGTCTTCGTGTTTAAATATGATGCATAACATTTTCATACAAAAATTTGATCATTCTTATGAAAGATAAAATCACGTAAATTGAAACTCTTAAAAATAAGAAAATGCACTATCATGATGTTTTATGTGTGCTGCATTCGATCTTAATGTATTTATTAACAAAACTTGTATTTCAAATTTATATAATGATGGCTTTCGTATGAAAATTTGAATATACTTATGTGAGACAAATAAAACACATAAAAAGGAAAGCATGTGTTCATGATAAAATTTATGAATCTTGATAAGTTTATCTTGCTTTTATTTCAAACGAGATGCATGATTTTTGACACAAAATTAATTATCATGATAATAACATATTTCATGAAAATACTTGCACACCAAATATGATTAAAGGATAGAAGCAAGCATATTGATGATTTTGCTTTCAACATGATGCATAGTGTTTACATGAAAATTTGAATATACTCATGTGAAATCAATTGCATGAAATGAAAATGGATTTTCTATCCTATTGAGATTAATGAATTCATTTTACCAATCTTATGAATCTCATGAAAATGATCATGATGAATATTTTGAAAATAAATGAGTGTGTCATGCATTTGGTTTAAATAATTTCTCTTGAAACTTACTTTTCGGATCTATACAAAGATTCATGAATCTAGTAGAAAAAAACAAGAGCATGCTTATATGCAAACCATCTCCATTGATCTTAATAAAATTTTCGTATGAAATATTTTTGATGCATTTTATCTTGATGGATTTAATGACAACTTGTATTTCAAAGTAATACAATGGTGACTTTAATATAAATATTTGAACATATTTTATGAAGTCATCATTGATAATGATGAAATGAAAATATTAAAAGTTTGTTGTCATGCTTAATGATTTTATAATATCATGAGAATTTAAAGGTGTTATATCTTGATGACAAACTCATGTTCGATTTTAAAATTTGATACTCATCTTTTGAAACATGAGTACACTTATATGGAACAAACAACTTAAAATGAAATATATTATCATGATAAATTGAATCTCATGTCTTGAAATAATGTGTTATATTTTTGTCTTGATGGTTTTTATAATGAAACTTACCTTTCATTTTTGAATACTTACTTTGATTTGGCATAATAAGACAAATGATGAATCCATGTATACTATGTTCATATAAGTCTCTTGAATCTCGAGAATGATTTTGATAATTTGATTGTGAGTTTCGAGTTGACTAAATGAGTTTGAATGATTTTATGACTCCTCTCTTGATCTCTTGAAATCATGACTTTAAATTCTTGACTTGAGATATTTTTGTGAATCACTTGAATTATGAATGAGATTTTGATGATGTGTTAAATAATCCATCTATATGAATCTTGAAAATGATTTTGATGATAAGTATAAAGTAGTCAAATTGAACTTAAATGATTTTTCTTTTAGTGATTCTTGAATCTTTTAGAATTATGATTTGTTAAGATGTATTTAATGCTTGAATCAAGTTCTAAAAAAATTTATTTTGCTATAAAAAAATTATTATTGAAATCATGATCTTGACAATAAACTTGAAGTTCTTTATAAATCAAGATCGCTTATCATGTTCCTTCTATTTTATCAAAAAAAAATTTCTTAAATAAAATGTAACTTGTCTTTTGATTTCTTGGAATTTCAATACTTGAATTTTTATAAATTTGTGTCTTGATTCTTATGAAATGTGATCTTGATAAAAATTCTTATGTATGAATCAAGATCTTGTGTTTGATCTCCTAAAACTTTCACTTGTTATTTCCTAAAAATGAGACTTTTCAAAATGATTCATGAATCTTTTGATTTATGACTTTTGGATTCATGACTCAAGATCGAAGATTGAAACATTATATGCTAAAATTGATTTTTTTTTTTTGTTTCAATACTTCCTTGAATGCCTTATGTGATGATTGAAAATTTAATGAAAAAGAAATGTTCTTAATGTTTGAATCATTGATTTATTCTTTTATCATGGCTTAAAAATGAATGAAAAGAAAATATGTTAGCACTTGTAATCATGACTTGATCCTTGATATTGATATGCTTTTATATATCATGATTCTTGGTTGTATGACATTTATCTTGAATTAAAAATTGATACATTTATCTAGATCTTACTAAAAGGAAAGTTATGAATTATGAATGATATCTTTTGGTTTTGATCCTTGTTGAATTTACATATTGATATCCTTCACGACATGATTTCTATGCATTGTTGTCTTGTATGCATCATGTGATGATTGATATATTGATGTAAATTTATAATTGATTATTGGTTCCTCCCTTTTTTTCGATAATGATAAAGGGGGAGTTAAATTGCTAGCTTATGTATCAAAAGAGAAAAATTTACTAGCTTAAACATTGAGAAGCAAAAAGTTTCTATCTCAAGAGAGGCAAAAATCTTGCTTAACTTCACTTTTTCAATAAAATTGCTTGCATCTTTATTACAAATTATTGTTGAATCTCATGCAAGATTATTTGAAGTATTAATCCTCCCTTTCTTTTTGACATTGATAAAGGGGGAGAAGGCTTTTGCTAACTTGCATATTACAAATGAATGCAAAAGTCCTAGCATGTAAAGAAAGTAAAACTTGCAAGCTTGCTTTTCTCAAAAGAGAAGAAAGAAATTATAAAATTACATGCATATCGCAAAGGAAGTCAAGAAAATACACATCTTTGAATACAATTTGCTTACACTTCTCAAAGGAACATAGAAAAACTTGCTATCATCACAACAAGTGCTATCTTGCCTATCATGAGAAACTTGCTATGCTTAAATGCTGTATGATGTGATTAATAGCTAGTATGATTGTAAAACTTGCATATCTTTTAAACTAGCTTTGATGCAACTTCTCCTTTTTATTGATGACATAGGGGGAGAAGTAGATTGATGACTTCATGCATTGAATTGAATATTTTATATATTTGCATGATGGTTTTTTAATTCCCATAACATTGTGTTGAATGTTGCTTGGATTTAGGATAATCCAAGTGTTCTATCAATGACATATTGATAGGGGGAGTTTGGTTAAACTCCGAGGAGTTATGGTTAACTCCGTTAGTCATCAATTAGTTGTCATCATCAAAAAGGGGGAGATTGTTGAATCTTGGATTTTGATGATGAAACTAATTGATTATTTTTATGGTCTAACTGCATTTTGAGTTACGCAGGTCTACTATCGATTAGGATTAGATAGTTGACACTGGAGGAATTGACGTTGCATTGGGTGTTCACGTCAGGATATTGGATGTTGAGCCGGAGGTTCGATCGACAATTGGTAGAAGGCTTCGGACGACGGGCATTGGGCCAAGAAGAGCAGTGTTGCGCCAAGGATATCAGGGTTACAGAGGTCAACCACTGATTGGGCAACAAAATGCAAGAGAGGAGGATGAAGCGCCAATAGACCAATGATGTGCCGGGCAACAGAATGTCAATTCGCGTTGTATAATTGTCTAGATCGAAGTAGGGTTTTTTGTTTGTGTGTATGCAGGATTAACTACGATGACAATGAAGATGTAAAGTGAAACAAAGTGTCAGAAGACAAGTGTGATGGATCGTTAGGAGTTCAAGAGTCCGAAGATTCATTGGGAGTGCTGCCGGAACTGGCCGAGATTAGTAGGGAGCTTGCCAAAGGGTTTTCGGAAGTTCACCGGAAGGTTCATCAGAAGTTCGTAGAGCTTTACAAGAAAGATCGGAGCTTGCCAAAGAAACTCGTTGGAACTTGCCAAGATCATTGTAAAGTTTAGGAGCTTGCCGGGAGTCCGCAGAATGGTTTCCGAGAGTTCGTCGAAAGACCGATGGAAGTTCGCCGGAAGCTTGTCGGAAGAAGTCTTGACTTATCGGACTTTATAATAGCTTAGGAAATGTCTTTAAAATTCATAGTTATTGGGTTAGGATTAGGTGTTAATCCTATAACCCAAGTAGGGGCCAACTGGGCCTTATTTGGGCTGATTTGGGCTGAAATTAGGGTCATTCAGCCTTCTAGAATAGTACTAGAATAGTGCTGGAATAGTGCTAGTGGTGGCACCGCCCAGTACCGCAAGCACTGAAAAAACCAAGATAATTCAAATTTGGGCTCCAAATTTGAATCCTCTTGAGTCCTATAAATACCCCTCTCATTCATGGATGAAAGGGTGTCTAGAACTATGAAAAGATAGGGAAAACTCTTGTCAAATCTTCCCTCTAAGCTTTGAGTGTGTTCTAGTCCAAGAGGGGTGAGAGGCCTTGTAAGAATTATTTCCTAAGCCCGGCAAAAGGAGATGTGCTGTAAGGGAGTTCATCCTCGCTCGTTGGAAGGAGGATAGCTAGTGGAAAGCCGATGGCCTCAAGCGAAGAGGAATCGGGAGTGGATGTAGGTCGTATGACCGAACCACTATAAATCGGTTTACATTTATCTTATTGTCATTTACATTACTACAAACCATCTTCACTTTGATGCTCTACTTTGTTATCTCCTTCTTCCATATGCTTTCAAGTTAAAACACAATTGAAATAGTTTCAAACAAAATGTTGATTTCAATAGTACGAAGTTTCCGAAAGTTGTTTTAAATCGTCAAAGTTTATCGTATTTATCTGCTACACTAATTCACCCCCCCTCCCTCCTCTTAGTGCCGCTCGATCCATAATAACATGACACCCTTGTGCACGTGAAATGGAAGTCTTCGATAGACTTTTAGTGGGGATCGGGATCCAATCGGCATCTTAGTGCAACCTCGAAGGGCTTGACCAATCACACTAAGCCCAAAAGGTAGACAACTCTTGCCAATCATAACTCCTTACGATTTCTGTCATATTTGGCCTCCGAACTATCATGGCCTCGAGGGACTCGACCAACCATGATGTCCAGTTAAGTCATCACCATCATTACAAGATGAGTCTAATTCAGTAATATGCCCTCGAGGGACTCGACCAAGCATACCATGCCCTAAGGTCACTGGTGACATCTCTATGTCGAAGACAAGATAGCAAGATGCAAAATAGGTGAGCCTCGAGGGACTCGGCCAACTCAGCCTACATTGGGAATCGGTTCCTAGCCCTAACGATGGAAAGCCATGTGGGTCAATCTTATTGCCTCATGCTTACCAACTTAATATTATCATAGGAGGGGTTTT
Source organism: Musa troglodytarum (assembly GCA_023547065.1). Lineage (NCBI taxonomy): Eukaryota > Viridiplantae > Streptophyta > Magnoliopsida > Zingiberales > Musaceae > Musa > Musa troglodytarum. Next base: position 29,775,940 of record CP097508.1, read on the forward strand.
AGGTTCGGTCTCATGATATGACGTGTCACACACGTACATATTTAATATATTTACATCGCATATAAATATATATATACTTATCTAGTAGGTGTAAAGCATTCATATGCACAAGCACACCAGATGATCATGGACTTCAACCTAATATGATTAGGCCTGAGCTAGTAGGCCTAATCACTTACATCAAAATCTATGTACATATTAGTGCATCTCTATGTACGGTGACCATCCATCTCATCATCGTCGGATCTATCGGCACCTCGACGCATCTCCATGCGTCGCGATCGTCTGAATCGACCTCAGGGGTCCTGCTACCACCTCCAGACTTCTATCGTGCCTCTAGGATAATTACAACATAATTACAGGCATGCAGGCCTGACAATCAATGAAAAATGAAGGCTTGCAAGTCCCAATAATCACATACACACATCACAAAGTCCATAATCATCTTTCCACATCATAACACATCACATGTATATATCATGTAGGATTACTAGATAAATAATAATAGTTACTTAAACCTTTTAAATAACTAAAATTTGAAATCAGGGACATGCAGAAAATTTTCTAAATTTTAAACGGCATTTTGGACATTCGACCAAAAGGATAAAATTGAAATTTCTATAATTCCCAGGGGCAAAACTATCTTTTGCCCTGAAAGCCCTAATTCCCTCACTGCTCTGCTCGCTGCGTTGTGGCTGCGGCCGCCGCTACCCTGCCGGCAGCGGCTATAGTCCGCGGGCACACCACCGTAGCGGGCGGGCGCCCCTGCGATTGTTGCTCCTATAGTCGACGGGCGCAACGCGCCCGCTGTCTTTACAAGCGATGCTGTCGTAGCCCCTTGTGGGCAGCCCAGCGCCTATAGGTGCCACCAACCCCTTGCAGGCAGGGTGACTACAAACAGGTGCATGCGCCGCCCACCCTTGTGGGCAAGGTGCCTGTGCCCAGCGCCACCCGCAGCCACCGCTGCTGCAAGCAAGCCGCCGGCGATAGCAAAGGCTACAAGTAGCCTTGTGAAGGCAACAAGGGCAGCAACAGTTGTTGCCCTTTTTCGCTTTTGTGTCAATGATTTTGATGTCAAAAATACATTCAAAACACAACACATGCAGTTTATAAGCCAATCATCACACAACAAACCTGGCTCTGATACCACTATTGGGAAATTGGAGGTTCGGTATCTCATGCGCAACGAAAAACAAAAACAAGATTGGATTTTCTATAGTTACGTACTTGGCCGTCATGCGACGATTAGTGCAGAAAAATCATAAATCTGAAAAATCCGAAAAATCCGCATGTATTATGTCAGAGGTATTACCTGGGGGGATCGTATATCCCCAAAATTCTAGATCCGATGTAGAGGATAAAGGAGCACTAGCGTACTCCTCTCTAGCAGTAATCCACACAGCGGATGCAATAACAACGCTCCTCAAATCACTATGGGATCTCTCTCCACGTGCACCGTAAGGCTGCCGAAGCCAGGGAGGAGGAGAGGAGACTGAGGAGAATAGGAGGATAACTATCAAGAGCTCTCAGCCTTTGAACTATGAGGTTCCTCCTATTTATAGAGGTGGAGGAAACTTATCCTTAACAGATCCTGTTCACATTGGATCTATATCCAATTGGATCAAATTAAATCTTATCCATAGGATCCAATTTGATCTCATCCAATTGGGTCTTATCCAATCATTTAATTGGATCTCATCCAATTACCCAATTGGATCTCATCCATAGGATCTAAACTAAGGGCTTCGCAGATATCTCATATCCGCACCTCTACTCGTCGCAACATCCACTTTATGTGTATGTGACCCTCTAGGCCCGATACCGAGCTGGCCATGAGTTGCTCCCGTCAAAACTCCTTCTGACTCAGAACAACTTATGATATAGTAAATTATTTTCTCCATAATAATTCATTCAACTCATCGACTATGGACGTACTAGGCTACTACACCATAGTCCCCAGATGGTACAGGAGGATATAATCCATCGGACCTATCTATCCTTAGTTACCATGTATCTATAGTCCCTCATCCATTTAATATCTTAGAGATCGTATATTGGGCATGGTAGAGTCAGGCCTATACGGAATCATATCCGAGTCTCGCTCTAATCGGATTCTCCCAAAGAACTCCTTCTCTATCAATCTGAACGACCCTAGCTAGGGATTTTGCTTGAGCGAGTACACGCAGAATATTCATCTCATGATGCCGAGAGTGGATAATCCACTATTGACACACAATTGCCTTCGTAAGGTTGGCTACCATTCTTGAGAATCGGCTATACCAGATCTAGAGCTCTCCAAACCTATAAGTCCGGCGTCAAAGAATGGAGCGCTCAAACAAGGCATCTTTGGTGCCTCAAGTCTAAGGACCAGACACACTACTAGGACTATGAAATCGCTATCTAACATTAGGTATCATTAACTATACAACATTCTATAAGCGGGTTAATCAATGAACTCATTCTCTAATGAGCACCTGTATTATACCTCAAGTGTTCCCATACAAACAACTATCAGACTAGTCGCTTCCATCATATAGACAAGGATATAGTGCACGAGTCTATCTAGTTATCTCGATGTCCTCATTGAGTAACCTATGACTAGGATGATTTAGGATCTATGTTTAAAGGTATATCAGTCTCATTATTGTGATCTCATCACGATCCGATTCCCATTACACAGATCCATGGATATCACAATATTCATCCAGATAATATGAGAAAATATTAATAACAATATGCCATCACTCATGTGATTGGCTTGTAGGGCACCTACAACCAACATCCATGGCATAAAGCCTTCTACCGATACGTCGACCATCCTCCAGCTCGATGTCTAATCATCTGATATGTTCCACTCCAACCTAACTTATGATTCCTCCTGCTTTAATTATCTCTTCCTAATCGAAGGTAGTCCTGCATCACTCAAAATGCATATTAGATCATAAACATTATTAATTGGCTTCATCATCAAAATCTGAGATTCAACAATCTCCCCCTTTTGAATGATAACAACCAACTGATGATAGAGTTAACCTTAACTTCTCCTATCAATATGCCATATTGATAGAACTTTTGAATTCAAAAAAAATCGAAGCAACATGTCATCATAAAATCATGCATAATCAAAATTTCAATTCAACATTCCATGCATAATCCTCATATCTTCTCCCCCTTTGTCATCAATAAAAAGAAGAAGTGCATCTAATATATGTTTGAGATATGCAAGTTTTACAACATTTAAACTAGCAATCACTTTACAACATGCAATCTAATAAGTTCTTTCTTCTCTAGCAATTCTTGCTTTTCTTTTTGAGATATGTAAGTTTGCAAATTTGCTTCTTGAGATAGGCAAGCTTTTTCTTCTCTTGAGATAGTAATTTTTTGCTTCTCTTTACGATATTCCAAGCTAGTAGCTTATGTTTCTTCTCTTTTCATAAGTGTAAGCAAGTTTTGCCTTTGTAAGCTAGTAAATTTTTGAGAAAGTGAAGCTAAGCAAAATTTTTGTCTCTCTTGAGATAGTAACTTTTTGCTTCTCGATGTTCAAGCTAGTAAGTTTGCTTCCTTTTTGTAAAGTACAAGCTAGCAAAATTTTCGATATATAAGCTAGTAATTTTTGCTTCCTTTTGTAAAGTACAAGCTAGCAAACTTTCTCCCCCTTTGTCATTGTCAAAAAGAAGGGAGGAATACAATGGTGCAAAAAATTTTCTTTTCATCAATTTTCAAGTTATGACAAAAATTAATAACAAAGTTAAATCAATGACTCAATCATATCATGAGGTATTCAAGCCATAAATACAAAGAAATCATGTCATGAATGATATAATATCAAATATCATGAAGGAATAAGTCATGAGTACCAAAAGACAAGATTTATTTTAACAAATTTCCCTTTTAATAATGAAATGAAACCTTAGGATGTCAAAGATCTTGATTTTAAAAGAAAATATAAGTTGTAAATATGAGATAATAAGAGAACAACCATGATTTATTTGGATACTTCTTCTCTTTAATAAATGATAAGAAGAAACATAAGAGAACAAACAAAAGATCTTGATTCATACATAAAAATTCTCAAGTCATCGAGATTATGATTTCATAAAAAAAAATTCAAGTATATAGTTCTGAGAAATCAAGAGACAAGTCATATTTCATTTGGTTAATTCTCTTTTGATAAAATGGAAGAATCATGGTATACGATCTTGATTTATAAAAGTTTCAAGTTATAATTATCAAGATCATGGGTTGTTTGCATAATTTTCCTTTTTAAATGATAAGAAGGAATGATACGTGAACACATAATAAGGGATCTTGATTCATAAAGGATTTCATGTTATAAGTCTTGAAAAAAAAATCTAGATCATGATTTCAATAAAAACTCATTCAAATTCAAATCATCAAAATCACTTTCATAGTTCATAAGATTCATAATGACATAAATAGATTTATTAATCTCTTGTTAAAAAAATTACCAAAACATTAGACAAAAATGTATTTCCTTTTTAGTCTCAATTTAAGTGATTTATTTCATATAAGCATGCCTTTATCTTTTTATTTCAAATCAAAACATGCATCAACATTCAAGACCGAAAAGCAAATTTAGTCATAAAAAAAATCATCAAGACCAAAAATATAATATATTATTTCAAAACATAAGAGTTCATGTCATCATTACTTCAAATGCTCGTGCATAATATAAAACCATCAAGCACGATACCATAACTTTTAACATTTTCATTATATAATCAAAATTATCCAGCATGATTTCATAAAGCATCTTCATAATTATTTTAATTCCAATGATCTTTCTTTTATTGTTATTAGACGTAACAAGACATTTTCCTTCTTAAATAAATTGAACTCTTTATGCTTATTGTAAGAAATCAATATGCAATAGTCATGCTCAAAATTTTTAAATTTCAAAATCACTAAAAAGAAAAGCATGATATATTTTTATAATTTTTTTTATTTCTTACAAACTAAATCAAACAACTCATGAAAAGCATCAAGTAATTTCATAATAAGGTAAAAACAATTTAGGTGAGTCATATAACTTATCGTTGTGAGCTATCAAGGCATAGTTCGTGTCTTCATCTTCGAATGTACTCGATTTGTTCTTGAGTTCTTTCTTTTCTTTGGCACCTTCCTCCTTTTAAGTATATTTTTGTTCTTAATTTCTTATTTTATGAATCTTTTAAATTTTATAGTGATAAGTTCAAGGTCATCATCATCACTTAAGTTATTACTCAAGTGGTTATCTATAGTTCGAAGTGTCAAATCTTTCCTATTCTTTGGAAGGTGGTTCTCATGTTCGTCTTATTCCAAATCATTTCATATGTTATCAACGATCCAATGAGTTCTTCTAATGAAAAATTATTCAAGTTCTTTATTTTGTATATCGTTGTTATTTTCGGATCCTAACTTTTTGGAAGGGATCTTAAAATCTTATTTATAAGTTCAAAATTAAAAAAAAATATTTACTAAGAACTTTTATAAACTATTGATGACATCCATAAAATGGATGTACATATCACCAATAGTTTCATTTGGTGCCATTCGAAACAATTCAAAATCATGTATCAAAAGATTAATTTTTGAATCTTTAACTCTATTAGTGCCTTCATATATGATTTCAAGTATATGCCCAATCTCATGCGCAATTTCACATATAGAAACCCGACTAAACTCATTTTTATCCAACGCACAAAACAAGACATTTATAGTTTTTGTATTTAATGAAAATAATTTTTTTCTCAAAGTCATTCCATTCATTCATAGGTTTAGAGGGTATTTGAAAACTATTTTTGATAATATTTCATAAGTTCAAATCCAAATAAAATAAGAAAACTCTCATTCGAGTTTTTCAATATGTATAGTCTGTCCCATTGAATATAAGAGGATAAACGATAGAATGACCCTCTTGAAAGTCGAAAAGAGTCATTTATCTTGGGTGCTAAATCAAATGAGAAATAATGTGACTCTGATATTAACTGTTAGGATCGCAGTCGGCACTAAGAGAGGGGGATGGGGTTGAATTAGTGCAATGGTAAAAACATCAATGTTTCAAAAAATTCATTTCGATTCAAAGATTTCATTTCGATGAAAGCCGTATCGGAAACACTTTAAACTTAAAGATGTTCATAATGAGTGGGCAATGAGCAAGTAAAACAATTTACAATATAAATAAAAAGCTCTTTTACTTTATGCTTTTCATTCATATTATAACTAATTTACTTGCTTACTGTTCTTATGGACGTTTTTAAGTTAAACGCATTTCTGATATGATTCTATCAAGTGAAGTTTTTTGAATCAATAAAAAATTTTCAAAAGCACTAATTCACACCACCCCCCCACCATATATCGTATGGTTAATTATCATATAAAAATATGAGATTTAATTATCATATAAAAATTTTGATGGTTAATTATCATATAATAATAACAAAATCATATATCTCAACTATTTGAGATTTAATTACATAAATTTTAAAAAAAATTATATTAATCATATAAAAGTCGTGTTCTAATTATTTTGTACAAGTTTAGGATGCCTTAATAGAAGTTTATCTGATTATTTTTATACTCGAAATTGAATAAAATTATACTCAATCATGGAGCATATCTAAAAAATTATCAATTTTAAATATATTAGGTTCATGAGCTTTTATCTTTTTATCAAAAGAAAGCACCTCAAATAAAAATAAATAGGGGGCAACTATATGATAAAAATCCATAGTGAAAGCTTTTTCCAATAAAATACTTATATTTAATTATTTATTTAATTGATCATGATAGAAGCTATTAGGTGTTTTTTGGAGCACAACGATATATATATATATATTAAAGGTGATCATAATAGAAGCTATTAGGTGTTTTGCAGAAGACAACGTTGCACTCTCCGGAGTCTTTCTTATTGGATTTAAGTACGTTGGACATCCAACTTATCGTCACGAAGCAAAGGAAGAAGCAGCAGCAGAAGCTAAAAGCTACGTTCAAACTTCCACAGTATACTATGGCTTCGATCGAACCTACTAATTAGCAGCGGATCTCTGTGCTAACCACAGGAAAGTCTTTCGGCGTCTTCCACGCGTACTTGAACTTAACGGGAGTCCCCTTGGACAACGGGCGCCCCTCGGCGACGGCGCACAGCTTAGCGTTCACCGGCTTAATGGCGCGAGGGTCGACAGCTTCGACGCTGCTGAGGCCGTAGCACAGCATCATCACCTTCGACTGCGGACAGTCGCAGGTGTTGCTCACCGTAACTTCGTACTCTGCTTGCCCTTCCACGGTCGCTCCCGTCTTTCTCTGTTCAACGCTTATGTCCGATGTGCTGCACGGTTGTCCCCGGCCTGCGTTGATAGCGTTGCTATGACGAGGTCAGACCGAACCACTGGATACTTTGGACGAGGAAGAAGCAAAGGGAAACAGAGGTCACCTCCGTGAATGCTGCAGAGGAGGAGAAGAAGAGCACAGAGAAGCCTTAGTGAACTCGCCATGTTTGCCTCCTGTTCCTGTTGCAGGCTGTAAGTCAAGTCTTGTTTACAGGGGAGGAAACAGGATTGGGTAGACTCTATGGAAACTCGATCAAAAGAAATAAAGGAAACAATGACAGAAATTATTGTTTTGATTTTGCATCAATTATTCTTGTGGGAAGGGAGTGGTTAGGGCTATCATTCATCAATCTTTGTGTAGAACATGGTTTTTTGGGAAAACCATGGAATATAATTGATAATTACCTTTATATATGGAATATAATCTCAGGAAACTTTGTATTTTTAAGAAGGAATATAATTGATAATTACCTTTAGATATGGAATATTAAATGCCTGACATAATTTTATCGTACCATCTTCCTCACTTACCTTTGTAAAAATGTTATTACATTGATTGTTTGACATAATTCTTTATACGACATCGTTATTTTACCTTTCCTAAAAAAATAAAAAACATCTAATGCTACAAAATAAGACAAACATTGCACAACAAATGGCTAAATCATTATGGGAGTAATTTGCCCTTGAGGTGCCAATCATCATGGGCATGTTTGACAATTCCCTTTTTATTGATATATATGCTAGATTTGGCAAGCCAAACCTTACTATGTAGCAAGGTCACCATTTGATCAAGATTGGGGAATCAATATAAAAACTAACGTCATTTGGCAAATATTCCCCAATCAAAGATTGCATCAAATTTCAAGATATATACAATTTAGTGTTGCTATAGATTGCAAACCCAAATTAAAAAGCAGATTCATCCATATACAAGCTACTTTGACAGGATACAGAAAGTAATCAGGACCCAGATATCATATCTTTTTTTTAATCCAGTAAATCGAATCTGTTATTGTTTCCAAAAACACATTCTTCCAATCATCCAAACGAGCACACGTGATGCGTACTTAAATTGTGGAAAGAATAAGGTACTCTATATATTCTCCTTCCGTTAAACAATATGGTATTTATTAAAATTTTGTACCGTACTAAGATTTTGATACTTATTCGGTATGATACGATATAATACACTGAACTGTCATGGATAAATTTTGGAAGGCTTGTCAAATATAATGTCTATGCATATCTGTGTCTTTTCGGGTTGTTCATGAATTACCAAGTATATAAAAAGTTGGCTAAAGACTTAACAACCCCATTTGAGTGATTTGGTGACCGTGTAGACTTGTACATAGAGTATGTGTCATGTGAATATTTATACTTGTTAGGATCTAGAGTGGTACTAAGAGGGGGTGAATAAGTGTAGCAGTTAAAAATATTGATTTGTGCGATTTCGGAAAACTTCGTTCGAGAAGAATCACATTTCGATGAAAACCAACTTCGATTGTATTTTAACTTAAAGAGTTTCATAAGTGAAAGAGAAGAATTTGAATTATTGCAATAAGGTAAAGGATTTGCAGAAATGTAAATTGCAAGAAAAGAAATGCAAACCGATTTTATAGTGATTCGGTCCTCCGACTTATGTCCACTCCCGATTCCTCCTTCGTTGAGATCTCTGGCTTTCACTAATGATCTTCTTTCAGTCGGTGAAGATCAACTACCCTTTTACAACTCTTTCTCATTTTCAAAAGTTTAGGAGATAACCTCTACAAGTCTCACACCTCCCTTAGACAAACTTTTAAACTTTTCAAGAGGAGAGAGAGAACACTCAAGACTTTTTTAAGATTATAACTTGATTCACCAAAGTTTTAGCTAACTTTTTCTTGTGTAATCCTTGCAGGGATGAGTGGGGTATTTATAGGCCCCAAATGACTCCAAAAACGAAGCCAAAATTCAAATTTCTAGGTCTTCCGGGTATAAGCGATACTACCGCCTGCATTGGGTGGTGCAACCGCCTGCAGAACCTCGAAAACAAAGGTTCTGGCAGTGCTACCGCCAGCCTGGAGTGGTACCACCACTACAGCTTTATTGCTAGGCGGTACCACTATCCAGACTGGGTGGTACCACCGCCTACAGCCTAGAAAAGTGTACTTTTTTCACTTTTCCAGCTCATAAGCAGTTTTGTCGTCGGTTTGGCGGTGCCACCACCTATAGCAACATTTGAGCCACTGAATGGGCCTCTCAATGAGCCCAAATCAGTCCCATATTAGGCCCAATTAGCCCCTATTTGAGTTGGTATGATTTCACCCAAAATTAACTCAATTTTGACCTAACCTTCAACCATTAAGATAAACTACTACAAGCTACAAATCTAAGTTATCTAGCATGTCATTGGTTCTCCCGGTGAACTTTCAGCAACCTTCCAGTGATCTTCCGGTAAACTTCCGGTGCATCGTTCGAACCTTCGGTGAAGTGTCCGATCCATTGGCATGTTGACTCTCACAACATCCGATCTCGGTGCATTGTCCGATTCTTCCGACTCGATGCCTGAACTTTGACTCCGCCCCATCACTTGATTCTTCTTGCTTTAATTGTTTTACCTCTTTTGATCAAGGTTAGTCCTGCATCACTTATCTCAAAGTCTAGATTCGATAACAAACTTATTAATTGATTTCATCATCAAAATTCGAGATTCAACAATCTCCCCCTTTTTTATGATAACAACCAATTGATGGAGTTAAACTCAACTTCCTCTATCAATATGCCATATCGAAATAAGGTAAACTTGAATTCAAAAGAAATAATAACCTTTGAACTCAAGTAAAATAATTTGATCATATATAACATATTGTATCAAGATTTTATACATTATGCATCATAATTTCAAATCATCGAAGTACAATATGCACAATCACAACAAATCAACATCCCTTTAGGTATAACATACATGATACCAAAACATTAAGATTTTCAATCATTCATCATTGCTTACTTCTCCCTCTTTGTCATCCACAAAAAGGAGGTGAATTAAAAAAAAAGTTATCATAAAGTATCATGATGCATATCATTTGTCAAACATATCAAAAACATATGATACATGAGACTAATATTTGCTTAGAAATCGAGCTAAACATAATGCAAAATATGTCATCCAAGATGGATAAATCCAAAAAGTGATTTAATCATTTTTATTCATGTCTATGAAATTCGAAAAATGTTCAAGTTATGAAGAATTCATATATGAAAGAGGTTCAAGATACAATTTTAAAAATTCAAACATAAAATTATAAATTGGAAATATAGATCATTGAAGCCATTCATTAAACATTTAGTCATTCGTCAAATATACTAATAAGACTTTATGTAAAAAAAAATTCATGAGAGAAAGATCATGATAAAGTTCATGAAAAAGTTCAACTTGGCATTTATAGCGTGCAGCGCATCAACATCAAAAGTTTTATAGAGAGAGATTCAACTTAGCATTTTCATGAGGTAAAGAAAAAACAATCAAGTCATAAAAGATCAGGAGTTAAGAATAAAGTCCAAAGAGAGTATAATAAACTCTTGAGAGCTTAATCATTATGAAAAAATTTCATGACATTAAGCTTCAAATGATATAAAAATCATAAAATTCATTTAATTATTCCAATAGAGGTAGAAGGAGTATAAAACTAATTTTAATATTTCATCAAAAGGCATGATCTTCATCAATTGTAGAAGGAGGAGAATCAAAATGTTACGATTGAATGATAAAAATAAGAGTTTCATTCAAAATATGATATCGAAAAGATGTCATCCAAAATCCAAAAATAATATCAAGTTGAGATTATGTAAACCAAGGTTGAAAAATTTCGGAAAAGGAACATACAACATCTTCATGCATTAGGACAATTTAGCATATCTAATTCTCTTCTAATGAAGTCATATTGTTCTTCATTTAGGGGTTTTGTGAAGATGTCCGCTAATTGGTGTTTTGTATCAATAAATTCTAGAATGACATCATTATTATTGACATAATCTCGTACGAAGTGATGTCTAATGTTAATATGCTTAGTTCTAGAGTGTTGAATAGGATTTTTGGTTAGACAAATAGTACTAGTATTATCACATTTTCTGGGAATGTTCTTTAAATAAATTTCATAATCTTCTAATATATTTTTCATCTAAATAACTTATACACAACATACACTAGCGGCTATGTATTCAGCTTTGGCCGTACATAGTGCAACCAAGTTTTGTTTCTTGGAAGACCAAGAAATAAGTGCATGTCCTAAAAATTGACATGTTCCAGATGTGCTTTTTCTATCTATTATATATATAAGGCATTCATAACCTTTGCATTTAAAACAAAAATCTTCTTCTCTGATTCATTCCATTTGCTCATCGGAAGAGAAGATTTTTGAAATCCATTTTCGATGATATTCCATAGCTCAAAATCTATGGAAATAAGAAAGATCCTCATACGAGTCTTCCAATATATGTAATCCAGCCCATTAAACATAGGCAGATGTGTAATGGAGTGGCCCTCTTACATGCCGGAGTAAGCCATCACTCTTGGGTTTTAAACCAAATATAAGAGTGAACTTAGCTCTGATACCAATTGTCAGGATTGGAGTGGCACTAAGAGGGGGGGGGGGGGTGAATTAGTGCAACAGATTAAAACTAATAAGTTTGAAATCAATTTCGTAAATAGCTAGTTCATATGGAGATTTTGATTCAACGAAAAATAACTTAGTTAAAGTAGCTCAAGTAAAGGAGATGAAGACCGAACGATTTGCAGCTAAGTAAAGAAATAATTCAGAAATTTAAATACTCACACATTTAAGGAACACCGTGATGTATAGTGGTTCAGTCAAATGATCTACATCCACTTTCGAAGCCTTCTTCGATGAGGCTTCCAATTTCCACTAGCAAGTCACTTTGAAGGGGAAGGACCAAATACCCATCTTACAACCTTCTTATAAGTGGTTCACACTCTTATAGATTTTTACAAAGAGAGGGAGGTGAACACTTAAGCTATCGAAAATAAAGCTTTGCTATGGCTTTTACTTAATTTCTAACTCTCAAAAGGTTACTCTCTCAATTGAGAAAAGAGGGATATTTATAGACCCCAAGAGGATTCAAATTTGGGCTCTAAATTTGAATTACTTTTGGGTTTCCCGGGGCTGGCGGTGCCACCACCTGTCAGTGGTGGTGCCACTGCCTGTTAGTTGTCAGACTGACAGAGTACTGGGCGGTGCCACCACCTGGGCTTGCTGCCCAGCGATGGTACCATCGCCCAGCCCAGTGATGCCACCGCTTGGGCTCTGGGCGGTGCCACCACCCAGCCTGGGCTCTCGGGTGCTGGGCGGTTCCACCGTTGGGGCCTTTCAGCAAGGCTGAATGACCCTAAATTTTTGGCTCAAATCAGCCCAATAAGGGCTCGATTGGACCCTACTAGGTTTAAACATGATTATTTCCTAATCCTTACCCTAATTATGTGCTAACTATGAAATTAAAATATAATTCTAAGCAATTTAAACCGACATTCTTCAAGTCTTCTTTCGGTGAGCTTTCCGACGAACTTCCGGTGGACTTCCGACACTCCTTCAGATTTCTTTCAGCGGATTCCCAGTAGGCTCCCGGATTCTATGGTGAGTTCAACGAGTCTTTGGCAAGCTTCCGAACCTTCTCGGTAATCTCCACGAACCTCCGACGATCTTTCTGGTGAACTTTCAAAACCTTTGGCAAGTCCCAGATTCTATCTCGGTTGGTTCCGACAATACTTCCGATGATCCTTCGGACTTCCGGTGAACTCTCAAACTCCCAGCGAGCTTGACCTCGGTAAATCGCTTTATGTTTTCATCCTATCATAGTTAATCCTACACACTTATCTCGATAATATAGATTAGAACAAATAATTCACCAACTGACTTCATCATCAAAATTCTAGATTCAATAGCAGCAAGGTGTCTAGGGTTTGGTAGGTGACAGAGAAGAAAAAGGACAAAGGTGTAGCACTAGATTTTTCACCAAAAAAATTCTAACAGTAAGGATGCAATTTTTTTCAGTAATTCTCAACTAAGATTCAAGTAAAACTCAAAGGGAATCTACTGGTAAGAGAGAGGTAATACTGTTAAAAATTTTATAGAAGAAAATGACAACAAGAGGTTTGGTAAAATTAAGGATCTCGGAAAGGTACTGTAGTAGATTTTTACGTCTAAAGTGTAGCAGTTTGGATGTAAAAGATCAGTGATTTATATTGAGAATTTTTTGACAAAACCAAAGGAAAATTTGCTGTTAGGAAGTGTCAAAGCCATTGTAAAAATTTTGTAGAGATTTGAATAGAAGAAACATAGGAGCAAGATCAAACAAATAGTACATATGTGGCTAGAATTCTGTAGTGCATCTTTCGTCGTAGAGATGAAAACTTTATGACGAAAAGTTTATGCAGTAATATAGGAATGAATTTTTTAGATTTTTTGAATAAGGATAACTAAATTTCAGCAGTAGTAAGGTAGGAAACCAGAACCTGGTGTAATTCACGGGGAGATCAAAGGATGATCCGCGGTGGTGGAGATGACGGTAGAATTTGATGACGATTTTTTAAGCAATTGTGGGAATTGCTTTGGGTGGCTATGGAGGGCTGATGGGTGGCTATGGAATGGCAGTGAGACGCCAAGAACACTACTCTAATACCAAGTGTTAGAACCCTTACGGATTTGGGGTGGTTTCTTTAGAGGATCGGCCTCCTTAGAACTCTATAGGGGTTCCTTCCTCCAAGTTACTGCTCAAAGGCTGCTAAAAGGATGATCTATTCATGATGAAAAGAGAGTGAATACATGTCTATTTATAGGGCTTCTAGACCCCAACTCCTAATAGGACTCCTTCTCAAGACCCATACTTCTAATCAACTCCTACTTCTAATATGACTTCTTCTCTAATAGGACTCCTTCTAATAGGACTCCTCTAAAAAGCAACCTCTAAACTAATCCTAACCTAACCAGCCTCTTCACCTCTTTAATAGCTAGATAAGATTTACATGAATGTCCTTAGGATTTACATGTTTGCCTCCTTTAATGAAACTGAATTAGGACTCTCCTAGCTAGAGTCCTAACTGATACCCAAGAAAACTTGTGGGTATTCTTTTTATCATCCCGAGGACCAAATGGTCTTTATAGCCAAGAGAGTAGTGTTCCTTGAGAATGAACACATTCTTGGTAGAGATAGTGGGAGCGTGATAGAGTTGAGCGAGATTGGAGAACCTAGCTCAAGCATCATTCCACAGCCAGAGTCTGTTCAGGTACCTAGCATACAAGTTCCGACTTTACGTAGGTCCGGTTAAGTATCCCATCATCCTGAGAGATATATAAGACATCAAATGAGAGGATGTTGAGGATATCATTCCTCAGACCTACAAGGAGGCTATTACGAGTATAGACTCCAGGAAGTGTTAAGAAGCTATGAATTCCATGTATTACAACAAGGTTTGTGTAGAAATTGGTAGTGGCTATAGAGGAATAAAATAGGCTAAGTGGCAGCCAAGGTGTTGACTATGATGAAACCTTCTCACCCATAGCCATGCTAAAATCTATCCGAATTCTATTGGCTATTATAGCACACTATGAGATCTGATAGATAGATATAAAAACTGTGTTTCTTAGTGGCAACCTCGAGGAGGAGATTTATATCATATAGCCAGAGGGATTCGTATCCAAGAGTAGTCTAGAAAAGGTGTGTAGGTTGCTTATGTTGGGATCTAGAGCGACATTAAGAGGGGGGGTGAATTAGTGTAGTGGTTAAACACGATAAATTTTGGCAATTAAAGAAACAAGCTTTCAAAAACTTCATAGGATTAAAATATATTTCAATGAAAGCTGATTAGAAATGTATTAAACTTGAAAGCATTTAAAGAAGATGATGAGGAAGTGAAACAAGTAAAGAAGGTTTACTGAAATGTAAATTATGATAAAGTAAATGTAAACCGATTTTATAGTGGTTTGGTCATATGACCTATGTCCACTCTTGATTCCTCTTCTCTTATGGCTACCGACTTTCCACTAGTATTCCTCCTTCCAATGGGTGGGACTGAATCCCTTACAGTACTCTCCATTTGACGGGCTTAGGAGATAACCCTTACAAAGCCTCTCACCCCTCTCTTGGACTAGATCACACTTAAAGCTTAGAGGGAAGATTTTGACACTATTATAATAAAGTTTTTCCTCTTTCTTTCTTAAGTTTTGTGTGTGTATTTCAACCATGGTTGAGAGGGATATTTATAGGCCTCAATGTGATTCAAATTTGGAGCCCAAATTTGAATCATCTCGAATTTCCAAGTGCTGGCGGTACCATCGCCTGACACTGGCAGTACCACCGCTAGTGTACTCTGGTTCTATCAGTGTACTAGGTGGTACCACTGCCTAGTCTGACGGTACCACCACCTAGTCTGGTGGTACCACCGCTTGACACACTAACACGGTCAATATACTGGGCGGTACGGTACCACTACCCAGTCAGCAATGCCACCGCCTAGGCGCTCTACCTCAGGGCAGTACCACCGCTTAGTCTGGGTGGTACCACCACCCAGACCACCTGGGAGACTGAACCTAGGCGGTACCACCGCTCTAGTCTGGCGGTGCCATTGCCAAATAGGGTTCAACCCTATTTGGGCCTTAAGTCTGATCCAAACTTGTCCGAATATAGGCCCAATTAGCCCCTAATTGGGTTAGCCTAATTATAACCTAATTAATCCTTAATCCTACTTCGATCTAGATAATTATTATAATGCTTTAATCAAAATATCGCTCGGGACGCCATTGGCACATCGGCGCTTCGTCTATTTCTTTAACGCATCGTTCTTTCTTATGGCTTATTGCCCAATCAGTAGTTGACACCTGCAACCCTGATCTTCTTGGTGCAACTCCACTCTTCTTAGCCCGATGCCTAATTTCTTTGTCTGAAGCCTTCTACCAATTGTCGACTATCCTCTAGCTAGACGTCCAATCTCCTGACGTGTTTTCCTCTGGCGCAACATCGATTCTTCCTGCATCAATTGTCTAAGCCTGATCGAGAGTAGACCTGCGTGACTTCAAACGTAATTAGATAAACAAAACATGATCAATTAGTTTTATAATCAAAATCCGAGATTCAACAATCTCTCCCTTTTTAATGATGACAACTAATTAATGATGGAGTTAACCTTAACTCCCTGGAGTTTAAACAAATTTCCCTTATCAATATGTCATTGATAGAACACTTGGATTATCCCAAATCCAAGCTACATGTATCAAAATCATATTATCAAAAATATCATGCAAATATATAAAATATTCAATTAACATTACATTGCATGAACTCATCAATCTACTTCTCCCCCTTTGTCATCAACAAAAAGGAGAAGTAGCATCATAGCTAGTTTAAAAGATATGCAAGTTTTATAATTATACTAGCTATCAATCTAGATGTTCAACATACATCACTTTAAAACATTTAATTATAACAAGTTTTTAAGGATATGTAATCATGGCAATTTAACACTTGCTTCTTGTGCAAGGTTGCACTTTGCTTCTCTTTGCAAGGTAGCAATATTTGTAATGTTTGAAATAGCAAGTTCCTTCATTACAATGATCGAGCTAGCAAATTTTTCATTCAAGTGTGTAAGCTAGCAATAAATTCTCCCCCTTTATTTTTGTCAAAAAGAAGGGAGAATCAAATACAAAGATTTTCTTTACATCCTCTTTTCATATCATTTATCAACTTGCATCAATAAAAATTTTCATCAATCTTCAAATCATGACAACCAATATAAAGAATCAAGATATCAATAAGGATCAATTCATGAATACCAAAGATATGATTCATGGTTCATTGAAATTCTTCTTAACAAGATCAAGATCAAGATTCATGAGATAAAAAGAGCAATTTAAAACATTCTCATCAAGATCACATTTTAAAATATTCCAAGTATCAAATATTGAGATATCAAGACTTGGATTGTTTTCTTCCTTTAACAACTTTTCACATCATTTAAATTTGCATCAATCAATCATTCAATCATCACATAATGCATTTGAAGAAGTCAAATGACATATCATGATTCAATGATTCATCATAAATCAAATTGATTTTCAATCATCACACAAGGCATGCAAACTAAAGTAATCATGTCATTTCTAAGTCATGAAAGATATGAAATGAAAACATAAGAAAATCAAGAGGAACATGATTCATTTGATAAATCCTTTTAATAATGATTCATCATAAAAGATATCAAGATCACATTTCATAAAGAAAAATTCAAATATCAAGATCACGAATTCATAAAAATTCAAGTATTGAATTTCGAGAAATCAAAAGACAAGTTATATTTCTTTTGGAAACTTCTCTTTTGATGAATAAAATAATCATGACATACGATCTTGATTTTAAAAAAAATCAAGTTATAATTATCAAGATCATGAATCGTAAATATTTTCTTTAGCAAAGAATCACATGAGCACTTGATTATTGCATAAGAATTCTCATTGCATCATGATTTATGAATTCTTTCTCTACAACATGAATCATAGGAGATATAATAGCAATGATATTAATCATGATTCATTTGGTAGAAAATAACAAAGAGAACACCTTGATTTATGCATTCGAGCTCTCATTACTCAACAAGTCATGATTCCAACAAAATAAGGTTGTGAATCCAAAAGTTTAGAAGTCATGCATCATTCTAAAAAATCTCATTCTAGTTCAATTCATCAACTCCAAACATACCATCAAAATCACATTCAAGAAATTCACAAGATTCATAATATTAACTAAATGAATTCATTGATCTCGATAAGATAGAAAATATAATGTGTTTCAATTTATGTGAATCTTCATATAAGTATGCATTTGTCTTTATATGCCAAATTTAGATAAGCATGAAAGTTCAAGACATAAAGGTAAAATCTCATAAAAAAGATCATCAAGAGCTAAAAATATATCACCTTACAGGTATCTTTAAAAGATTTCATTTATCATGATAATGTATTCCATTTTAAGTTATTTGTTTCATATGAGTGTACTCATGTTTTAAAAGATGAGTATCATGTTTAAACCAACACATGAGTTTCGTCATCAAGATATGATATCTTAAAGTCATTAAGTATGATAACAAACTTTTAATATTTTCATTTTATCATTATCAATGGTGATTTCATGGGATATATTCTAATATTTACATGAAAGCCATCATCGTACAAATTTGAAATACAAGTTTTATCATTAAAGCCATTAAGATCAAATGCATCAAACATAAAATATCATGATAGTGCATTTTTAATTTTTATATGTTTTATTTTATGTGGTTGATCTCATATAACCATATTCAAATTTTCATATAAAAGTCATGCATCAGAATGAAATCATCACTATGTATATATTAAACATTTTCATCTATATCGTTGTCAATCATGATTTTTAAAACATCATCAAAATCATTTTCTAGAGACTCATTATTTGTCTTTTATCAAAAAATCGAGAACTTTAGAGATAGATAAATTTTAAGAAATATGTATTTTCTTTTTATGATTTACTTCATGTAAGCATATCTTCGCCTTTAATAAAAACGAGTATCACATTCAAGAGTGAAAGATAAATTTTGTAAAATAAATCACAATATGCATTATCGTATAAGTCTGAAATCAACATTGAGAACTTTCATTCAGAAAATTTATTAAGAGCAATATATATTGATTACATATGTAAGCATGCTCAAGTCCTTTTTGTATAAGGGATGAGTATCAAGTTTAAAGCCGAGACAAGTTTCATTATCAAAAATATGGTGTGTTATCTAAAAAATTTCATCATAAAACCGTTAAGACCAAAGCACAATATTTCGAAATATAAGATTTCAAATTATCAAGCATGATACAATCATTAAGCATGATTTCATAATGCATCATCAAAATCATTTTAATTCTCTCTTTCATTAGTTATAACAAGATGATCAATGCTCAAATTTTTGCTAAAATCATGCATCATTTTATAAATATAAAAAAATAATTTTCGTTATAAAAACCATCAAGTCATCATTCCAAAACATAGGATATCATTACTTCAAATCCTCATGCATAATATCATTAAGCATGAAAATCGAAATACTCAATCATGGGTTAACATAATTAATTTTCGTGTCAAAACCATACATTAAAATCTGATATGAAAATCATAAGCATTCATGGAATCATCTAATCATCAACCATAATTTTTACTTTTTAAAAGTACTAGAAAGAAAAGCATGATATAATTTTTTGAAAATAATTTTTTATTTCCTACTTTCTAAATTAAGCACTCATGAAAAATATCATATAATTTCAAAATAAAGTAAAAGCATAATGGGTGAGTTGCTTACCTCATTGACGAAATCCATCAAAGCCTAATTTGCCTCTTCTTTACTTGATTCACCCTTGAGTGCCTTTCTCTTCTTTGGCCTCTTCCTCCATTCAAGTTCATTTTTTATTTTAGATTTTTGTTTAATGAACTTATTAAATTTTAGTATTCGAAGCTCAAGTTCATCATTGTCCTCATTACTTGAGTCATCACTTAAGTGGTATTCATTTGTCCGAAATTTCAAATCCTTCATGTTCTTTGGAAGGTAGTTCATATGTTCATCATATCCGACATGTTCCAAGAGTGTCATTTCATATGTCATCAAAGACCTAATTAGTTCTTCAATAGGTAAATCATTTAAATTTTTAGCTTCTTGTATAGCGGTTACTTTAAAATCTTAATTTTTCGGAAGAGAACATAAAATCTTGTTAATGAGTTCAAAATTCAAAAAATATTTACCAAGTGCTCTTAGACTATTGATGACATCTGAGAAATGGGAGAACATGTCATTGATAGTTGATAGGACCCTAGCAGGGTAAGGTCCTACTCAACCATGTAGCAGCTAATAAAAACCCTGTGAGAATGTAATAAACCCCACCTAGCCACCTCTATCCTATAAAGAGGAGAGGCTAGGGTTTATATTTGGGTCTTTGGGCTTCTTAGCCGTCGCCCCCTTAGTACTGGGTCGGCCCGCTAAGGTTGAGGGCAAATTGGGTAGTTCACTTATGAAGCAACCCCTAGGGCTAGGGTTTGGAGCTCTATATAAGCTTGTAGCCTCCACCTCTTTGGAATAAGAAAGATCAATCTACAATTGCAGCCACCAGGCTACATGGAGGGTGGAACCCCTATAGCGTTCCAAGGGTTGATCCCCCTCAAAGATCAATCTCTATATAACTCCTCTGGGGTTCTATCATCTGGTATCAGAGCAGTGATCTTGCTGCTTTTGCTGCCATCCCTGTCGCCCACCATTAGCCAAGCAATTCCCACAATTGCTCTTGACGTCATCATCTCCACCGTCATCTCCTGATGTAGATCAAATCAATCTACTGTCGCCACCTCTAATTGCATCAGAGATTTGGTATTTTTCTACCACCAATACCTTTTGCTGCTGCAATTTTTCATCTAAAATATCAAAAAGAAGTTTTTCTATTGATCCCTTGCTGTGAATTCCTTGCGTCGCAAAAGTTACCCTCTTTGCAAACGTAGGATTGCTGCAAAAAATTTCAGCCGTGTGTTGCTGCCTTTAACCGATCGAATTGTTATCCTTTTTGAACGAAATTTTTTGTGCACCTCATAGATCATCTTGGCTCCCATTTGTGACTGATCTATTGTGGAATTCATCACAAAAACAAATTCGTGTGTTGCTACAATCTCTCATCACAAATTGCTGAAATTTTTTGACGAGAATTCTGCTATCGCAACTTGCACCGATTTCTTTACTGCTTTGCTGCCAAAATTTCTTGATCCAATTTGTTATCATTGTTGCTATCTAAACTAAGATTCTACCATCAAACCCCCTCCTCAAACCCCTGAGTTTTCGCTGGAAATTTCATCGAGAAACCGCTATTTCTTCGACGACAATTCTGCTCTTACGAGACAGGGCATATAGGCAGCAATTTCTACTGATTTTTGTCAAATCTTTGCTGCGAGCTACCACATATCTAAAACCCTCTTCCCTAACCTTCATCCACTACCATCTCAGCCCAAAACTCCATCAAATCGTAGCCCCAAACAGCACCCAAAATAGCCACAAAACAAGCCTAAACCGTAGCCTACATCCACCAATCCACAAACCCTTTCGGCCACCACTTCCCTCAAATAATTCATGCCTTTAACCTGGCAACAAAAGAGAGATCTTAATATTATAGATTTAGAGACATGCTATGGCATCCGAGGAGGCAATTGATGCTAAATTCAAAGCCTTCGAGACACGAATGGAGGAGAAGATTAAGACTCTCTTTGCCGAACTTAGTTTGGGTCGACCACCAAGCCCAAAAAAATCTCATCAAGGAGAGAGCTCTAACCGAAGAGATGACTCCCAAGAGAAGGGAGGCTCTATGACCGATCCCTACTATCCATGCATGAGGGTGGACTTCCCTAGATGGGAAGAAGGAGACCCGATTGGTTGGATCTCGCGCGCGGAGCGATATTTTCGGTATCACAAAACCGCGGACGCATCTATGGTAGAAATTGCAGCTATACATCTTGAAGGGGATGCCATACAATGGTTTGATTGGTTTGAACACACTCATGGAGTCCTCTCATGGTGACAATTCAAAGAAGGACTGCTGATCCGCTTCGGACCAACCGATTACGAGAACATCGACGGACAACTAGCAAAGATCCAACAAACCTCCACCATCCAGGAGTATCAAACCAGGTTTGAAAGGTTATCTAATCAAACTCGTGATTGGTCTGAAAACAGTTATTGGGGACATTTATTGAGGGCTTGAAGCCGGAGATCCGGGGAGAAGTTAAAGCATGACAACCGTACACGCTTATGACAGCCATCTCTTTCGCACGACTTCAGGAGGAGCGATTGAACCATGAAGCCCGGAGGACTAGGGTCATTCCCCAACCAGCAATATCAAATCCCTTAGCCCCCCCTACTATCAGTCGAGCTCCTGCACCAAAAAGGTTGACAAGAGAAGAGCTTCGAGACCAATCTGCCAAGGGGTTATGTTGGCATTGTGACGAGCCGTGGAGCCGCGAGCATCGCTGTAAAAAAGGGAGACTTCTTGTGATTGAACCAGTGGAAGAAGAGATCAGTGAACAGCCAGAAGAGAGTCTTGAACATGAGGATGAAGATGTGGAAGAAGAGCCACAATCAACCGACTTTATGGTACATGCGCTAGCCGGCTACTCAAATCCGCAAACGATGAAAGTTGGAAGCCTACTCAAACAACAACCAATCACCGTGCTCATCGATACAGGCAGTACTAATAATTTTCTAAATAGTACGGTTGCTGCTCAGATGGCGCTCTATATCGAAGGTTGCAGCAAGTTCGACGTAAAGGTTGCCGATGGTCGAATCCTAAAATGCGACCAAAGATGCCCACAGGTGAAACTATTACTACAGGGCCAAGAAATTGTTGCCAACTTCTTCCTCCTACCAATTGATGATTATGAGGCTGTGCTGGGCATAGAATGGCTAACGACACTAGGTGATGTCTCTTAGAACTTTTCTAAATTGATTATGAAATTCTATTGCAAAGGTAAACAGGTCACCCTACGCAGGAAGCGCGGAAGTAACGTAACCACCATTTCAACCCAACGAATGGAGAAAGTTTTACACAAGATAAATGGTGGCTTTCTTATGCATCTCCAGCAGCAACCAGAGGGGGAGGAATGGATGAAGGATCCAGAAACCAGCAACATCATCAAAAAATTGGAGGAGGATCCAAACGCAATAGCTCACTATACTTGGGATTCAAGGGATCTATGCTATAAAGGTCATATTGTGCTTATACCAAACTCCCCTTGCATCAAAGTCATTCTGCACGAAATGCACTCCACAACTTTAGCAAGGCACTCTGGATTTCTAAGACCCTACAAAAGAGTGAAGCAAAACTTTTATTGGAAAGGGATGAAAAAAATTATTTCTGAATACGTAGCACAATGTGATGTATGTCAATAGCAAAAAGGTGAAACAATGGCGAGTCCAGGGAAACTACAACCACTACCCATACCAGACTCGGTGTGGACTGACATCTCCATGGACTTCATCGAAGGGCTGCCACCTTCCAAAGGTAAAAGCACAATCCTTGTGGTGGTTGATCGACTTACAAAATATGCTCATTTTTGTGCTGTGCGAAATCCCTACACTGTTGTTAGTATTGCTCAGATTTTCATAGAAAATATTGTCAAACTACATGGGATGCCAAGGTCCATCGTAAGTGATCATGACAGGGTCTTCACTAGTAAATTTTGGACCAAGTTATTTCAGTTACAGGGCACCAAACTCAAGATGAGCACTGCATATCATCCACAAACTGACGGCCAAACAGAAGTGGTGAACAGATGTTTAGAGACATACATTCGGTGTTTCGCTAGTGATCGACTAAAGGAGTGGACGAAATGGCTCCCTTGGGCCGAATGGTGGTACAATACTACATATCATTCATCTACAAAATGTACCCTATATGAAGCATTATATGGTCGGCCGGCCCCTGTGATTCCAAAGTATGTAATTGGCTCGGCTAAGGTAGATCAGGTCAACCAAGATTTAATTGACAGGGACAAACTCCTACAACTGCTAAAGGATAATCTCTCTACCGCTCAAGCTAGAATAAAGCAGCAAGCTGACACACGAAGAAGTGAAAGAGAATTTTTAGTAGGAGACTGGGTTTATCTTCACCTACAACCATACAAGCAACTATCCATCAACACACGAGCCTCCATGAAGCTATCTCCACGTTTTTATGGGCCCTATCAGATCATAGAGCGTATTGGAGCTGTGGCGTATAGACTTAAATTACTTGAAGATGCCAAAATTCACCCTATCTTCCACGTGTCATGCTTGAAGCCCAAGTTGGGAGAACACGAGACACCCCAGATCCAACTGCCCAACACCACTGATGATGGAAATATTCAAGCCCAACCACAAGCCATCCTCGACCGTAGAGTCGTGATGCGTCGTCGACGTCCCTCTACTGAAGTACTAGTACATTGGACTAATTTACCACTCGAAGATGCCACATGGGAATCATATGAGGAGCTGAAGTCCCGATTCCCTGAGTTCATGGAACCCCAGCCTTGAGGACAAGGCTGATTTGAAGAGGACGGGCTTGATAGGACCCTAGCAGGGTAAGGTCCTACTCAACCATGTAGCAGCTAATAAAAACCCTATGAGAATGTAATAAACCCCACCTAGCCACCTCTATCCTATAAAGAAGAGAGGCTAGGGTTTATATTTGGGTCTTTGGGCTTCTTAGCCATCACCCCCTTGTTACTGGGCCGGCCCACTAAGGTTGAGGGTAAATTGGGTAGTTCACTTATGAAGCAACCCCTAGGGCTAGGGTTTGGAGCTCTATATAAGCTTGTAGCCTCCACCTCTTTGGAATAAGAAAGATCAATCTACAATTGCAGCCACCAGGCTACTTGGAGGGTGGAACCCCTATAGCGTTCCAAGAGTTGATCCCCCTCAAAGATCAATCTCAATAGAATTCCTCTGGGGTTCTATCAATAGTCTCGCTTAGTTCCATTCGAAAAAGCTCAAAATTGTATATCAAAATGTTAACTTTCGAGTCTTTGACTCTACTCGTTCTTTCGTGTGTGACTTCAAGTGTGTGCCAAATATCAAAAACCGTTTCACACGTAGAAATCTGATTAAACTCAGTTTTATCTAGAGCGCAAAATAAGGCATTCATAGCCTTTGTATTTAATGAAAAAGATTTTTTTTCCAAATCCGACCATTCGTTCATCGGTTTAGAGAGAAGTTGAAAGCCATTTTCAATGACATTCCATAAGTTTAAATCTACAAAAATCAAGAAAACTCTCATTCAAGTTCTTCAATATGTGTAGAATGATCCGTTAAAGAACAGGGGACGAACAATGGAAAAACCCTCTTGAAAGCCGTGAAGAGCCATTTTTCGTGGGTGTGAATCCGAAAGAGAAATAACATAGCTTTGATACCAATTGTTGGAATCTAGAGTGGCACTAAGAGGGGGGGTGAATTAGTGTAGTGGTTAAACACGATAATTTTTGACAATTAAAGAGATAAGCTTTCAAAAACTTCGTAGGATTAAAATATATTTCGATGAAAGCCAATTGGAAATGTATTGAACTTGAAAGCATTTAAAGAAGATGATGAGGAAGTCAAGCAAGTAAAGAAGGTTTGCTAAAATGTAAATTATGATAAAGTAAATACAAATCGATTTTATTATGGTTCGGTCATACGACCTACGTCCACTCCCGATTCCTCTTCTCTTGAGGCCACCAGCTTTCCACTAGTAGTCCTCTTTCCAATGGGCAAGGACTGAATCCTTTACAGTACTCTCCTTTTGACGAGCTTAGGAGGTAATCCTTACAAAACCTCTCACCCCTCTCTTGAACTAGATCATACTTAAAGCTTAGAGGGAAGATTTTGACACTATTACAATAGAGTATTTTGACACTATTAGACTAAATCCAATGGGTATTTAAAGGACTCATTGTGATTCAAATTTGAGCCAAATTTGAATCATCCCAGATTTTCAAGTGCTGGCGGTACCACCGCCTGACACTAGTAGTACCACCGCCAGTGCACTTTGGTTCTATCAATGTACTAGGTAGTACCATCGCCTAGTCTGGTAGTACCATCACCTGACACACTGACACGGTCAATATACTAGATGGTACCACCGCCCAACTAGTGGTGCCACTGCCCAAGCACTTTGCCCAGGGCAGTACCACGACTTAATTAGGGCAATACCACTGCCTAGACCACCTGAGAGACTGAACCCAGGTGGTACCACTACCCTAGTCTAGCGGTGCCACCACTAGACAGGGTTCAGCAATCCTATTTGGGCCTTGAGTATGACCCAAACTTGTTCGGATATGGGCCCAACTGGCCCCTAAATGGGTTAGCCCAATTACAACCCAATTAGTCCTTAATCCTACTTCGATCTAGGTAATTATTATAATGCTTTAATCGAAATGTCACCCGGCACGTCATTGGTGTTAGTCATATGTGTCTTGCAAGCTAATCACATGAGTGATGGCACTTGTGACTTGATATGCACTTTTTTTCTATGCGTATTATTAGGCATTTTATCACTTTATCTTGCATGTTGTATATATTGTGATGTCCTTGGATCTGTGCAATAGGAATTGGATCGTGATGAGATCACGATAATGAGAACGATTCACCTTTAAACATAGACCCTAAATTATCCTAGTCATAGGTGACTCGAGAAGAATATATAGATAATCAAATAGACTGGTGTGCTGTATACCCGTCCATATGATAGAGGTGGCTGGTCTCATAGCTACTCGTGTGGGGACACTAAGGGTACAGTGTAGGTACTCATTGGGGAATGAGTTCACTGATTGATCCGCCTACAGAATGCTAGATGGTTATTGATACCTCATGCCAGACAGTAATTCTGTAGTCCCAGTAGTGTATCTGGTCATTAGACTTGAGACACCAAGGATGTCCTATATGAGTACTCCACTCTTTGATATCGAACTTATAGGTTTGGAAAGTTCCAAATCTAGTACAACCGATTATTGAGAGTGGTAGCCAACCTTACGAGGGCTATTGAGTGTCAATAGAGGATCATCCGCTCTCGGTATCATGAGAAGAATATCCTATATGTTTTTGCTCGAACAAATCCTTAGCTAATGTCATTCGGATTGAGAGAGAAAGTGTTCTCCAGGAGACTCTGACAAGAGCAAGACTTGAGGAGAGACCGTATGGACCTGACAACACCATGCCCGACATAGGGTCTCTGGGATATTAGATGGATGAGGGACTATAGATACATGGTAACTGAGGACAGATAGGTCCAAAGGATTGGATTCCTCTGTATCGTTTGGGGGCTATGGCGTAGTGGCCTAGTACATCCGCAGTCGATGAGTTGGGTGAATTATTATAGAGATAATAATTCACTAAGTCAGAAGGAGTTTTGACAAGTATGACTCACGGCCAACTCGATATTGGGCCTAGAGGGTCACATACATATGGTAGGTGTTGCAACGAGTAGAGGTTCGGATATGAGATATCCGCTGGAGCCCTTAAGTTATTGGATATCCATTAAGCCCCTGAGTTATTAGATCCTCAGATGAGATCCAATAATTGCTAATAAGAGATTATTGGGTAGAGACCCACTAATCCAAAAGGCTTGGGTAATTAGATGGAGATCCAATACCTAATAGGGCAAGATCCATTAAGGTTTACAGGGGGCCTCTATAAATAAGAGGGAACCAAAGCTCTATAGGTTGAGAGTTCTCTTGGTAGCCATCTCCTATTCTCTTCTCCCTAGAGAAGTGCATCATCGCAGCCCCTACCGTGTGAATACCACTAGAGAGGAGGACGCTTGACCTCCTTCATCCTCTCCTACAAATCTACAGGGATTCAGGGATATACGATCTCCCTAGGTACTTTTTTTTGCACATGCAGTTTTCATGAATTTGTTATAACACACCGATCTTTGCACGATGATGGAAACTTTCTACAAAAAATCTGGGGTTTTGTTTTCTGTTCTTCCGTTGCGCATGTGATGTCACTCCTCTGAAGGATTTCCCAACAATGGTATCGCAAGGGGGCAGGCAGCATGCTCGCTATAGGCGCCCGCCCGCAAGGGTCAACGATGCTTGGGCGCTACGCTGCGCGAAGTGCCCGCATGGTCGGGCGCGCATGAGCGTTTGCCCCGCACGAGCGGTGCCTACGGGCGCTGCGAACGCTACACAAGGGGCAGCGCCTGCGGGCGTTGCAAGCGCTACACAAGGGGCAGCGCCTGCGGGCGCTGCCTCGTGGGTGATGCTTGCGCAAGTGGCACCCACCCGCGGTAGGGGCAGCGCCTGCTTGCTGTGAATGAGCCGCCCGCGGCGCTGCTGCCGGCAAGGTGGCGACAACTGCACCGCAACGCGGTAGCAAGAGAGGGAGAGGGGTTAGGGTTTTCGGGCAAAAGATAGTTTCGCCTCTCGTAATTTCAGAAATTTCGATTTCTGTCTTTTTTGGTCGAATGACCAAAATACCCCTGGGAATTCAAAAAATTCTCTCTATATCCTTGATTTCATAAATATATATGTTAATTAAATAGTTTAATTAACTATTATTTTGTTTATCTAGTAGTCTTATAAAATAGCATATACATGTGATGTATGATATAGATAGATGATCATGGACCTGTGATGTATGTACATGTGATTATTATCATTGGGGCCTACGAGTCTCTATTTTTTCTAGTTTATTGTTAGGCTTGCATACCTATAATTATGTTATAATTACATAAGGCGACATAGTGGTTGCGGAACCCACGAGGTCGAGATGGATGATCCGACGCATGGAGATGCGTTGAGATGTCGACAGATCTGACAAAGCGAGATGGACAATCAGAGGGCATGGAGATGCATCGAAGCATACATAGATCTTTATGTGAGTAATTGGGCCCACTAGCTCGGGCTTAATTACATTAGGATATGGTCCATAATCATCTGGTGTGATTGCTCATGTGATGTGTGATTGGTTATACACCTACTAGATATGTATATATATTTGCATGCGATGTAGATATATATATTAAATATGTATATGTGCGACACATTATGTTAGGAGACCAAATAAAAAATTCCCTCTATTAATAATATTAAGTCGGTAAATGTGAGGTAATTAGATTGACCCACGTGGCCTTCCATCGTTATAGGTAGGAACCGATTCCCAGTGTAGGTTGAGTTGGTCGAGTCCCTCGAGATTTACCTATATCGCATTTCGCTATCTTATCTACGATATAGAGATGTCACCGGTGACCTGAGGATATGGTATGCTTGGTCAAGTCCCTTGAGAGTATATCACCAAATCAGACTCATCTTGTAACGATGGTGATGACTTAACTGAACATCATGGTTGGTCGAGTCCCTCGAGGCCATGATGGTTCGGAGGCCAAACAAGACGGGAATCATAAGAAGTTGTGATTGACAAGAGTTGCCTACCTTTATGGGCTTAACATGATTGGTCGAGTCCCTCGAGGTTACGTTAAGATACCGATTGGATCCCGATCCCCATTAGAGATTCGCCGGGGACTCCGATTCATATACCGGAGGGTGTTGTGTGTCTCACGAAAAATTAGTGGGAATGCATTAAGATAGAAGTCCTTATCTTAATTGATTAATTTTTGTAAAGTTTGCATATTATTTATTTCTGCTGCATCTCTAATTTCAGAAAAATGTTACTTTCAAATCCTTTACATGGCATACTTGATACCAACCGCCTCACTGGTCCAAATTATACGGATTGGCTTCACAATCTGAGAATCATTCTCACGGCGGAGAAAATCACGTATGCCCTTGATACAGTGATCCCTATGCCCAACGAAGGGGCAAGCGAGGATGAGATCGCTCATTATGTGAAGTACATAGATGATTCGCTCTTGCTCAGTGTTATATGTTAGCCTCTATGACTACTAAGTTACAGAGATAGCATAAAAATATAAATGCTAATTCCATACTCCTGCATCTCTGCAAACTGTTTGAGGAACAGGGAAGAACTCAACGATATGAGATATCAAAGAGTCTTTTCCATGCCAGGATGACTAAGGGGATATCGGTTCAGAACCATGTCCTTAAGATGATTGAGTGGATCGAGAAACTCACAGGTCTAGGAATGGTCCTAGAGGATAACCTATGTGTGGATCTTGTGCTTCAGTCCCTACCAGATTCTCTTTCTTAGTTCATAATGAATTTTAATATGAACAAACTTGAGATGACCCTCCTAGAGCTCCTCAATATGTTGAGAGAAGTAGAGAGCACCATCAAGAAAGAGAAGCCAGTTCTCTATACTGGTGAGACCAGAAAGAAAAGGAAGGCTGAGAAGACCCTTAACAAGGGCAAGGGCAAAATGGTTAAGGTTAAAGTTATTAAGAAAGACCCAACAAAGGACAAAGGCCAGTGCTTCCACTACGGCAAAGATGGGCACTAGAAGAGGAACTAAAAAGAGTACCTTGCAAAGAGGGCGAAACCGAAGCTTGGAGAAGCTTCAGGTACATTCATGATCAGTCTTCATTTGTTAGAATTTTATGATAACACATGAGTATTGGATACTGGGAGTACTTATCATATCTATAATTCGTTACAGATTTTGGCATGAACTAGGAGATTGAACAGAGACGTAATGGACCTTAAGATGGGTAATAGAGCAAAGGTTGCTGCAATGGCTGTTGGTAAGGTCACCTTACATCTGCTTGATGGAGCTATTATTGTATTAGATGCATGCTATTATGTTCCTTCTATTATTAAAAATATTATTTTCATTTCATGTTTAACAATTAGTAGATATAATTTAGTTTTTGAGAACAATGGTTGTTCAATAATATTAGATGATGAGATCATTATGAGAGGAACAATGCATAATGATTTATTTATGATAGATACAGCTCCACATATTATGAGTGTAAGTGAGTCTAAGAGGAAACGAGAAGAAGTGAACAATACATATCTTTGGCATTGTAGGCTAGATCACATCCACGAGGGAAGGATTCAAAAGTTGCTGAAGAATGGATATCTAGATCCATTCGACTTTGAATCATATGTGACATGTGAACCTTGCCTTCAGGGAAAGATGACCAACTCTCCATTTAGTGAAACTAGTGACAGAGCCACTGAGTTACTGGAACTCATACATAGTGATGTATGTGGTCCCATGTCGACTCATGCCATAGGTGGTTACTCCTACTTCATTACTTTCACTAATGATTTCTCAAGATACAAATGTGTGTACTTAATGAAGTAAAAGTCTGAGGCTTTTGAGAAATTTAGGGAATATAAGAATGAAGTGGAGAACCAGATAGGAAAGAATATTAAAACCCTTTGATTAGATCGAGGAGGTGAGTACTTGAGTACAGAGTTCACCCAATTCCTCAAAGACCATGGGATTTTATCCCAATGGATATCTCCTTATACACCACAACTTAATGGTTTATCAGAAAGGAGTAATCACACACTGTTAGACATGGTGCATTCCATGATGTGTTTCACCGACCTACCCATCTCATTTTGGGGATATGCCCTAGAGACCACAGTTTACCTTCTGAACAGAATTCCAACTAAGTCAGTGATGTTTACTCTATATGAGATATGAAATGGAAAGAAGCCCGATCTTAAGATTGTTAAGATTTGGGGTTGCCTTGCCCATGTCAAGAGACACAACCCTGACAAGTTGGAATCCAGGATAGAACGGTGCAAGTTCGTGGGATATCCCAAAGAAACTTGTGGGTATTATTTCTATCACCCTAAAAATTAAAAGGTCTTTGTAGCTAAGAGAGTAGTGTTCCTTGAGAAAGAACACATTCTTAGTGGAGACAGTGGGAGCACGATAGAGTTGAGCGAGGTTAGAGAACCTAGCTCAAGCACCATTCCATAGCCAGAGTTTGTTTAGGTACCTAGCACACAAGTTCCAACTTTACATAAGTCTGGTAGAGTATCCCATCCTCCTGAGAGATATTTGGGACATATCAGAGAAGAGGATGTTGAGGATATTGATCCTCAGACCTACGAGGAGGTATTATGAGTATATGGACCTAAGCAACCTTCCCGAAGTTAAAATATAAGATTTGATGAGGCGATCAGATCTTATGACTTCGTTCAAAACGAAGATAAGCCTTGTGTATACAGGAAAGTAAGTGGGAGCACTATCACCTTTTTGGTATTATATGTGGATGACATCCTAATTATTGGAAATGATGTAGGAATGCTCTCTACAGTAAAGACTTGGTTATCAGGGCACTTCTCCATAAAAGACTTAGGGGAAGCATCCTGCATATTGGGGATATGGATCTATAGAGATAGATCCATGAGGATGCTTGGCTTATCCCAATCTAGGTACATAGACACCATTGTCAAAAGGTTTGGCATAAAAAATTCCAAGAGAGGTCTCATACCAATGAGACATGGAATATCACTTTCTAAGATTATGTCCTAAAAGACTCATGAAGAAAGGGCACACATGGATATGATACCATATGCCTCAGCGATAAGATCTATCATATATGCTATGCTATGTACTAGGCCTGATATAGCACATGCTTTGAGTGTCATGAGTAAATATCATGCAAATCCAAGTTTGGAGCACTTGAAAATAGTAAAATGTATCCTTAAGTACTTGAGAAGGACTAAGGATCTTTTACTGGTATATGGAGGTAGTAGCCTCAGGGTTGAGGGCTACAGAACTCGAGCTTCCAGTCCGATATCGATGATAGCAAGTCTAATTCAGGGTATGTGTTCACCTTGAATAGAGGAGCAGTATGCTGGAAGAATTCCAAGCAAGACACTACTACTGACTCGACCACAGAGGCGGAATACATTACTGCGATAGAGGCAACAAAGGAGGGAGTCTGGATGAAGAAGTTCATCACAGACCTAGGAGTTGTCCCAAGCAACAAGGAGCTGATTCCCTTATATTATGACCTATGGGGTGATTACTCAAATAAGGGAACCCGAGTCTTATCAGAAGTGTTCTAAGGATATTCTAGCTTATTCGAGAGATCGTGGCCTGAAAAGATGTAGTAATGGAAAGAGTTTCATTCGAAGGTAACATTGCAGATCCACTGACAAAGCTATTGACTCAGATTATCTTTGAGCGTCACAGAGGTCTGATGGGGATCAGACATGTTGGTGATTAGCTGTAGGTCAAGTGGGAGATTGCTAGTCATATGTGCCCTGTAAGCCAATCACATGAGTGATGGCACTTGTGACTTGATATGCACTTTTTCTCTTTGCGTATTATTAGGCATTTTATCACTTTATCTTGTGTGTTGCATATATTGTGATGTCCTTGGATCTGTGCAATAGGAATCGGATCATGATGAGATCACGATAATGAGACCGATTCAACTTTAAACATAAACCCTAATTATCCTAGTCATAAGTTACTCGAGGTGGACATCGAGATAACTGGATAGATTAGTGTTTTGTATACCCGTCCATATAATGGAGGTAGCTAGTCTCATAGCTAGTCATGTGAGGACACTAAGGGTACAGTGCAGTTGCTTATTGGGGAATGAGTTCACTGATTGATCCGCCTACAGAATGCTAGATGGTTATTGATACCTCATGTCAGATAGCAATTTCGTAGTCCCAATAGTGTATCTAGTCCTTAGACTTAAGACACCAATGAAGTCCTATATGAGTACTCCACTCTTTGATACCGGACTTATAGGTTTAGAAAGTTCCAGATCTAGTACAACCGGTTATTGGGAGTGGTAGCCAACCTTACGAGGGCTATTGAGTGTCAATAGAGGATCATCCGCTCTCGGTATCATGAGAGGAATATCCTATGTGTTCTTGCTCGAACAAATCCTTAGCCAAGGTCATTCAAATTGAGAGAGAAAGAGTTCTCCGGGAGAATCCGACAAGAGCAAGACTCAAGGAGAAACCGTATGAGCCTGACAACACCATGCCCGATATAGGGTCTCTGAGATATTAGATGGATGAGGGACTATAGATACATGGTAATTGAGGACAGATAGGTCTAAAGGATTGGATTTCCTTGTATCGTCTCGGGGCTATGGTGTAGTGGCCTAGTATATCCACAATCGATGAGTTGGGTGAATTATTATAGAGATAATAATTCACTAAGTCAGAAGGAGTTCTGACAAGTATGACTCACGGCTAACTCGATATTGGGCCTAGAGGGTCACACACATATATTAGGTGTTGCGACGAGTAGAGGTTCGGATATGAGATATCCGCTGGAGCCCCTAACTTATTGGATATCCATTAAGCCCCTGAATTATTGGATCCTCAGATGAGATCCAATAATTGCTAATAAGAGATTATTGGGTAGGGGCCCACTAATCCAAAAGGCTTGGGTAATTGGATGGAGATCCAATACCCAATAGGGCAAGATCCAATAGGGTTTACAGGGGGCCTCTATAAATAGGAGGGAACCAAAGCCCTATAGGCTGAGAGTTTTCTTGGTAGCCACCTCCTGTTCTCTTCTCCCCAAAGAAGTGCATCATCGCAATTCTTGCCGTGTGGATACCACTAGAGAGGAGGACGCTTGACCTCCTTCATCCTCTCCTATAGATCTGCAGGGATTCAAGGATATACGATCTCCCTAGATACTTTCTTTTACATATGCAGTTTTCGTAGATTTATTTTGACACATCGATCTTCGCACGATGATGAAAACTTTCTACGGGCAATCTGGGGTTTTGTTTTCTGTTCTTCCATTGCGCATGTGATGTCGCTCCCCTGAAGGATTTCCCAACAATTGGCACATCGACACTTCATCCGTTTCTTCGGCGCATCATCCTTTCTTGTGGCCTGTTGCCCAATCAGCAGTTGACGCCTACAACTCTGATCTTCTTGGTGCAACTCCGCTCTTCTTGGCCCGATTCCTGATTTCTTTATCTGAAGCCTTCTACCGATCGTCGACCGGATCTCCGACTCGACGTCCAATCTCCTGATGTGTTTTCCTTCGACGCAACATTGATTCTTCCTGCATCAATTGTCTAAGCCTGATCGAGAGTAGACCTACGTGACTTAAAATGTAATTAGATAAACAAAACATGATCAATTAGTTTCATCGTCAAAATTTGAGATTCAACAGCTTAAATCCATCTATAGACTGAAGTAAGCTTCCCGAAGTTGGAACATAAGATTCGATGCAGCGATCAGATCTTATGACTTCGTTAAGAACGAAGATGAGCCTTATGTATATAGGAAGGTAAGTGAGAGCGCTATCACCTTTTTGGTTTTGTATATGGATGACATTCTGATCATTGGGAATGATGTAGGAATGCTATCTATAATAAAAACTTGGCTATCTAGACACTTCTCTATGAAGGACTTAGGGGAAATATTTTACATATATTGGGGATTCAAATTTATAGAGATTGATTTAAGAGGATGCTTGACTTGTCCCAATCTAGGTATATAGATACCATTGTTAAAATGTTTGGCATGAAAAATTTAAAGAGAGGTCTCATATTAATGAGACTTAGGCTATCACTTTCTAGGAGTACATTCCCAAAGACTCTTGAAGAAAGGACACATATGGATGGGATACCCTATGCCTTAGTGATAGGGTCTATCATGTATGCGATGCTATGTACTAGGCTTGATATAGCGTATGCTCTAAGTGTCACAAGCAGGTATCAGGCGGATCCAGGCTTAGAGTACTGTAAAGCAGTAAAGTGTATCCTTAAGTACTTGAGAAGGACTAAGGATCTTTTACTGATATATGGAGAAAGTAGCCTTAGGGTTGAGGGCTACATGGACTCGAGCTTCCAGTCTGATGTCGATGATGACAAGTCTAATTTAGAGTATATGCTTACCCTAAATGAAGAAGCAATATGCTAGAAGAGTTCCAAGTAAGATACTACTGCTAACTCGACTACAAAAGCAGAGTACATTACTGCAACAAAGGTAGCAAAGGAGGGAGTCTGGATGAAGAAGTTCATCATAAATCTGGGAATCATGCTGGGCAACGAGGAGCTGATTCCCTTATATTATGACAATTACAAGGCGATTGCTTAAATGAGGAAACCCGGGTCCCATCAGAAGTATTCTAAGGAGATTTCCGCTTATTAGAGAGATCATGGCCTAAAGAGATGTAGCAGTAGAAAGAGTTCTATTTGAAGATAACATTGTAGATCCACTGACAAAGCCATTGACTCAGATTGTCTTTTAGCATCACAAAGGTTTAATGGGGATCAGACACATAGGTGATTGGCTTTAGGTCAAGTGGGAGATTGTTAGTTATAGATGCCCTACAAGCTAATCGCGTGAATGATGGCACTTGTAACATGCTGCATCAATCTCTTTGCTTATGATTATTGATATTTTCTTACATTATCTGGATGTATATTATAATGTCCATAGATCTGTACAATAGGAATCAGATCGTGATAGGATCATAATAATAAGACCGATTCACTTTTAAACACAGACCTTAAATAATCTTAGTCATAGGTTACTTGAGAGGGATATCGAGATAACTAGACAGACTGATGTGCTGTATACCTATCCATATGATGGAGGTGGCTGATCTCATAGCTACTCGTGTGGGGATACTAAGGGTACAGTATAGGCGCTCATTGGAGAATAAGTTCACTGATTGATCCACTTATAAAATGCTGGATGGTTAATGATACCTATTGTCAGACAACAATTCCATAGTTCCAGTAGTGTATCTAGTACTTAGACTTGAGACACCAAGGATGTCTTGTATGAGTACTCCACTCTTTGACACCAGACTTATAGTCTTGGAAATTTCAGATATAGTACAACTAATTATTGGGAGTGGCAACTAACTTTATGAGGATTATTGAGTATCAATAAAGGATCATCCACTCTCGATACCATGAGAGGAATATCCCATGTATTCTTGCTCAAGCAAATCCCTAGCTAGGGTCATTCGGATTGAGAGAGAAAGAGTTCTCTGGGAGAATCTGATTAGAGCAAGACTCAACTAAAGACCATATGGGCCTGAAGCACCATGCCCGATATGATCTCTAGGATATTAGATGGATGAGAGACTATAGGTACACGATAACTGAGGACAGATAGGTCCAAATGATTGGATTCCCTTATATCGTTTGAGGACTATGGCGTAATGGCCTAGTACGTCCGTAGTTGATTAATTAAGTGAATTATTATGGAGATAATAATTCGTTGAGTCAGAAGGAATTATGGGAGGTATGACTCATGGTCAGCTCGATATTGGGCCTAGAGGGTCACACACATAAGGTATGTGTTGCGATGAGTAGAGGTTCGGATATGAGATATTCGTTAGAGCCCTTATCTTATTGGATGTCCAATAAGCCTCTAAATTATTGAATATTATGGATGAGATCCAATAAGAGCTAATAAGAGATTATTGGATAGAGACCCATTAATCTAAGAGGCTTGGATAATTGGATAGAGTTCTAGTATTTAATAGAGTATGATCCATTAGGGTTAATAGGGGGCATCTAAAATAGGAGAGAACTAAAGGCCCATAGGCTAGGGTTTTCTTGGTAGCCACCTCCTATTCTCCTCTACTCAGAGAGGAGCATCTTCACAGCTCTTGTCGTGTGGAGCACCGCTAGAGAGGAGGACACTTGACCTTCTTCATCTTTCCCCAAAGATCTATAGAAATTCAGGGATATACGATCTCCCTAGGTATTATCTTTCTTATATACGTAGTTTTCGGATTCACGAGTTTTTATACATCGATCTTCATACGTCAATGAAACCTTTTTATAGAAATCTATGATTTTATTTTCTATTCTTCCCTGTACATGTGATGTCGCCCCTAGATTTCTCAACAGGTTGAGGTCATAGTAATCACAAAATTATCAAGCGATTAATTTGTGTTAGAAGGATTCTACCACTTCTTAACAATTCTAATTCCCTTTGGGTGTGTGTCATTAAGGCTAAATATGGTGATTCTCACCCTTGAACTCCATTTTGTTTAAATAACTTCTCTTAATTCTATAAAAATATTAATCTCCTAGCTAGTGACATTAGAGGAGGATTTAGAAAACTGATTGGAAATTGGTCAAGTACTAACATCTATAATGATCCTAGTGAATCTCGAATTTTGATGATGAAATCAATTGATGAGTTTGTGATCTAATCTACATTTTGAGTGATGCAAGACTAGCTTCGATCAAGGAGAGGCAAATTGATTAAAATAAGAGGAATCAGACATTGGGCCGAAGTTGAACATATTAGAAGATTGGACGTCGAGTTGGAGGATCGGTCGACGTATCAGCAGAAGACTTCATAACATGAGTTCAGGCATCGGGCCAAGAAGAGTGAAAGTTGCACTAAGGAGATCGGAGTTGTAGAGGTCAACATGTCGAATGGGCAATAGGTTACAAGAGAAGATGATGCGCCGAAGGATCGGACGAAGCATCGATGAACCAATGACATACCGGACAACTTTGTTAAATCTCATATTTTGATGATGAAGTCAATTGGTGAATTATTTGTTCTAATCCATATTGTTAAGATAAGTATGCAAGATTAACTACGATAGCATGAAAACATAGAGCGATTTACCAAGGTCAAGTTCGATGGGAGTTCGAGAGTTCACTAGAAGTTCGAAGAATTATCGGAAGTGCTGTCGAAACCAACCGAGATAAAATCAGGGACTTGCCGAAAGTTTCGAAAGTTCATCGAAAAAATCGTTGGAGGTTTGCAGAGATCACCGAGAAGGTTCAGAAGCTTGCTAAAGACTTATCGAACTCGCCATAGAATCCGGGAGCCTGCTGGGAGTCCGTTGGAAGAAATCCGATGGAGTGTCGGAAGTCTGTCGGAAGTTCGCCGGAAAGCTCACTGGAAGAAGACTTGAAGATGTCGATTTAAAATTGCTTAGAATTATGTTTCAATTTCGTAGTTAGCACGTAATTAGGGTAAGGATTAGGTAATAATCATGTTAAACCCTGGTAGGGGCCAATTGGGCCATAATTGGGCTGATTTGGACTGAAGTTAGGGCCCATTTAGCCTTGAATTAGCCTAGCGGTGGCACCACCCCAGGTCAGCGATAGTACCGTTAGCAGTTATTACTTGCCAGCGGTGGTACCGCTAGTGTTAGGCGATGGTACCGCTAGTAACCTAGAAAATCGAGAAGATTCAAATTTGGGCTCCAAATTTGAATCCTCTTAGAGGCTATAAAAACTCCTCCCATCCCTGGGTTACTGCATACAAGCACATACACCTTGAAAGCTAGAAACTATATTCAAATCTCTCTAGAAGTCCCTCCTTTAGTTTTTTCATTTGTGTTCGATTTAAAAGAAAGGAGTGAGTGCTTATAAAGGTTTGTCTCCTAAGCCTGTCAAAAGGAGCAAGCATTGTAAAATGGAATTGGTCTTCGCCCTTCGAAGGAAGACACCTAGTGAAAAGCCAGTGGCCTCAAGAGAAGAGAAATCGGGAATGGACGTAGGTCGTATGATCGAACCACTATAAAAGCTCTAGTTTACGTTTCAATATTGTCACTTACATTTCTGCAAACTTGTTCATTTACTTACTATGCTTCCTCCTCACTTCCATACGAATCATTTTAAGTTTATATGCAATCGAAATTGAATTTCATCGAAATGTAATTTTGTGATACAAATTTCTGAAGTTGTTTTAAATTGCCGAAAAGTTATCGTTATTAACTGCTGCACTAATTCACCCCCCACTCTTAGTGCCGCTCGATCCCTAACAATTGGTATCAGAACTTGGTCACTCTCATCTGGTTTAAAACCCAAGAGAGATGGTTTATTCTGGCATGCAAGAGGGTCATTCAATTACACGTCCACCCATGTTCATTGGGTCAGATTACA
Source organism: Musa troglodytarum (assembly GCA_023547065.1). Lineage (NCBI taxonomy): Eukaryota > Viridiplantae > Streptophyta > Magnoliopsida > Zingiberales > Musaceae > Musa > Musa troglodytarum. The sequence continues at coordinate 29,815,571 of CP097508.1, forward strand.
CATATTGAAAGACTCGTATGAGGGTCTTTCTTATTTCTATGAACTTTAAGCTTTGGAATATCATTGAAAATGGATTTCAAAAATCCTCTCTTCCTATGAGTGAATGGAATGAATTCGAAAAGAAGGTTTTTGCTTTAAATGCAAAGGCTATGAATGCCTTGTTTTGTGCACTTGATAAAAATGAGTTTAATCGTGTTTCGATTTGTGAATCGGCTTTTGATATTTGGCGTACTCTAGAAATCACTCATGAAGGCACTAGCCGAGTGAAAGAGTTCAAAATCAACATTCTCATGCATTCTTATGAACTTTTTCGGATAAAATCGAGTCTATTGAAGGCATGTACACCGGTTTCATGGATGTAGTAAATGGACTCAAAGTACTAGGTAAAGGTTTTTCCGATTTTGAACTTGTAACTAAAATTTTAAGATCCCTTCCAAAGAGTTGGGATCCAAAGGTTACGGCCATTCAAGAGGCCAAGGACCTTAAAACTTTTCCTCTTGAAGAACTTATTAGGTCTCTAATGACCTACGAAATGACATGTCATACTCATGAAAAGCTCGAGAACCCTCTTCCAAAGAATAGGAAGGATATGACATTAAGAATACAAGAAGACCACTTGAAAGGAACATCAAGTGATGAGGATAGTGACGATGACATTGCACTCTTAACTCGAAAATTTTAAAAATTTATAAGAAGGAATAAATTTAAAAATGACTAAAAATAAACTTGAATAAAAAAGGGACCAAGTCATATGTTACGAATGCAAGAAGCCGGGGTACTTCAAAAATGAATGCCCCCAAGCCAAGAAGAAGCAACCGAAGAAGAAGAAAGCTTTAAAGGTGACATGGGATGACTCAAGTGACTCTGAGAATGAAGAAACAAGCAACAAAGATGAGGCCAACTTCGTGCTAATGGCTTTAGGAGAAGAGGTATGTGATTTAATTAATGAAGATTTATCTTTCGATGAACTTTCAATAGCTTTTCATGAATTATTCGATGAGTGTAGAACTATTAGTAGGAAGTTTAATTTATTAAAGAAGGAGCATATTTTATTACTAGATAAACTTTATAGTGTTCAATCTTCCTCTTCACCTCCATACTCCAAGTGTGAACACTTAGAAGTAATATAAAATGATAACTTACTACTTAAAGAGACCCTAAACAAGTTTAAAGTCGATAGCAAGAGCTTGGACATGATCCTTGCAAACAAGGGTCACGTCACAAATAAAAGTAGAATTGGATTTATGAATGGATCTCACCAAAATCATACCACCTTTATTAAAGGACCCACACTACATGTATCACCTCGTTTGAAATATAATTTTTGTTATAAATCCGGATATGTTATTTACAAATATCTGTTTAGGAAAATTAGTCCACGCAAATTGATATGGGTTCCTAAAGGAATCATAAATAATTCAATGCTAAATGACAAAATTAGTAGATTAATTTTTGAGGCACCCAAAATCAAATGGGTACCTAAAAACCATCCTCTTTTGTGGACACATTCACAAGCTAGGAGCAAGAGATGGTTTCTTGATAGTGGATGCTCAAGGCACATGACCAGAGATCCATCTCAATTCTCTATGCTCACTAGCAAGGAAGAAGAGTATGTCACCTTCGGAGACAACAACAAGGGTAAAATCATTGGCAAGGGAACCATAGGTAACAAATCAAGTTTTTTAATTGATAATGTGTTACTAGTTGATGGATTAAAACATAATCTTTTGAGTATTAGTCAATTATGTGATAAAGATTATATTGTTAGATTTGAATCTAATGCTTGCATCATTGAAACACCAAAAAATAACATATCCATGATTGTGTTAAAACAAAATAATGTCTACACCATTAACATTAAAGAACTTAGTAATGAAATGTGCTTTTTCGTTTTAAATGATGATGCTTGGCTTTGGCATAGGAGATTAGGCCATGCAAGCATGAAACTAATATCTAAAATTTCATCTAAAGAACTAGTATGAGGAATTCCTAATATCAAGTTTATCAAAAATAAAGTATATGATGCATGTCAATTAGAAAAATAAATAAAAACTAGCTTCAAATCAAAGAATTAAATAAGCACCTCTAGACAATTGATCCACATGGATATATTTGGACCAATCGACACAACAAGTCTAAGAGGTAGCAAATACGCGTTTGTCATTGTAGATGACTATAGTAGATACACTTGGACCTATTTTTTGGCTCACAAAAGTGATTGCTTTAAATGTTTTTCAAAATTTTATAAACTTACTCAAAACGAAAAGGGTTTCATGATTTCATCGATTCGGAGTGATCATGGTGGAGAATTCCAAAACCATAACTTCCAAAATTTTTGTGAATCTAATGGGTATAACCACAACTTCTCTACTCCAAGGAATCCTCAACAAAATGGAGTAGTAGAAAGAAAGAATAGAAATTTAGAAGAAATGGTATGAACCATATTAAATGAACATAGTTTACCCAAATATTTTTGGGTCGAAGCCGTTAATACGGCTTGCTATGTCTTGAATAGGGTTCTGGTAAGACCGTCTCTATCCAAAACCCCTTATGAATTATGGAATAATAAAAAATCAAATGTTTCATATTTTAAAGTTTTTGGTTGTAAATGCTTTATCTTGAATAAAAAGGATGCCTTAGGAAAATTCGATGCTAAATCCGATGAAGGCATCTTTCTTGGTTACTCTTATGTTTCTAAAGCTTTTTACATTTTTAACAAAAGAACGTTAGTTATAGAAAAGTCTATTCATGTAGTTTTTAATGAAGTTTTCGAAATTAAAAAAAATGATTTGATGATGATCTTGGTTTTGATAGTTTGAATTTAAATGAACCCTCTCCTCAAAATAGTAACTTGGATGCATCTTCTTTCCAAATTTCCTTACCCAAGGAATGGAAGTATGTAGATGCCCATCCAAAGAAGCTAATTATAGGAGATACATCGAAAGGGGTTCAAACTCGTTCTTCCTTTAAAACTTTTTGTGCCCATGCTACTTTACTTTCTCAAATTGAACCTAAGTGCATTGACGATGCTTTGAAAGATGATTCTTAGGTTATCGCAATGCAAGAAGAATTGAATCAATTTGAGAGAAATGAGGTATGGAAGCTTGTTCCTAGACCTAGTGATTATTTAGTTATTAGTACTAAATGGGTCTTTAGAAATAAGCAAGATGAATGTGGTATTGTGGTTATAAACAAGACTAGATTAGTGGCCAAAAGTTTCAACCAAGAAGAAGGTATCGATTACGAAGAAACCTTCGCTCCTATGGCAAGATTAGAAGTCATTAGGATGCTCCTTGCCTATGCTAGTAGTAATAATTTTAAGCTTTTTCAAATGGATGTTAAAAGTGCTTTCTTAAATGACTTTATTTCTGAAGAAGTGTATGTTAAACAACCACCCAGATTTGAAAACTCTCTTCTTCCCAATCATGTGTTTAAACTAACTAAGGCTCTCTATGGGTTAAAACAAGCTCCGAGGGCTTGGTATGAGAGACTTAGCTCATTTCTAATTTTAAATAATTTTACTAAAAGCAAGGTTGATACTACATTATTTGTTAAACATTTTGAAAATAATTTTCTTATTGTTCAAATTTATGTTGATGATATTATTTTTGGTTCTACTAATGAATCATTATGTGAATCATTTGCCAAGTGTATGAGTCATGAATTTGAAATGAGTCTAATGGGTGAACTAACCTTCTTTTTAGGATTATAAATTAAACAACTTAGTAATGGTATATTTCTTAATCAATCTAAATATATATTAGAATTGTTAAAATAATTTAACATGGATGGTTCAAAAGCTAGAAACACTCCTATGAGTACTTCCACTAAGTTAGACATGGACGAAAGTGGAGAAAGTTTTGATCAAAAAAGATATAGAGGGATGATAGGTAGCTTACTTTACCTCACCGCAACTAGACTAGATATCATGTTTAGTGTAGGTTTATGTATAAGATTTCAAGCTAATCCTAAGTTATCTTACCTTAAATTCTTTAAAAGAATACTTAGATATCTTAAAGGAACTTCTAACCTAGGATTATGGTATCCTAAATCTGATGATTTTGATTTAAAAGCCTATGCAGATGCGGATTTTGGCGAGTGTAGAATAGATAGAAAAAGCACATCCGGAATATGCCAATTTTTAGGACATGCACTTGTTTCTTAGTCTTCTAAGAAATAAAACTTGGTTGCACTATCTATGGCCGAAGCCAAATACATAGCTGCAAGTGCATGTTGTGCTCAAGTTATTTGGATGAAAAATACATTAGAAGACTATGGAATTCATTTAAAAAATATTCTCATAAAATGCGATAACACAAGTGCTATTTGTCTAACCAAAAATCCTATTAATACTCTAGAACTAAGCATATTGACATTAGGCATCACTTTATACGAGATCACGTTAATAATGTTAGGATCGAAAAGGCACTAAGAGGGGGGGGGGGTGAATTAGTGCAACGGATTAAAATCGTAATTTTGAAACCGATTTTACAAAAAGATAAGTTCGTAGGAAGATTTGTATTCGATGAAAGAGAACTTGTAAGAAGTTGCTTGAGTAAAGGAAATAGCAAGGAACTAAGCAATTTGCAGCCAAGTAATAAAATGATTCAGAAATATAAACACTCACACATTCATGAACACAATGATGTATAGTGGTTCGGTCAAATGACCTACATCCACTCTTGAAGCCTTCACGATGAGGCTCCGCACTTCCACTAGCAAATCCTTTGAAGCAGAAGGGCCAAATACCACTCTTACAACCCTTTACAAGAGGTTTACACTCTTACAAGATTTCTCAAGAAGAAGAAGGAGGTGAACACTTAGCAAGAGACAAGGCTTTTCAAGACTATTCAAAAACTTAAACTCAAGATTCTAACTCTCAAAAGGGTGCCCTTTTAGGTGAGAAAGGGGGGGTATTTATAGGCTCAAAATGGATTCAAATTTGGGCTCCAAATTTAAATTTTTTTTTAGTTTCCCGGTGTCAGCTTGTCAGAGGCGGTGGAACCGCCTGTCAGAGGCGGTGTCACCACCTGTGTCAGTCTGCCAGACTGACACAGCAAGGGCGGTGCCACTGCCCCAGGCTGGGCGGTGCCACCGTCCCAAGCTGGGTGGTTCAACCGCCTGGCCCATTCAGCCTTGGCTGAATGAGCCCTGTTTAAGGCCCAATTTAGCCCAGTAGGAGCCCGGTTGGCCCCTACTAAATTTAGACAGGATTATTTCTAAATCCTTGCTCTAATTACGTATAAACTACTAAATTAAAACATAATTCTAAGTGATTTAACCTGACATTCTTCAAGTCAACTTCCGGTGAGCTTTACGGCGAGATTCCGGCGGACTTCCGACACTTCGGATTTCTTCCAACGGACTCCCAGCATACTCCCGGATTGTATGGCGAGCTCAACGAGTCTTCGGCTAGCTTCTGAATCTTCCCGGTAAGTTCCGTGAACCTTCGGCGATCTTTGCGACAAACTTTCGAAAACTTCGGCAAGTCCCTAATTCGATCTCGGATGGTTCCGGCAACACTTCTGATGATTTCTCGGACTTCCGATAAACTCTTGAACACCCAACAGACTTGACCTTGGTAATCGCTTTATATTTTCATCCCATCATAGCTATTCCTGCACATTTATCTCGACAAAATAGATTAGAACAAATATTTCATCAATTGACTTCATCATCAAAATCCGAGATTTAACAAATCATAATGATGTCATTCTAGAATTTATTGATACAAAGCATCAATTAGCAGACATTTTCACAAAACCCTTAAATGAAGAATAATTTAACTTTATTGGAAGGGAATTAGGCATGTTGAATTGTCCTCGTGAATGAGTTTTATTGTATGTCATTTTCAAAATTTTTCATCATCTTTTCGGTTTTTATGGATTTGACTTCATTTTTTTTTACTTCATAATTATCTTATGACATCTTAAAGAGTGATACAAGACACCATTTTATTTTAATCAAACACATTAAACTTCTAAAAAAATAAAAAAAATTATAATTTTATGTGTGCCAACGGTGGCATCGCCAGAACTAGCGGTAGCACCACTTGGGCGCTCGGTCCCCAGGCGGTGGCACTGCTCGGTTGGCGGTGGCACCACCCGAGAGCCCCCTTATATAAAGGAGGGGTTAGGGCCAGTGGTGGAACCGCCCCCAACCCATGAGAGAACTCCTTAGCTCTCTTCCCATCCCCTCTAAACCTCTCTAAACCTCATTCAAACCCTTTATAAGACTAAGAGAGGGTTCCATCTTGGATCAAGACCTCCCAAGAAATCTCATATAAGGTAACATCTGAATTTTTTTTTCTTTTCAATACATGGCTTATTCCTTAAAGTTTTTTCTTGATCTATTATCATGATTAGATATGGCTCCTAAGAGATCATCAAGGGACAAATGGAAAAGATTGGAAGGACCCATCCCTCTTTAGATCTAATGAAGTAGCCCTTAGGTACCATAATTTCGATGCAAGAACCATGCATAAGGGAAAACATGTTGATCTAGGTGAACTAGGAAGCCTAGAACCCATTAGGTGGTTTGTCGATTTGGATGTCTTGCCTATCTTACAAATTGATGAACTAATTTATCCTAGGTTGGTTAAGTTGTTTTATGCAAATTTAAGTATGGATGGTGATAACTTGACTCCCTACCTTTTAGAAACCTAAATTTGAATTTTTGATAGTACAATATGTGAGCTAATTGGAATCTCAAAAAAGAATAGGGATTGTTATTTCAGTGGCCAGTGGAATATGGATGCAATCGGAGCAACCTACTCTGAGGCTTTAGAAACTATTTTTGCAAATCCTAACCTAGGCATAGTTCCCAAAAGCTGTGAGCACTTGTTACCCTTTAATTCTAAAATTCTTTATCACATCATCATAAGCATTCTTATTCCTAAACAATATCACCATGATGAGATTACTGTAATAGAGTTAAGTACCATGTATTAGATTATGACCGAACAAAATAATTGTTTTGAATACTTGATCTGGCAACATATGATGGACATAATATCTAGAGACTTGATGTTACCATATGGAGGTTTAATCACTAGATTGTTACTTGCACACAATATTTGTATATCACCCGATGAAGAAGTAATATAAGTCGATAGATATAACACTATTAATAGAAACCTACTCAAGAGACTTAGGTGCACATTTAGAAATGGTATATGGACTAGGTAGCCTAGAGGACTGATTCAGCTCCCCCACTACTAGAACAACCCGAAATACCAGTTTTTAGGGGAAATGAATCTCCTCCTCCTAGTTCATTTGGTGCAGCACCATCCGAACCAGCTCCTGCTCCATCTTCTGAAAATTCAATCATGATAGAATTAAATCAAATCAAATCACAGCAAGAGCAAATCAAATTATAGCAAGTTGAAATTTTGAGGGAAGTACGACAGATGAACCGGAAGATAGATCACATGTATAGGCACTTTGGAATTCTTCCTGAGGAATAGTTATTGTATTAAACCTTTTTGACTATTGTAAACCTCTATGCTACCTTGATATACTTTTGAAATTGTCCTATTATATGATGTTGTATGTTTCTTTCCGAAATTTTGTCAACTTTGGGTATCATCAATGACATCTTTTGAATGGTTGTTTATCCTTCGATCATAACATTTTGATGACGCTTTCATGATATTTTGGATGATTTGATGTCTTCCTTGAATGATCGATCTTAATGACATGGTAAAATTGATTTCATTTCATAAATGCCAAGTTAAAGCTTTGTGAATTTTGACATCTCCTCACGATTTTTTAAATTCATATGAGATGTTTTGATGAATGGCTTTAATGATCTATACTTCTGCTGTGTAATCTTATTCCTGGATTTTCAATTTGCTATCTTAAACCTTTCATTCTCCTTCATAAATGAATCTTTCATAGCTTGATAAATGATTGATCATTTTCCAAATTTCATACACTTCACTTAAAATGATGATCAAAATATTTTCGGATTTATCGGGTGACATATTTCATTTTCTAAGCCTCATGAATCAAATATGTTTCATCTACTTGATAAATCACCACTCTTATTTTTTTTTTATATTTCACCTCCTTTTTGTCAATGACAAAGGGGGAGAAGAATATACAAATAAATTAATGATATGTGCAAATGATTTGATAAAAAGTTTTGCATGCATCATATTGAGAAGAATATGATAAATAAATTAACAAATATCTTATATGTGTTATATTGCGATTCAATTGCTTTTGCCATGCTTTATAATTGAAAATTGGTTGATATCTTTAAAAGCAATGGCAATAAAATTTATATCGTATCGCAATGTATGACATGTATCGCAAATGCTTAACATGTAGACTTTTGAAAAATTCACTATCATATCATGTATAATAAATTGGTATCCTTCATTGGAATGATAAGTTATCATCTCATAATGTATTTCTCAATTGATATCATACCTTGCATTTGTATCAATATCATTTGTGTTAGGGATCGAGTAACACTAAGAGGGGGGGGTGAATTAGTGCAGCAGTAAAGAACGATAGATTTTTCAACGATTTGAACAAGTTCAGAAACTTCGTACGAATGAATGCAGTATTTCGTTTGAACCCAAAAAGATTGCATTTTAACTTTAAAGCATACGTAAGAAGATGAAGATGAAGTTGAGTAAATAAGACAGCAAATGAAAATGGTTTACAGTAAAGTAAGTTGCAAGAAAGTAAATGCAAACCGATTTATAGTGGTTCAGTCATCCGACCTACATCCACTTCCGAAGCCTTCTCCGATGAGGCTCCTAACTTCCACTAGCAAATCCTTTTGAAGGGGAAGGACCAAACACCCCTCTTACAACCCTTTTACAAGAGGTTCACTCTCTTACAAAGTTTTCACAAAGAGAAGGAGGTGAACACTTAAGCAATTGAAGAATAAGACTTTCCCAAGACTTTTGCTCAAAATCAAACTCTAAAGGGTTATACTTTCAGCTAAGAAATGGGGGGTATTTATAGATCCAAAATGGATTTAAATTTGAGCTCCAAATTTGAAATCAAATTGGAGTTCTCTTTGGTGGTGCTACGCTTGTCGTCGGTGGCGATTACCGCAGTACTACCGCCTGGAGCAGGCGGTACTACCACCACTATTACTATAGCTGGGCGGTACTACCGCCCAGGTCATTTTCAGCACAGTGGTTTCGGCCAAAAACTCGACCGAAACCGGTCCAAATGAAGTCCGAATTGGCCCAAATTTGGTTTATAGGATTAACACCTAATCCTAAACCAAATTATGTACTAACTATGAATTTTAAAGATATTTTTTAAGCTATTTCAAAGTCCACAAGACAAGACTTCTTTCGGTGGGCTTTCGGTGAACTTCCGACTGTTTTCCAATGAACCCTCGGAAACCATTCTGCGGACTCCCGGCAAGCTCTCGGACTTCACGATGATCTTGGCGATTTCCAACGAGCTTCATTGGCAAGCTCCGATCTTTCTTGGCAAGCTCCATGAACTTCCGACAAACCTTCCGGTGAACTTCCGAAAACCCTTCGGCAAGCTCCCTACTCATTCTCGGCCGGTTCCGGCAACACTCCCAATGAATCTTCGGACTTCCATCGAACTCTCGAACTCCCAACGATCCATCCCACTTGACTTTCGGCACTTTGTTTCGCTTTATGTCTTTATCGTCATCGTAGTTAATCCTGCACACACACAAACAAACACTCTACTTCGATCTAGACAATTATTACAACGCGAATTGACATTTAGTTGCCCGGAACGTCATTGGTCATCGCTTTGTCCGATTCTTTAGCACATCGTCCTCTTTTGCGGCTTGTTGCCCAATCGATGGTTGACCTCCGCAACCCCGATATCTAAGGCGCAACTCCGCTCTTCTTGTCCCGATGCCCGACGTCCGAAGCCTTCTGCCGATTGTCGACCGAACCTCCGGCTCGACATCCAATATCCTGACGTGATCACTTCCAGCACAACATCACTTCTTCTAGTGTCAACTGTCTAATCCTGATCAATACTAGACCTGCATAACTCAACACGCAGTTAGATCATAAAACACAATCAATTAGTTTCATCATCAAAATCCGAGATTCAACAATCTCCCCCTTTTTGATGATGACAACTAATTGATGACTAACGGAGTTAACCATAACTCCCCGGAGTTTAACCAAACTCTCCCTATCAATATGCCATTGATAGAACACTTGGATTATCCCAAATCCAAGCAACATTCATCACTCATGTTAATAGAATACATCAATCCATCATGCAAATATCTAAAATATTCAATCAATACATGAAGTCATTAATCTACTTCTCCCCTTATGTCATCAACAAAAAGGAGAAGTAATCATCATAGCTAGTTTAAAAGATATGCAAGTTTTACAATCATACTAGCTATCAAGTTATACAACATTCAATCATAGCAAATTTCAAATTCTCTCTTAAAGATAAGCAAGATTTAAGTTCAAGCATGACAAATTTTACTTGTTTCTTGTGCAATTTTATACTTTCTTAGCTTCCTTTACGATATGCATGTAATTTTATAATTTCTTTCTTCTCTTTTGAGAAGAACAAGCTTGCAAGTTTTGCTTTCTTTGCATGCTAGAAATTTTATCAAAGGCCTTCTTCCCCTTTATCAATGTCAAAAAGAAAGGGAGGATCAAATACTTTAAATAATCTTGCATGAGATTCAACAATAATTTGTAACAAAAATACAAACAATTTTGTTGAAAAAGTGAAATTGAGCAAGATTTTTACTTTTCTTGAGATAGCAACTTTTTGCTTCTCAATGTTCAAGGTAGCAAAATTTTCTCTCTTGATGCACAAGCTAGCAATTTAACTCCCCCTTTATCATTATCGAAAAGAAAGGAGTACAAATAGTCAATGCTTTGATCATGACAAAATAACAAATTTACAACATGAATTTTCAGCATTAAGTCATGAATTCAAGGGAGTCAAAAATCATGATATGAGAGAAAAAGATGATAAGTAAATAATCAATAATGATAAGTAAGCTAACATACTTTGCGACACGCAAGTTAGCTTCCTTTCAATTCTTCTCTTTTGTAACTAGGTTTCGCCTTTGCAAGCTATCAACTTTTTGTTTGTAATGAGCTAGCAATTATGTATAATCACTTTAAACATATATGCTAACTTTTCATTAAACATACAAACATAAAGGCATGGCAAGTGTAACATTCCAAATTTTTAAAGTTTTACATTTTGCTTCTTTTGAGATAGTCAAGATAGCAATATTTGCATCCTTTAAGATAGCAATCCTTAACTTCTTATGAAATTGTAAGGTAGCAATTTTTCTCCCCCTTTGTCTTTGTCAAAAAGAAGGAAGGACTAAATGGCTAAAAATTTCAATCATTATACAAGCCATTTTTCATATCAATTATAAATTTATATTAATAAAAATATATATCAATTGTTCAATCATCACATGATGCAAATAAGACAATAATGCAAAGAAATCATGTCATGAAGGATATCAAAATGTAAATTTAACAAGGATCAAATCCAAAAGATATCATTCATGATTCATAACTTTCTTTTTAGCAAGATCAAAATTCACATTTATCAATTTTCAATTGAAGATAAATGTCATACATATAGGAATCATGATATATAAAAGCACATCTATATTAAGGATCAAATCATGATTCATTGATTCATCATAAGGCAAATTTCTTTTATATCAATTCTTCAATTGCCACATAAGGCATACAAGCCAAAGAATTCTTGTCATTTTAATATCGTGCAAGATATGATGTCAAGGCTCATGATTCATTTGAAAAGATACAGCACAAAGAGCAACTTGATTCATCCATAGGAATCAAGATTATATTTCATGAGAAGTTTCAAGTATCAAATATCAAATACACGAATTCATTCAAGTATGAATTATCGAGATATCAAGACTTGGATTATATTCCTCTTTAGTTAATGGTAAAAGGAAGCAATCATAGAGGAAAATATTTTGATTCGCAAAGATATCTCAAGTCAAGAATTCAAAGTCATGATTTTAAGAGATCAAGAGAGGAGTCATAAAATCATTCAAACTCATTTTGTCAACTCGAAACTCACAATCAAATTATCAAAATCATTCTCGAGATTCAAGAGACTTATATGAACATAGTATACATGGATTCATCATTTGTCTTATTATGCCAAATCAAAATAAGTATTCAAAAAACAAAAGGCAAACTTCATTATAAAAATCATCAAGACAAAAATATAACACATTATTTCAAGATATGATATTCAATTTTTCATGATAATGTGTTTCATTTTGTTTCAAACAAGTGTGCTCATATTTCAAAAGATGAGTATCAAATTTAAGACCAAAACATGAGTTTGTCATCAAGATATGATATCACAAAGTCATTAAGCATGATAACAAACTTTTAATATTTTCATTTCAATGATGATTTCATAATGTATGTTCAAATATTTATATGGAAGCCATCATTGTATAAATTCAAAATACAAGTTTGTCATTAAACCCATTAAGATCAAATGCATCAAAATCTTTCATTCAAAAATTTTAATAAGAGCAACATAAATTGATTACATGTGAGCATGTATCAACTTTTTAAAGCAAGACGTAAGTTTCGTCATAAAGGCCATTAAGACCAAACACATCAAAAATAAAACATTATGATAGTGCATTTTCTTATTTTTAAGAGTTTCAATTTACATGATTTGATCTTTCATAAGAATGATCAATGTCATGCATCATATTTAAACATGAGAGCATCATCATATTTAAAAATGAATTCATCATTAAAATCATTGTACTTCTTTCTTTCATTTGTTATAACAAGATGATCAATGCTCAAACTTTTGCTAAAATCATACATTATTTTAAAAATCTGAAAAGTAACTTTCATCATGAAACCCATTAAGTTCAAATATAACACAAGGCAACATCAAAGCCACATTTCTTTCATTTTGAAAATTTGTGGGTTGGGTCTTTATAATTGATTTCATGAAGACATGTATCAATAAAAATTTCATCATTAAAAAGGGTTAAAACCCACTAAGCCAAGATGGAAGTTTTCAAATTATAATCAAGATACATACATCTATCATCAAAAGATTTTCAAGAAATTCATATATAAATATGTATCATGTTTAAGATTGAAAATCGATATGGAAAGTATATATGAAATTTCATCATCTCAAAATGTCATCTTAATTTGTCATGAAAACAATTAGACCAAGAATACGTTAATCCACAACGTAGAGTCAAATCAACATTACTTCAAAAACTAATGCATGTTACAAAATCATTAAGTATCATGTTTAGAAATGAAATATCAAGATACACATGCATGGATTAATTCTAGGCAATATCACAAATCATGCAAATATCATTCATAATTTTTACTTTTCAAAAATACTAGGAAGGAAAAAGCATAAAAAAAATCCTACTAACTATTTCAAGCAACTCATGAAAGAATCATGTAATTTCAAAGTAAGGTAAGAACAACTTGGGTGAGTTTCTTACCTCATTGTCGAAAACCGTCAAAGCCCATTTTGCCTCTTCTTTACTTATTCTTCTTTGTAACCCTTCTTCTTCTTCTTTGGCCTCTTTCTCCATTTAAGTTCATTTGTGCTTTTTAATTTTTGTTTAATGAACTTGTTAACATTCATTGTTATGTGTTCAATGTCTTCATTGTCCTCATCACTTGAGTCATCACTCAAGTGGTATTCATTTGTCCGATGTTCCAAATCCTTCTTGTTCTTTAGAAGGTGGTTCATATGTTCATCATATTTCAAATATTCGAAGAAACTCATTTCATATGTCATTAGTGAACCGATTAGTTCTTCCAATGAAAAATCATTTAAATTTTTAGTCTCTTGTATCGCGGTTACTTTTGGATCCCAACTCTTTGGGAGGAATCTTAAAATCTTGTTAGTGAGTTCAAAGTTCAAAAAATATTTACCAAGACTTTTCAAGCTATTGATGACATCCGTAAAGCGGGTGTACATATCGCCAATAGTTTCGCTTGGTGTCATTCGGAAGAGCTCAAAATCATGCAATAAGAGGTTTACTTTCGAGTCTTTAACTCTACTAGTTCCCTTGTGTGTGATTTTAAGTGTTCGCCAAATATCAAAAGCCGTTTCGCACATTGAAATCTGAACTCGTTCTTATCTAAAGCACAAAATAAGGCATTCATAGCCTTTGCATTTAAAGAAAACGACCTTTTCTCCAAATCCGACCATTCGTTCGTTGGTTTAAAGGAAGGTTGAAAGCCATTTTCGATGATGTTCCACAGATCCAAATCCATTGAAAGTATGAAAACTCTCATTCGAGTTTTCCAATATGTGTAGTCCGAACCGTTAAAGAACGGTGGACGAAAAACCGAAAAGCCCTCTTGAAAACCATTTAGAGCCATTTCTCACGGGTGTAAATCCGAAAGAGAAAGAACGTGGCTCCGATACCAATTGTTAGGAATCGAGCGACACTAAGAGGGGGGGGTGAATTAGTGTAGCGGTAAAGAACGATAGATTTTTTAACGATTTGAACAAGTTCGGAAACTTCGTATGAATGAATGCAGCGTTTCGTTTGAACCCAGAAAGATTGCGTTTTAACTTTAAAGCATACGTAAGAAAATGCAAATGAAGTTGAGTAAATAAGACAGCAAATGAAAATGGTTTGTAGCAAAGTAAGTTGCAAGAAAGTAAATGCAAACCGATTTATAGTGGTTCGGTCATCCGACCTACATCCACTTCCGAAGCCTTCTCCGATGAGGCTCCCAACTTCCACTAGCAAATCCTTTTGAAGGGGAAGGACCACACACCCCTTTTACAACCCTTTTACAAGATGTTCACTCTCTTACAAAGTTTTTACAAAGAGAAGGAGGTGAACACTTAAGCAATTGAAGAACAAGACTTTCCCAAGACTTTTGCTCAAAATATAACTCTAAAGGGTTACACTTTCAGTTGAGAAAATGGAGGTATTTATAGATCCAAAATGGATTCAAATTTGGGCTCCAAATTTGAAATCAAATTGGAGTTCCCGGTGCTGGCGGTGCTACCGCCTGTCAGTCGTCAGACTGACAGTGCACAGGCGGTACTACCGCCACTATTACTGTAGCTGGGCGGTACTACCGCCCAGGTCATTTTCAGCACAATGATTTCGATCGAAAACTCGACCGAAACCGGTCCAAATGAAGTCCGAATTGTCCCAAATTTGGTTTATAGGATTAACACCTAATCCTAAACCAAATTATATGCTAACTATGAATTTTAAAGATTTTTTTAAGCTATTTCAAAGTCCACAAGATAAGACTTCTTTCGGTGAGCTTTCGACGAACTTCCGGCTATTTTCTAACGAACCCTCAGAAACCATTCTGTGGACTCCCGGCAAGCTCCCAAACTTCACGATGATCTTGGCGAGTTCCAACAAGCTTCATTAGCAAGCTCCAATCTTTCTTGGCAAGCTCCGTGAATTTCCGACAAACCTTCCGGTGAACTTCTGAAAATCCTTCGACAAGCTCCCTACTCGTTCTCGGTCGGTTCCGGCAACACTCCCAACGAATCTTCGGACTCCCATCAAACTCTCGAACTCTCAACGATCTATCCTACTTGACTTCTGGTACTTTGTTTCGCTTTATGTCTTTATCGTCATCGTAGTTAATCCTACACACACACAAACAAACACTCTACTTCCATCTAGACAATTATTACAATGCGAATTGACATTCAGTTGCCCGGAACGTCATTGGTCGGCACTTCATCCGATTCTTCGGCATATCATCCTCTCTTGCGACTTGTTGCCCAATCGACGGTTGACCTCCGCAACCCCGATATCCATGGCGCAACTTCGCTCTTCTTGTCCTGATGCCCGACGTCCGAAGCCTTCTGTCGATTGTCGACCGAACCTCCGGCTCGATATCCAATATCCTAACATGATCACTGTTGAATCTCAGATTTTGATGATGAAACTAATTAAGTGTGATTTGTTGTTTAACTACATTTTGAGTTACGAAAGTCTACTATCGATCAGGATTAGACAGTTGACACTGGAGGAATTGATGTTGAGCCAGAGGTTCGGTCGACTATCGACAGGAGACTTCGTACGTCGGGCATCGGGCCAAGAAGAGCATGTTGCGCCATGGATATTGGGGTTGCGGAGGTCAATCGTCGATTGAGCAACAAGCCGCTAGAGAGGGTGATGTGTCGAAGGATTGGACGAAGCGCCGACCAATGATGTGCCGGGCAACTGAATGTCAATTCGCGTTGTAATAACTGTCTAGATCGAAGTAGAGTTTTTGGTGTTTGTTTATGCAGGAGTAACTACGAAAGGGATGAAGACGTAAAGCGAAATCAAGCGAAGTCAAGTCGCGATGGATCGTTGGGAGTTCGTGAGTTTGGCGAAGTCTGAGATTCATTGGGAGTCTTTGTCGGGCGAGAAGCAGTAGGAGCTGCGGGTTTCGAAGTTCAGGAGGTAGTTAGCGAGCTTGCCAAGAAAGATCGGCTTGCCAAAGAAGCTGGGAACTCGCCAAAATCATCGTGGAGTCGAGAGCTTGTCGAGTCCGCAGGATGGTTTCGAGATCGTCGGAAAAGCTAGGAAGTTCGGAGCTCGACGAAAGAAGACTTGACTTTGCGGACTTTGTAATAACTTAGGAAACATCTTTAAAATTCATAGTTAGCACATATTTGGGTTAGGATTAGATAACCCAGTGGGGCCCATTGGGCCTTGATTAGGACTATAGCACGGTATTGTGAGTTCTTGTGGCTGGCTATGGAACCTCCTACCTAGGGCAGTAGCGTGACATCGCGTGAGACCGATCGTCGATCGATATGCAGGCGTGTCCAATTTTGAATCCACTTTGGATCTATAAATACCCCCCCCCCCCTTTCTCAGCTGAAAGGGAACCCTTTTGAGCAAAAAATTCTAAGTCTTGAGCTTGTGAAGAGTTTTGAAAAGTCTTGTGTTTGCTAAGTGTTCACCTTCTTCTTTTCTTGAGAGATCTTGTACAAGTGTGAACTTTTGTAAAGGGTTGTAAAAGGGGTGTTTGGTCCTTCCCCTTCAAAGGATTTGCTAGTGGAAGAGCGGAGCCTCATCGAAAAGGCTTCAAGAGTGGATGTAGGTCATTTGACCGAACCACTATACATCATTGTGTCCTTAAATATGTGAGTGTTTACTTTCTTGAATCATTTCATTACTTGGCTGCAAGTTGTTTAGTTCATTGTCATTTTCTTTACGTAAGTAATTACTTTCAAGTTCTCTTTCGCCAAATCGAAATCTTCCTACGAACTTGTGTTTTTTGCAAAATCAGTTTCAAGAATACGATTTTAATCCGCTGCACTAATTCACCCCCCCTCTTAGTGCCTTTTAGATCCTTTCAATTGGTATCAGAGCCACGTTCTTTCTCTTTCAGATTTACACCCGTGAGAAATGGCTCTAAATGGTTTTCAAGAGGGCTTTTCGATTTTTCATCCACCGTTCTTTAACGGTTCGGAATACACATATTGGAAAACTCGAATGAGAGTTTTCATGCTTTCAATGGATTTGGATTTGTGGAACATTATCGAAAATGGTTTTCAATCTTCCTCTAAATCGACGAACGAATGGTCAGTTTTGGAGAAAAGGTCATTTTTTTAAAACGCAAAGGCTATGAATGCCTTATTTTGTGCTTTAAACAAGAACGAGTTCAATCGGATTTCTATGTGCGAAACGGCTTTTGACATTTGGCGAACTCTTGAAATCATGCACGAGGGAACTAGTAGAGTTAAAGACTCAAAAGTAAACCTCTTATTGCATGATTTTGAGCTCTTCCAAATGACACCAAGCGAATCTATCGACGACATGTACACCCGCTTCACGAATGTCGTCAATAGCTTGAAAAGTCTTGGTAAAAGTTTTTCGGATTTTGAACTCACTAACAAGATCTTAAGATCCCTTTCAAAATGGCGGGATCCTAAAATAACGGTGATTCAAGAATCAAAGGTTCTAAATAAATATTCTTTTGATGAACTCATTGGGTCCTTAAAGACCTATGAAATGGAACATGATGAATATGATAAACATGATGAACACATGAACAACCTTCTAAAGAACAAGAAGGTTTTTGAACTCCGAACTATGAAATGCCACTTGAGTAATGACTCAAGTGATGAGGACAATGAGGACATTGAACACATAACAATGAATGTTAACAAGTTCATTAAACAAAAATTAAAAAACACAAATGAACTTGAACGGAGAAAGAGGCCAAAGAAGAAGAAGAAGGCTTGGAAAGAGAATCAAGAAAAGAAAAAGCAAACTACGCTTTAATGGGTTTCGACAATGAGGTAAGTAACTTAACTTCCTTGAATTATTTTGAAATTACTTGATGATTTCCATGAATGCTTAACTTAGTTTGTAGGATTTTTTTATGCTTTTCTTGTGTTTTTAGAAATTAAAAAAAAATCGAAATTATACTATGCTTTTCTTTATAGTATTTTTGAAAAGTAAACATATGAATGATATAAGATTTTTGATAATACTTAGGATTAATCCATGCATGTGTATCTTGATGGTTTACATTGTCTCCAAATATGATGCTTGATGATTTTATATCATGCATGAGCTTTTGAAGTAATAAAGTGTCATATTATGATGATGAAACATATTTTTTGAATTTATAAATAGATGCATGATTTTGGTAAAAATTTGAACATGGCCTTTTAACATAAAAATTGAAAGTGTGCTATCATTTTTACATATTTGGTCGATTTTATGACTAAGCTTGTGTTTTATTTTGATACATGTTTTCATAAAAATTTTGAATATGCTCACATCAAATTGCTTAAAATGAAAATATTTTTTTTCTCATTCTATTGAGATGAATGAATTCATGTTATGAGTCTTGTGAATCTCATAAAAATAAAAACATGATGAATATTTTAAAAAAGTATGCCTCATGTCTTCTCTCTTAATGATTTTTCTTGAAATATGCTCTTTGGACCTATATGAAAAACATGAATATACTCATATGAATGTCAAATCACTTGAAATGGAACACATAAAAATGAGAAATTACACTATCATGATGCTTTACGTGTAATGCTTTTGATCTTAATGGGCTAAATGACAACTTGTATTTCAAATTTATACAATGATGGCTTCCATATAAATGTTTGAACATACATTATGAAATCATCATTGAAATGAAAATATTAAAAGTTTGTTATCATGCTTAATGATTTTGTGATATCATATCTTGATGACAAACTCATGTTTTGGTCTTAAATTTGATACTCATCTTTTGAAACATGAGCACACTTATTTGAAACAAAATGAAACACATTATCATGATAAGTTGAATCTCATAATGTGTTATATTGTTGTCTTGACAATTTTTATAATGAAGTTTGTCTTTCGATGTTGAATGTTGATATTTCTATTTTATTTGACATTAAAAGATAAAGGCATGTTTATTTGAAGTAAATTATAAAAGGAAATGCATGATTCTTGAAAATTTTTCTATCTCTAAAGTTCTTGGTCTTGATGAATCCATGTGGATCTCTTGAATCGAATCTTTTTGGAAAGTACCACATGCTTAATGTGATTTGACTTAATGACAATTTGTCTTTTCGTCTTGAATGTTGACATTTACTTTTATTAAGGGTAAATGCATGGTTATAAGAAGCAAATCACATATAAAAACAAAATACAATCCTTTATATCAATCTTATCAATTTTTCTATAAGAAATTCATGAATCCATGCTTATCATGTATGAATTTATTGAATGAGATTTTGAGGATGATTCTAGTTTTGACTAATGCTTGATTTGTATTTATGTCATAAGACACGTTTTAAAATTGAATCATGCTTCAATCATGTTCTATCTCCCTTAATTCATTTTGTTCTCCTATATTTCCTTTTATTTACCATAGAGGAGAATCTTCTAAATGAATTTATGAAATTGATGATTTGATAATAAGTGTTTATCAAAAATCTATTTATCATTTTGCAATCTCTAAAAGTTGATAATCACTCATTCATGTTGTGAATCTCAAAAATGTTTTTGATTTGATTAGGAGTTTGAGTTGACAAAATGTGTTTGAATAATTTTATGACTCCTCTCTTGATCTCTTGAAATCATGACATTGAATTCTTGACTTGAGATATTTTTGCAAATTGAAATACCTTCCTCTATGATTGCTTCCTTTTTCATTTACTAAAGAGGAAAACAATTCAAGTCTTGATATATCGATAAGTGATACTTGAAATTATTTTTATGATTCATGATGAATTTAGATCTATCATGTATAAATCAAGTTGTTGCTCTTACTATCAAATGAATCATGAGCCATGACATCACATCTTTTATGATATAAAAATGATATGATTTCCTTACTTTGTATGCCTTTTGTGATGATTTGAACATTGATGTAAAACAAAATTTATATTCTTCCCTTTCCCTTTATTTCCTTCTTTAACGACAAAAGGGAAAGAAAGCATGTTAACATCATTAATCATGACTTGATTTTGATTTCTTGGAACTATATATTTGAGATTCTATTTATGAAATCATGATCGTGATGATTTGAAAACTCCTACATGTAAATCAAGATTTTCTTCATGACAAATATATATAAATTTTGTTTATTCATGAATTGATCTTTAATGAGATGACTTCCTTGTGTGATGATTGAAAATTAATTTTCTTTCGATGAATCATTGAATCATGACTTGATCTATATATTTTTTATATATATCATGATTCTTGATTGTATACCCTTTATCATGAATTGAAAATTGTGATAAAGAAAATATTTCTGAATCATGATTTTGATTTCGGAACTATATGTTTAGAATTTGTTTGAAAATCATGATCTTGATCTTGCTAAAATGAATGGTTATGAATCATGAATGATATCTTTTGATCCTTATTGATTTTTCATATTGATATCTATCATTACATGATATGATTGAATGATTGATTGATACAAATTTAAATGATGTGAAAAGTTGTTAAAGGAAGAAAACAATCTAAATTTTGATATTTCAATATTTGATACTTGGAATATTTTAAAATGTGTTCTTGATGAGAATGTTTGAAATTGCTCTTTTATCTCGTGAATCTTTATCTTAATCTTGTTAAGAAAAATTTTAATGAACCATGAATCATATCTTTGGTATTCACGAATTAATCCTTATTGATATCTTTCATGAATTCTTTGAATCTATTGCCTTGAACTTTTGAATTGTGATGAATCAAAAATTTTTCTCCTATATGACTTTCTCCTATATGTCATGCTTTGAATATTGATGAAGATTTTTATTGATGGAAGTTGATATATGATATGAAAAAGGATGTAAAGAAAATCTTTGTATTTGATCCTACTATTCTTTTGACAAAAACAAAGGGAGAAGATTTATTGCTAGCTTGCAACTTCAATGAAAAATTTCTAGCTCGATCATTGAAATGAAGGAACATCCTATCATGAACATTTTAAATGTTGCTAGCATGCTACAAAAGCAAACTGCAAACTTGCTATGATGAATTGTAAGAAGCAAGTGATGGATTGCTATGCTTGGACATCCTTGAAAAATTTGCCATGATTGAATGTTGAATGTTGATGAAAATTTAGCTAGTATGATTGTAAAACTTGCATATCTTTTAAACTAGCTATGATGATTACTTCTCCTTTTTATTGATGACATAGGGGGAGAAGTAGATTGATGACTTCATGCATTATATTGATTTTATATATTTGCATGATTGTTTGATTTATTCACATAATATTGTGATGAATGTTGCTTGGATTTGGGATAATCCAAGGGTTCTATCAATTGCATATTGATAGGGGGAGTTTGTGTTAAACTCCGAGGAGTTTTAGTTAACTCCGTTAGTCATCAATTAGTTGTCATCATCAAAAAGGGGGAGATTGTTGAATCTCAGATTTTGATGATGAAACTAATTAAGTGTGATTTGTTGTTTAACTGTGTTTTGAGTTACGCAGGTCTACTATCGATCAGGATTAGACAGTTGACGCTGGAGGAATTGACGTTGAGCCGGAGGTTCGGTCGACTATCGGCAGGAGGCTTCGTACGTCGGGCATCGGGCCAAGAAGAGCATGTTGCGCCATCGATATCGAGGTTGCGGAGGTCAACCGTCGATTGAGCAACAAGCCGCTAGAGAGGGCGATGTCGATTGAAGCGCCAATGATGTGCCGGGCAACTGAATGTCAATTCACGTTGTAATAACTGTCTAGATCGAAGTAGAGTTTTTGGTGTTTGTTTGTGCAAGAGTAACTACGAAATGGATGAAGACGTAAAGCGAAATCAAGGGCCGAAGTCAAGTGCGATGGATCATTGGGAGTTCATGAGTTTGACGGAAGTCTGAAGATTCATTGGGAGTGCTGTCGGAACTGGCCGAGAATGAGTAGGGAGCTTGCTGAAGGGTTTTCGGAAGTTCGTCGGGAGGTTCGTCGGAAGTTCACCGGGAGGTTCGTCGAAAGTTCGCGGAGCTTGCCAAGAAAGATCGAAGCTTGCCAAAGAAGCTCGGGAGAACTCGTCAAAATCATCGTAGAGTCCGAGAGCTTGCCGGGAGTCCACAGGATGGTTTCCGAGGGATCGTCGAAAGACCGCCGGAAGTTTGTCAGAAGCTTGACGGAAGAAGACTTGACTTGCGGACTTTGTAATAGCTTAGAAAACATCTTTAAAATTCGTAGTTAGCATGTATTTTGGGTTAGGATTAGATAACCAAAGTGGGGGCCCATTGGGCCTTGATTAGGATGCATTTGTGCCAAAATTTTGGCCCAAACCGAACCAGCTACGTGCATGCATTTGTGTAGCATGCTCATGTACGCTCTTGTAGCACATCTTCTGTAGCCGGCTACTGTAGTAGGCGGTGGAACCGCCTGCTTGCTAGCAGCTCCAAATTGATTTCAAATTTGGAGCCCAATTTTGACTCCACTTTGGATCTATAAATACCCCCTCCTAAGAAAGCTGAAAGGCAACCCTTTTGAGCAAAAATTCTAAGTCTTGAGCTTGTGAAGAGTTTTGAAAAGTCTTGTGTTTGCTAAGTGTTCACCTTCTTCTTTTCTTGAGAGATCTTGTACAAGTGTGAACTTTTGTAAAGGGTTGTAAAAGGGGTGTTTGGTCCTTCCCCTTCAAAGGATTTGCTAGTGGAAGAGCGGAGCCTCATCGAAAAGGCTTCAAGAGTGGATGTAGGTCATTTGGCCGAACCACTATACATCATTGTGTCCTTAAATGTGTGAGTGTTTACTTTCTTGAATCATTTCATTACTTGGCTGCAAGTTGTTTAGTTCATTGTCATTTCCTTTACGTAAGTAATTACTTTCAAGTTCTCTTTCGCCAAATCGAAATCTTCCTACGAACTTGTGTTTTTGCAAAATCAGTTTCAAGAATACGATTTTAATCCGCTGCACTAATTCACCCCCCCTCTTAGTGCCTTTTAGATCCTTTCAATCACTTCTGGCACAACATCAATTCTTCTAGCGTCAACTGTCTAATCCTGATCAATACTAGACCTGCATAACTCAACACGCAGTTAGATCATAAAACACAATCAATTAGTTTCATCATCAAAATCCGAGATTCAACAATTTGATCCATGTTTTATTTCAAATTAAAATTGGTATTTCTTGTCAAAATGATAAATGTCTATTATCATTCGACTTGAAATTAATTGTCATGTCTTGACATTATGAAAAATATGAAGTTTCATATTTATGAATAAAAGCTCATGCTTGTTAAGCATAATGATAAGTTCGACGGATGGAGCTAATCGGTTTCAGCTTGAATTCAAAGAGATTAAATTTAAGTGTTTTTACCTTCTCATAATATGGCATATAGATAGTGGGAGATAGGATTAACTCCATCATCAATTGATTGTCATCATAAAAAAGGGAGAGATAGTTGAATCTCGTATTTTGATGAAGTCAATTGGTGAATTATGTGTTCTAATCCATATTGTTAAGATAAGTATGCAGGATTAACTACGATAGCACAAAAACATATAGCGATTTACCGAGGTCAAGTTTGCTAGGAGTTCGAGAGTTTACAGGAAGTCCGAAAGATCATCGGAAGTGCTGCCGGAACCAACCGAGATAGAATCAGGGACTTGCCGAAGGTTTCGAAAGTTCACCGAAAAAATCGTCGGAGGTTCACGGAGATCACCAAGAAGGTTCGGAAGCTTACTAAAGACTCGTCGAACTTGCCACAGAATTCGAGAGCCTGCTAGGAGTCCGCTAGAAGAAATCCGAGGGAGTGTTGGAAGTCCGCCGGAAGTTCGCCGGAAAGCTCGTCGGAAGAAGACTTGAATATGTCGGTTTAAAATTACTAAGAATTATGTTTCAAATTTATAGTTAGCATGCAATTAGGGTAAGGATTAGGTAATAATCCTGTTAAACCCTGGTATGGGCCAACTAGGCCCTAATTGGCTGATTTGGGTAGAAGTTAGGGCCCATTTAGCCTTGAATCAGCCTGGCGGTTGCTAGTTATAGGTGTCTTGTAAGCCAATCACATGAGTGATAGCACTTGTAACTTAATATGCATTTTTTTCTCTTTGCATATTATTAGGCGTTTTATCACTTTATCTTGCGTGTTGCATATATTGTGATGTCCTTGGATCTGTGCAATGGGAATCGGATCGTGATGAGATAACAATAATGAGATCAATTCACCTTTAAACATAAACCCTAAATTATCGAGA
Source organism: Musa troglodytarum (assembly GCA_023547065.1). NCBI lineage: Eukaryota > Viridiplantae > Streptophyta > Magnoliopsida > Zingiberales > Musaceae > Musa > Musa troglodytarum. The sequence goes on from CP097508.1 coordinate 29,840,243, forward strand.
AGGATATCGAGATAACTGGATAAACTGGTGTGCTGTATACCCGTCCATATGATGGAGGTAGCTAGTCTCATAGCTACTCGTGTGGGGACACTAAGGGTACGGTGCAGGTGCTCATTGGGGAATGAGTTCACTGATTGATCTGCCTATGGAATATTGGATGGGTATTGATACCTCATGTTAGACAGTGATTCCGTAGTCGCAGTAGTGTATTTGATCCTTAGACTTGAGATACCAAAAATGTCCGGTATCATGAGAGAAATATCCCATGTATTCATGCTCGAATAAATCCTTGGCCAAGATTTTTCAGATTGAGAGAGAAAAAGTTCTCCGAGAGAAACTGACAAAAGCAAGACTTGAGGAGAGACTGTATGGGCCTGACAATACCATGCCTGGTATAGGGTCTCTGGGATATTAGATGAAAGAGGGACTATAGATACATGATAATTGAGGACAGATATGTCCAAAGGATTGGATTCTATTGTATTGTCTGGGGGCTGCTGTGTAGTGGTCTGGTACATCCGTAGTCGATGAGCTGGGTGAATTATTATAGAGATAATAATTCACTAAGTCAGAAGGAGTTCTGATAAGTATGACTCATGGCTAGCTCGATATTGGGCCTAGAGGGTCACACACATATGGTAGGTGTTGCGACGAGTAGAAGTTCGAATACGAGATATCCGCTGAACCCCCTATCTTATTGGATATCCATTAAGCCCTAGAATTATTGGATCCTAAGATGAGATCCAATAATTGCTAATAAGAGATTATTGGGTAGAGACCCACTAATCTAAGAGGCTTGGATAATTCGATGGAGATCCAATACCCAATAAGGCAAGATCTATTAGGGTTTACAGGGGACCTCTATAAATAGGAGGGAACCAAAGCTCTATAGGCTGAGGGTTTCTTTTGGTAACCACCTTCTATTCTCCTCTCCCTAGAGAGGTGCATCGTCGTAGTCCCTACTATATGGATACCGCTAGAGAGGAGGACGCTTAACCTCTTTCATCTTTTCCTACAGATCTGTAGGGATTCATGGATATACGATCTCCTTAGGTATTTTCTTTTACACATACAGTTTTTCGTGGATTTGTTTTGATGCACCAATCTTCGCATAATGACGGAACCTTTCTACGAAAAATCTAGGGTGTTTTGTTTTCTGTTCTTCTGCTGCGCATGAGATGTCACTCCCTAGATGAATTTCCCAATAATGGTATCAGAGCCACGTTGTTTGTACAAATATCGGATCTTAAACTACGTGTATTATGTTTTGGATATGCTTTTGATGCCAAAATCGTTGGCACAAAGGGCGAGGAAGAGTAGCAACTGTTGCTGCCCGTTGCGCTCGTGCAACGGCCGCAAGGCTACTTGCAACCTTGCTGCCTACAACGGTAGCGGCCGACGGCCTGCGGCCTACGTGCAGGCAGCAGCCGGCCAGCAGCCTGCGGGCTGCAAGCATGCTGCTTGCGCCGGCGACCAGCCCGTAGGGTTCTGCATCGCCTGCGGGCACAGCGCCCACATGGCCGGGGGCGGCCATGCTGGTGTAGCACCACAAGGGCGATGGCGGGGTGCCCGCGGGGTAGCGCTTGTGGGCACTACGCCCCCATCCAATGGTGGCACCGCCCGCAGGCACGTAGGCGTCGCACCACCCCCTCCTCACGTAGAGGCCGCGTTGATAGGGTGGCGATGGCTGTAGTTGCAATGCAGCGAGAGAGGGAGAGGAGTTAGGGTTTTCGAAAAAAGATGATTTTGCCCCTCGAAATTTTGATATAATTACCAAAATACCCCTAGGTTAGAAAATTCCTCTATCCCTGATTTTTAAAAAAATAAATATGTTAATTAAATAGTTTAATTAACTATTATTTTTTTATCTAGTAGTCCTATAAAATAACATATAAATGTGATGTATGATGTGGACAGATGATCATGGGCCTATGATGTGATGTGTATACATGTAATTATTATTATTAGGGCCTGCAAGCCTTTATTTTTTTCTCGTTTATTGTCGGGCATGCGTGCTTCTAATTATGTTGTAATTACATGAGGAGATGCAGTGGTAGCGAGACCCATGAGGTCTAGATGGATGATCCGACGCATTGTCACGTGGCCATTACCCTCTCCCAACAAAACCAACTTGCCGGGTGTGCAGTGCCAACGCTTATAAGGCTCAAGACCTCCCTTTTCCTTATAACTGTAGGACTAAATGCACCTTGCCTACCCCCTCTTGGGGCGCACCCCCTCTTGGGGTGCATGGCTGCCTACCCCCCCTGGGGCGCACCCCCTCCTGGGGTGCACGGCGTGATACCCCCTTTGGGGTGATCATCGTGACATCCTTGAGAATTCACCATGCATACCTCCTATGGGCGCTTGGCGTGACATTCTCCCCCACCTAATCTCGTGACACTCTCGTCACGGACAGGCCACCCTGCCTACCCCCTTTGGGGCACTTAGCGTGGACACCCCCTCTGAGGTGATTGGTGAAGGCCAAGGGTGGCTCTGATACCACTTGTCATGTGGCCATTACCCTCTCCCAACAAAACCAGCTTGCCGGGTGTGCAGCGCCAACGCTTATAAGGCTCAAGACCTCCCGTTTCCTTACCAATGTAGGACTAAATGCACCTTGCTTACCCCCTCTTGGGGCGCACCCCCTCTTGGGGTGCACGGCTACCTACCCCCTTTGGGGCGCATCCCCTCCTGGGGTACACGGCGTGATACCCCCTCTGGGGTGATCACCGTGACATCCTTGAGAATTCACCCTGCATACCTCCTATGGGCACTTGGCGTGACATTCTCCCCCACCTAATCTCATGATGCCCTTGTCACGGACAAGCCACCCTGCCTATCCCCTCTGGGGCACTCGGCGTGGACACCCCCTTTGGGGTGATTGGTGAAGGTCAGGGGTGGCTCTGATACCACTTGTCACGTGACCATTACCCTCTCCCAACAAAATCGGCTTGCCAGGTGTGTAGCACCAACACTTATAAGGCTCAAGACCTCCCCTTTCCTTACCAATATGGGACTAAATGCACCTTGCCTACCCCCTCTTGGGGTGCACCCCCTCTTGGGGTGCATGGCTGCCTACCCCCTCTGGGGCACACCCCCTCTTGGGGTGCATGGCATGATACCACCTCTGGGGTGATCACAGTGACACCATTGAGAATTCACCCTGCATACCTCCTATGGGCGCTTGGCGTGACATTCTCCCCCACCTAATCTCGTGACACCCTCGTCACGGGCAGGCCACCCTGCCTACCCCCTCTGGGGCGCTCGACGTGGACACCCCCTCTGGGGTGATTGGTGAAGGCTGGGGGTGGCTCTGATACCACTTGTCACGTGGCCATTACCCTCTCCCAACAAAACTGGCTTGCCGGGTGTACAGCGCCAACGCTTATAAGGCTCAAGACCTCCCCTTTCCTTACCAATATGAGACTAAATGCATCTTACCTACCCCCTCTTAGGGTGCATCCCCTCTTGGGGTGCACGGCTGCCTACCCCCTCTAAGGCACACCCCCTCCTGGGGTGCACGGCGTGATACCCCCTCTGGGGTGATCACCGTGACATCCTTGAGAATTCACCTATATACCTCCTAAGGGCGCTTGGCGTGACAGCATGGAGATGTGTTAAGATGCCGATGGAACTGACGAAGTGAGAAGGACGATCACAGAGCATGGAGATGCGTCAAAGCACACATAGATCTTAGTGTGAGTGATTGGGTCAACTGGCTCGGGCCTGATCACATTAGGATGTAGTCCATGATCATCTGGTGTGATTGTTCACGTGATGTGTGATTGATTATATACCTACTAGATATATATATATATATATATATATATATATATATATATATATATATATATATATATATATATATATATATATATATATATATTTGTATGCGATGTAGATATATATATTAAATATGTATGTGTGTGACACATTTTGTTAGGAAACCAAATAAAAAATAATCTCTATTAATAATATTAAGTCGATAAATGTGAGGCAATTAGATTGACCCACGTGGCCTTCCATCGTTATAGCTAGGAACCGATTCCCGGTGTAGGTTGAGTTGGTCGAGTCCCTCAAGACTCACCTATATTGCGTTTCGCTATCTTATCTACGACATTGAGATGTCACCGATGACCTGAGGACATGGTATTCTTGGTCGAGTCCCTCAAGAGTATATCACCGAATCAGACTTATCTTGTAACGATGGTCATGACTTAACTGAACATCATGGTTAGTCGAGTCTCTCAAGGCAATGGTAGTTCAGAGGTCGAATAGGACGGGAATCATAAGGAGTTATGATTGGCAAGAGTTGCCTACCTTTATGGGCTTAACGTGATTAGTCGAGTCCCTCGAGGTTACATTAAGACGCCGATTGGATCCCGATCCCCACTAGAGATCCGTCGGGAGTCTCTGATTCACATACCAGAGGGTGTTATGTGTCTCATGAAAAATTAGTGGGAATATATTAAGATAGAAATCCTTATCTTAACTATTTAATTTTTACAAAGTATGCATGTTATTTATTTCTGCTACATCTTTAATTTTAGAAAAATGTCGCTTTCAAATCCTTTACGTGGCATATTTGATGCCAACCACCTCACTGGTCCAAATTATACAAATTGGCTTCTCAATCAGAGAATCGTTCTCATGGTGGAGAAAATCACGTATGTCCTTGATATAGTGATCCCTACGCCCGACAAAGGGGTAAGCGAGGATGAGATCACTCGTTATGTGAAGTACAAAGATGATTCCGCACTTGCTGAGTGTTATATGTTAGCCTCTATAACTACTGAGTTACAGAGACAGCATAAAAATATAGATGTTAATTCCATACTCCTGCATCTCCGCAAACTATTTGAGGAACAAGGAAGAACTCAGCGATATGATATATCAAGGAGTCTTTTTCATGCCAGGATGACTGAGGGGATATCGGTTCAGAACCATGTCCTTATGATAATTGAGTGGACCGAGAAACTTACAGGTCTAGGAATGGTCCTAGAGGATAACCTATGTATAGATCTTGTGCTTCAGTCCATACCAGATTCCTTTTCTCAGTTTATAATGAATTTTAATATGAACAAACTTGAGGTGACCCTCCTAGAGCTCCTCAATATGTTGAGAGAAGTAGAGAACACCATCAAGAAAGAGAAACTGGTTCTCTACGCTGGTGAGACCAGAAAGAAAAGGAAGACTAAGAAGACCCTTAAGAAGGGTAAAGGCAAGGGCAAAATAGGTAAGGCAAAGGTTGCCAAGAAAGACCCAACAAAGGACAAAGGTCAGTGCTTCCACTACGGTAAAGATAGGCACTAAAAGAGGAACTGCAAAAAGTACCTTGCAAAGAGGGCGAAACAGAAGCTTGGAGAAGCTTCAGGTACATTCATGATCAGTCTCCATTTGTCAGAATCTTATGATAACACATGAGTATTGGATTCTGGGAGTGTTTATCATATTTGTAATTCGTTGCAGATTCTGGCAGGACCTAGAAGATTGAACAAAGGTGAGATGAACCTTAAAATGGGCAATGGAGCAAATGTTGCTGCAATGGCTATTGGTAAGGTCACGTTACATCTGCCTGGTGGAGCTATTATTATATTAGGTGCATGCTATTATGTTCCTTCTATTATCAAAAATATTATTTCCATTACATGTTTGACAGTTAGTGCATATAAATTAGTTTTTGAGAACAATGATTGTTCAATAATATTAGATGATGAGATCATCATAAGAGGAACATTGCATAATGGTTTATTTATGCTAAATATAGCTCCACATATCATGAGTGTAAGTGAGTCTAAAAGGAAACGATAAGAGGTGAATAATGCATATCTGTGGCATTATAGACTAGGTCATATCCATGAGGGAAGGATTCAAAAGTTATTGAAGAATGAATATCTAGATCCATTTGACTATGAGTCATACGCGACTTATGAACCTTGTCTTCGGGAAAGGATGACCAACTCTCCATTTAGTGGAACTAGAGAGAGAACCACTAAGTTATTGGAACTTATACATAGTGATGTATGCAGTCCCATGTTGACTCATGCCATAGGTGGTTACTCCAACTTCATTACTTTCACTGATTATTTTTCAAGATACGAACATATGTACTTACTGAAGTACAAGTTTAAGGCTTTTGAGAAATTCAAGGAATATAAAAATGAAGTGGAAAACCAGACAAGAAAGAGTATTAAAAACCCTTCGATCAGATCGAGGAGGTAAGTACTTGAGTACAGAGTTCACCTAGTTCCTTAAAGGCCATGGGATTTTATCCCAATGGACACCTTATACACCATAGCTTAATGGTATATCAGAAAGGAGGAATCGCACACTGTTAGATATGGTGTGCTCCATGATGTGTTTCGTCAACCTACCCATCTTATTCTGGGGATATGCCCTAGAGACCGCAGCTTACCTTCTGAATAGAATTCCAACTAAGTTAGTGATGTCTACTCTATATGAGATATGAAATGGGAAGAAGCCTGATCTTAAGGTTGTTAAGATTTGGGGCTACCCTGCCCACGTTAAGATACACAACCCTGACAAGTTAGAATCCAGGACGGAATAGTGCAAGTTCGTGAGATACCCCAAGGAAACTTGTAGGTATTATTTCTATCACCCTGAAGACTAAAAAGTCTTTATAGCTAAGAGAGCAATGTTCCTTGAGAAGGAACACATTCTTGGTGGAGATAGTGGGAGCACGATAGAGTTGAGCGAGATTGAAGAACCTAACTCAAGCACTATTCCACAGCTAGAATCTATTCAGATATCTAGCACATAAGTTCCAACTTTACGTAGGTCCGGTAGAGTATCTCATCCTCCTGAGAGATATGTTGGACATATCAGAGGAGAGGATGTTGAGGATATTGATCGTCAGACCTATGAGGAGGCTATTATGAGCATAGACTCTGGGAATGGTAAGAAGCCATGAATTCAAAAATGGATTTCATGTACTCCAACAAGGTTTGGAACCTAATTGATGCACCTGAGGGTATTGTACCCATTGGCTGCAAGTGGATCTTCAAAAAAAAGATTGGAGTAGATGGAAAGGTAGAGACCTATAAAGCAAGGCTAGCGGCTAAGGGGTATCGTCAAAGGCAAGGTGTTGACTATGATGAAACTTTCTCACCTTAACCAATGTAAAATCCATTCGAATTCTATTGGCTATTGCAGCACACTATGATTATGAGATCTTGCAGATGGATGTCAAAACCGCATTCGTCAATGGCAACCTCGAGGAGGAGGTGTATATGATATAGTCTGAGGGATTCGTGTCCAGGAATAACCTAGATAAGGTGTGCAGGTTGCTTAGGTCTATTTATGGACTGAAGCAAGCTTCCCGAAGTTGGAATATAAGATTTGATGAGGCGATCAGACCTTATGACTTCGTTAAGAATGAAGATGAGCCTTGTGTGTATAGAAAAGTAAGTGGGAGCACTATCACCTTTTTGGTATTATATGTGGATGACATCTTGATCATTGGGAATGATGTAGGAATGCTCTCCACAGTAAAGACTTGGTTATCTAGGTACTTCTCCATGAAGGACTTAGGGGAAGCATCCTGCATATTAGGGATATGGATCTATAGAGATATATCCAAGAGGATACTTGGCTTGTCCCAATCTAGGTACATAGACGCCATTGTCAAAAAGTTTGGCATAGAAAATTTCAAGAGAAGTCTCAAACCAACGAGACATGGAATATCACTTTCTAGGAGTATGTCTCCAAAGGCTCCTGAAGAAAGGGCACGCATGGATATGATACCATAGGCCTCAGTGATAGGATCTATCATGTATACTATGCTATGTACCAGGTCTGATATAGCGCATACTCTAAGTGTCACGAGCATATATCAAGCAAATCCAGGCTTGGAGCACTAGAAAGCAGTAAAATATATCCTTAAGTACTTGAGAAGGACTAAGGATCTTTTACTGGTATATGGAGGTAGTAGCCTCAGGGTTGTGGGCTACACGGACTCGAGCTTCCAATCTGATATCGATGATAGCAAGTCTAATTCAGGGTATGTGTTCACCCTAAATGAAGGAGCAGTATGCTGGAAGAGTTCCAAGCAAGACACTACTGCTGACTCGACCACAAAGGTAGAATACATTGCTACGGCAGAGGCAGCAAAGGAGGGAGCTTGGATGAAAAAGTTCATCACAGACCTAGGAGTCGTCCCGAGTAGTAAGGAGCCAATTCCTTTATATTACGATAAATATGGGGCAATTACTTAAATAAGGGAACCCGGGTCCCATAAGAAGTGTTTTGAGGAGGTTCTAGCTTATTAGAGAGATCATAGCCCGAAAAGATGTAGTAGTGGAAAGAGTTCCATCCAAAGATAACACATCAGATTCACTAACAAAGCCTTTGACTCAAATTATTTTTGAGCATCACAAAAGTCAGATGGGGATCAGACATGTTGGTGATTGGCTTTAGGTCAAGTGAGAGATTGCTAGTTATAAGTGCCCTATAAATCGATCACATGAGTGATGGCACTTGTGACTTGATATGCATTTTTTTCTCTTTACGTATTATTAGGCGTTTTATCACTTTATCTTGTGTGTTGCATATATTGTGATGTCCTTGGATCTATGCAATGGGAATCGGATCATGATGAGATCATGATAATGAGACCAATTTATCTTTAAACACAGACCCTAAATTATCCTAGTCATAGGTTACTCGAGAAGGATATCGAGATAATCGGATAGACTGGTGTGCTGTATACCCATCCATATGATGGAGGTAGCTGGTCTCAAAGCTACTCATGTGGGGACACTAAAGGTACAGTGCAGGTACTTATTGGGGAATGAGTTCACTGATTGATCCGCCTATAGAATGCTGGATGGTTATTGATACCTCATATCAGATAGCGATTCCGTAATCCAAGTAGTGTATTTGGTCCTTAGACTTGAGACACCAAGGATGTCCTATATGAGTACTCGACTCTTTGATACCGGACTTATAGGTTTGGAAAGTTCCAGATCTAGTACAACCGGTTATTGGGAGTGGTAGCCAAACTTACGAGGGCTATTAAGTGTCAATAGAGGATCATCCACTCTCGGTATCATGAAAGGAATATCCCATGTATTCTTGCTTAAATAAATCCTTGGTCAAGGTTATTCGGATTGAGAGAGAAAGAGTTCTCCGGGAGAATCTGACAAGAGCAAGACTCGAGGAGAGACCGTATGAGCCTGACAGCACCATGCCCGGTATAGGGTCTCTAGGATATTAGATGGAAGAGGGACTATAGATACATGGTAACTGAGGACAGATAGGTCCAAAGGATTAGATTCCCTTATATCGTCTGGGGGCTACGGCGTAGTGGCCTGGTACATCTACAGTCGATGTGTTGGGTGAATTATTATAGAGATAATAATTCACTAAGTCAGAAGGAGTTCTGATAAGTATGACTCATGGCAAGCTCAATATTAGGCCTAGAGGGTCACACATATATGGTAGGTGTTGTGCCAAGTAGAGATTCGGATATGAGATATCCGTTGAACCCCCTACTTATTGGATATCCATTAAGCCCCTGAATTATTGAATCCTAAGATGATATCCAATAATTGCTAATAAGAGATTATTTGGTAGAGACCCACTAATCCAAGAGGCTTGGGTAATTGGATGGAGATCCAATACCCAACAAGGCAAGATCCATTAGGGTTTACAGGGAGCCTCTATAAATAGGAGGGAACCAAAGCTCTACAGGTTGAGGGTTTCGTTTGGTAGCCACCTTCTATTCTACTCTCCCTAGAGAGCTGCATCGTTGCAATCCTTGCCATGTGGATACCGCTAGAGAGGAGGACGCTTGACCTCCTTCATCCTCTCCTACAGATCTATAAGGATTCAGGGATATATGATCTCCCTAGGTATTTTCTTTTACACATGCAGTTTTTCATGGATTTGTTTTGACGCACCGATCTCTGCACGATGACGGAACCTTTCTATGGGAAATCTAAGGTGTTTTTTTTTCTTCCGCTGCACATGAGATGTCGCTCCCCAGACAGATTTCTCAACAGCGGTGGCACCGCTAGACCTAGGCAGTGGCATCGCCCTAGGTCAACGGTAGTACCGTTGGCAGTTATTATCTACCAGTGGTGGTACCGCTTGGTAGGCAATGGTTCCGCTAGTGTCAGGCGATAGTACCATTAGTAACTTGGAAAACTGAGAAGATTCAAATTTGGGCTCCAAATTTGAATCCTCTTGGAGGCTATAAAAACCCCTCCCATCCCTGGGTTGCTGCATGTAAACACATACATCTTGAAAGCTAGAAACTCTGTTTAAATCTCTCTAGAAGTCCCTCCTTTAGTTTTTTCTCTTGTGTTCGATTCAAAAGAAATGAGTGAGTGCTTGTAAGGGTTTGTCTCCTAAGCCCGTCAAAAGGAGAAATTGCTGTAAAAGGGAATTGGTCTTCACCCTTCGAAGGAAGACACCTAGTGAAAAGCCGGTGGCCTCAAGAGAAGAGGAATCGGGAGTGGACGTAGGTCGTATGACTGAACCACTATAAAAGCTCCGATTTGCATTTCAATATTGTCACTTACATTTCTACAAAGTTGTTCATTTACTTACTCCGCTTCCTCCTCACTTCCATATGAATCATTTTAAGTTTATATGTAATCGAAATTGAATTTCATCGAAATGTAATTTTATCGTACAAAGTTTTCAAAATTATTTTAAATCGTCGAAAAGTTATCGTTATTAACCATTGCACCAATTCACCCTCCCCCCCCCTCTTAGTGTCGCTCGATCCCTAACAAACTTATGATTCATGCTTGTAATAATTTATCTAGATCAAAGTAGTTTATGGGGCTAATTGAGTTAGTTCTAAATGTAATTAGGCTAACTCAATTAGGGGCTCATTGGGCCTAAGTTAGGGCTGCATTGGCTAAGAAAAAGATCCAATCAGTAACCCAAAAAGTGGCCAGAACAGGGGATGGAATCGTCGGTGGCTTAGTCTCTAGACAGCCTCCAAGATTATGTCAAGCGATGGTACCGCCAGATTAGATAGTGGTACCATCGAGTGTCAAGCGATGGTACCACTGAGCATCAAGCGATGGTACCACCAGATTGGGCGGTGGTATCACCTAGTGTCAATGTTGCATGCAGTGAAACTACCTAACATAGGTTGTGGTACCGCTAATACCCTGAAATCTTAGGATGTTTTAATTTTGGCTCTAATTCTTGAAGCCATTTGAGGTCTATAAATACCCCAGCTATTCTTGCTTGGTATAACAAGAATTGAGAAAGAAAAAAAAGGTGAAAACTCTGTGATTCTAAGTGTAGAAGTCTATCTTCCTAGAACTTAAAGTTAGTCCTAAGAGAGATGTGTGAAGGAATACTTGTAAAAGAAAGAGTTATAAGAGGGTGGTTAGTCTTCGCCCATTCAAGGAAGACCGTTAGTGGATGTCGGTGGCCTTGAGTGAAGAGGAATCAGGAGTGGACGTAGGTCGAGATGGTCAAATCACTATAAATCGGTTTGTTGCCCTTCTTTATTGTTTACCCTTAGTGCAAATCACCTTACTTGCCCACTGCTCTCATGAACATCTTTTAAGTTTAAAATATTTTCGATACAGAGTTAATCATCAAAAGTTTTTACCAAGCTAGTTTTCCGAATAACGAATCATTTTATCATAGCACTAATTCACCCTTCTCTTACTGTCAACTCAGTCCTAATAGATCCTTGAATTGATAATCTTCCTATAAATTTCTGACCTACTTTTGTTAATGTAGGGGAAATGTCCAATTTTAGCCTAATTTCGGATCTTCTGTCCTTTAATTGTTGGGATGTAGTCAAGTTACAGCTACTCTTTCGTAACTCCGTAGTTGAAAGGATCCAAAAAATTTATATTCCTAGAGAGCCCAATGATGATATCTAGATATGGCAGCTCAATTGATTGGGCACTTTAATTGCTATTGATGCCTCTCAGTGTCTTCAAACTAAATCTAAAGATGATTAATCTTGGCAAGATTGGAAGGTGATATTACATCTTCTCATCCCCCCAAAAATCTAGTTATTCCTTTGAAAGTTGTCCTGAGATGGCCCTCCCACATCTAACCTCTTTGCTCATCGCTTGCACCATTAGTTGGACGTTATGGTCATGAAAATTCCTCTAGATATATATTCCTTGAAAGTCCTGCTACCCTCTCTTTTTGGAACCTATTGCAAGCTAAAACTGGTCTTAGCTTAAGGTTTTTTTTTACTCTTGGGTAGAGGCTTTGGGAGGAAGAAAAGTTTGATAATTCTTCTTTCAAACTGATTCTAAGTCTTATTGTTAATTCCTTTTGGTGTTTATGGCTTAATAGGAATGACATCAAATTCCACAATTGTCGTGTTCGTCCATCTATTTTTGTCCAGAGGGCGCTTGCTTCTACTCCATGTCCATATCCTAAGGGCATTAGTAATTTCAATTCTCTAGATCCCAACTTAGGGGGTGGTGCTTTTGACTACATTATGCAATGTGATGACTTGTTCTCTGCTCCTGAACTTATTGCTAGTATTGGGTTTTGCTTACTCTCACCTCCCAAATCCATCATTGTCATGGGTAGCTTCCCCTGCAAAGTGTACAATCTATTGATGGCTGAAGCGCTTGCAATGTTGAAAGAGCTCCAACATGCTCAAGGATTACAAATTACCGACCTAAAAGATCCAACCGGATTCTCAATCACTAATCTCAATCAAGGAACCCCCTTAGTATATTAGAGCCATAATTGCTAATATGAAGTTGAGGATAAACATTTTACATTCTTTGATCACAAGTATATACCTAGATCATTATATTGCAAAGTACATCAATTCACCCTTATTTTTTTACTACAACCGTTGGGTTCTCACATTTTTGTAAGCTGGACGATCTGGGCAAACCGTCCAACCCTTTTTTTTTTCCTACCTATTCCTGATTCAATGAAAGTTGGCTTTCTTTAAAAAAAAACTCTTTTCTCCAGTACCCAGACTGAACCCCAGCTTGTCCTCATCCCGCTTGTTCATCTCGCCCTTCAAGAAGAACCAGCAAAAATAATAGCTAATTGCAATAGCTAATACTAAAACAATAATGCAATCAGGTCACTGGCTTTAAGCGGAACACCAAAATAGTATTTGAGGATCACTGCAAGCTCTCTAAGAAAGGCACAGTGATGTTCAAAGAGACAACACAAAGAAGGATGTGGCATAAGTTGAGAAGCAAGAAGTGTAACAGCATAATGCCTTCATGAGATCAGAGTAACCATGGAGATCAACCAATCCTATAAGAACAGTGTACCAGGCAACAAGAACACATCCAAGGTCAATGTCAAAACCAAGTACAACAGCATAATGCCTTCATCAGAAATCTGCTTTCTGTTCCACAGAAAAAGAATTCAAATAATCACTTGAAGAGATTGAACATTCACGAGAAAGAAAGAAATAAGGTAACAACAGATTATGAGTGCATCAGTAGACAGAATCACAGTGATGGGTAGAATAACTACGCATACAGACATCACAGAAACCCACATGCTAGGGCCAAGCACTGATCTTGGAGGTGATCATCAAGAAATCTTCAAGAAGCAAGGACTTCGAAGATTCAGGATTCAAGAACCTTTCGGGAAGTGCAAAGAAAAGAAATTCGAGTGGCAATGTACCTTCCCTCTGAGATCAGGCCCCTGCCCAGTCTCCTCTGTGGTTTTGGGTCTCAAGCAGCAGACAAGGCGATTCCCCATGAGCTCCTCCCCCGTGGGTGGGAAGAAGTTTGAGGTAGCCTCCTTATAGGTTTTGACAGTTGAGTCCGGTAGTAGTTAGCCCAACTTGACCCCACCTAATTATTAAACCAACTAGACTAACATTTAATTAAGGAGGCTTAGGTGCAAGCAGTTCACAGCAGTCAAACTTGTGGAAAGTGTGATCCTACTGTAAGTGAAAAAGAAGCGGCATTTGCACAAACACTATAGTATTGTTACTGATAGCGGATAAGATTTCTCAAATTGTATGAGAAAATCTCATTAGTTTATTAAGAAAAATCTTCTCTCTTAACCTGTATAAATAAAACTCATATTGTACTAATCAAAATTAACTTTTATGATTATATTTTTATTCTATCATGGTATCAAAGTCTTACCTAGAGCAAGCTCGCCCCTCACCGACTCTTCCCCTCCACCCCCTATTTCCTTTGCTTTCACGGGCGAAAGCTTTCTCTCTGTTGTTCCAACCAGCGGACCACCTCCTCTACCGTTGTCTCTTGGCCGCGACCTCTCCACCGCCGCTGCTTCAATGCACGCTGACCACCATCACCAGTCGTTCTTCCTCCGCCTTTTCGCCCATCTGATTGCCTGCCTCATCTGTTCTACTGATTAATAGAAATGAAGTTCTCTGGTGAAAAGCGCAAAAGAACGCAACCACTGACCTCGGCATCCACCGCTGCCACTGCTCTTTCCTTCCCCCCACCATGCAACCCCGTCGTCGCAGCTCTCTGGCCCGCAACCACTGCCATCGCAGCCTCCGGTCATGCGATTGTCCCACCGGCTGCTGAAGCATGAGAAGGGCCACTGCTGCTGCTCCCAACCGCGCCACCACCATTGCAAGTTGTCGAGCCCTTGCAGCGATAGCGTTCTTTTCTGTCGTGCAACAGAAGTAGAGCACTCTCTGTTGCCATCACCCAGCCGCCGATTGTCATCACTACTTCCTCCTCTCATAGCGAATACCACCGCTACTGCTCTTTCCCTCCCTTCACTGCTGTCTATGTCGTGCTGCCGACATTTTTCCTGAATTCTCTTCACTCTCCTGTGGATGACACTCCCAAAGGAGGCATAGGTGTTGCATCACCCTTCTAATCACAACAGCTCACTGGCACTCCCTCTAGTGACAACGACCCCTATTGCTCGCCTCTATTGCCCGGCCATCTCCTCCTTCTCTCGTTGCTTATTGCTGCGCTAACCAATAGATAGTAGGATGCAAGCGCCCCCACCTTCTTCCTACGGAGGCAAAGCATCTTGCTTTGGTACATCACCCCTTCTTCTTTCCTGGAGGTGCTGCATCTCTCTTTCTGATGCAGATTAGTGTCGTCTAGACCTAGAACTTGAAGAGGTCCTCATCTAGTTTAGCACTTGCTACCTGGTGTCCGAGGAGGTCCCTTTCGATCAGCTATTCTACGTGGGGTACATTGTCACCATTACCACATGAACGAGTCGAGAGGCCTATCAATAACCTCAGAATGTCTTCATCATCTTCTTTTGATATTCCAATTACTATTCTTGCAGGAAATTATAGTGCTTCTCCACATACAGGACTTATCTCTATCAATATTGCAATGCTAATCCCTTTTAAGTTATCAAAAGATGACAACTATATATCTTGGCGAGCCCAGTTTTCTAACCTCTTATTTGGATATGACTTACTAGGCTACGTCGATGACCCTCTCAATTATCCACCAGCAATGATGAACATCCCCGACGAACCCAATCTAGTACCAAATCCAGCTCATAAACTATGGTTACGTCAAGACCATCTCATCTTCCAACCTATTCAAGCCTCAGTTGCTAGATCCGTCGTGCCATTAATATCTTCGTGTGCAACCATTACTGATTATCTATAAAATATCAAAGTTATCATCGATAACTTAGCTTTGATAGGTCATTCCCTTTATGATGAAGTGATAATCCATACATTCAATGGCCTAGGAGATGAGTACAAGGAATTGGCAATCGCAATTCGAGCACATGACTCACCAATATCATTCGAAGTACTTTATGACAAGTTGACTGATTACGAGACATACTTGAATCACGAGGATAAGTTGGCCAAACCAACTATCACAGCTCAAGTTAGTCAAAAGTCCAAGAGAAAGAGCAATCAGTACAAGAAGAATATCAACAAAAGTTTGGCCAAGATGACCTTGACCCTATGGGTCCCCAGTAAACCATCTTTCCTTCGCCTCATCAATATTTCTATCAAGGAGGCAACTCCACTAACCATCAGCCTTGGCGTCCTGACCTCACAACCTAACAAAGAGTTGTCTGCCAACTATGTGATAAAGTCGGACACTCCGTAAAAGTTTGTCGGTCTCGACCCAAACTCCCTACTTCATCATGATGGCCTCAAGTGAATCTCATGACTACATCGGCTACAAATCAATCTAATTGGATTGTGGATTCTGGCGCCTCTCATCACATCACTTCTGATCTTCAGAACTTGTCTATCCATAACAACTATAGTGACAATGAAGATGTCATCATCGATGATGGTAATACAATTCCTATTACTCATACTGGTTCCGCAACGCTTAATTTACATACCATAAATTTTATACTTGATGATGTTCTGTGCGCACCCCACATTAAATAAAATCTTATTTTTGTTTCTCAATTCTACAAATAAAATAATACCTCAATTGAATTCTTTCCTAACTCTTTTCTTATCAAGGATTTGAGCACGGGGGCATCCTTGGTCCAAGGCCAGAGTAAGGACAACATCTATAAATGGCTGTCAACTCTGCAAATAACCCAGCCCATTGCTTATTCCTCAGTTGCAGCTCCAATTGATGTGTGGCATCATCGTCTTGGTCATCCCTCATCCTCTATTCAGCAAAAATTACTTTCTCGTTATTCTCTTCCTACTCTTAAAAATAGTAGCATTATAACTCATTGTGATGCTTGTCTCAGTAATAAAAGTAATAGACACCCCTTTGGAATATCTTCTATATCCTACTCTAAACTGTTTGAAATTATTTATACTGATATTTGGGGCCCTGCCCCAATCCCTTTTTTTTAACAAGTTTAGATTTTATGTCATTTTTGTCGACTATTTCACTAAGTACATATGGTTATATCCTCTCTACTATAAATATGATATTTCAACAATCTTTATCAACCTTCGAAAGTTGATCGAGAATTTCTTTCAGTCTTCAATTAAAACGGTTTACTATGATGGCGGAGGCGAATATCAAGCCCTCACATCTTGTCTCTCAGCTTGTGGTATACAACACCTCAAGTCACCCCCACATACTCCCTAATTAGTTGGAACTGCTGAATGCAAACATCGACATATAATTGAAACTGGTCTCTCACTTCTACATCGAGCATCTATGCCCCCAACTTTTTAGTCAATAGCTTTTTAAATTACAATCTATCTAATTAATCATATGCTCACTCCAGTCCTACAATACCAATTACCATTTGAAAAACTTTTCCATAAGCCTCCAAATCTTCAGAAACTCTCAGTCTTTAGTTGTTTATGTTATCCATGGCTATGACCTTATACCTCACACAAGCTGATACCCCGATCCAAGCCTTACATCTTTATAGGATATTCTCTAGAATATAATGCTTTCCGATGTTACAAATCCCAAACTCAAAAAGTCTTTATATCATGTCATGTTTTTTTTATGGAGTCTACTTTTCATTTTCACAACTATCCTACCGTTCAAGCTACTTCGACAAATATACATCACTGGAGTATCCCTCCGATCCCATCACACGAACCTCCTATGACACCATCCAGTCCCTTTCCTCAAGATTCACACTCTCTTGTTCTCCCGGTTCAATAGCTCCTCACTCTATTTCTTCTCCTCTCCCTTCTTCACAAGCTTCCCCTACTACTGACGTAATGCCTTCGGAAACACAATAACATTCTTTACCTTCTTCTGAACACAATGACACTGAAGTACCTCAACCTGCTCCAACCCATGTCAATGCCTCTCCACTACCTATACCAACAACACAAGCTACAGCTTCTAAACATCCAATGACAACACGCTCCAAGAGTGGTATATTCAAACCATGTCAAATCCTCGACCTACATACTATCACAAAATCCTCTTCTAAGATCAATGAACCTACCACAATTACTTAAGCCTAAAAATCTCCACACTGGCATAAAGCCATGTGTGAAGAATATAATACCCTCCTCTATAACTCCACATGGACCCTTGTACCCTTTCATCCTACACAAAATATCATCGGGTATCAATGGGTCTTTCGAATTAAGCGGAACCCAAATAGATCTATTGCTAAATATAAAGCATATCTAGTAGCCAAAGGGTTTCGTTAATGACCTGGAGTTAACTTCACAGAGATTTTTAGTCCTATTGTTAAACCCATAATAATTTGACTTATTCTAAGTTTAGTCATCTCAAAAGGTTGGCAACTACGACAACTAGATGTTAACAATGCCTTTTTACAAGGGACTATAACTAAAGATGTCTATATGCAGCAACCCCTTGGCTTCATTCATTATCAGTATTCGAGACATGTTTGCAAACTACAAAAAGCTATTTATGGACTTCGTCAAGCTCCAAGAGCCTGGTATACTGAACTTGGCTCATTTTTGATATCAACTGATTTTATCAACTCCAAGTCTGATACCTCGTTATTCTTATGATAACAAAATAGAAACATAATATATCTTCTCATATATGTGGATGATATTATTATTACAGACAATGATCCATTGGAGATTCAAACATTCCTAAAGCAATTGGCTGATCGATTCTTCCTCAAAGATCTTGTACCCTTAAGTTACTTTTTGGGAGTTGAAACAATATTTACATCTTCAGGTCTCCTCCTATCATAAAGAAAGTATATTCAAGACCTATTATCCAAAACAAACATGCAAGATGTAAAAGAAGTTACAACTCCTCTCTCTACTAGTGAATCACTCATATTATATGATGGAAGCCCTACTTCGGACGCTACTCAATACTGATAAGTACTTGGCTCCTTACAGTACTTGGCTCTCACCCGTCCAGATATCTCATTTGTAGTCAATAAATTATCCTAATTCATGCACCAACCATCTACTACGCATTGGTCTACCGTCAAACGAATTTTACGATATCTTAAAGGGGCCCTTCATCATGGCCTCTTTCTCCGTAAATATACCCCACTTAATCTCCATGCCTTTGTTGATACTAATTGGATAAGAAACTTTGATGATAGAACTTCTACGTCAGGGTATATTGTTTTCCTTGGAGCTAGTCTTATCAGTTGGAGTTTTAAAAAGCAAAAGACAATCGCATGGTCTACGATTGAAGCTGAATACTGTGCCATCGCTACAGCTACTACTGAACTCAATTGGGTCACAAATCTTCTTAAGGAACTCAATGTCAACTCTACCCTTCCTCCTATAATTTATTGTGATAATGTTGAAGTTACCTACTTATGTGTCAATCCAATATTCAACTCATGTATAAAACACATCGCCATTGACTTCTACTTCGTACAAGATCAAATTGTCAGACATCAACTACGTGTCTCTCATGCACATATGACTGATCAACTAGCAGACTCACTTATGAAGCCTTTTGCCTGCAAACTATTTTCATTATAATGATCTAAGATTGGTATCCTTCGTAGGAGCACCATCTTACGAGGGCATGATAGCAGATAAGATTTCCTCAAACTGCATTAGGAAATCTCGCTGATTTATTGAAGGAAATCCTCCCTCCTAACCTGTATAAATAGAACTCATATTGTACTAATCAAAATTACTTTCACGATTATATTTTTATTCTATCATTTACCTTCCAGCAAAGGAGACAAGAACTGAAGTAGCAAAGCTCCATGTAAACAAGCGATTGGACCACAGAATCCAGCAGAAAATCACAAAAAATGTTCTTCCAGCCTTCACAATCCACTATTCACGTCCTCGTATTAACATACAAAAGAATAAACGTACGTCTGCATGCCCTAGCGAGCTTCCGGGATGGTGCTCAGCTTCGGGTAGAGGATGTCATAGTGATCGGCTTCTGCAGCGCCACCGGGCCTATACAACAAGGTTATGAAGGGCAGTCGGTGGCTGGACGAGCTTGACGTTGAAACACGCCGGGCTGCCTGCAGAGTATATCGGACCTCGTCCAGCGAGATGGAGTCAGGAGGGAAAGGCTTTCTGCTCCATCTTGGTATTTTCCATTGGGTTGTAGGGCTGAAGTCACGGTGGAACGGAGACGGCCGCCCTAATTGATCCAGTCTCGTGTCAAGAATCACAACACGCACCGCCACACCCAGTGCATCCGATAGAGCAGCGAGCTGCCTGTGGTAGGGGATGGTTTCTCCATCGCCAAGAATGCTGTGAACCTGCAAAAGTACGTGAATCTTCAGCGCCAGCACGCATGATGGCCAATTAAAGCTTCCTACCTCGTCGTAGTCTATGTCTGGATCAAATAGGATTTCAGCAGCTTGCCTGGCTATTTCATTTGAAGCAGCATAGCCTAAGAGTGAAATGACTGACCAAGCAAACACATTAGAGAACACTGAACGGAGAAGACACAGGAAATTTAATGGTGAGCAAAGCGTCCCACTTGAAGCTGAATCCCACTGCCTCAGGCTCCTCGACAGAAACTCCTTTTGACTGAGCTCGCAAAGCAAACGAACACTTCAATCGCTACGTAGAAGAGTTCTTGAAGAGAATATAGTTCAAGCAATCACCTTCGTGGTCTCGATTCTTCTCTGATGTGCTCGTACAGCAGCTGGAGGAACATCTGAAGGCAATTTCACTTATCAGGATCAAAGGAGAACTTATACGAAAGCAGATAGAGTTGGAAAGCATTCGTACCTCTCTCAGCTCTTCACAGTTGGCACAGATATTGCCGCGGATGTCATTTGTCCACTGACATACTGTAAGACTTTTTCTGATACGATCGACCTCGGTGTTGTCTCGTGTGATCCAAATGTGCTCCTAACTCCAGCAGAAACAGAAACACCATATATAAAGATGCAGAACCACTAAGTTGCATCAAGTTCTCAAGATGTTATGATGGGTTACCACATAGGCAAATAGAAAGCTTCGGTATAACGAAGCACCATCGTTTCGTATCGGCCGAAAGGAAGCATACAGTCGACGAACCAGCTGATAGTCGGAAAACATGCTTAGGCTAACTTTCCCATCTTATATGCGACGGTAAAGTCGACGAGAAGAAAGAGGAAGAGATGGTGATGAGCAATAGCAGATGAAACCTGGATCTTTTCGCGCATGACCTTTCCCCTTCTGCGGTAATCCGCTGCCATTGAGTGAAAAGTTTCCTGCAGTACAATTAGAGAATCAACAGATGATTTAAGGCATATGGCCTTGTTGTGGTATATTTTTGTGATGCAGTGTGATGTATATTTCAAAGTTCATAATTGTTGGTTATCTAGTGGGATTATTCTCTTAGTTTTTTTTTCAATCTCTCCTCACATATGAATATCTTATAATATTTTCCTCCAATTCATATGTCACTCAATTGTCTCCGTCAATCTTTACTACCAATATGAGATAATTCTCTTAATTCTCCTTTTTAATCTTTTCTCGCATATGGTTATCTTCTAAGAATAATCTCTCTCTTTCATTCATTACAACCGTAACACAAATACGCTTCCAAGAATTCAACCAACCAAGTGAAAGAACAGAAACATGATGTATGTTCAAGAACTAGTTGAAGAGAGAGCTGCTTACCCTTTCTCCAAACGCCAGCTTCTCCTCATTCCTCTCCTCAACCTCCGACTTCAAGAAGTATAAGGAAAAAAGAGCTCAGACGTTTCATTGCATTTGAGCAAGAACCACTCGATGGTTTTAAAGAAAGACAAAGTCATGTGCAAGAAGGAACTCAGAAAGAGAATTATATATATATATATATATATATATATATATATAAAAGCCACACGGAGAAAATATAAGCCATGTAGATGTAATCAAGTAACAAGTCTCATGAGATGGAGTGGAAGAGTTGAGATCAAACCAACATAAAGAACAGTGTGCAGGCAAGAAAGTTGACAACACATTATGAATGCAAATCACAATAAGCCTATCATTCAAGAACTATTTGAAGAACCCAAAGGATGTCAAGAATCGAAGAAAGGATGCTGCTCCTAACCTTTTGTTCGATCTTCAGATCTTCCTCATCGGTCTCCTCCACCTTGGCCTTCAAGAAAGTTAACAAAAGAAAAGGTATTGTAGCATTTAGTGCTCAAAATATTCGTGCATTCAGGCCATTGCATTTAAGTAAACGCCACAAACGAATTTGAGAACCACCTCATCATTTCATAGAAGAGCAGAGTCAGTGTGCAAGAAAAAAAATCATACAAGTTAGGGAAGAAATTACACGCCAATCTCAGATTGGAAATTATGATTCCAAGTTTCTGGAGAAAGAACTCAAAGAAATGCAATAACAAGTGTCGTGAGATCAAGGGACATAACTCATGAGATGATACAAACACAAAGAACAGTGGCTAGAAAACAAGAGAGCTTCCATGAGATCCATGTAATGAAGAGCCAAGAATCACAGCATGATCAGTTGAGGGGAGTGAGAAGACCTTCCCTTTGCGATCAGGCCCTTTATCATCACCTCCGGGCGAATTCCCCTCCGGTACCAGGCCTCCGAAGCAACTGCAAGCTCGACTCCACATCTCTCTTTCGCCTCGCTAGTCTGTGTGTGGAGGAAGAGGATGATTTGGCCCCGTTTATAAGGCCATGAAAAGATGGTCAGACAAACCCAAGTTATTTCGACACTCGAGTCCGGTCGAATATAACTCAGCCGATTCAACCCAATCAAAAAGACCCGAGTTCAATAGTTGATTGCCACACGAGTAACCTCACGAACGCATGCATCGCTGCATTGAGACACACCTGATTCAGGTGATGATTCAAATTAATGGGTGATGGACGTTTAGCTAATGTAGTAAAATTCCACAATTCTTAAAATCTTACCCTCATCAAAGTATTTCATCTATAAAGGGTTGCAGTAATACTTGATTCACTTTGGACGTTTTTTTAAGTGTAGAGGAGAGGAGAAAGGTAGTAAACAATTGTTGTCCTCTTTTCCTATATTTGGCATGGACAATGACAACCATGGATTAGTTTGGAGATCAATGAGAAGTTTCTTAGACTTGCACGACAAACTATTTGTCCATTTGTATGGTTCTTGTTGGTTCCCTTTACCCTTTTTATAATTTTATATTTTTAGATCCAATTCGTTTCAAGGACCAATAACTTTCACTATCCTTTTAGATTCCGTATTTGTTATATTCTCTCTCCTCACTCAATTGCATTTGGAGTATTCAGTTTCGTTGTATTCTTTTGCATCAATACTACTTTGCCATTTTATTATGTAGTTTTTGTATTCAATTGCATTTAAGCTCATCAACGGAGCCATTTGTTCTTATTCTTCCGCACACAGGCAAGAGAGGAGATGTGGAGTCGAGCTTGCAGTTGCTTTGGAGCTCCGTCGCCAGAGAAGAATCCTGCAGGAGGTGATGAGCAGGGAGGGCCTGCATCTTTCTCTCCCTCTCTCCCTCTCTCTGAACATTTAAATTTCTTTGAAGTGATTTTGGACATTATTTTGTTGCCTGCACACTGTTCTATATGTTTTTCTGATCTCAACTCTTCCACTCCATCTCGTGAGACTTGTTCTCTGAGTTCTCTTCAAACAACATCCACAATATTTCATCTCAAGAAAAATTCGATTACATCTACTTGGCTTATATTTTTGCTTGTGATTTGTCGATATAATTATCTTTCTGAGTTCTTTCTTCTACATGACTTTGTCTTTCTTTGAAACTATCAAGTGGTTCTTGCTCAGCAAATGCAGTGAAGTGTCTGAGCTCTTCTTTTCGATATACTTCTTGAAGGTGGAGATGGAAGGGACACATGAGGAGAAGTTGGCGTTTGGAGAAAGGGTAAGCAGCTCTTTTCAACTACTTCTTGAACATGCACCATGTTTGTTCTTTCAATTGCTTGGTTAAATTCTCGAGTGTGTTTGTGTTCCGGTTGCAATGAGAGATATATTATGAACTTTGAAGTATACATCACACTTCATCTTAGTTATTTCGACATGTGCGGAGGAAGAAGATGAATTGGTCCTATTCTATAAGGCTATGCAAAGATGTTAGACGAACCGCACGTTATATCAACAACTGAGTCAGGTCTAATTCAATAGGAAGGTGTTTTAGCTGGCAAAAACTTTGATAGTTTAAGAAAATGTTCTAGGCTCAAATCCTGCTTTCATCATTTATCCTTTAAAAAAAATAAAATAAAATCATTACATGAATATCCTCATGAACATATATGTCATTATACTGTGACACACTTGACTTGATTCAGTTGTTGTAGCACATCTCTATAGGATGATGAACTTTTAGCTAATGTAGCTTAAAGTTTTACTCTCATCAATTTTGTAAGAAATAAAATTATTATAAAAAAATTTTATATTAGTATTCAAATTTGATAAAAAACGAAAGGTGCATATCTTTTGATATGATAATCAATAGAATACCTCTATTGTCACGAAGCTAGACTCATATTTTCTTTTTTTCCTATTTTTAAAATCATCATCTCTTTTTATTTTTAAGACTACTATAATTGATGAAGTAGGGAATTATTGGAAAGTGAGAGAATAGATCTCTATGATGATATAATCTTAGAAGGTTCTACTACTTATATATAGGCGAAAGTAGAATGTCTAGGAAAGGTACTTAGAAGAGTCCTTCCCATCAAGGTAATCTCCTTAAATATTCTAACATGAATTTTCTTTCTGTTGTTTGACAACCTTATTCAAAGTCCAATTAGAATCTCATTATATCTTAACCAATTAATTGGGGCCATAAATATGATAATCTCTTAATTTATTAATCAAGGGTTGAAATTTTGTATTGTATTAGTGTATTGAGCTTTACTCAGTACAATACGATATGGTGTATCAAGCGGTATGCCTAATTTAAGCATAAAATCCTTTAAACATATCTAAAAAAAATAGAATAAGATTTTTAAGTTAGAAATAACTATATATTTAATATAGATTTAGTAAAACCATATAAATTAGGTAAGAATATTATCAATATCTTTTTTAAACTTTGAGGAATAGGTTTATGCAAGGTTTATAATTTTGGTCCATTATATATCATCTTTCTATTAATATTGAACTATCTATTAAAAATTAATTTAATTATTAGATTATTTTATTATAATATAAACTTTAAGATTCAAATGAATTAAATAATCACATATGTAGATATATCTGATTACTATCACCAAAACAAATGATGGGCCTCTATAGGTGATGTATCGAGGTCCTCGATCATATATATCAGAATTCAATATAATATGGGTGTTAGACCTAATCACGAAATTGATCCCACGACATAGTTTATTGATATACTTATTAGGATCTAGAGTGGCGGCACTAAGAGGGGGGGGGGGGGGGGAGGTGAATTAGTGCAGTGAATAAAAATTATAAATTCAAAACGATTATGGAAAAGTGTTGTGTGTTGAAAAGTTTCGGTTTGACGAAAGTGATTTCAGCAAAGTGTTTCGAATGAATACAAAAGAAAGTAGAGAGGAGAAGATCAAAAGATTGTAGCTAAGTAAAGATTGAAATACAATAGTTAAAACTCACACATCAAAAGAAGTACATAGAGATCTATAGTGGTTCGGTCAAATGTCCTACGTCCACTTCTGAAACCTCCTCCGATGAGGTTCCCAACTTCCACTATCAATTCTTCTTGAAGGGGAAAGACCAAGCACCCCTCTTATAAACTTTTACAAGTGGCTCATACTCTCTTACAGAACTTTTCCAAATGAGACTTGGGAGGTGAACACTCAAGCTATCGAATGCAATTTTACTAGAGCATTGACTCAGTTTTTTATCACTTCTCAATGAACTTAGTTAACTAAGAAGTAAGGGATATTTATAGACTCAATTGGCTTCAGAATTAGAGCCAAAAAGAGTCACATCCCAGATTTTTAGGTACTAGCGGTACCACCACCTAGCACTAACAGTACCACTACTAGTTGACTCTGCTTTGTCAGTGTACTAGGTGGTACCACCACCCAGTTTGGTGGTACTACCGCCTAACATGGTCTTCAGACTCTATGGAGGGGCGGTACCATTGCTTGTCAAGTAGTACCACCGTTGACCTAGGGTGGTATCACCGTCCAAACCACTTGGGAACTAGTTCCTAGGGTGGTGCCACCTTGGTTCAGCACTGTTGAATGGGCCTTGAATCTGGCCCAGTTCAGTCCAATTAAGGCCCAATTGGCTCCTACTAGGGTTGATTAGGATTATCACCTAATCTTAATCTTAATTACATACTAACTACAAAATTAAAAATATATTTTAAGCAAATTATAAACCAGCAATGTTGAGTCTTCTTTTAGTGAGCTTTTGATGAACTTCCGGTAGACTTTCGACACACCCTCAGATATCTTCCAGCGGACTCCTAGCAGGCTTCCGGACTTTATGGTGAGTTCGATGAATCTTCTAGCAAGCTTCCGAACTTTCTCGGTGAGCTCTGCAAACCTCCGACAAACTTCCGAAACCTTCGGTAAGTCCCTGATCCATTCTTGGCCAGTTCCGACAGTACTTCCAACGATCCTTCAGACTTCTGTCGGACTCTCGAACTCCTAACGTACTTGACTCTGACAATTTACTTTATGTCTTCATTGCTATCATAGTTAATCCTGCACACTTATCTTAATAATATAGATTAGATCAAATAACCTATCGATTGACTTCATTATCAAAATTCGAGATTCAACAATCTTCCTCTTTTTGATGATGATAATCAATTGATGATGGAGTTAACCTTAACTCCCCATATCTATATACCATATTTTGAGATAGGAAATATTTAAATTCAATCTTCTTGAATTCAAGTCGAAACCGATAAGTTGTATTCATTGAACTTATCATCATGCTCAACAAGTATGAACTTTCATCCATAAATATGAAACTTTATATTTTTTTCAATTGAAAATTACACCCATTTTTGAGTTCAATATCGAATGATGATAGACATTTATCACTTCGACAAATGATACCAATTATAATATTAAAATATAATAAGGATTAAATGATATCAATACACAAATGCAAGGTATGATATCATTTTTATGGTACATCATGATAACTTATCATATTAATGAAAGATACCAAATTTAAACATGATATGATAACGATCTTTGAAGAATTTACATGTGATACATGATATGAAGCATTTGTGATGCATGTGATACATTCCAATATGATTACGATACGCTGTATATTATCGTGATATATTATGATGCTTTTAAGAATGATACTCAATTTTCGAAACAAAGCATGGCAAATGCGATTATATTGCAATACGATACATATAAGACATTTATTATTCCATCAAGTCATTACAATTCAATATGATACGATACATTTATCAAGTCATCAATTCATTTTGTCGCATTCATCTTAATATGATACATACAAGGCATTTATCAAGTCATCAATTCATTTTGCCACATTCTTCTCCCCCTTTGTCATCAACAAAAAGGAAGTGGGCCTTAATGCCAAATATTATGATTAGAGTTTTTGAAAAATAACAAAAAGAGAAGGATAGATCCAAAAAAGTGATTCATTCATTCTTATTTAAAATTCATATCTATGAAATCATAAGATAGATCATCAAAGCCAAAATTCATAAGAATTCCTAAGAGCACATGAAAGATTCATATATGAAAGATTAAGAGTTTCTTCTCTATAATTCTTAAAGCATAAAAGTAAATCATTCAAGTATTATAAAGCTTACAAGAATCATTTCTACCAAATGAAATTAGTGATGTAGAAAAGAGATCATTTGAACATAAAATTCATAAAACCCATGATATATTTATTCAAGAAAGATTGAGATGAAAAGTTCAAGAGATAATTTGATTGAAAATTCAATCATAAAATCATAGAGTTAAAAGATAGATCATTGAAGCCAAGACATTCATCAAACATATCCTCAAGAAAAATTCGTGAGAAAGTGAGATCACTTAAGTTCAAAATTCACGAATGAGTCATGATAATGTTTTCATACTTTAAAAGTTCAACTTGGCATTTCTATAAGAATTTATGGGGTGATAAATAAACAATCAAGTCATAAAAGCTCAAGTCATAGAAATTAGTATAAGAGTTAACAGTTCAACAAATTCGCATGAATGAAGTCCGAAGGGAGTATTTAAGTAATAAAAATTTGAGAGCTTCTTTTTTATGCAAAGTTCATGACATTAATATATTTATAGTTCCATGTGTCATGAAGACAATTTTTAAACATCAAATGATACGAAAGTATGGACAAAATAAATCATGAAAACCATTTATTCATGCTAATAGAGGTAGAGAGAGTACAAAATTGATAGAATCAATTTTACCAAGTCATTAAAAGGGTATGATATTAATTAAAAATCATCAACGAAGATTCATGTACATGATGCTAAAAATCATTAATAAAAAAAGGAGTATCAATTGCATGATCGAAGGAAGATAAAAATGAGAGCTCCATTCAAAATATATGATATCTAAAAGATGTCATTCGAAATCCAAAAGGATAATATCAAGATGAGTTCATGAAAACTGAAGTAGAAAAATTTCGGAAAAGAAACATACAACAACTTCATGTATTAGGACCAACACATATGGAACTTTAAAGTGTGCCAAAATAACATAGAGATTTACAAAATGAGAGTAAAGAGCTCCATTATAGCTTATGAAGTTCATTATAGAGTTTTTACAACTATTCTTCGTGTGGAATACCAAAGTACATATACAAGTGATCTAAATTCCAATTCATCTGACGTACTTCATTTATGATTTTAACTTGCTGTGATTTGATTTGATTTATCTCTATTATGATCAGATCTTCAAAAGATAGAGCAGGAGTTGGTTCTGACGGTGCTGCACTAAAGGGACTAGGAAGAGGAGTTCATTACCCCTAAATACTGGTGTTTCAGGTTCTTCTACTGGAGGGGGAGCTGGATCGGTCCTTCTAGGCTGTCTAGTCCATATACCATTCATAAATATGTACTTTAATCTCTTAAGTAGGTTTTTGTTTATGGTGTTGTATCTATTCACTTTTATTATCTCTTTGTCAGGTGGTCTTTCACTAAGTCAAAAAGAGTTCTGACAAGTATGACTCACGGCCAGCTCGATATTGGGCCTAAAAGGTCACACACATATGGTAGGTGTTGCGACAAGTAGAGGTTCGGATATGAGATATCCGTTGAACCCCCTATCTTATTAGATATCCAATAAGCCTTTGAATTATTGAATCCTAAGATGAGATCCAATAATTGCTAATAAGAGATTATTGGGTAAAGACCCACTAATCCAAGGGGCTTAGGTAATTGGATAGAGATCCAATACCCAACAGGGCAAGATCCATTAGGGTTTACAGGGGACCCCTATAAATAGGAGGGAACCAAAGCTCTATAAGTTGAATATCGGATTTTGATGATGAAGTCAATTGATGAAATATTTGTTCTGATCTATATTGTCGAGATAAGTGTGCAGGATTAACTACGATGGGATGAAAACATAAAGTGATTTACCGAGGTCAAGTCTGTCGGGAGTTCAAGAGTTCACCGGAAGTCCGAAGGATCATCGGAAGTATTGCTGGAACCAACCGAGATCGAATCAGGGACTTACCAAAGTTTTTGGAAGTTTGTCGCAAAGATCGTCGGAGGTTCACGGAGTTTACTAAGAAGGTTCAGAAGCTTGCCGAAGACTCGTTGAGCTCACCATACAATCCGGGAGCATGTTGGGAGTCCATTGGAAGAAATCCGTGAAAGGATCTAAAAGGCACTAAGAGGGGGGGGGGGTGAATTAGTGCAGCGGATTAAAATTCGTACTCTTGAAACCGATTTTGCAAAAACACAAGTTTGTAGAAAGATTTCAATTTGGCGAAAGAGAACTTGAAAGTAATTACTTGCGTAAAGGAAATAACTATGAACTAAACAACTTGCAGCCAAGTAATGAAATGATTCAAGAATGTAAACACTCACACATTTATGGACACAATGATGTATAGTGGTTCGGTCAAATGACCTACATCCACTCTTGAAGCCTTTACGATGAGGCTCCTCTCTTTCACTAGCAAATCCTTTAAAGGGGAAGGACCAAATACCCCTTTTACAACCCTTTACAAGAAGTTCACACTTATATAAGATCTCTCAAGAAGAAGAAGAAGGTGAACACTTAGCAAAAACAAGACTTTTCAAGACTCTTCAAAAGCTCAAGACTTAGAATTTTTTGCTCAAAAGGGTACCCTTTCAGCTGAGAAAGGGGGGGTATTTATAGATCCAAAGTGGATTCAAAATTGGGCTCCAAATTTGAAATCAATTTGGAGGGTGGTCGTATGGTGCAGGCGCTCCACCATCGTGATTGGCGGTTCATCGCCGCCCCATCAGTTCCCGTCATTGTCTGCGTCAGGGCGGTGCTACCGCCCTAGACAGGCGGTTCCATCGCCCGCATGTGTATGTGGGTGGTGCTACTGCCCACCAGCGGTGCCACCGCCAGCCGGGCGGTGACTCATTCGATTCTGTGACAAAGCCGAATGGGTCCTGTTTAATCCCCAACTTGGCTCAGTAGAGGCCCGGTTGGCCCCTACTGAATTTAGGCAGGATTTTTTTCTTAAATCCTTGCTCTACTCATGTGCAAACTACGAACCTAAAACATAACTCAACATGATTTGATCCGACACTCTTCAAGTCAACTTCCGGCGAGCTTTACGGCGAGATTCCGGCAAGCTTCCGATGCTTCCCTCGGATTGCTTCCAGTGGACTCCCAGCATACTTCGGATTGTATGGCGAGCTCAACGAGTCTTCGGCTAGCTTCCGAATCTTCCCGGTAAGTTCCGCGAACCTTCGACGATCTTTGAGATGAACTTTCGAAAACTTCGGCAAGTCCCTCATTCGATCTTGGATGGTTCCGGCAACACTTCCGAAAATCTCTCGGACTTTCGATGAACTCTTGAACCCCCAACGGACTTGACCTCGGTAAATCACTTTATGTTTTCTTCCCATCGTAGTTATTCCTACACATTTATCTCGACAAAGTAGATTAAAACAAATACTTCACCAATTGACTTCATCATCAAAATCCGAGATTCAATAATCTCCCCCTTTTTGATGATGATAATCAATTGGTGATGGAGTTACTCTTAACTTCCCCTATCTATATGCCATAAAGAAAAATTGCTTGAATTCAATTTTTAAATTGAACACAATAAATTTATCTTCATGATGACAAAGTTGATGTTGATCAATAAGGTGTCAAATATGTATCAAAGATATCAATGAAGTATAGATAATTAAAAACATAATATCAAGAATCTAAATAAGCATTTTAACTTGCAATAACTTGTAAAGCGTGGAAAATGCATATAACTGTCAACATATGGCAATACACATATTATTTCTCCCCCTTTGTCATCAACAAAAAAGAAATGAGGGATTCATATGTAACAATAAAGGATGGCCGAAAAATATCACAAAGGTGGAATAGGAAATCAATCAGAAAGCCGAAAATCATTTCACAGAGGCCAAGAAGATGTAATGAAGATAATACAACATATATGTCAAGATGTAATGAAGATAATACAACATATATGTCAACATACAACACAAGTTTACATCGCTCAAAAGAAATACAGCAAGCTACTCCTCCTGAGGAATGCCAAGATGCTTATACATGTGATCGATCTTTAGATTCATCTTCCGCATTTCCTTCAAAATTTCAATTTGCTGTAGTTTTACTTCATTTAACTCTCTCATGATCGATCATCGTAAGATGGAGCAAAAATGTCACCGATGTAGCCGCAACAAAAGGATCAGAGAAGGAGATTCATTTCCTAAGGACCGGTGTTTCAGGATGGTCATCGTGGGGGAGGTATATCACATCTCCTAGGTTGTCTAACCCCTATTCCATGCTCGAATGTACACCTAAGTCGCTAAGTAGTTTAACGTCAATGATATTAAATCTATCCACTTGTATTGCTTCTTCATCCGTGGAATGCAAATATTATGGGCATGCAATAGTTTAGTTATTAAACCTCCATATGGTAACATTGATCCTTTAGAAAGGACTCTATCATGTGTTGCCGAATTAGGTAACCAAAACAAAAATGTTGTCCGGTCATGATCCAATATAAGGTACCTAACTCGTTGAAACCGATCTCATCATGATGAAACTGTTTAGGAATGACAATGCTCACTAGAATGTGATGCAAAATTTTAGAGTTAAAAGGTAGTAAATGTTCACAACTCTTAGGGATTATACCTAAATTTGGGTTGGCAAACACAGTTTCTAAAGCTTCAGAGTGGGTGGCACCAACTGTGTCCATATCCCATTTTCCTCTAAAATAGCACCCTAGCTCTTTTTCAACAATTCCAATTAATGAGCATATAGTATTATCACATATTTGGATCTCATTACCTAGAAGATAAGTTGACAAGCCATCATCATTCACAGTTAAATTAGCATAGAATAATTTAACTAAGCGTGGATAAATAGGTTCAATAATTTGCAAAATGGGTAAGGCCTCTAAGTCTGCAAACCACATGATAGGTTCTAGGTTCCCTAATTGATTCAAATCAACATATTTTCCTTTATGAATGGGTCTAGAACCAAGTTCAGAAAATCTAAGGGAAGCTTCTTGTGATTTAAACAAGGATTGGTCAAATGAATCTACCTCCATCCTTTTTCCTTTGTCTCTTGATGTTCTTTTAGGAGCCATTTCTATTTAAGATTGATCAATAATCAATTGAAGAAAGGAATTAAACTAGACAAGAAAAGGAAAGAGAAATAATTCTGTTTTTACCTTAGATTGTTCCTTTGAGATGTAGGAAGCTTGAATCAAAGTAAGATCTCCTTCTTAGGGAAGAAATGATACCAAAATGATGCTTGGGAGGGTTTAGAGAAGTGTAGAGAGGTGGGTCTGTTCTGGCCGTCCTAAGTCACCCCTTATAAAGGGTGTTCGGGCGTACTACTGCCAAAGAGTGTTCCACTCACCGACTACCCAAAGTGGTGCCACACTGATCCCATGGCATACTGTCGATAGCACAAAAATCTGTATTTCACCAATTTTTTTTAAAAAAAATGGTCTTAGAGATGGGATGAAGTCAAAAAGAATTTGATGAAAATGAATCCAAAAAAAAAAATCAAAAAGTGTGGAATCAAATCGATGAAAACCATAATTTCAAGGAAAGATATCATCAAATAGAGCTTACTTATTTGGATAGTTTAACATGCCTGATTCCCTTCTAATAAAATCAAATTGTTCCTCATTTAAAGGTTTCAGAAAATGTCCGCTAATTGATGATTTGTATCAACAAATTCAAGGGTGACATCTCTACTACTTACATGATCACGTATAAAATGATGCCTAATGTCAATGTGCTTAGTTCGAGAGTGTTGAATCGATTTTTAGTTAGACAAATAGCACTCGTGTTATCACATTTTATAGGATATTTTTTAAGTAGATTCCATAGTCTTCTAGTGTATTTTTCATCCAGATAACTTGCACAAAGATGCACTTGCAGCATATTCAAATTTTCCTGCCGTAGATAGTGCAATCGAATTTTGTTTCTTGGAAGTCCAAGAAACAAGTGCATGTCCTAGAAATTGACATGTTCCGAATGTGCTTTTTCTATCTATTTTACATCCACCAAAATCCGCATCTGCATAAGCTTTCAAATCAAAATTATCAGATTTTGGATACCATAATCCAAGATTAGGGTCCCTTTAAGATATCTAAGAATCCTCTGACAAATTTCAAGTGAGATAGCTTAGGATTAGCTTGAATCTTGCACATAGCCCTACACCTAACGAACATGATGTCGTGTCCGGTTGCAAAGTGAGATAAAGCAAGCTACCTATCATGCCCCTATAAGTTTTTTGATCAAAACTTTCTCCATTTTCATCCATATCTAATTTAACGGAGGTGCTCATAGGAGTGCTAATATATTTTGATCCATCCATGTTAAATCGTTTTAATAATTCCAATGTGTATTTTGATTGATTTAGAAATATACCATCACTTAGTTACTTGATTTGTAGTCCTAAAACGAAATTTAGTTCTCCCATTAGGCTCATCTCAAATTCATCACTCATATCCTTAGCAAATAATTCACATAGTGATTTATTACAAGACCCAAAAATAATATCATCAACATAAATTTGAACAATAAGAAAATTGTTTTCAAAATGTTTAATAAACAATGTAGTATCAACCTTGCCTTTAGTGA
The DNA here is from genome assembly GCA_023547065.1 of Musa troglodytarum. Taxonomy (NCBI): domain Eukaryota; kingdom Viridiplantae; phylum Streptophyta; class Magnoliopsida; order Zingiberales; family Musaceae; genus Musa; species Musa troglodytarum. The sequence continues at coordinate 29,874,219 of CP097508.1, forward strand.
AATCATTTGAAATTAAAAAAGAACTAAGCTCTCTCATACCAAGCCCTAGGGCTTGTTTTAGACCATAGAGCTTTAGTTAGCTTAAACACATGGTTAGGAAATAGAGAGTTTTCAAATCCGTGGTTGTTCGACATACACTTCTTCGGAAATAAAACCATTTAAGAATGCACTTTTGACATCCATTTGAAATAATTTGAAATCTTTACTACTAGCATAGGCAAGGAGCATCCTAATGGCTTCCAATCTTGCCACCGAGCGAAGGTCTCTTCATAATCGATACCTTCTTCTTGGTTGAAACCTTTGGCCACTAGTCTAGCCTTGTTTCTAACCATGATACCATATTCATCTTGCTTGTTTCTAAAGACCCACTTAGTACCAATAACTAAGTGGTCATTAGGTCTAGGAACAAGCTTCCATACCTCATTCCTCTCAAATTGATTCAATTCTTCTTGCATTGCGATAACCCAAGATTCATCTTTCAGGGCATCAACAAAGCATTTTGGTTCAACTTGAGAAAGAAAAGCGGTATGGGCACAAAAATCTTTGAAAGAAGAGCGAGTTTGAAAATCTTTCGATGCATCTCCTATAATTAACTCCTTGGGATGAGCATCTACATACTTCCATTCCTTGGGTAAGGAAGTTTGGGAAGAAGATGCATCCAAGTTGTCATTTTGAGGAGAGGGTTCATTCAAATTCAAATTATCAAGACCAAAATCATCATCAAAATCTTTCTTCTTAAATTGAAAATTTCATTAAAAACCACATGAATAGATTCTTCTATAAGTAAGGTTCTTTGTTGAAAACACGAAAAGCCTTAGAAACCGAAGAATAACCAAGAAATATGCCTTCATTGGATTTTGCATCGAATTTTCCTAAGGCATCCTTTTCATTTAAAATAAAGCATTTACAACCAAAAACTTTAAAATAAGAAACATTGGGTTTTTTATCATTCCATAATTCATATGGAGTTTTAGATAGGGATGGTCTCACTAGAACTCTATTCATAACATAGCAAGTCGTATTCACTTACTTCGCCCAAAAATATTTTGGTAAATTATATTCATTTAACATGGTTCTAGCCATTTCTTGCAAACTTCTATTTTTCCTTTCCACTACTCCATTTTGTTGTGGATTTCTGAGTAGAGAAGTTGTGATTGTATCCGTTATTTCACAAAAATTTTGGAAGTTATGATTTTGAAATTCACCTCCATGATCACTTCGAATTGATGAAATCATAAAGCCTTTTTCATTTTGAGTGAGTTTACAAAATTTAGAGAAACATTTGAAACAATCACTTTTATGAGCCAAGAAATAGGTCCAAGTGTATCTACTATAGTCATCCACAATTACAAAGGCATATTTGCTACCTCCTAGGCTTGTTATGTCAATTGGTCCAAATAAGTCCAAATGGATCAATTGCAATGGTCTAGTGGTGCTAATTTGATTTTTTGATTTGAAACTAGTCTTTATTTGTTTTCCTAGTTGACATGCATCACATACCTTATCCTTAACAAATTTCGTGTTTGGGATACTCTTACTAAATCTCTAGATGAAATCTTAGAGATTAGTTTCATGCTTGCATGGCCTAATCTCCTATGCCAAAGCCAAGCATCATCATTCAAAACCGAAAAGCACATTTCATTACTTAATTTATCAATATTTATGGTGTAGACATTGTTTTGTTTTAAAGCAATCATGGATATGTTGTTGTTGGGTTTTTCAATAATGCAAACATTAGATTCAAATCTAACAACATAACCTTTATCACATAGTTGACTAATACTTAAAAGATTATGTTTTAAACCATCAACTAGTAACACATCATCAATTGAAAACTCGATTTGTTACCTATGGTTCCTTGCCAATGATTTTACCCTTGTTGTTGTCTCCGAAGGTGACATATCCTTCTTCTTTGCTAGAGAGCATAGAGAAATGAGATGGATCTCCGGTCATGTGCCTTGAGCATCCACTATCAAGATACCATTTCTTGCTCCTAGCTTGTGAGTTTGTCTACAAAAGAGGATGGTTTTTAGGTACCCATTTGATTTTAGGTGCCTTACAAATGATCTACTTACTTTGTAATTTATCATTGAATTGTTTATGGTTCCTTTAGGAACCCATATCAATTTTTGTGGATTAATTTTCTTGAATGGACATTTGTAGGCAACATGTCCTGTTTTGCCACAAAAATTACATTTCAAATGAGGTGATACATGCAATGTAGGCCCTTTAACGAAGGTGGTGGGATTTTGGTGAGAACCTCTCACAAACTGATACCACTTCTATTTCCGACGAGACCTTTGTTAGCAAGAATCATGTCTAAGCCCTTGCTACCGACCTTAAACTTGTTTAGGGTCTCTTTGAGTAGCAAGTTCTCCCTCTTTGTTGCATCTAAGTCTTCACACTTAGAGCATGGGGGTAGAGAAGGGTTTTGAAGACTATTGAACTTACTTTGTAATAAAGCATGCTCTTTCTTAAGCAAATTGAACTTCTTACTAATAGTTCTACATTCATCAAATAACTCATGAAAAGCCATAGAAAGTTCATCGAAAGATAATTCTTCATAAAGTAACTCACTAACCTCTTCTCCTAATGCCATTAGTGCGAAGTTTATCTCCTCTTTATTGCTAGCTTCTTCAACCCTGAGTCACTTGAATCATCCCACGTGGCCTTCAAGGCTTTTTTCTTCTTGAATTGCTTCTTCTTGGCTTGAGGGCATTCATTCTCTGAAGTGTCCCGCTTCTTGCATTCGAGTAAAATGACTTGGTCCTTTTGTGTTCAAATTTGCTTTTGTGTCATTTTTAAATTTGTTCTTTCTTATAAATTTCTTAAACTTTCGAGTTAGAAGTGCAATGTCATTGTCACTGTCCTCATCACTTAATGTTCCTTTCAAGTGGTCTTCTTGTGTTCTAAGTGCCATATCCTTTCTGTTCTTTGGAAGGGGGTTCTCAAGCTCTTCATGAGCATGGCACATCATCTCGTAGGTCATTAGATATCTAATAAGTTCTTCAAGTGGAAATACTTTAAGATCCTTGGCCTCTTGAATGGCCGTGACCTTTGGATCCCAACACTTTGGAAGGGATCTTAAAATTTTAGCTACCAATTCAAAATTAGAAAAACCTTTACCAAGAGCTTTAAGTCCATTGATGACATCCGTAAAGCGTGTACATGTCTCCAATGGACTCATTTGGTTTCATCCAAAAGTTCATAAGAATGCACAAGAATGTTGATTTTGGACTCTTTCACTACTAGTGCCTTCATGAGTGATTTCAAGAGTGCGCCAAATATCAAATGCCGATTCACAAATAGAAACCCGATTAAACTCATTCTTAGCACAAAATAAGGCATTCATAGCCTTTGAATTGAGAGCAAAAATCTTCTTCTCCGACTCATTCCATTCACTCATCGGAAGAGAAGATTTTGCAAAGCCATTTTCAACAATGTTCCAAAGTTCGAAGTCCATGGAAATGAGAAAAATCCTCATACGAGTCTTCCAATACATATAATCCGACCCATTAAACATAGGCGGACGAGTAATGGAAAGACCCTTTTGTATACCGGAGTAGGCCATCTCTCTTGGGTTTTAAACCAATATGAGAGCAAACCTTGCTCTGATACCAATTGAAAGGATCTAAAAGGCACTAAGAGGGGGGGGGGTGAATTAGTGCAGTGGATTAAAATTCGTACTCTAGAAACCAATTTTACAAAAACATAAGTTCGTAGGAAGATTTCGATTTGGCGAAAGAGAACTTGAAAGTAATTACTTGCGTAAAGGAAATAACTATGAACTAAACAACTTGTAGCCAAGTAATGAAATGATTCAAGAATATAAACACTCATACATTTATGGACACAATGATGTATAGTGGTTCGGTCAAATGACCTACATCCACTCTCGAAGCCTTTATGATGAGGCTCCTCTCTTCCACTAGCAAATCCTTTGAAGGGAAAGGACCAAATACCCCTTTTACAACCCTTTACAAGAAGTTCACACTTGTACAAGATCTCTCAAGAAGAAAAAGAAGGTGAACACTTAGCAAAAATAAGACTTTTCAAGACTCTTCAAAAGCTCAAGACTTAGAATTTTTTGCTCAAAAGGGTGCCCTTTCAGCTGAGAAAGGGGGGGGGGGTATTTATAGATCCAAAGTGGATTCAAAATTGGGCTCCAAATTTGAAATCAATAGCGTTCCACCGCTCGTTTCACGCATGGCGGTGTGCACGCTTCGCATGGCGGTTCCACCGCCGTCGGTGCACAAGGCGTGCTAGCCAGCCAGCGTGCCACCGCCTGTGCTGGGCAGTTCAACCGCCTATCCCATTCAGACAAAGCCGAATGGGCCTTGTTTAATCCCCAACTTGGCTCAGTAGAAGCTCGATTGGCCCCTACTGAATTTAGGTAGGATTTTTTTTCTTAAATCCTTGCTCTACTCATATGTAAACTACGAACCTAAAACATAACTCAACATGATTTGATCCGACACTCTTCAAGTCAACTTCCGGCGAGCTTTACGGTAAGATTCCGACAAGCTTCCAATGCTTCCCTCGGATTGCTTCCAGTGGACTCCCAGCATACTTCGGATTATATGGTGAGCTCAACGAGTCTTCGGCTAGCTTCTGAATCTTCCCGGTAAGTTCCGCGAACCTTCGACGATCTTTGAGATGAACTTTCGAAAACTTCGGCAAGTCCCTCATTCGATCTTGGATGGTTCCGGCAACACTTCAGAAAATCTCTCGGACTTCCAATGAACTCTTGAACCCCCAACGGACTTGACCTCGGTAAATCACTTTATGTTTTCTTCCCATCATAGTTATTCCTGTACATTTATCTCAACAAAGTAGATTAGAACAAATACTTCACCAATTGACTTCATCATCAAAATCCGAGATTTAACAATCTGAAGGAAATGTCGGAAGTCCACCGAAATCTTTGAGAGCTCATCGAAAGTAGACTTGAAGAATGTTGGTTTAAATCACTTAGAATTATGTTTCAATTTCGTAGTTGGCACATAATTAGGGTAAGGATTTGGAAATAATCATGTTTAAACCTAGTAGGGGCCAATCAGGCTCTTATTGGGTCAATTTAGTTCTCAAACAAGGCCCATTCAGCTTTGCTGAATAGGCTAGGCAGTTCAATCGCCTGTGCTGGGTGGTGGAACCACCTAGTGGCCGAAAGCTGGGCAGTTGAACCGCCCAGCCAAGGGCGGTTGAATCGCCCAGCACCAGAATGCATGGGCGATTGAACTGCTACCTTGGGCGATTGAACCACCCTGTATACTGTCAGTCTAACTACTGACAGGCGGTTGAACCACCACTGACAAGCGGTTGAACCGCCAGCACCGGGAAACCCAAACAGAATTCAAATTTAGAGCTCAAATTTGAATCCTCTTGGGGTCTATAAATACTCCTCCTTTCTCAGTAGAAAGAGCACCCTTTTGAGAGTTAGAAATTTAGCAAAAGCTTTGGCAAAGCCTTATTTTTTGATAGCTTGTGTTCACCTCCTTCTTTCTCTTTGAAAAATCTGTAAGAGTGTGAACTTCTTGTAAAAGGGTTATAAGAGGGGTGTTTGGTCCTTCCCCTTCAAAAGGATTTGCTAGTGGAAGTTAGGAGCCTCATCGAAGAAGGCTTCGAAAGTGGATGTAGGTCACTTGACCGAACCACTATACATTGTAGCGTTCTTGAATGTGTGAGTGTTTAAATTTCTGAATCATTCATTTACTTGATTGCAAATCATTCAGTTTCTTTTTCTTTTACTCAAGCAACTTCAACCAAGTCATGTTTCGTCGAATCAAAATTTTCATACGAACTAGCTATTTACAAAATCAGTTTCAAACTTACGATTTTAATCCACTGCATTAATTCACCCCCTCCCCTCTTAGTGCCTCTTCGATCCTAACAATTGGTATCAGAGCAAGGTTCACTCTCATATTTGGTTTAAAATCCAAGAGAGATGGCATATTCCGCCATGCAAGAGGGTCATCCCATTATACGTCCACCTATGTTCAATGGGTCAGATTACATGTATTGGAAGACTCGTATGAGGATCTTTCTTATTTCCATGGATTTTGAGCTTTGGAGCATCATCGAAAATGGATTTCAAAAATCTTCTCTTCCGACGAGTGAATGGAATGAATCGGAGAAGAAGACTTTTGCTTTAAATGCAAAGGCTATGAATGCCTTGTTTTACGCTCTCGACAAAAATGAATTTAATTGCATTTCGATTTGTGAATCGGCTTTTGATATTTGGCGTACTCTTGAGATCACTCATGAAGGCATTAGCCGAGTGAAAGAGTCCAAAATCAACATTCTTGTGCATTCTTGAGCATAATTCTCTCCCTCTACTCCTATGCTCTAAGTGTAATCACTTAGAAGCAATCGAAAAGGAGAACTTGCTACTCAAAGAGACCCTAAACAAGTTTAAGGTCGGTAGCAAGAGCTTAGACATGATCATTGCAAACAAGGGTCACGTCAGAAATAGATGTGGAATTGGATTCATGAGTGGATCTCATCGAACTTAAACCACCTTCATTAAAGGGCCAACATTATATATATCCTCTCATTTGAAATGTAATTTTTGTTGCAAATCCGGACATGTTGTTTACAAATGTTCATTTAAGAAAATTAGTCCACACAAATTGATATGGGTTCCTAAAAGAACTATAAATAATTCAATGTTAAATGACAAAGTTAGTATATCAATATTTGAGGCACCCAAAATCAAATGGGTACCTAAAAATTATTTTCTTTTGTAGATACATTCACCATCACAAGCTAGGAGTAAGAGATGGTATCTTGATAGTGGATGCTCAAGGCACATGACCGGAGATCCATCTCAATTCTCTATGCTCACTAGCAAAGAAGAAGGGTATGTCACCTTCGGAGACAACAACAAGGGTAAAATCATTGGCAAGGGAACCATAGGTAATAAATTAAGTTTTTAATAGATGATGTGTTATTAGTTGATGGACTAAAACATAATCTCTTGAGCATTAGTCAATTATGTGATAAAGGTTACATCGTGAGATTTGAATCTAATGCTTGCATCATTGAAAAACCAAACAACAACATATCCATGATTGCTTTAAAACAAAATAATGTCTACACCATTAGTATTGATGAACTAAGTAATGAAATGTGTTTTTCGATTTTGAATGATGATGCTTGGCTTTGGCATAGGAGATTAGGCCATACAAGCATGAAACTAATATCTAAGATTTCATCTAGAGAGTTAGTACGAGGGATTCCCAATATGAAGTTTGTCAAGGACAAAGTATGTGATGCGTGTCAACTAGGAAAACAAATAAAAACTAGTTTCAAACCAAAAAAATCAAATTAGCAACACTAGACCATTGCAATTGATCCATTTGGACTTATTTGGACCAATTGATATAATAAGCCTAGGAGGTAGCAAATATGCCTTTGTAATTGTGGATGACTATAGTAGATATACTTGGACCTATTTCTTGGCTCACAAAAGTGATTATTTTAAATGTTTCTCTAAATTTTGTAAACTTACTCAAAACGAAAAGGGTTTCATGATTTCATCGATTCGGAGTGATCACGGTGGTGAATTCCAAAACCATGACTTCCAAAATTTTTGTGAATCAAATGGGTATAACCACAACTTCTCTACTCCAAGGAATCCTCAACAAAATGGAGCAGTAGAAAGAAAGAATAGAAATTTATAAGAAATGATAAGAATCATATTAAATGAATATAATCTACCCAAATACTTTTGGGCCGAAGCCGTTAATACGGGGCTTGCTATGTCATGAATAGGGTTCTAGTAAGACCATCTCTATCCAAGGCCCCATATGAATTGTGGAATAATAAAAAACCTAATGTTTCTTACTTTAAAGTTTTTGTTTGCAAATACTTTATCTTGAATGAAAAGGATGATTTAGGAAAATTCGATGCTAAATCCGATGAAGGCATCTTTCTTGGTTACTCCTCTGTTTCTAAAGCTTTTTATGTTTTTAACAAAAGAACGTTAGTTATAGTAGAGTCTATTCATGTAGTTTTTAATGAAATTTCTGAATTTAAGAAAAAAAATTTTGATAATGATTTTGATTTTGATGGTTTGAATTTAAATACACCCTCTCCTCAAAATGGCAACTTGGATGCATCTTTTTCCCAAATTTCCTTACCCAAGAAATGGAAGTATGTTGATGCCCATCCCAAGGAGTTAATTATAGGAGACACATCGAAAGGGGTTTAAACTCGTTCTTCTCTTAAAAATTATTGTGCCCATGCCGCTTTTCTTTCTCAAATTGAACCTAAGTGCATTGACGATGTCTTGAAAGATGATTCTTGAGTTATCGCAATGCAAGAAGAATTGAATCAATTTGAAAGGAATGAGGTATGGAAGCTTGTTCCTAGACCTAGTGACCATTTAGTTATGGGTACTAAATGGGTCTTTAGAAACAAACAAGATGAATGCGGTATCATGGTTAGAAATAAAGCTAGACTAGTGGCCAAAGGTTTCAACCAAGAAGAAGGTATCGATTACGAAGAGACCTTCACTCCTGTGGCAAGATTAGAAGCCATTAGGATGCTCCTTGCCTATGCTAGTAGTAATAATTTTAAGCTTTTAAGTTTAAACTAACTAAGGCTCTCTATAGATTAAAGCTAGCCCTTAGGGCTTGGTATGAGAGGCTTAGTTCGTTCTTAATTTCAAATAATTTTACTAAAGACAAGGTTGATACTACATTATTTATTAAATATTTTAAAAATAATTTTCTTATTGTTCAAATTTATGTTGATGATATTATTTTCGGTTCTTCGAATGAATCACTATGTGAATCATTTACTAAGTGTATGAGTTATGAATTTGAAATGAGCCTAATGGGAGAATTAACTTTCTTCTTAGGATTACAAGTTAAACAACTTAGTAATGGTATATTTCTTAATCTAATAAAGTATACATTAGATTTGTTAAAACGATTTAACATGGATAGTTCAAAAGCCATCAACACTCCAATGAGTACTTCCACCAAGTTAGACTTGGATGAAAGTGGAGAAAATTTTGATCAAAAAATATATAGGGGAATGATAGATAGCTTACTTTACCTTATAGCAACTAGACCAGATATCATGTTTAGTGTAGGTCTATATGCAAGATTCTAAGCTAATCCTAAGTTATCTCATCTTAAAGCTGTTAAAAAAATCTTTAAGTATCTTAAATGAACTCCTAATCTAGGATTATGGTATCCAAAATCTGACAACTTTGATTTAAAAGCCTATGCAGATGCGGATTTTGGTGGATGTAGAATAGATAGAAAGAGCACATCTAGAACATGCCAATTTTTAGGACATGCACTTGTTTCTTGGACTTCTAAGAAACAAAATTCGATTACATTATCTACGGCGGAAGCCGAATACATAGCCGTAAGTGCATGTTGTGCACAAGTTGTTTGGATGAAAAATACCTTAGAAGACTATAGAATTTATTTAAAGAACATTCCTATAAAATATGATAATACAAGCGCTATTTGTCTAACCAAAAATCCAATTCAACACTCAAGAACTAAGCATATTGACATTAGGCATCACTTTATATAAGATCATGTCAATAATAATAATATCATTCTAGAATTTATTGATACAAAACACCAATTAGTGGATATCTTCACAAAACCCCTAAATGAAGAACAATTTGACTTCATTAGAAGAGAATTAGGCATGCTAAATTGTTCTAATACATGATGTTGTATGTTTCTTTTCCGAAATTTTTCAACTTCGGTTTTGATTGTATCATCTTAATATCACCTCTTCATTTTTGAATGACATCCTTACAATATCATCTTGGCATTGATGAATTTTTTTTTAGTTATGACTTTTGATGAAATGATTAAATTTTCAGTTTTATAGTTTCACATTGATATTATATTTTCACATTTTGATAACATCTTTATATCATGGAGCTCTCATTTTTATCTTTTGATCTTAATCTTGATGAAAGTTATCATGATGTTGTTTTCCTCATTCTTTAAATAGTGGTATTCTTAAATGTTCATTTTCGATTTTTATTCTTGTGCTAATCGGTATGATTCAAGGTTTTATGACTTTCTCCTCATGAATCACTACAAGAATATTTCATTCGTCGAAGTTTTTCCTTCAAAATTTTGATATTGATATATTTCATTCGTTGCAGTTTTATGAGTTTTGACATCTCATTATCATGAAGTTTACCTTGAAATATGAAATTCTTGATGAATGACTTTAATGATATAATCTTTCACAATTCTATGAATTCTCAATCAAAAAATGAGTCTTATATTCTTCATGTATAAATTTTTCATGAACATTTTTACACTCTAATGTTTTCTTTCGGATCTCATGAACATGAATAAAAATGGTTCAAACATTTTTCGGATTTCTCCATCAAGGATGACATATTTTGCATTATGTTCAACTCATTTATCATATGCTTGATAATTGACCACTCATTTTTTTTATAGTATAATACCTTGTGGTGGCTACTTCATCTCCTTTTTATTGATGACAAAGGAGGAGAAGAATGTGTAAATTGATGAGACATATGAAAATAACTTGATAAAATGTCTTGCATAGTATTAAGAAGATTGAATTCAAATGTTTTGAGATCAATATCATATCATTTTTTTTATTGATAAGCTAATATTTCATTTGATATCATGCCTTAATATTGAACACTATTTGTGATATCATTTGATCCTTGAATTAATATTTCTTGTCATTATGGGTGTAATACCTTGACATTGTTTAAAATATGAAGTTTTCGTATTTATGCTTAAGCTTGCTTATTAAGCTTGATGTTAAATGAAATTTATCAGTTTTTACTTTCTCATGATATGGCATATAGATAGGGGGAGTTAAGAGTAACTCCATCATCAATTGATTGTCATCATTAAAAAGAGGAAAATTGTTGAATCTCGGATTTTGATGATGAAATCAATTGATGAAATATTTGTTTTGATCTATATTGTCGAGATAAGTATGTAAGATTAACTACGATGGGATGAAAACATAAAGTGATTTACCGAGGTCAAGTCCGTTGGGAGTTCAAGAGTTCACTGGAAGTCCGAAGGATCGTCGGAAGTATTGCCGGAACCAACCGAGATCGAATCAAGGACTTACCAAAGTTTTCGAAAGTTCACTACAAAGATCGTTGGAGGTTCGCGGAGTTTATCGAGAAGGTTCGGAAGCTTGCCGAAGACTCATTGAGCTCGCCATACAATCCAGGAGCATGCTGGGAGTCTGTTGGAAGAAATCCGAAGGAAGTGTTGGAAGTCCACCGGAATCTTGGAGAGCTCGTCGGAAATAGACTTAAAGAATGTTGGTTTAAATCACTTAGAATTATGTTTTAATTTCATAGTTGGCACATAATTAGGGTAAGGATTTGGAAATAATCCTATTTAAACCTAGTAGGGGCCAACCGGGCTCTTATTGTGTCAATTTAGGCCTCAAACAGGGCCCCTGTGCTGGGCGGTGGTTCAACCACCTGTGCTGGGCGGTGGAATCACCCAGTGGCCGAAAGCTGGGGGGTTGAACCGCCCAGCTAGGGGTGCTTGAACCGCCCAGCACTAGAATGCATGGGCAGTTGAACCGCTGCCTTGGGCGATTGAACCGCCCTGTATACTGTTAGTCTAACTACTGACAGGTGGTTGAACCACCACTGATAGGCGGTTGAACTGTCAGCACTGGGAAACCCAAACAGAATTCAAATTTGGAGCTCAAATTTGAATCCTCTTGGGGTCTATAAATATCCCTCCTTTCTCAGCAGAAAGAGCACCCTTTTAAGAGTTAGAAATTTAGCAAAAGCTTTGGCAAAGCCTTATTTTTCGATAGCTTGTGTTCACCTCATTCTTTCTCTTTGAAAAATCTGTAAGAGTGTGAACTTTTTATAAAAGGGTTGTAAGAGGGGTGTTTGGTAGTGGAGGTTGGGAGCCTCATTGGAGAAGGTTTCGAAAGTGGATGTAGGTCACTTGACCGAACCACTATACATCGTGGCATTCTTGAATGTGTGATTGTTTAAATTTTTGAATCATTCCTTTACTTGGCTGCAAATGATTCAGTTTCTTTTACTTTTACTCAAGCAACTTCATCCAAGTCATCTTTCGTCGAATCAAAATTTTCACACAAACTAGCTATTTACAAAATCGGTTTCAAACTTACGAGTTTTAATCCGTTACACTAATTCACCCCCCCTAGTGCCTCTCCGATCCTAACAACTACTGGGACTATAGAATCGTTGTTTGACATGAGGTATCAATAACCATCCAGCATTCCGTAAGTAGATCAATCAGTGAACTCATTCTCCAATAAGCACATGTACTGTATCCTTAGTGTCTCCACAGGAGTAGCTATAAGACCAACTACCTCCATCATATAGACGGGTATATAGCACACTAGTCTATCCAGTTATCTCAATGTCCCTCTCAAGTAACCTATGACCGGGATTATTTAGGGTCTATGTTTAAAGGTGAATCGATCTCATTATCGTGATCTCATCACGATCCGATTCTCATTGCACAAATCCAAGGATATCACAATATACATCGAGATAATATAAGAAAATACCAATAATCATAAGCAAAGAGATTGATGCAGCATATTACAGGTGCCATCACTCACGTGATTGGCTTGTAGGGCACCTATAATTAACAAGGATTCCTACTTAAGACCCCTACTTCTAATCAACTCCTACTTCTAATTAAACTCCTTCTCTAATAGGACTCTTACTTCTAATAGGACTTCTTCTCTAAGAAGTAACCTTCAAACTAATCCTAACCTAGCCTGCCTCTTCACATCTTTAATAGGGGTTGGCTAGATTAGATTTACATGAATGCACTTAGGATTTACATGTTTGCCCCCTTTAATGAAACTGAATTAGGACTCTCCTAGATAGAGTCTTAACAGAATTAGGACTCTCCCAGCTAAAGTCCTAACACAGTGTAAACAAAAATTTTGTACATATTGGAAGCACATGCGGAACAATAAAACATATTTATGCCTTTATAAAATAATGTGATACAAACATATTCTTTTACAAATGTATTCAAATTTGAAAGAAAATAAAAGCAAGATCATACAAGATTTAAAGTAATAATATAAAGCATAATTAAAAGAAGGATTTTAGCTGAAATCAATTTCCAAAGGGATGAAACAATAATAGGCAACATCTACAAAAGCTTGATTTTGATAGAATTTGAAAGACACATTTCATGGATTATTTGGACAATCAATTATGCTGCAAAGTACTCAAGAAAGGTGACAATGGAAAGCTAAATCAATTACTTTTAGATAAAATAATTTTTATACAAATTGACATTTCTAATAATGAGTTACAAATGATTTGATAACCAAAGGCTTGGGAACAAAATCTTTGTTTTGCAGAATCTATAGGATTGAATTCAATAAAAGACTAGCTAAGTACTTGGGTAAAGGAGAGGAAAAACTGAATGATTTACAACTAAGTAAAGAAATGATTCAGAAATTTAAACACTCACACATTCAAGAACACGACAATGTGACCTACATCCACTTCCGAAGCCTTCTCCAATGAGGCTCCCAACTTCCACTTGCAAATCTTTTTGAAGGGGAAGGACCAAATACCCCTCTTACAACCCTTTTATAAGAAGTTCACACTTGTACAGATTTTTCAAAGAGAAAGAGGGAGGTGAACACTAGCTATTGAAAACAAGACTTTGCCAAAGCTTTTGCTCAATTTCTAACTCTAAAAAAGGTATACTTTCTGCTGAGAAAGGAGGGATATTTATAGACCCCAAGAGGATTCAAATTTGAGCTCTAAATTTGAATTCTGTTTGGGTTTCCCGGTGCTAGCGGTTCAACCGCCTATTAGTGGCGGTTCAACTACCTGTCAATAGTCAGACTAATAGTATACAGGGCGGTTTAACTGCCCAAGGCAGTGGTTCAATCGCCCAGCTTTCGGCCACTAGGCGATTCCACCACCCATCACAAGCGGTTGAACCGCCTGACCCATTCAACAAAGCTGAATGGGTCATGTTCTCGGCCCAAATCGGTCCAAATGAAGTCCGAATTGGCCCAAATTTGGTTTATATGATTAACACATAATCCTAAACCAAATTACGTACTAACTATAAATTTTAATGATATTTTCTAAGCTATTACAAAGTTCATAAGACAAGACTTCTTTCGATGAGCTTCCGACGAACTTCCGACGATCTTCCGACGAACCCGTGAAAACCATTTTACAGACTCTCGGCAAGCTCCTGAACTACACGATGATCTTGGCGAGTTCCAACGAGCTTCATTGGCAAGCTCCGATCTTTCTTTGCAAGCTCCGTGAACTTTCGACAAACCTTCTGATGAACTTCCAAAAACCCTTCGGTAAGCTCCCTACTCATTCTCGACCGGTTTTGGCAATACTCCCAACGAATCTTCGGACTTCCGCTGAACTCTCGAACTCCAATGATCTATCCCACTTGTCTTTCGGTACTTTGTTTCACTTTACGTATTTATTATCATCGTAGTTAATCCTGCGCACATAAACCAAAACTCTACTTCGATCTAGATAATTATTATAATGCGAATTGACATTCAGTTGTCCGGCATGTCATTAGCTTATCGGTGCTTCGTCTGATTCTTTGGTACATCGTCCTCTCTAGCGATCCATTGCCCAATCGATGGTTGACCTCTGCAACCCCGATATCCTTAGCACAACATACTCTTCTTGGCCCGATGCCCGACGTACGAAGCCTTCTGTCGATTGTCGACCGAACCTCCGGCTCGACATCCAATATCCAAACGTGATCACCTGGCATAAAGTTAATTCCTCTAGCATCAACTGTCTAATCCTGATCGATAGTAGACCTATGTAACTCAGAACATAATTAAATAATAAACCATAATCAATTAGTTTCATCATCAAAATCCAAGATTTAATAGTAGTGTATCTAGTTCTTAGACTTGAGACACTAAGAAAGTCCTGTATGAGTACTCCACTCTTTGATACCAGACTTATAGGTTTAGAAGTTCCAAATCTAGTACAACCAGTTATTGGGGGTGGTAGCCAACCGTATGAGAGCTATTAAGTGTCAATAGAGGATCATCCACTCTCGATATCATGATAGAAATATTCCAGTATTCTTGCTTAGGCAAATCCCTGGCCAGGGTCATTCAAATTGAGAGAGAGAGAGTTCTCTAGGAGAATCTGATTAGAGCGAGACTTGAGTGGAAACCATATGGGCCTGATAACACCATGCCCAATATACGGTCTCTCAGATATTAGATGGATGAGGGACTATAAGTACATAGTAACTGAGGGCAGATAGATCCAAAGGATTAGATTCCCTTGTATCGTCTAGGGACTATGGTGTAGTGGCCTAGTACGTCCGCAGTTGATAAGTCGAGTGAATTATTATAGAGATAATGATTCACTGAGGTTAAAGGAGTTCTGATATGTATGACTCACAGCTAGCCTGGATATTAGGCCTAGAGGGTCACACACATATGGTAAGTATTGCGACGAGTAGAGGTCCGAATATAAGATATCCGCCGGAGCCCTTATCTTATTGGATATCCAATAAGACCCTATATTATTGGATCCCATAGATGAGATCCAATAAGAGATGGATGATTGGGTAGAGACCCATTAATCTAAAAGGCTTGAGTAATTAGATGGATATCCAATACCCAATAGGGCAGGATCTATTAGGGTTTACAAGGGGCCTCTATAAATAAGAGGGAACCAAAGGCCCATAGGTTGAGGTTTTTTTTTGGTAGCCATCTTCTATTCTCCTCTCCTTAGAGTGGAGCATCGTTGTAGTCCTTGTCGTGTAGATATCACTAGAGAGGAGGACGCTTGACCTCCTTCATTCTCCCCTATGGATCTATAGGAACTCAGGGATATACAATCTCCCTAGGTACTATCGTTTCTTTTACACATGTTGTTTTTGAATTCATGGATTTATTTTTGACACACCGATCTTCGCACGATGAAAGAACCTTTTACGAAAATCTAAGGGGTTTTGTTTTCTGTTCTTCTACTGCACATGAGATGTCGCCCCATTGGATTTCTTAATAGTGGTATTAGAGTTAGGTTGTTCGTGCGAAGATCGGATTTTAACTACGTGTGTTGTGTTTTGGATAACTTTTGATGCCAAAATTATTGACGCAAAAGACGAGAGAGGGTAGCAACTATTGGTGCCCTCGCTGTTTGGCCAAGGCTGCTTGCAGCCATGGCCGTGCGCACAGGGGCCATCAGTGGCCGACGTTGGCCGCCAGGCAAGCAGTGCCTGTAGGTTGCCTACATAGGTGCCTTGCTGGTAAGGGGCGAGCGGCGCCCGCCAAGGCTACGGCACTCACAGGGGCGATTGCCGTCGCTCGCGGGTAGGGATGAACACCTGTCCTGCGAGAGCAATGCCACCCACAGGCAAGCAACCCACAAGGGCAGTGCTTGTGGTAGCCCACAAGGGGTAGTGCCTGCGGGCGTTGCGCCCACAGGTGATCGGCATTGCCCCGCGGGTGGCACTTGCATGAGCGGCACCCACCCGCGGTCGTAGCACAACGACAGGAATGGTGTAGAGGAGGGAATTAGAGTTTTTGATCAAAAGATAGTTTTGCCCCTAGGGATTTCAAAAATTCCAATTTTGTCTCTCTTGGCTGAATGACTAAAATACCCTTCTAAATTCAAAAAATCCCTAGTATATCCTTGTTTTCAGGAAAAATTATTAGTTAATTAAAATATTTAATTAACTATTATTATTTATCTAGTAGTCCTATATAATAACATATACATGTGATATATGATGTGGACAAATGATCATGGACTATATGATGTGATGTGTATATACACGTGATTATTATTATTGGGGCCTGTAAGCCTCTATTTTTCTTGTTTATTGTCAGACATGTATGCTTGTAATTATATTGTAAATACACAAGGAGGCGTAGCGGGAGTGTGGAAACGATAACGGGACCCACGAGGCCGAGATAATCTGATGCATGGAGATGCGTTGAGATACGGATGGAGCCGACGAAGCAAGATGGACGATCACAGGGCATGGATATGTCCATGATCATTTGGTGTGATTGCTCATGTGATGTGTGATTGGTTATACACCTACTAGATATGTATATATATTTACATGCGATGTAGATATATATATTAAATATGTATGTGTGTGACACATTATATTAGGAGACCAAATCAAAAATCCCCTTTCTCTATAATATTAAATCGATAAACGTGAGGCAATTAGATTGACCCACGTGGCCTTTTATTGTTATAGGTAGGAACCGATTTCCGGTGTATGTTGAGTTGGTCGAGTCCCTCGAAGCCATGGTGGTTCGGAGGCCAAACAGGATGGGAATCACAAGGAGTTGTGATCAGTAAGAGTTGCCTACCTTTTGGGCTTAGTATGATTAGTCGAGTCCCTCGAGGTTACACTAAGATGTTGATTGGATCTCGATCCCCACTAGAAGTCTACCAGAGACTTTCGTTTCACATGCTGAGGGTGTCGCATGACTCACTAGAAAAATAGTGGGAGCATGTCAAGATAGAATTCCATATCTTGATTATTTATATTTCTATAAAATCTATATGTTATTTATTTATGCTACATCTTTATTGTTTAAAAATATCACCATTAGACTCTCTATGTGGCATACTTGATGCCAACCACCTCATTGGCCCAAATTATATGAATTGGCTTCACAAGCTAAGAATCATTCTCATGATGGAGAAAATTACATATATCCTTAAAATAGTGATGCCTATGCCCAAGGAAAGGGGAAGTGAGGATGAGATTGCTCACTACGTGAAGTACGCAAATGACTCCAATCTTACTCAGTATGACATGTTGGGCTCCATGACTCTCGAGTTATAGAGACAACATAAAAGGATGGATGGCAGATTCATACTCGTGCATCTCCGCAAATTGTTTGAGGAATAGGGAAGAACTTAATGATATGAGATATCGAAGAGTCTTTTCCATACTAGGATGACTGAGAGGATACTGGTTCAAAACCATGTCCTTAAGATGATTGAGTAGATAGAGATACTCACAGGTCTAGGAATAGTCCTAGAGGATAACCTGTGTGTGGATCTTGTGCTTTAGTCCCTACTCGATTCTTTTTCATAGTTTTCTATGCTGATAAGACTATAAAGAAAAGGATGATAGAGAAGTCCCTTGAGAAGGGCAAAAGGCAAGGGTAGATCGGGTAAAGTAAAGGTTACTAAGAAGACCCGAAAGAGGATAAAAGCCAATGCTTCCATTGTGGCAAAGATAGGTATTGGAAGAGGAACTGCAAATAGTATATTGTAGAGAAGGCGAAACAGAAGCTTAGAGAAGCTTTAGATATGCATTCATGATTAGTCTCTATTTGTCAGACTCATATGATAACATATAGGTATTGGATATCGATAGAGTTTATCATATTTGTAATTCGTTGCAGGTTCTGGAAAAACCTAGGAAATTAATGAGAGGCAAGATGGACCTGAAGATGGGCAATAAAGCAAGAGTTGCTGCTATTGCTATTAGCAAGGTCTCTCTACATCTGCCTGGTGGAGCTACTATTATATTAGATGCATGCTATTTTGTTTCCTTTATTATCAAAAACCTTATTTCCATTTTATGTTTGACATCGAATGGTTATAAAGTAGTTTTTGAGAATAATAGTTGTTCAACTATTAAGAATGATAAGATCATCATGAAAGGAACATTGCATAATAGTTTGATTATGCTAGACACTACTCCACATATCATGAATGTAAGTGAGTCCAAGAGGAAATGAGATGAGGTGAATAGTGTAAACCTATGGCATTGTAGGTTAGGTCATATCTGTGAGGGAAAGATTCAAAAGTTATTGTTAGATGGATACCTAGATCCATTTGACTATGAGTCATATATGACTTGCGAACATTGCTTTCATGGAAAGATGACCAACTCTCCATTTAGTGGAACTGGAGAGAGAGCCACTGAGTTGTTGGTACTTATACATAGTGATGTATATGATCCCATGTCAACTCAGGTCATCAGTGGTTATTCCTACTTCATTATTTTTACTAATGATTTCTCTAGGTATGGACACGTGCACTTGATGAAGAACAAATTTAAAGCCTTTGAGAAATTCTGGGAGTATAAGAATGAAGTAGAGGTTCAGACTAGAAAGAGTATCAAGACTCTTCGATCAGATCGAGGAGGTGAGTACTTGAGTATAGAGTTCACCTAGTTCCTCAAGGACCAGGGGATTCTATCCCAATGGACACCTTTTATACACAGTAGCTTAATGGTGTATTAGAAAGGTGGAATCGCACACTGTTAGACATAGTGTGTTCTATGATGAGTTTCACCGACCTACCCATCTCATTCTGGGGATATGCCCTAGAGACCATAGATTACCTTCTGAACAGAGTTGCAACAAAGTCGGTAGTGTCTACACTTGAGATATAGAAAGGGAAGCCCGATCTTAAGGTTGTTAAGATTTAGGGCTGCCCTGCCCACGTTAAGAGACGCATACCCGATAAGTTGAAATCCAAGACGGAATGGTGCAAGTTCATGGGATACCCCAAGAAAACTTATGGGTATTATTTCTATCACCCTATCTTGTAGCTAAGAGAGTAGTGTTCCTTGAGAAGGAACATATTCTTAATGGAGATAGTAGGAGCATGATAGAGTTGAGCGAGATTAGAGAACCTAGCTCAAGCACCATTCCATAGCTAGAGTCTATTCAGGTACCTAGCATAAAAGTTTTAACTTTACGTAGGTGCGGTAGAGTATCTCATCCTCCAAAAACTATGTGGGACATATCAGAGGAGCAGATGTTGAGGATATTGATCCTCAAACCTACGAGGAGCCTATTACGAGTATAGACTCTAGGAAGTTGCAAGAAGCCATGAATTCAAAGATGGATTCCATATACTCCAACAAGGTTTAGAACCTGGTTGATGCACCTGAGGGTATCGTACCCATTGGCTACAAGTAGATCTTCAAGAAGAAGATCAGAGTAGATGGAAAGGTAGAGACCTATAAAGCAAGGCTAGTGGCTAAGGGGTATCGTCAAAGGCAAGATGTTGACTATGACGAAACTTTCTCACTCGTAGCAATGCTAAAATCCATTCGAATTCTATTAGCTATTATAGCACACTATGATTATAAGATTTGACAAATGGACGTCAAAACCACATTCCTCAATGGTAACCTCGAGGAGGAGGTGTTGTAATATATCTCATTTTTAAAATTTATGTAAGGATTTATTTTGAATCATTCATAATAACCTATTTGTAAAAGTCAAGGGCTTATTTGTAAAATTGGAGGACCTACTTGTAAATATAGAAATTTCAGGGTCTAAATTGTTAAGTTGAAAAAAATGGTAGTCTTATCCTATTGCCTCCCATGTACCTCTATTTCCCATGTGGTGCATCAGGAAATAGAGGAGAGGAAGGTGTGGTGCATCGGGGAAGAGAAGAGAAGAAGAAGAGAAGAAGGGAAGAAGAGAAGAAGAGGGAGAAGAGAGAGAAGAAGAAGAGAGAGGAAGGAGGTGGCTATAGTTAGGGCTGCGCACCTCTATTTCCCGTAGGAGGAAATAGAGGAGAAGTGGTGTGGTGTGTCGGGGAGGAGAAGGGAAGAAAAGAAGAAGAAGAGAAGGAGAAGAAGAAGAGAAGAGAAGGAGAGGAAGAAGAGGAGAGGAGGGGAAAAAGCCAGAGAAGGGGGCTACGCTCCTCTGCCTTATGCACAAGGAAGTGCATCGGTGGAGGAGGGGACAAAGAGGAAGAAGAGAAGAAGAGAAGGGGAAGGAGAGAAGAGAAGAAGAGATGAAGAAGAAGAAGAAGAGAGGAAAGAGGGTTGCGGTTGTGGCTATGACTGTGGCAGCTGCAGCTGGGAAAGAAGAAGAAATAGGGAAGAAGAGGAGGAGAAGAAAAAGAGGGAAAAGAGGAGGAAGGGAAGAGGAATGAGGGCTGCGGCTGCGGCTGCAACTGTGGATAAGTCAGTGACTACAACTATGGCTGGGAAAGAAGCAGAGGAAGGAAGAAAGGTTGTGGTTGCTATGTGGCATCTATGGTTGGAAAGAAAATGAAGAGGAAGGAAGCTGTGACTGTGGCAACTATAACTACGACAGCTATGGTTGGGTAAAAGAAAGGAAAAGCAGGTGACTATGACCTCCTATATTCTGCATGAGTTGTAGCTACAGAGAATGAAAGAAGATAGGTAAAGAAAATGACACAGGGAGAGGAGATAGAGGAAAGATAGAAGGATTTGGGCTTTCAATTTTATTGGATTGAAATATTCGAAAGAAAAGTGTTTCACTCCTTTCTACTATAATTCAAATCTTTGCTTTTGCCTTTGATATGAGAAATTTGAATTATTCTAGCCTTGAAATCTGCTATCTCTATTGTTTGGAATGTAAATGTTTGAATTTGGAAAATTATTAAGATTTTGACCCTTCTATTTTGTTTTGGCTATAAATCCCTGTACAGATTTCCAATTTAGGCAAAACTTATTTGATTTGAATATAGACTTGTAAACCTTTCTTTTGATAGCTTACTTGTTTAATTTGGAGTAAATTTACCTATCCAAACATTAAATTGAATCAACTCTATAAAATTTGTAAAATAGAGACTATAAGTTCAAACCTTTTGATGCTAAACTACCTATAACTCTCTATTGGAAACTTTGATTTATACGAAACTTGCTTTGTTGGAAATGTTTCATTCGCTCTTGATATGCTCCAGAACCATTCATATGTCACTGATATGTTCCGAAATGTTCTCTTTGCTCTTGATATGCTTCGAAACATTTCATACATCTTTGCTATATTCCGAAATATTTTATTTGCCCTTGATATGCTCCGAAACAGTTTATACATTATTGATATATTCCAAAATGTTTCATATGTTGTTGATATGCTCCAAAACATTTCATACATCATTGATATGCTCTGAAATATCCTGTACACCATTGATATGCTCTATATAATGTCCTATGTGTCATTTGATAAGCTCCGAAATATTATTTACATAATCTGATATGCTCCAATTACTCTCTGCTCCATTTGTTACGAATCAAATATGTTTTGAATGAAATGACATATGCGATTTTGTATCTAATGAGCTGATACCTAGGAATTCTTGTATTTCTGTCTTGTATTTTGATATCAAGTTTGTTTGATACTATCATTCCTTATTCTGGATATGTTTTCCCACTTGCTCAGCTTTATAGCTCACTCCGTTGTTATATAACCCTTTTTCAGGTTAGCTTATCACTCATTGAGATGTTTAAATTGAGCTAAGGTAGTGGAAAACTATTCAGATTGTGGTAAGTCTTTGTGGGTTGTTATGTTACTGTTGTATAAGTATGTTTTGTATGTAATAAAATATTGTCGATGAATCTAAATTGATGTATTATGTAAAAACTTTTAAAGACCTCGCAAGGTTAGAATTTTGGAATGTTGAGTTCAGGGTATGATGATATGAATTTATGGTAAATGGTTGGAGTTTTGATTGTATAAATTCTTATGCTTATGGAATTATAAGTGAGGTTGATATTTTGTTAAGTTGGTTTGGGTTCTTATAAAGATTTGTGTGGTGTGATATATGATTATAACTGCATAGGTGTTATGCATATGAATGATATTTGAATATTTCTCTGAATCCTCAAATGTCATTATAGATCCTGAGATTGGATTGTTATTAAAATTTTAATATTATGGATTTTAAGACAGGATCACACCTCCTAAATATCATAATTTGAGGGGGGGGGGCATGACAGGTTTATATAATACAACCTGAGGGATTCGTGTCCAAGGATAGTGTAGATATAGTGTGCAGGTTGCTTAGGTCCATCGTTAGAGAGGAGCATCTTTATAGTCCTTGTTGTGTGGATACCACTAGAGAGGAGGACGCTTGACCTCCTTCATCCTCCCTCATGGATCTACAGGAACTTAGGGATATACGATCTCCCTAGGTACTATTGTTTCTTTTACATAAGCAATTTTTGGATTCGTGGATTTATTTTTGATGCACCAATCTTCGCACGATGATGGGACCTTTTGTGAAAATCTAAGGGGTTTTATTTTCTGTTCTTCCATTGCGCATGAGATGTCACCCCCTTGGATTTCCCAATAGTTCTATTAGGAGTTGGGGTTTAGAAGCCCTATAAATAGTCATGTATTCACCCTCTTTTCATCATGAATAGATCATCCTTTTAGCAGCCTTTGAGTAATAACTTGGAGGAAGGAACTCCTATAGCGTTCTAAGGAGATCGATCCCCTAAAGAGATCAACCCCAAGCTTAGAATTCGTAAGGGTTCTAACACACTATCCTTTTTGTACTCTAGTGTTTTGTGGGATAATGTGAACCTTTGCTAGAAATGGTAAAGGGAGTTATGCTTAAAGCTTGCAATGCTCTGCTGACCCCCTATGACTTTACTCAAACGTGGGTGGATGGAGCTCCCAAACATGGGAGACTTATGTTTGGTGATTATCTAAAAATAGTTGAATCATATTATGTATGTGATCCCACTGTACCCTCTGTATTTTTGATATGATATCCAAGGCATTTCTTATGTGTTTATGTGTGCACTTTGGATAAGAATGAAATGAATGTAATGTCAAATATGACATTTGAGCTTCTGTTTTATATTTATTCTTTGATATGTTCCGAAATATTTCATTTGCCATCGATATGCTTTGAGAATATTTCATATGCCATTGATATGCTTTGAAACATTAGGTATGTCAATGATATGCTCTGAAATATCCTATACGTCATTGATATGCTCTGAAACATTTCATATGTCATTTATATGCTCTAATTATTCTTTGCTTCATTCGTTATGAATCAAATATGTTTCGATTGAAATGACATTTGTAATTCTGTATCTAATGAGATGATATCTATGAACTCTTGTATCCCTACTTTACATTGTGATACCAAGTTTGCTTGTAGCTATGCTCTCTCTTATTGAATCTTGGATTTTGATAATGAAGTCAATTGATAAGTTATTTTGATCTAATCTATATGTTGAGAAAAGTGTGCAGGATTAACTATGATAGTGATGAAGACATAAAGCAAAATGAAGTGCCGGAGTCAAGTACGATCGAATCGTTGAGAATTCGAGACTTCGCCGTGAGTTCGAAGATTCATTAGGAATGTTGCAAGAATTAGCTAAGAATAAGTTGGGAGCTTGACGAAGGGTTTGTCAGATGTTCATCGGAAAGACTAGTTGGAAGTTCACGGAGCTCGTCGAGAAAGATCGGAGCTTGCCAAAGAAGCTTGTTGGAACTCGCTAAGATCATCGTGAAGTCTAGGAGCCTATTGGGAGTCTGTTGGAAGATGTTTGAGAGTTCACCGAAAGTCCGTCAGAAGTTCGCCTAAAGAAGTCTTGACATGTCAGATTATGTTGTTTCTTATAAAATGTCTTTTATTTTGTAGTTAGCATGTAATTAGGGTTAAGATTGGGAGGTATCCCATTAACCCTAATTGGGGCCAACTGGGCCTGAGATTTAATTGGATTGGGCTGGATTCAAGGCCCATCTAGGTTGTTGAACCCTATCTAGCGGTGGCACCACTAGACTAAGGTGGTGGAACCGCTCAAGGACCACTTTTCTAAGAGCCTGGGCGGTGGTACCGTCAGTAGTTATTAACTACCAAGCGGTGGTACTGCCCCTCCATAGAACCCAAGGCTTTGCTCTGGTGATAGTACCACCAAACTGGGTAGTGGTACCATCCAGTGTCAAGGTCAACTAGTGGTGGTACTGCCAGTGACTGGTGGTGGTACCGTCAATGACAGGCGGTGGTATTGTCAACACTTGGAAATCCGGGATGGGACCTTTTTTAGCTTCAATTTTGAAGCCAATTGAGGCTATAAATATCCCTTACTTCTCAGTTGGCTTCGTACAATGAGAAGTGATAAGAACTAGATTGAAACTATAGTGAATTAGCTTTCAAAAGATTGAGTGTTCACCTCCACCTTGCTCCAAGTGTAAAATGTTTGTAAAAAGAGAGTGAGCCATTGTAAAGTTCTGTAAAACGGGGTGATTGATCTTTCTCCGTTAAGAAAGATCGATAGTGGAAGCCGATGACCTCATCAGAGGAGGTATTGGGAGTGGACGTAGGTCAATCGATCGAACCACTATAAAATTGCTATGTTCTTATCTTGGTGTGCCGATTTCCTTTATTGCATTTGATTATTTACTTGGCTATAATCTTTCAATCTCCCCTTCTCTACTCTCTTACGAACTTGCTCGAATCAACCTTTACTGAAATCGTTTTCATCGGATAAAATTTTCTCAACGCACAAAGTTTTTCAAAATCGCTTCAAGTCATCGATTTTTCACTCTGTTGCTATATAATCCTTTTTCATCTTAGCTTGTCACTCATTGAAATGTCAGAATTGGATTGAGGCAGTGGAAAGCTATTTAGGTTGTGGGAAGATCTTATTGGTTGATATATTATGGTTGTTGTATAAGTGTATTCTGCATGTAATAAAATTTTATAAATCTAAATTGATGTATCATGCAAAAGTTTTAAAATACATCTCTCATTTAGGAATTGTTAGAATGTATAGTCTATAATGATATGAACTTGTGGTAAAAGTTGGAGTTGTGATTACATAGATTCCCACACTTGTGGATTTATGATGTGATTATTATTTTGTTAAGTTGGCTTAAGTTTTTATAAATGTATGAGTGATGTGATATATGATTATAAACTGCACAGGTTTTATAGATGTGAATTTTGATGTCTGAATATTTCTTTGTGTCCTCAAATGTTAGTTTGGATTCTAAGATTGGATTGTTGTTAAAAAATTATAATGTTATCAATTTTAAGATAGAATCACACCTCATGAATATGATAATCCGGGAGGGGGGAGACAAAAACCAATTAATAGTGTTTATGATATAATCTGTATTTTGAGTGACATAGGACTAGATTCAATCAAGAAAAGATAATTAATGAAGGAGGAATCGGAAGTTGGGCCGGAGTGGAACATATCAAAATATTGGACATTGAGCCGGAGGATCGATCGATGTATCAGCATAAGGCTTTGTACCATGGGTTCGGACATCAGGCCAAGAAGAGCGAAAATTATGCTAAGGAGTTCGGAGTTGCGGAGGTCAACTATGTTAAAATCCTTATGGATTCTAAGCTTGGGGTTAATCTCTTTAGGGGATCGGCCTCCTTAGAACTCTATAGGGGTTCCTTCCTCCAAGTTACTACTCAAAGGCTGCTAAAAGGATTAATTTATTTATGAAAAAAAGAGGATGAATACATGGCTATTTATAGGGCTTCTAAACCCCAACTCCTAATAGGACTCCTACTCAAGACCCTTACTTCTAATCAACTCCTAATGCTTCTCTAAGAAGCAACCTCCAAACTAATCCTAACCTAGCCGACCTCTTCACCTCTTTAATAGGGGTTGGCTAAATAAAATTTCCATGAATGCCCTTCGGATTTACATATTTGCCTCCTTCAATTAAACTAAATTAGGACTCTCCTAGCTTGAGTTCTAACGCTCCATGAATTCTGGAAATTTTATCTTCAAGTCGTTATAGTTCTCCCAAGTGGCATCTTCTGTTGGTAGGTTTGTCTACTATATTAGCATTTCAGTAGTGGGTCATCATCATCGAGTCACGATTCGTCAATCAATAATGGTACTCGGTTGGGCCTGGAGCTCTCCTTAGGTAGTCATATTTGGTAGGTGACTTAGGCTATCTCGTTTTATCTCAACTTGAACTTCAAACACGACACATGGAAGACTGGATGGATTCGGAAGATGGTGAGTAAGTCCAATCTGTATGCTACTGCTCTGATGCGCTCCAAAATCTAGTAGGGTCCATAGAACCAAGGTGAAAGCTTCATGGATGCTCTGGTCTAGATTAATGTTTGCTTATATAGTTGGAGCCGTAGGAAGACCCAATCTCCTACTATAAATTCTCTTTCGTGTTTATGTTGATCATATTGTTGTTTCATCCTTGCTTGAGCTATAGTGAGATTATCTTTTAGCAACTTCAGCCTTTTGTCTCTATCCTATAGTTCCTTATCTACTTGTTCTACTTTAGAGGTGCCCAACACATATTTTGGGATTACAAGGGGAGGTCGGCCATATATAGCCTCAACGGGAGTATATTTTATGGATGAATGATAAGTTGTATTATACCACCACTCGGCCCAAGGAAGCCACTTTGTCCATTCTTTTCATTAGTGAAGCATCTGAGGTATGTCTCCAAGCACCTGTTCACCACTTCAGTCTAGCCATCGGTTTCTGGGTGATATGTCGTACTCATCTTCAATTTAGTGGCCTGCATCTAGAAAAACTCTGTCCAAAATTTGCTCATGAAGACCCTATCATGATCACTTACAATAGATCTTGGCATCCCATATAATTTTATAATATTCTCCATAAAGATTTGAGCCATACTAGAAGCAGTGTAGGGATTACGAATAATGCAAAAGTGAGCATACTTTGAAAGGCAATCAACCACAACAAGAATTGTACTTTTTCCTTGTGATGAGGGAAGCCCTTCATTGAAGTCTATTGATATATCAGTCCATATTAAGTCCCGGATGGGTAGAGGTTGTAGATTTCTGGGACTTGCCACTATCTCGCCTTTATGTCATTGCCATACATCACATTATGCTACAAATTCAATAATAATACTTTTCATCCCTACCCAATAAAAATTTTGCTTAATTCTCTTAAAGGTTCTAAGGAACTTGGAGTGCCTGACCGTAGGTGTGGAATGCATCTCTTGAAGGATGGTCTTTATTGAAGTAGAATTTGTCACAAGCACAATGTGTCCCTTATAGCGTAAGTCTTTTAAGTCTCAACTGTAATGAGTCACGGAGCTTGGTGCTTCCTCTAATTTTTTTATGATCTTACTAGTCTTCGGATCCTCTTGCCATTCTCTCCTAATATCCTAAAGGAAGTCACTGGTCGGAAGTGAAACGGCTAAAAATTTAGCTTGCTCAAGTAGCCGCAAAAGCGCATCTGCAACAATATTCTCTTTTCCCTTTTTGTAAGTTATTTTATAATCATATTCAAGAAGCTTTGTTACCCATTTCTGATGCTCGAGGGAAGATACCTTTTACTCCAAGAAATATTTTAGGCTTTTATGGTCGGTCTTGATTTGAAAGTGTCGCCCAATCAAGTACGGTCTCCATTTGGCCACCGCATGCATAATCGCAAGCATCTCCTTATCATTAATAGTCATCTTGAGATGAGAAAGAGATAACGCCTTACTGGTATAAGCAAGGGGGCGACCATCTTGCATTAGTACAGCACCATTTTCGACTATAGAGGCATCAGCTTCAATAAGAAAAGTCTTGCCAAAGTCAGGTAGCACTAGTATGGGCGTTGTTGACATTGTAGCTTTAAGTACGTCGAAGAAGATGGTGGCTTTGTCTGACCATTAGATAGAATCTTTTTTCAATAAGGAAGTAAGTAGTGCACTAATCTTTTTATAGTTTTTTATGAACTTGCCGTAGCAGCCTGTTAAATCAAGAAAGTCACGTAGCAATTTTATGTTCCTCGGGGTCGGCCAATTCTTCATTGCTTCAATTTTGGAGGGGTCCACCGTTACACCTTCCTCTGTTATGATATGCCCAAGATATTCTACCTTCTATTAAAGAAAGTTGTACTTCAATTTTTTGACAAAAAGAACATGTTCTCGTAAAATCGTTAAAATAAGTCATAAGTGCTGAAAATGACTTTCAAGAGAAGGGCTATAAATAAGGATATCATCAAAGAAAATCAGCACAAACTTACGAAGATAACTCCGGAAAATATTATTCATATAGCTCCGGAGGGTGGAGGGAGCATTGGTGAGATCAAAGGGCATTACCAAAAATTCGTATTGGCCATTGTGCTTTCGAAAGGTGTTTTTCGGTATGTCTTCTTCACACACTCGTATTTGATGATACTCGGATCGAAGGTCTAGCTTTATGAAGACTCATGCTCCCTTTAATTCATCAAGCAATTCATCTACTACTGGAATAGGGTACTTTTCTTTTGACGATTATGCCATTGAGAGCTAGGTAATCAATACACATTTGCCATGTTTCGTCCTTTCGTATGAGGAGCACTGGTGAAGAGTAGGGGCTGCAACTTGACCAAATAACTCATGTTTTGAGTATCTCTTTTATAATCCTTTCTATTTCATCCTTCTAGAGATGTAGATACCAATATGGTCGAGTATTTGCTTGAGGTTTGCCCGAAAGAATCGGTATATGATGATCATGCCGGCAGGTAGGAAGTAGGCTGCATGGTTTGTCAAATATATCTGAAAATCCAACAAGCAATGGAAGTAGGTTTGGGTCTTTAAATTCAGTTGGCTCTCCCTTAGATTACTGCTCAAGTTGTCTAAAAAGCCGCTGCATGCTTTGTACAAAACTTTCTCCATTAGTTGTGTGCAAATCGTCGTTACGTCGCCCCTATATTTCTCGAATAGTATCACCTGTTTCCCCTTATTGTAAAATTTCAGAAAACATCACCTAATATCATCAGCCATTCGATGCTGAGCATGGCCCCTTAATCATCAAGAGGGAGGAGGAAGAAATCTGCAATTATCTCTTGGTCCTGTAGTAACAGTTTCACCCGCGGGCACCTACGATTACACTTCAAAATTCGTTCGTTAGTGACCTTAACATCAAACCTGCTACAATTCTTGATAGGTAAGGCCATCTGGACAGCAACCTTTCTGTTCATAAAATTATTAGTGCTGCCGGTGACAAAAAGAATGATGATCGATTATTGCTTCGGAAGTCCTCCCACTTTCAACGTTTGCGGGTTTGCGTAACAGACAAGGGCATGCATCATAATATCAACCGGCTACTGTTCGTCATCCATGACCTCTTCCTCCTACTCTTGGACCTCCTCCTCCATGTCTTCAAGAGGTTCAATCAATAGGAGGTGGCCTCTTTTGCAGCGATGATCATGGTTCCATGGCTCATTGCAATGTCAACAAAGACCCTTTGCTGATCAGTCATGTAATTCTTCTCTAGTCAATTTTTTTAGTAGCGAAGGATGACTGGGAGCAGAAGGAGGTTTATATGCTACAGGCCTAGGAGAGGTTCTCATCCTCCAAGCATCTTGGTTGAGCCATTCTTCTTGTATTCAGGCGAAAGAAATCACAGCCGTCACGGTACGCAGCAGCCGTCATGGTACGGGGCTGCCACGCCTTAACCTCCACTTTTATCTCTGGCTTGAGTACTTCGATGAATATTCCTAATAATTGATGGTTAGTCCAATCACAAGCAAGGTAGGATAACTCTTCAAACTTGGTTTGATACTTTTGAATCGTAGAGGTTTGTTAAATCTTTGTGAGTTGGCCGTCGATATTTTCATACTCCGTAGGTCTAAAATGGTTCAACAGTGCGTTCTTAAATTGATTCCACGTCAGAGCCTTATGATTGTATTTTAGCCAATTATACCATTTAATAGCATCTCCTTCAAGGTGGATGATAGTAATTTCCACCATAGCATCATCCGACGTTCGATAGTAGTGAAAGTAACATTCGATGCATGAAATCCAACCCGTCGGGTCTCCTTCTTCCCATCACGGGAAGTCTACCCTCATATATGGCTGAAGCATGTCTGAGGGCTATCCCTCCTTCTTTAGAGGCTTCTCTGAACTCTCTCATTACTGAAATTTGGTTGGACTCGATGGTTGTCCAATTTTGAATTATGCAAATAAAGCGCGTAATTTGTCCTCCAAGCATGATTCAATCGGTGATTCAATCTGAGATTTCAATGCTTCAAATGTGGCATCAATTGGATCTTGAGAAGCCATAGCATATGCCTGTAGATCAGAGATGTCCTTGTTTTTTTTTTGTTGACAAGTTGATGGCATGGGGTGGTGAAAGATTCGGATAATAGATCAGTGATAGAAGGGTTTGACTGTAATGATTTATTATTTTAGGCTACGATTTTTGATGTTGTTAGGGTTATGGAAATAGGTTATGATGGCTGCATCTTTAGGTTAGAGGGATGCCCTCAAAATGTCTTGATTGGTGACAGCAAGGTGGCTAGGGTTTGGTAGGTTACGGAGAAGAAAAAGGACAAAGGTGCAGCACCAGATTTTTTGCCAAAAAAATTCTAGTAGTAAAGATGTAATTTTTTCCAGAAATTCTCAATAGAGATTCAAGTAAAACTTAAAGGGAATCTTTTATTAAGGGAGAGTAATATTGTTAAAAATTTCATAGAAGGAAACAATAGCAAAAGGTTCAGCAAAATTGAGGATCACAGAAAGGTACTACAGCAGATTTTTATGTCTAAAGTATAGCAGATTGGACGTAAAAGATTAATGATTTATATTGAAAATTTTTCAATGAAACAAAAGGGAAATCCATTATTAGGAAGTGTCAAAGCTGTCATAAAAATTTCATAGAGATTTGGATAGAAAAATACAGTAGCAAGATTAAACAAATAGTGCTATGTAGCTGGAATTCTGCAACGCATCTTTCATTGTAGAGATGAAAACTTTACGATGAAAAGTTTCTGCAGTAATGTAGGAACAATTTTTTTGGATTTTTTGAATAAGGATAACTAAATTGTAGCAGTAGTAAGGTAGAAAACCAGAATCTGTTGAAATTCACGAGGAGATGAAAGGATGATCTATGATGGTGGAGATGACGACATAATTCGACGATGATCTTTGAAGGAATTGTGGGAATTACTTTGGTTAGCTATGGAGGGCAGCGAGAAATCAAGAATGCTGCTCTAATATCAAATGTTAGAACCCTTATAGATTCTAAGCTTGGGGTTGATTTCTTTAGGGGATTGGCCTCCTTGTAACTCTATAGGGGTTTCTTCCTCCAAGTTGCTGCTCAAATGTTGCTAAAAGGATTGATCTATTCATGAAGAAAAGAGGGTGAATACATGGCTATTTATAAGGCTTCTAAACCCCAACTCCTAATAGGACTCCTACTCAAGATCCCTACTTCTAATCAACTCCTAATGTTTCTCTAAGAAGCAACCTCTAAACTAATCCTAACCTAGCCGGCCTCTTCACCTCTTTAATAGGGGTCGGCTAGATAGAATTTGCATGAATGCTCTTAGGATTTACATGTTTGCCCCCTTCAATGAAACTAAATTAGGACTCTCCTAACTAGAGTCCTAACAAACTGGCCGATTGGGTAATAGGCCGTAAGAGAGGATGATGCACCGAAGAATAGGACGAAATGCTGATGCACTAATGACAAGCCAAACAATAATTGATTCAAGCTTTGTAATAATTGTCTAGATCAAAGTAGGTTTAATTATAATTAGATTAGAATTGGGTTAATTCAATTAGGGACCAATTAGACTCGAATCAGGGCTATGTTGGGCTGAATGTAAGACGCAAATAGTGACTTGGAGCCATGTCAACCGATGGCACCGCTAGGGTTGGCAGTGAAACCGCTTGAAGGCTCGGCCTCCCAAGTTGAGTTTGGGCAGTGATACAGCCCAGTGTTAGTGCTACAGGTGGTGGTACCGTCAGTACCTAGAAATCTTGGGGTGTTTGAATTTTGTCTTCAATTCTTGAATCCAATTGGGGTCTATAAATACCTCAGCTATCCTTGCTTGTCATAGCAAGAATTGAGTAGAAAAGAAAGTGAAAACTCTATAATTCTAAGTGTGGAAATTCTTCTTCCTAGATCTTAAAGTTAGTTCCTAGGAGAGGTGCGTGAGGGAACACTTGTAAAAGAAAGAGTTTATAAGAGAGTTATTGGTCTTTACCCATTGAAGGAAGACTATTAATGGATGTCGGTGGCCTCAATGAGGGAGGAATCGGGAGTGGACGTAAGTCAGATGACCGAACCACTATAAAATCGATTTGCTATCTTATTTATTGTTTACATTTACTATAAATCATTTTACTTGCTTACTGCTCTCACAAGTTTAAAGCATTTTTGATATGGACTTAATCATCGAAAGTTTTTGAATCAAACGAAGTTTTTTGAAATCGAACGTTTTTATTGCTACACTAATTCACCCCCCTCCTAACAATTAGTATTAGAGCCACGTTTATTTCTTATTTGGTTTAACACCCAAGAGAAATTGCTCTTTTTGGCTTTCAAGAGGGTCACTCTATCATTCGTCCTCCTATATTCAATGGGATGGAGTACACATATTGAAAAACTTGAATGAGAGTTTTTTTACTTTCTTTGGATTTAAATTTATGAAATATCATCAAAAATAGTTTTCAAACGACTTTCAAACCAATGAATGAATGGAATAATTTTTTGGAAAAGAAGATTTTTTTCATTAAATGCAAAAGCTATGAATACTTTGTTTTGTGCCTTAGACAAAAATGAATTTAATCATGTTACTGTTTACGAAACTACATATGACATTTGGCACATACTTGAAATCACTCACGAAGGCACAAGTAGAGTTAAAGATTCGAAAATAAATCTTTTTACACATGATTTTAAATTATTTCGAATGGAACCAAGAGAAACTATTGGTGACATGTTGTTAGAATCCTAGCAGATTCTAAGCTTGGGGTTAAGCTCTTTAGGGGATCGGCCTCCTTGGAACTCTATATGGGTTCCTTCCTCCAAGTTGCTCCTCAAAAGCCACTAAAAAATGATCTATTCATGATGAAAAGAGGGTGAATACATAATTATTTATAGGGCTTCTATAAGGATTCCTACTCAAGACTCAATACTCCTAATAAGACTCCTACTCAAGACTCCTACTTCTAACCAACTCCTACTTTTAATTAGGACTCATTCTCTAGTAGGACTCCTAATTCTAATAGAACTCTTTCTATAATAGGACTCTTACTTCTAATAGGAATCCTCTAAGAACCAACCTAATCCTAACCTAGCTAGCCTCTTCGCCTTTTTAATAGCGGTCGGTTAGATAGGATTTACATGAATACCCTTATCAAATGAAACTAAATTAGGACTCTCCTAGCTAAAGTCCCAATAGATTAGGACTCTCCAAACTAGAGTCCCAATAGATTAGGACTATCCTAGCTAAAGTCCTAATAGATTAGGACTCTCCTAGCTAGAGTCTTAACAGACCCGCCCTATTCAAATTATGCTTATCCTCAAGGCTGACGTTCCATGAATTCTGAGAATTTGATCTTCAAGTCATCATAGTTCTCCTAAGTGGCATCTGTTGCTGGTAGGTTTGCTCACTGTATTAGCACCTAAGTAGTGGGTCGTCATCGTCGAGTCACGATCCGTCGATTAATAATAGCACTCGGTTGGACCTGGAGCTCTCCTTGGGTAGTTATATTTGGTAGATGGGTTTAGGTTGTCTCGTTTTGTCTCAACTTGGGCTTTAAACATGACACATGAAAGACTGAATGGATTTGGGAGCTGACAGGTAAGTCCAATCTATATGCAACTGCTCCGATGCACTCCAAAATATGGTAGGGTCCATAGAACCGAGGTGATAGGTTCATAGATGCTCTGGTCTCCAAATCATCTTACCATTCCCCCCTATTATCCTTAAGGAAGTCGATCAAAAGTGAAATGACCAAAAATTCAGCTTGCTTGGGTAGCCGCGAAAGTGCATCTGCAACAACATTCTCTTTCCCCTTTTCATAATCATATCCAAGAAGCTTTGTTACCCATTTTTGCTACTCAAGGGAAGATATATTTTGCTCTAAGAAATATTTTAAGCTTTTATGATCAATCTTGATTTGAAAGCATTGCCCGATCAAGTACGATCTCCATTTGGCCATCGCATGCACAATCGTGAGCATCTCCTTATCGTAAATAGTTATCTTCAGATAGGAAAGAGATAACACCTTACTGGTATATGTTAGGATCTAGAATGACACTAAGAGGGGGAGGGGGTGAATTAGTGTAGTGGTAAAAAATATTGATTTGTGCGATTTTAGAAAACTTCGTTATGAAGAATTACATTTCGATGAAAACTAACTTTAATTGCATTTTAACTTAAAGCGATTCATAAGCAAAAGAGAAGGATTTGAGTGATTGCAATAAGGTAAAAGATTTGTAGAAATGTAAATTGCAAGAAAAGAAATGCAAATTGATTTTATAGTGGTTCGGTCCTCCGACCTACGTCCACTCGTGATTCCTCCTTCATTGAGGTCATCGGCTTTCACTAATGATCTTCTTTTAATGGGTTTAGATCAACCACCCTTTTACAACTTTTTCTCCTTTTCAAAGGTTTAGGAGATAACCTCTACAAGTCTCACACCTCCCTTAGACAACCTTCTAAACTTTCCAAGAGGAGGGAGAGAATACTTAAGACTTTTTCAAGATTACAACTTGATTCACCAGAGTTTTAGCTTATTTTTTCTTATGTAATCCTTGTAGGGATGAGTGGGATATTTATAGACCTCAAATGACTCCAAAAATGAAGTCAAAATTTAAATTTCTGGGTCTTCCGGGTACGGGCGGTACTACCGCCTGCATTGGGTGGTGCAACTGCTTGTAGAACCTCGAAAACAAAGGTTTTGGTGATGCTACCACCAGCCTGGAGTGGTACCACTATTGCAGCTTTATTGTTGGGCAGTACCATCACCCAGATTGGGCAGTACCACGTCTTGTAGCTTGAAAAAGTGCGCTTTTTCACTTTTCCAACTCATAGGCGGTTCTATCGCCAGTTTGGTGGTGCCACCGCCTATAGCCACATTTGGGCCACTTAATGGGCCTCTCAATGAGGCCAAATCAGTCCCAAATTAGGCCCAATTGGCCCCTAATTGAGTTGGTATGATTTTACCCAAAATCAACTTAATTTTGACCTAACCTTTGACCGTTAAGACATAAACAACTACAACCTACGAATCTAAGTTATCCGGCATGTCATTGGTTCTCCAAGTGAACTTTCGACAACCTTCCGGTGAACTTCCGGTGAACTTCTGGTGCATTGTCCGAACCTTCGATGAAGTGCCCGATTCACCGGCTTGTTGACTCCTACAACATCCGTTCTCGGTGCATTGTCCGATTCTTCCAACTCGATGCCCGAACTTTGACTTCGGCCCATCACTTGATTCTTCTTGCTTTTACTATTTTGCCTCTTTTGATCAAGGTTAGTCCTACATCACTTATCTCAAAGCATAGATTAGATAACAAACTTATTAATTGATTTCATCATCAAAATCCTAGATTCAACAATCTCCCCCTTTATGATGATGACAACTAATTGATGGAGTTAAACTCAACTCCCCCTATCTATATGCCATATCGAAATAAGGTAAACTTGAATTCAAAAGAAATAATAACCTTTGAATTCAACTGAAACAATTTGATCATATATAACATATTGTATCAAGATTTTATACATTATGCATCATAATTTCAAATCATCGAAGTACAATATGCACAATCACAACAAATCAGCGTCACTTTAGGTATAACATACATGATACCAAAATATTAAGATTTTTAATCATTCATCGTTACTTCTCCCCCTTTGTCATCAACAAAAAGGAGGTGAACTAAAAAAAAATGGTCATTATATGGTATCATGATGCATATCATTTATCAAACATATCAAAAACATATGATACATGAGGCTAATATTTGCTTAGAAATCGAGTTGAACATAATGCAAAATATATCATCCGAGATGGATAAATCCATAAAATGATTTGATCATTTTTATTTATGTCTATGAAATCTAAAAAATGATCAAGTTGTGAAGGATTCATACATGAAAGAGGTTCAAGATACAATTTTGAAAGTTCAAACATAAAATTGTAAATTGGAAATATAGATCATTGAAGCCATTCATCAAACATTTAGTCATTCATCAAATATACTAATAAGAGCTCATGAAAAAAAAAATCCATGAGAAAAAGATCATGATAAAGTTTTTGAAAAAGTTTGACTTGGCATTTATAAAGTGCAGCACATCAACATCAAAAGTTTTATAGAGAGAGATTCAACTTAGCATTCTCATGAGGTGGAGAAAAAACAATTAAGTCATAAAAGTTTAAGTGTTAAGAATAAAGTCCAAAGAGAGTATAATAAACTCTTGAGAGCTTAATCATTATGAAAAAATTTCATGTCATTAAGCTTCAAATAATACGAAAATCATGAAATTCATTTAACATTCCAATAGAGGTAGAAGGAGTATAAAACTAATTTTAATACTTCATCAAAAGGCATGATTTTCATCAATTGAAGAAGGAGTAGAATCAAAATGTTATGATCGAAGGATAAAAATGAGAGTTTCATTCAAAATATGATATCAAAAAGATGTCATCCAAAATCTGAAAATAATATCTAGTTGAGATTATGTAAACCGAGGTTAAAATTTTTTGAAAAAGGAACATATAACATCTTCATGCATTAGGACAATTTGGCATGCCTAATTCTCTTCTAATGAAGTCAAATTGTTCTTCATTTAGGGGTTTTATGAAGATATCTACTAATTGGCGTTTTGTATCAATAAATTCTAGAATGATATCATTATTATTGACATAATCTCGTATGAAGTGATGTCTAATGTCAATATGCTTAATTCTAGAGTATTGAATAGGATTTTTAGTTAGACAAATAGTACTAGTGTTATCACATTTTATAGGAATGTTCTTTAAATAAATTACATAATCTTCTAATATATTTTTCATTCAAATAACTTGTGCACAACATGTACTAGCGGCTATGTATTCAGCTTTGATCGTAGATAGTGTAACTAAGTTTTGTTTCTTGAAAGACCAAGAAACAAGTGTATGTCCTAAAAATTGATATGTTTCGGATATGCTTTTTCTATCTATTCTACATCCACCAAAATCGGCATCCGCATAAGCTATTAAATCAAAGTTATTAGATTTTGGATACCATAATCCTAGATTAGGAGTTCCTTTAAGATATCTAAGGATTCTTTTAACGATTTTAAGATAAGACAACTTAGGATTAGATTGAAATCTAGCACAAAGTCCTATACTAAACATGATATCGGGTCTAGTTGCGATGAGGTAAAGTAAACTACCTATCATTCCCCTATATATTTTTTATCAAAACTTTCTCTACTTTCGTCCATGTCTAACTTAGTGGAGGTACTCATAGGAGTGTTGTTGGCTTTTGAATCATCCATATTAAACCATTTTAATAATTCTAAAGCATATTTGGTTTGACTAAGAAATATACCATCACTAAGTTGTTTAATTTATAATCCTAAAAAGAAGGTTAGTTCACCCATTAGACTCATTTCAAACTCTTGGCTCATATATATGGAGAATGATTCACATAACGATTTGTTTGTAGAATTAAAGATAATATCGTCAACATAAATTTGAACAATAAGAAAATTATTTTTAAAATATTTAATAAATAATGTAGTATCGACCTTGCCTTTAGTGAAATTATTTGAAATAAGAAAAGAACTAAGCTTCTCATACCAAGCCCTTGGTGCTTGTTTTAACCCATAAAGAGCCTTAGTCAATTTAAATGCATGATTAGAAAAAAGAGAGTTTTCAAAATCGAGTGATTGTTCAACAAACACTTCTTTGGAAATAAAACCATTTAAGAAAGTACTTTTGACATCCATTTAAAATAATTTAAAATTATTACTACTAGCATAGGCAAGTAGCATCCTAATGGCTTCTAATCTTGCCACAGGAGCGAAGGTCTCTTCGTAATCAATACATTCTTCTTGGTTGAAACCTTTGGCCACTAATCTAGCCTTGTTTCTAACCACGATACCAAATTCATCTTGCTTGTTTCTAAATACCCATTTAGGACTTATAACTAAATGGTCACTTGGTCTAGGAATAAGCTTCCACACCTCATTCCTCTCAAATTGATTCAATTCCTCTTGCATTGTGATAACCCAAGAATCATCCTTCAAGGCTTCGTTAATACACTTAGGTTCAATTTGAGAAAGGAAGGCGGCGTTAGCACAAAAATTCTTAAAAGAGGAATGAGTTTGAACCTCTTTTGATGTGTCTCCTATAATTAGCTCCTTTGGATGGGCATCTACATACTTCTATTCCTTAGGTAAGGAAATTTGGGAAGAAGATGCATCCAAGTTGCTATTTTGAAGAGAGAGTTCATTCAAATTCAAACCATCAAAACCAAGATCATCATCAAAATCATTTTTCTTAAACTCGGAAACTTCATTAAAAACTACATGAATACTCTTCTATAACTAAGGTTCTTTTGTTAAAAATACGAAAAGCTTTAGAAACGGAAGAGTAACCAAGAAAGATGCCTTCATCGAATTTAGCATCGAATTTTCCTAAGACATCCTTTTCATTTAAGATAAATCATTTGCAATCGAAAACTTTAAAATAAGAAATATTTGATTTTTTTGTTATTCTACAATTCATAAGGGGTTTTGGATGTTGAATCTCGGATTTTGATGATGAAACTAATTGAGTGTGATTTGTGGTCTAATTGCGTTTTGAGTTACGCAGGTCTACTATCGATCAGGATTAGACAGTTGACGCTGGAGGAATTGACGTTGCGCCGGAGGTGATCACGTCAGGATATTGGATGTCGAGCCGGAGGTTCGGTTGACTATCGGCAGGAGGCTTTGTACGTCGGGCATCGGGCCAAGAAGTGCGGAGTTGTGCCATGGATATCGAGGTTGCGGAGGTCAACCGTCAATTGGGCAACAAGCCACTAGAGAGGGTGATGTGCCGAAGGATCGGACGAAGCGCCGACCAATGATGTGCCAGGCAACTGAATGTCAATTCGCATTGTAATAACTGTCTAGATTGAAGTAGAGTTTTTGGTGTTTGTTTATGCAGGAGTGACTACGATAGGGATGAAGACGTAAAGCGAAACAAAGGGCCGAAGACAAGTGTGATGAATCGTTGGGAGTTTGAGTGTTCAATGGAAGTCTGAAGATTCGT
Organism: Musa troglodytarum; assembly: GCA_023547065.1. Taxonomy (NCBI): domain Eukaryota; kingdom Viridiplantae; phylum Streptophyta; class Magnoliopsida; order Zingiberales; family Musaceae; genus Musa; species Musa troglodytarum. The sequence continues at coordinate 29,913,951 of CP097508.1, forward strand.
TGGGAGCGTTGCCGGAATCGACCGAGAACGAGTAGGGAGCTTGCCGAAGGGTTTTTGGAAGTTCGCGGAGCTTGCCAAGAAAGATTGGAGCTTGCCAAAGAAGCTCGGGGGACCTCGCCAAGATCATCGTGAAGCCCGAGAGCTTGCTGTAAGTCTGCGGAATGGTTTCCGAAGGTTCGTCGGAAGACCGTCGGAAGTTGACCGGAAGCTCACCGGAAAAAGTTATATGGACTTTGTAATAGCTTAGGAAACATCTTTAAAATTCATAGTTAGCATGTATTTTGGGTTAAGATTAGATAACCCAAAGTGAGGGCCCATTGGGCCTTGATTAGGATGAGTTTGGATCAAAATTTTGGCCCAAACCGAACCAACTACGTGCATGCATGCTATGTGCATGCTACTGTAGCCCGGGTACTATAGCCGTTTACTGTAGCCGATTACTGTAGCAGGCAGTAGCACCGCTGACTATCAGCGTGTGCTCTGGGCGCGGTGGGTGTCAGTGGTCTACCGGAAGATTCAAATTTTTGGCTCCAAGTTTGGGCACCAAATTTGAATCACTTTAAGGCCTATAAATACCCCTCATATTCTTGGATGAAAGGTGACTAGAACTGAAAAAAGGAAGTGGGAAACTCTCTTGAAAGTGTGTCAAATCTTTCCTAAGTCTTAAGAGTGTTCTAGTCCAAGAGAGGGGTAAGAGTGCTTTGTAAGGGTTATCTCCTAAGCCCGTCAAAAGGAGAGGTGCTGTGAGGGAGTTCATCCTCGCCCATTAGAAGGAGGATAGCTAGTGGAAAGCCGGTGGCCTCAAGCAAGGGGAATCGGGAGTGGACGTAGGTCGGATGACCGAACCACTATAAAAATCTGGTTTGCATTTACATTCTTGCTATTTACTTTGTTGTAAACCCTTTTCACTTGCTGCCTTTTTTACTCAACTTCATCTTCATCTTATTACGTATGCTTTAAAGTTAAAACGTAATCTTTTCGGGTTCAAACGAAACGTTGCATTCATTCGTACGAAGTTTCCAAAGCTTGTTTTAAATCGCTGAAAATCTATCATTTTATCCACTGCACTAATTCACCCCCCCTCTTAGTGCCGCTCGATCCCTAACAATTGGTATCAGAGCCATGTTCTTTCTCTTTCGGATTTACACCCGTGAGAAATGGCTCTAAATGGTTTTCAAGAGGGCTTTTTGGTTTTTCGTCCACCATTCTTTAACGGTTCAGACTACATATATTGGAAAACTCGAATGAGAGTTTTCATGCTTTCAATGGATTTGGATTTGTGGAACATCATCAAAAATGGTTTTCAACCTTCCTCTAAACCGATGAACGAATGATCGGTTTTGGAGAAAAGGTCATTTTCTTTAAACGCAAAGGCTATGAATGCCTTATTTTGCGCTTTGAACAAGAATGAGTTCAATCGGATTTCTATGTGCAAAATGGCTTTTGACATTTGGTGAACTCTTGAAATCACGCATGAGGGAACTAGTAGAGTTAAAGACTCGAAAGTAAACCTCTTGTTGCATGATTTTGAGCTCTTCCAAATGACACCAAGCGAATCTATCGACGACATGTACACCCGCTTCATGGATGTCGTAAATAGCTTGAAAAGTCTTGGTAAAAGTTTTATGGATTTTGAACTCACTAACAAGATCTTAAGATCCCTTTCAAAATGGTGGAATCCTAAAATAACGGCGATTCAAGAATCAAAGGATCTAAATAATTATTCTATTGATGAACTCATTGGGTCTTTAAAGACCTATGAAATGGAACATGATGAATAAGATGAACATGATGAACACATAAACCACCTTCTAAAGAACAAGAAGGTTTTTGAACTCCGAACTATGAAATGCCACTTGAGTAATGACTCAAGTGATGAGGACAATGAAGACATTGAACACATAATAATGAATGTTAACAAGTTCATTAAACAAAAATTAAAAAACATAAATGAACATGAACGGAGGAAGAGACCAATGAAGAAGAAGAAGACTCACCAAGAAGAATCAAGGAAAGAAGAAGCAAACTATGCTTTAATGGGCTTCGACAATGAGGTAAGTAACTTAACTTCGTTGAATTATTTTGAAATTACTTGATGATTTCCATGAATGCTTAACTTAGTTAGTAGGAATTTTTTTAATGCTTTTCTTGTGTTTTTAGAAATTAAAAAAAATTTTGAAATTATATTATGCTTTTCTTTATAGTACTTTTGAAAAGTAAACATATGAATGATGCAAGATTTGTGATAATGCTTAGGATTAATCCATGCATGTGTATCTTGATAGTTTACATTGTCTCCAAATATGATGCTTGATGATTTTATATCATGCATGAGCTTTTGAAGTAATAAAGTGTCATATTGTGATGATGAAACATATTTTTTGAATTTATAAATAGATGCATGATTTTGGCAAAAATTTGAACATGGCCTTTTAACATAAAAATTGAAAGTGTGCTATCATTTTTACATATTTGGTCTTGACGATTTTATGACTAAGCTTGTGTTTTATTTTGATACATGTTTTCATAAAAATTTTGAATATGCTCACATCAAATTGCTTAAAATGAAAATATCTTTTTTATTCTATTGAGATGAATGAATTCATGTTATGAGTCTTGTGAATCTCATGAAAATAAACATGATGAATATTTTAAAAAATGTGCTTCATGTTTTCGGTCTTAATGATTTCTCTTGAAACTTGCTCTTTGGATCTATATGAAAAACATAAGTATACTCATATGAACGTCAAATCACTTGAAATGGAATACAAAAATGAGAAATTGCACTATCATGATGCTTTACGTGTAATGCTTTTGATCTTAATGGACTACATGACAACTTGTATTTCAAAGTAATACAATGATGATTTTCATATATATAATTGGACATACCTTATGTAATCATCATTGATAATGATAGTTGGTTGTCATGCTTAATGATTTTATGATATCATGAGTATTTAAAGACATTATATCTTGATGACAAACTCATGTTTTGGTCTTAAATTTGATACTCATTTTAGAAACATGAGCATACTTGTATGAAACAAACAACTTAAAAAGAAGATATTTTTCCTATCTTATAAAGATTAATGATTTCATGATATTTTGTGAATCTCAATTTTGATGATTCGATTATGAGTTCCAAGTTAATAATTTGATTTGAATGAGCTTAAACTACATTGTGATCTTGAGTCTTTCTCCCATGTTGTTGAAAAAAAAAAATTATTTTCTCTTAACTTATTGATACTCAATTTTAGAAAATATGTTTTGATGATTGAAACATTGTACATGCACAATTTGATTTTTCTCCTATGTTTCAATACACATGACTTGATGATTGAAATATAAATGCAAATGTTTGATATATCACTTGTCATGGTTTGAATATCGATGTACAAGAAATGTTGCTCTTCTTGATATCTTTTATGAATTTGAATAAGACTTGTTAAAGATTCTTGATTCATCTCTTAATCTCTTGGAATCATAACTTGACTTGTGTGAATCAAGATGCATGAAACAAATTGTTCTCTTTGCAATTTGCTATCCAATGAATCATGATTGATATTATTGCTATTTTACCTCCCATGATTCACGTTGTAAAATTTTATAAATCATGATGCAATAAAATTATTTATGCAACAATCAAGTGCTCATGTGATTCTTTGCTAATGAAAATACTTTAGTGAAATTATGATCTTGCAAATTATAACTTGAAGTTATTTATAAATCAAGATCATTTGTATCTTGTGTTTTGATTTCTCGAAATTCAATACTTGAATTTTTATGAATTTGTGATCTTGATATCTTGATTCTTATGAAATGTGATCTTGATGAAAAATCTTATACATGAATCAAGTTACTCTTTATGCTATATCTTTTCAAATGGATCATGAGCCTTGATGTCATATATTTCATGATCCTAGAAGTGATATGATTTCTTTACCTTGTACAATGATTGAAAATTAATTTTTTTTATGATAAATTATGAATCATGACTTGATCTATGAGATTGATATACTTTTATATATCATGATTCTTGGTTGTATGATATTTATCTTGAATTAAAAAAATTGATAAATATAAATTTTAATCTTGCTAAAAAGAAAATTCTGAATCATGAATGATATCTTTTGGTTGTGATCCTTGTTGAATTTATATATTGATATCCGTCATGACATGATTTCTTTGCATTGTTGTCTTATTTGCATCATGTAATGATTGAACAATTGATGTATATTTTTATTGATGCAAACTTTTAATTGATATGAAAAATGGCTTGTATAATGATTAAAATTTTTAGCCATTTAGTCCTCCCTTCTTTTTGACAAAGACAAAGGGGGAGAAAAATTGCTACCTTGCAATTTCACAAGAAGAAGAAGGATTGTTATTTCAAAGGATGCAAATATTACTATCTTGACTATATCAAAAGAAGCAAAATGCAAAACTTCAAAATTTTGAAATGTTGCATGCCTTTATGTTTGTATGTTTAAATGAAAAGTTAGCATATATGTTTAAAGTGATCATACATAATTGCTAGCTCATTGCAAACAAAGTTGATAGCTTGCAAAGGTGAAACTTAGTTACAAAGAGAAGAATTGAAAGAAAGCTAACTTGTGTGTCGCAAAGTATGTTAGCTTGCTTATCATTATTGATTGCTTGCTTATCATCTTTTTATCTCATATCTTGATTTTTGACTCCCTTGAATTCATGACTTAATATGCTAAAAATTCATATTGTAAATTTGTTATCTTGTCATGATCAAAGCATTGGCTATTTGTACGCACATGTTTGACAAAATAAAGGGGGAGAAGAATTATTGCTAGCTTATGTATTGCAAAGAAAAAATTTGCTAGCTAGAACATGCAAAGGAAGCAAAGAAAGTGCAACTTGCACATCTCAACAAGCAAGTGAAAATTACCATCATTGCCCATCTTTGAAACTTGCTATGATTGAATGGTATTATTTGAATTGTATTGTATGATGTGATAGCTAGTATGTTGTAATATTTGCATATCCTTGAAAACTAGCTATAATGTTACTTCTCCTTTTTGTTGATGACATAGGGGGAGAAGTAGATTGATGACTTCATACATTGATTGAATATTTTATATATTTGCATGATGGTTTGATTTATTCTCTTAATTGTGATGAATGTTGCTTGGATTTGGGATAATCCAAGTGTTCTATCAATGGCATATTGATAGGGGGAGTTTGTGTTAAACTTCGGGGAGTTATGGTTAACTCCGTTAGTCATCAATTAGTTGTCATCATCAAAAAGGGGGAGATTGTTGAATCTCGGATCTTGATGATGAAACTAATTGAGTGTGATTTGTGGTCTAACTGCGTTTTGAGTTACGTAGGTCTACTATCGATCAGGATTAGACAGTTGATGCTGGAGGAATTGACGTTGCGCCGGAGGTGATCACGTCAGGATATTGGATGTCGAGCCGGAGGTTCGGTCGACTATCGGCAGGAGGCTTTGTACGTCGGGCATCGGGCCAAGAAGTGTGGAGTTGTGCCATGGATATCGAGGTTGCGGAAGTTAACCATCGATTGGGCAACAAGCCGCTAGAGAGGGCGATGTGCCGAAGGATCGGATGAAGCGCCGACCAATGATGTGCCGGGCAACTGAATGTCGATTCGCGTTGTAATAACTATCTAGATCGAAGTAGAGTTTTTGGTGTTTGTTTATGCAGGAGTGACTATGATAGGGATGAAGATGTAAAGCGAAACAAAGGGCCGAAGACAAGTGTGACGAATCGTTGGGAGTTCGAGTGTTCAATGGAAGTCCGAAGATTCGTTAGGAGCATTGCCGGAACTGGCCGAGAACGAGTAGGGAGCTTGCCGAAGGGTTTTTGGAAGTTCACGGAGCTTGCCAAGAAAGATCAGAGCTTGCCAAAGAAGCTCGGGGGAACTCGTCAAGATCATCATGAAGTCTGAGAGCTTGCTGTGAGTCCGCGGAATGGTTTTCGAAGGTTCGTCGGAAGATCATCGGAAGTTGACCGGAAGCTCACCGGAAGAAGTTGTCATGTGGACTTTGTAATAACTTAGGAAACGTCTTTAAAATTCGTAGTTAGCATGTATTTTGGGTTAGGATTAGATAACCTAAAGTGGGGGCCCATTGGGCCTTGATTAGGATGAGTTTGGGCCAAAATTTTGGCCCAAACCGAACCAGCTACGTGCATACTACTGTAGCCTGGGTACTATAGCCGATTACTGTAGCCGGTTACTGTAGCAGCACGGCTATTATGGCAGGCGTAGCACAGTGTCTGCCAGGGGCAGACAGAAAAAACAAAGATTCAAATTTTTGGCTCCAAGTTTGGGCTCCAAATTTGAATCACTTTGAGGCCTATAAATACCCCTCATATTCTTGGATGAAAGGTGACTAGAACTAAAAAAAAGGAAGCAGGAAACTCTCTTGAAAGTGTGTCAAATCTTCCCTAAGTCTTAAGAGTGTTCTAGTCCAAGAGAGGGGTAAAAGTGCTTTGTAAGGGTTATCTCCTAAGCCCATCAAAGGAGAGGTGCTGTGAGGAGTTCATCCTCGCCCATTAGAAGGAGGATAGCTAGTGGAAAGCCGGTGGCCTCAAGCAAGGGAATCGAGGGAGTGGACGTAGGTCGGATGATCGAACCACTATAAAAATCTGGTTTGCATTTACGTTCTTGCTATTTACTTTGCTGTAAACCCTTTTTACTTGCTGCCTTATTTACTCAACTTCATCTTCATCTTATTACGTATGCTTTAAAGTTAAAACGCAATCTTTTCGGGTTCAAACGAAACGTTGCATTCATTCGTACGAAGTTTCCAAAGCTTGTTTTAAATCACTGAAAATCTATCATTTTATCCACTGCACTAATTCACCCCCCCCCCCCCCCCGCTCTTAGTGTCGCTCGATCCCTAACATTGGATAGAGATGGTCTTACTAGAACCCTATTCATGACATAGCAAGCCGTATTAATGACTTTGGCCCAAAAGTATTTGGGTATCTTCATTTAATATGGTTCTTGCTATTTCTTATAAATTTCTATTCTTTCTTTCTACTACTCCATTTTGTTGAGGATTTCTCGGAGTAGAAAAGTTATAGTTATAACCGTTAGATTCACAAAAATTTTGGAAGTCATGGTTTTGGAATTCACCACCATGATCACTTCGAATCGATGAAATCATGAAACTCTTTTCATTTTGAACAAGTTTACAAAATTTAGAAAAATATTTAAAATAATCACTTTTGTGAGCCAAGAAATAGGTCCAAGTGTATCTACTATAGTCATCTACAATGACAAATGCATATTTACTACCTCCTAAACTCATTGTATCAATTGGTCCAAATAAATCCATATGGATCAATTGTAATGGTCTAGAGGTGCTTATTTGATTCTTTGGTTTGAAGCTAGTTTTTATTTGTTTTCCTAGTTGACAAGCATCACATACTTTGTCTTTAATGAACTTAATATTGGGAATACCTCTAACAAGTCCTTTAGATGTGATTTGAGATATTAGTTTCATACTAGTATGAACTAATCTCCTATATCAAAGCCAAGCATCATCATTTAAAACCGAAAAACATATTTCATTACTAAGATCATCAATGTTTATGGTATAGATATTATTTTATTTTAGTGCAATCATAGATGTGTTGTTGTATGGTATTTCAATGATGCAAGCATTAGATTCAAATTTTACAATATATCCCTTATCACATAATTGACTAATACTCAAAAGATTATGCTTTAAACTATCTACCAATAACACATTATCAATTGAAAAACTTGATTTGTTACTTATAGTTCCCTTGCCAATGATTTTACCCTTGTTATTGTCTCTAAAGGTGATAGACCCTTCGTCTTGACTAGTGAGTTTAGAGAATTGAGATGGATCTCTGGTCATGTGCCTTGAGCATCCACTATCAAGGTACCATCTCTTGCTCGTAGCTTGTGTGGGTGAATATATCTATAAAAGAGGATGGTTTTTAGGTACCCATTTGAACTTGGGTGCCTCAAAAATTGATCTACTAAATGTGCCATTATTCATTGAGTTCCTTATTATTCCTTTAGGAACCCATATTAACCTTTGTGGGCTAAGTTTCTTATACGGACATTTGTAGGCAACATGTCCGGATTTATAACAAAAAATACATTTCAAATGAGAAGATACATGTAGTGTGGTTCCTTTAATGAAGATGGTTAGAGTATGGTGAGATCCACTCACAAATCCAATACCATTTTTATTTTCGACGTGACCTTTGTTTGCAAGAATCATGTCCAAGCCCTTGCTATCAACCTTAAACTTATTTAGGGTCTCCTTGAGTAGAAAGTTCTCATTTTTTATTGCTTCTAAGTGTTCACACTTAGAGCATGGGGGTAAAGAGGGAGTTTAAAGACTATCAAGCTTATCTTATAATAAAACATGCTCCTTCTTTAATAAATTGAACTTCTTACTAATACTTCTACACTCATCAAATAATTCATGGAAAGCAATTGAAAGTTCGTCAAAAGATAAATCTTCATTAAATAACTCACTTATCTCTTCTCCTAAAGCCATTAATGCGAAGTTGACCTCCTCTTTGTTGCTTGCTTCTTCATCTTCGGAGCCGATTGAGTCGTCCCACGTCACCTTTAGAGCTTTCTTCGTCTTTGGTAGCTTCTTCTTGGCTTAGGGGCATTTACTTTTGAAGTGCCCCGACTTCCGATATTTGTAACATATGACTTGGTCCTTTTTTTGTTCATATTTATTTTTAGTGTCATTTTTAAATTTATTTCTTCTTATAAATTTTTTGAATTTTGAGTTAAGAGTGCAAGTTCATCATCAAGGTCCTCATCACTTGAAACTTCCTTCAAGTGGTTTTTTTGTGTTCTCAATGTCATATCCTTCCTGTTCTTTGGAAGGGGGTTCTCTAGCTCATCATGAGTATGACATGTCATTTCATAGGTCATTAAAGACCCAATGAGTTCTTCAAGAGGAAAATTTTTAAGGTCCTTGGCCTCTTGAATGGCCGTAACTTTCAGATCCCAACTCTTTGGAAGGGATCTTAAAATTTTAGTGATATGTTTGAAATTAGAAAAACTTTTACCAAGTGCTTTGAGTCCATTGACGACATCCGTAAAACGGGTGTACATTTCTCTGATGGACTCACTTGGTTTTATTCAAAAAAGTTCGTAAGTATGCACGAAAAGATTGATTTTGGACTCTTTCACTCGGCTAGTGCCTTCATAAGTGATTTCAAGAGTGTGCCAAATGTCAAAAGCTGATTCACAAATTGAAATACGATTAAACTCATTTTTATCAAGTGCATAAAACAAGACATTTATAGCCTTTGCATTTAGAGTGAAAACCTTCTTCTCCGATTCATTCCATTCGTTCATCAGAAGAGAAGATTTTTGAAATCCAATTTCAATGATATTCCAAAGTTCAAAATCCATGGAAATCAAACAAATCTTCATGCGAGTCTTCCAATAAGTGTAATCCGACCCATTAAACATAGGCGGATGTATAATGGAATGACCCTCTTGCATGTCGGTATAAGCCATCTCTTGGGTTTTAAATCAAATGAGAGTGACCAAGCTCTGATACCAGTTGTTAGGATCTAGAATGACACTTAGAGGGGGGGAGTGAATTAGTGCAACGGTTAAAAATATTTATTTGTGTGATTTCAAAAAACTTTGTTCGAGAAGAATTATATTTCGATGAAAACCAACTTCGATTGTATTTTAACTTAAAGAGATCTGTAAGTGAAAGAGAAGGATTTGAGTGATAGTAATAAAGTAAAAGATTTGTAGAAAAGTAAATTATAAGAAAAGAAACATAAATCGATTTTATAGTGGTTCGGTCCTCCGACCTACATCCACTCCCGATTCCTCCTTCGTTGAGGTCACCAGCTTTCACTAATGATCTTCTTTCAATGGGTGAAGATCAACTACCCTTTTACAACTCTTTCTCCTTTTCAAAGGTTTAGGAGATAACCTCTATAAGTCTCACGCCTCCCTTAGACAACCTTCTAAACTTTTCAAGAGGAGGGAGAGAATACTCAAAACTTTTTCAAGATTACAACTTGATTTACTAGAGTTTTAGCTTACTTTTTCTTGTGTAATCCTTGCAGGGATGAGTGAGATATTTATAGGCCCCAAATGGCTCTAAAAACGAAGCCAAAATTCAAATTTTTAGGTCTTTCGGGTATAAGCAGTACTACCACATGCATTGGGCAGTGCAACCACCTATAGAACCTTGAAAATAAAGGTTCTAGTAGTGCTACCACTAGCCTAGAGTGGTACCACCACTGTAGCTTTATTACTGGGTAGTACCACCACCCAGACTGGGCGGTACCACCGCCTGCAGCTTGGAAAAGTGAGCTTTTTCACTTTTCCAGCTCATAGGCGGTTCTACCGCTAGTTTGGCTATGCCACTGCCTACAGCAATATTTGGGCCATTGAATGGACCTCTTAATGAGCCCAAATTAGTCTTAAATTAGGCTCAATTAGTCTCTAATTGAGTTGGTATGATTTCACCTAAAACCAACTCAATTTTGACCTAACCTTCGACCATTAAGACATAAACAACTACAAGCTACGAATCTAAGTTATCTGGCATATCATTAGTTCTCCCGGTGAACTTCCGACAACCTTCCGGTGAACTTCCGGTGCATCGTTCGAACCTTCGGTATAGTGCCCAATCCACCGGCATGTTGACTCCCATAATATCCGTTCTCAGCGCATTGTTTGATTCTTCTGACTCGATGCCCAAACTTTGACTCTGGCCCATCACTTGATTCTTTTTGCTTTAATTGTTTTGCCTCTTTTGATCAAGGTTAGTCCTGCATCACTTATCTTAAAGCATAGATTAGATAACAAACTTATCAATTAATTTTATCATCAAAATATAAGTTTCAATAATATAAGCGAGGGGATGACCATCTTGCATTAGTACAGTACCAATTCCAATTTTGGAGGCATCAGCTTCAATAATAAAAGTCTTACCAAAGTCGAGTAATACTAGTATGGGCATTGTCATCATTGTGGCTTTGAAGGTGGTGGTGGCTTTGTCCGACCATTGGAAAGCATCTTTTTTCAGCAAGGAAGTAAGGGGTGCACTGATCTTTCCATAGTTTTTCACAAACTTGTGGTAGTAGCCTATTAAACCGAGAAGACTGTGTAGCAATTTTATGTTCCTCAAGGTAGACCAGTTCAGCATTCCTTCAATTTTGGAGGGGTCCACTGCCATACCTTCCTATGATATGATATGCCCAAGATATTCTACCTTTTGTTGAAGAAAGCTATACTTCAATTTTTTGACAAAAAGAACATGTTCTCATAAAATTGTCAGAATAAGTCGTAAGTGCTGAAAATGACTTTCCAGAGAAAGGCTGTAAATAAGGATGTCGTCGAAGAAAACTAGCATAAACTTATGAAGATAACTCCAAAAAATATCATTCATAAGGCTCTGGAAGTTGGAGAGAGCATTGGTAAGACCAAAGGGAATTACCAGAAATTTGTAGTGACCATTGTGCATTCGAAAGGCGATTTTCGGTAAGTCTTCTTCGCACACTCGTATTTAATGATATCCGAATCGAAGGTCTAGCTTTGTGAAGACTCGTGCTCCCTTTAATTCATCAAGTAATTCATCTACTACTGGAATAAGGTACTTGTCCTTGATGGTCATGCCGTTGAGAGCTCGGTAATCAACGCACATTCACCATATTCCGCCCTTCTTTCGTACGAGGAGAATTGGTGAAGTGTAGGGGCTACAACTTGGCCGAATAACTCCTGTTTCAAGCATCTTTTTTACAAACCTTTGTATTTCATTCTTTTGAAGATGTGGATGCTGATATGGCTGAGTATTTGCTGGAGGATTGCCCAGAAGAATCGGTATACATTAATCATGCCTGCGGGTAGGTGGTAGGTTGTGCGGTTCATCAAATATATCTAAAAATTCAGCAAGCAAGGGAAGTAGGTTTGGATCTTCAAATTTGGTTGGCTCTCCCTTAGATTGCTGCTCAAGTTATACCAAAAAGCCACTGCATGCTTTGTGCAAAATATTCTCTATTCATTGTGTGCAAATTGTCGTTACGTCGCCCCCACGTTTCCCGCGCAGTAACACATGTTTGCCCTTACTATAAAATTTCATAATTAATTTCAAAAAATTCCAGAAAATATCACCTAATGTCATCAGCAATTTAATGCCAAGCATGGCCTCATAATCATCAAGAGGGAGGAGGAAGAAATCTGCAATTATCTCTTGGTCCTGTACCGATAGTTTCACTCGTAGGCACCTACGATCACACTTCAAAATTCATCTGTCGTCGACCTTAACATCAAACCTGCTGCAATTCTTGGTAGGTAAGGCTATCTGGATAGCAACCTTGCTGTTCATAAAATTATTAGTGCTCCTGGTGTCAATAAGAACGGTGATCGGTTGTTGCTTTAGAAGTCCTCCCACTTTCATTGTTTGCGGGTTCGCGTAACCGGCAAGGGCATGCATCGTAATATCAATCGGCTACTGTTCTTCATCTGTGACCTCTTCCTCATGTTCCTGGACCTCCTTCTCATCCATGTCTTCAAGAGGTTCAATCAGTAGGAGGCACCCCCTTTTGCAGCGATGATCGCGGTTCTACAGCTCGTCGCAATGCCAACAAAGACCCTTTGCTAATCGATCACGTAGTTCTTCTCTTGTCAATTTTTTTGATAGTGAAGGATAGCTGGGAGTAGAAGGAGGTTTATATGCTGTAGGCCTAGGAGAGGTTCACATCCTCCGAGCATCTTGGTTGAGCCGTTCTTCTTGTATTCAGGCGAAAGAAATTACAGCCATCATAGTATGGGGCTGCTATGCCTTAACCTCCCCTTTTGTCTCTGGCTTGAGTCCTTCGATGAATGTTCCTAATAGTTGATGGTTAGTCCAATCATGAGTCAGGTAGGATAGCTTCTCAAACCTGGTTTGGTACTCTTGAATCGTAGAGGTTTGTCGAATATTTACGAGTTGGCCGTCGAGATTTTCATACTCCGTAGGTCAGAAACGGTTCAGCAATGCAATCTTAAATTGATTCTATGTCAGAGCCCCATGATTGTATTCTAGCCAATTATACCATTGGATAGCATTTCCTTCAAGGTGGATGATAGTAATTTCCACCATAGCATCATCCGATGTTCGGTAGTAGTGAATGTAACGTTTGGCACACGAAATCCACCCCTCCAGGTCTCCTTCTTCCCATCGTAGGAAGTCTACCCTCATGCATGGCTGAAGCATGTCTAAGGGTTGTCCCTCCTCTAGAGGTCTCTCTAAACTCTCTTCTCACCGAGATTTGGTTGGACTCGGTGGTTGTCCAATTCTGAATTATGTAAATAAAGCGCGTAATTTGTCCTCCAAGCGTGATTCAAACCGTGATTAAATTTAAGATTCCCATGCTTCAAATTTGGCATCAATTAGATCTTTAGAAGCCATAGCATATGCCTGGAGATCAGAGATATCCTTGTCTTTTTTTTGTTGATGGGTTAATGGCATGGGGTGGTGGAAGGTTCAGACAATAGATTAGTGATAGAAGGGTTCGGCTATAATGGTTTACTATTTTGGGATATAGATTTTGACACTGTTAGGATTATAAAAATAGGTTATGATAGCTGTATCTTAAAACTAGAGAGATGCCCTAAAGATGTCTTGGTTGGTGGCAGCAAGCTGGCTAGGGTTTGGTAGGTTACGGAGAAGAAAAAAGGACAAAGGTGCAGCACCAAATTTTTCACTAAAAAAACTCCAACAGTAAAGATATAATTTTTTTCAGAAATTTTCAATAGAGATTTAAGTAAAACTTAAAGGGAATCTACTAGTAAGGGATAGGTAATGCTATTAAAAATTTCATAGAAAGAAACGACAGCAAGAGGTTTGTCAAAATTAAGGATTACAGAGAGGTACTACAGCAAATTTTTATGTCTAAAGTACAACAGCTTGGACGTAAAAGATAAGTAGTTTATATTAAGAATTTTTTGATAAAACCAAAGGAAAAACTACTGTTAGAAGTGTCAAAGTTGTCGTAAAAATTTCACAGAGATTTGGACAAAAAAAATGCAATAGCAAGATCAAATAGACAATGCTATGCAGCTAGAATTCTGCAATGCACCTTTCGTTGTAGAGGTGAAAATTTTGCAGCGAAAAGTTTATGCAGCAATATAAGAACGAATTTTTTGAATTTTTTAAATAAGGATAACTAAATTGCAGCAGTAGTAAGGTAGAAAACTAGAACCTATTGCAATTCACTGGGAGATCAAAGGATGATTTGCGGTGGTGGAGATGATGGCGGAATTCGACGATGATCTTCTAAGCAATTATGGGAATTGCTATAGGTGGTTGTGGAGGGCTGATGGATGGCTATGGAAGGGCAGCGAGATGCCAAGAACATTGTTCTGATGCCAAGTGTTGGAACCATAGTGGATTCTAAGCTTGAGGTTGATCTCTTTAGGGGATCGTCCTCCTTGGAACTCTATAGGGGTTCCTTCCTCCAAGTTGCTGCTCAAAGGCTACTAAAAAGATGATCTATTCATGATGAAAAGAGGGTCAATACATAGCTATTTATAGGGCTTCTAAACCCCAACTCCTAATAGGACTCCTACTCAAAACTCCTACTTCTAACCAACTCCAACTTCTAATTAGGACTCCTAATTCTAATAGGACTCTTTCTCTAATATGACTCTTACTTCTAATAGAACTCTTTCTCTAATAGGACTCTTACTTCTAATAGAACTCATTCTCTAAGAAGTAACTTAATTATAACCTAGCCAGCCTCTTCACCTCATTAATAGGGGTCGGCTAGATAGGATTTACATGAATGCCCTTATCAAATGAAACTAAATTAGGAATCTCCTAGCTAGAGTCCCAACACATGTACACCCGTTTTACCGATGTCATCAATAGTTTAAAAAGTCTTGGTATATATTTTTCTAATTTTGATCTTGTTAACAAAATACTAAGATCCCTTACAAAATGTTGGGATTCGAAACTAACCGCAATACAAGAGATAAAGGACCTAAATAACTTTTCGCTTGAAGAACTTATTAGGTCCTTGATAACCTATGAAATGACTCATTTGACACTTAACAAACATGAGAACTGCCTTCTAAAGAATATAAAGGATTTGACACTTCGAACTATAGAAGACCACTCAAGCGAAAGCTCAAGTGATAATGATTTTGAACTCCTAACAATAAAATTCAAATAGTTTATAAAACAAAAATTAAAGAATATAAATGAACTCTATCTGGATACAACCACTTGCTATGAATGTAAGAAGCTGAGGCACTCCAAAGATAAGTATACAAAAGTGAAGAAGAATATGCTCACACAAAAGAAGAAGAAAGCACTCAAGGATGAATCAAGTGCATCTGAAAGCGAGGTGATGAACTACACTTTGGTGGCTTTCGATAATGAGGTAAGTAACTCACCCAAAATATTTTTACCTTACTATGAATTACTTAGTATTTTTAATGATAAATTTTAGTTAGTAAAAAAAATATAAAAAATATATCATACTTTTCTTTTTAGCGTTTTTTGAAAATTAAAAATTTTAAAAAATATGAATGACAATTGCATGTTAACTTCTCGCACTATGCTTGATTCATTTAAGAAGGAAAATGTCTTATTATAACTAACAACAATAAAAGAAAGATCATTGGAATTAAAATGATTTTGAAGATGCTTTTTGAAATCATGCGTAATAATTTTTATGATGTAATGAAAATGTTAAAAGTTTTGGTATCATGCTTAATGATTTTGTATTATGCATGAGGATTTGAAGTAATGATGATTTGACATCTTATGTTTTTAAATAATATGTTTTTTTTATCTTGATGATTTTTATGATGAAACTTGTGTTTCGGTTTTAAACATTAATACATGTTTTTATTTGGATAAAAGACTTGAGCATACTTATATGAAATAAATCATAAAATTTAAAACACATAAAAAAGAGAATGCATTCGCTATCCTTAAAGATTTTCGGTCTTTCAATAAGAGATTGATGAATCTTGTTATCTCTTTTTGAATCTTTGAAAGTGATTATGATGATTTGATAAATTAAATATTTTAAAAATAAATATTTGTATCATGCTTGATGTTTATACAATTTGAAATTATGTATGATAAGTTGAAGTAATGATGGTTTAAAAAATATTTATTCAAATGCATGAATCAACAATTCTTTTGTCGTATGAATCATGATTCTTTCACTTGAAACTCTAAATTTTTCATCATGATCTTAATGACTCAATATTTGATACTTGAGATATTTTTTTTAATCAAGATCTCTTATTTGATCTCCCATGTTACTTTTTGCCATTCACTAAAGAGGAGACCTATCTAAATGAATCTTGACTCTTTCATTTGAACTACAATTTATGTTATATGAATCAAGATTTTTCATTGTTCTCCTATGATTCTTCTTGGAGTCACTAAAGAAGAAATTTATGCAAACAATCCATGTTCTTAATAATTATAACTTGAGATTTTTATAAATTAAGATTGTTCACTATGATTCTTTCGTTTTACTAAATGAGAATGTTTATTAAAATGAATCATAATTTTTCTCTTATGTTTCAATACTCCCTTGTATTCATGAGTTGTATTCCTCATCACAAATTATTTTCTTGATATCTTTCATGTGATGATTAGAGCATTGATGTAAAAAAAAAATTGTATTCTTCTCTTCTCTTTGACAATGACAAAGGGGGAGAAAAACTTGCTAGCTTACACTTTACAAAATGAAGCAAAAAATTTGCTAGCTTGCAAAGGCAAAACTTGCTTACACTTCTCAAAAGAGAAGAAACAAAAGTTGCTAGCTTGGAATATTGCAAAGAGAAGCAAAGAGTTGCTATCTCAAGAGAAGCAAAAGTGTAAACTTGCAAAATTTGCAATCTTGCACATCTTTAAAACTATGATAATTTAGTGATCATGCATGTTGTAAAATGATGCTCAAATTGCTAGCTTGTATATTATAAATCTTGCATATCTTAAAAACTTGCTAGATGCACTTCTTCTTTTTGTTGATGATAAAGGGAGAGAAGTATGATGAAAGTATAAACATGCATGGGATTAATGCTTTGTTTTTATAATGCATGCACTGATGTGATCAAATAGATTTTTTTTAATACTTATGATGCATGCAATATTGAAATACTATGATTTTAAAGGTTCTATCAATATGGCATATTGATACAGAGAGTTTGTTTAAATTCTGTCATCAATTAGTTATCATCATCAAAAAGAGGGAGATTATTAAATCTCAAATTTTGATGATGAAATCAATTGATAGTGTTTATAATCTAATTTATATTTTGAGTGATACATGACTAGCTTCAATTAGGAAGAGACAATTAAGTAGGAGAAATTAGAAGTTGGGTCTGAGTGGAACATGTTAAAAAATTGGACGTTAAGTCAGAGAATCGGTTGAAATATTGGTAAAAGACTTCATACCATGGGTTCGGGTATCAGGCCAAGAAGGGCAGAAATTATGCCAATGAGATTGGAGTTTCAAACTCAATTGGCCGATTGGGCAATGGGCCGCAAGAGAGGATGATGGGCCGAAGAATCGGATGAAGCACCAATGAACCAATGACATGCTGGACAATAATTGATTCAGCTTTGTAATAATTATCTAGATTGAAGTAATTTTAATTGTAATTAGTTTGGAATTAGGCCAACTCAATTAGGGGTAAATTGGGCTCGAATCAGGATTGTGTTGGGCCGAATGGAAGGCCCAAATAGTGACCTAGAGCCACATTAGGTGGTGGCACCACCAAGGCTAGTGGTGGAACTACCTGAAGGCTCGACTTGTTGGGAAATCCAAGGGGGCGACATCTCATGCATAGTGAAAGAACAAAAAACAAAAACTCTTAGATTTCTATGAAAGGTTCCATCATCGTGCAAAGGTCGGTGCATCAAAAATAAATCCGCGAATCTGAAAACTACATATGTAAAAGAAAGTACCTAGGGAGATCGTATATCCCTAAATCCTTACAGATCTGTAGGACTAGATGAAGGAGTTCAAATGTTCTCCTCTCTAGCGATAATTCACATGGCATGGACTACAATGATGCTCCTCTCTTGGGGAAAGGAAAATAGAAGGTGGCTATCAATCAACCCTAGCCTATGGGCCTATAATTCCCTCGTATTTATAAAGGCCCCCTGTCAACTCTAATGGATCCAGCCCTATTGGGTATTAGATTTTCATCCAATTATCTAAGCCTCTTAGATTAGTGGGTCTCTACACAATAATCTCTTATTAGCACTTCTTGGATCTCATCTTTGGATCTAATAATTCAAGGGCTTAATAGATATCCAATAAGTTAGGTGCTCCGACGGATATCTCATAACCGAACCTCTACTTATCATGACACCTACCATATGTGTGTGACCCTCTAGGCCCAATATCGAGCTGGCTGTGAGTCATACTTATCAAAACTCCTTCTGACATAGTGAATTATTATCTCCATAATAATTCACTCGACTCATCAACTATGGATGTACTAGGCCACTACGCCACAGTCCCTAGACGATACAGGGGAATCCAATCATTTAGACCTATTTATCCTCAGTTACCATGTATCTATAGTCTCTCATCTATCTAATATCCAAGAGATCATATATCGGGCATGGTGTTGTTAGGCCTATACGGTTTCTCCTCGAGTCTCGCTCTAATCGGATTCTCCTAGAGAACTCTTTCTCTCTCAATCCGAAGAACCTTAGCCAAGGATTTGTTTGAGCAAGAATATATGGGATATTTCTCTCATGATACCGAGAGTGAATGATCCTCTATTGATACTCAATAGCCCTCATAAGGTTGGCTACCACTCCTAATAACTAGCTATACTAGATCTAGAACTTCCAAACCTATAAGTTCGGTATCAAAGAGTGGAGTACTAATATAGGACATCCTTGGTATCTCAAGTCTAAGGACCATATACACTACTAGAATTATAGAATTACTGTCTGATGTGAGGTATCAATAACCATCCAGCATTCCGTAAGAGGATCAATCAATGAACTTATTCTCCAATGAGCACTTGTATTGTACCCTTAGTATCTCTATATGAGTAGCTATGAGACCAACCACCTCCATCATATGGATGGATATATAGCACACCAGTCTATCTGGTTATCTCAATGTCCCTTTCGAGTAACCTATAACTAGGATTATTTAGAGTCTATGTTTAAAGGTAAATCGGTCTCATTATCGTGATCTCATTATGATCTGATTCCTATTGCATAGAACCAAGGATATCATAATATATGCAACATGCAAGATAAAGTAATAAAATGCCTAATAATAATAAGCAAAAGAAAGAATGCATGTCAAGTTACAAGTGTCATCACTCATGTGATTGGCTTGCAGGACATATATGACTAGCACAACCTCCTAGGTTGAGTTTGGGCGGTGGTACCGCCCAGATTGGGTGGTCGTACCACCTAGTGTTAGGCAGTGGTACCGCCAGACTTGGTCTCCCAAACTATATCAAGCGATGGTACCGCCTAGTATTAGTGTTGCAAGCGGTGGTACCGCTAGTACCCAAAAATCTCGAGGTGTATGAATTTTGGCTCCAATTCTTAAAACCAATTAGGGTCTATAAATACCTCAGCTATTCTTGCTGAGCAAAAAAGAAAGCAAAAACTCTATGATTCTATGTGTAGAAATCTCTCCTCCTATATTTTAAAGTTAATTTCTAAGAAAGGTGTGTGAGAGAACACTTGTAAAAGAAAGAGTTTGTAAGAGGGTGGTTGGTCTTCGCCTATTGAAGGATGACCGTTAGTTGATGCCGGCGGCCTCAACAAATGAGGAATTGAAAGTGGAAGTAGGTTGAATGATTGAATCACTATAAAATTGATTTGTTGCCTTACTTTATTTTTTAACTTTACTGCAAGTCATTTTACTTACTCACTGCTCTCACAAGTTTAAAGCATTTTTGATACGGACTTAATCATCGAAAGTTTTTGAATCGAATGAAGTTTTTTGAAATCGAACGTTTTTATGAATGTAGTTGGCTTTTATTAAGTGTTACTACCCATGAAGCTGATTCCTTCCTTTCTATATACATAATCTTTGTTAGTAAGAATCATGTTAAATGATTTATTTTAATTTTAAATTTTTTAATATTAGTTATAATAATATATTTTTCTTTTTAAATGAGTCTAACTCTTCACATTTAGTATAAAATGTTAACAAGTAATTGTCATATTTATTTTTAAATTTATCAAATTCATTAGAGAAAGATACATGATCCTGTTTTAGTAATTTATATTTCTTACTGATTGTTTTTAGTTTATTATAAATCATAAAATGCATCAAGTAATTCATCATAAGATAAAGAAATTTCAATTGAGTTATATACCTCATCATTGAAATATTGGTAATTTAACATAATAAATATGGATCAAACATGCTTTATTGACCTAAACTGAATTTTAGAATGTTCCATAATACTTATTAAATCCACAATAATATACATGAAATCCTACAACAATTATGAAACACAATATGAAAGTATACTTGATGAATCCATCAGAATGTTTTCTGAATTAATCGATGAATTAACCTTCCAATTATAGAGTATCCTTAAGAACCTTTCGGTTTCTCTTTAACGGGTGAAGAGAAACTGAATTCGATACTACAATCAGGGACCATAACCCTATTTATATTTGTAACTGTATTTGCACTTATGCCCTAGATTATTTAATATTTCTAACTTATTTCATCACCAAGTTAGAAATATTACTGATAGTATCCACACAATCAATTTTCATAACAATTTTGCCCCTTAGCCAAATAACTTTACTTTAACTAGATCACTTTAATTTTGGCTAATTAAAATAATGGCCTAACATATTAAATTATACATGTGTGACCCCAAAAATTCTAACAATCTTCCATTGGGTCATATATATATCCTTATAAATATGTTATACTTTCTGAGCTCAAAACTATTATTTTTATTAAATATGATATATAAAATAATCTCGTCCATTGACCATATTAGTATAGGACCAAAGCGATCTTCACTATATCAATCATAGCTAAACTTATCAATGATCACTAATATTAACATAACCAAATAACATAGATCAATTATGATAGTGTAGCATGAAAATTACATGAATATGATATGTACATGTCAATTTTCAATTGGTCCAACTTTATATTTATGATATCATTATTAACTTTAATAGCCATAATGTACAAAGTATAATAAACTAAATCTTTATTTTTGATCAAAAAATTTCTATACAAATATAGAATCTGGCATAGAACATACAACAAACATATGACAAAATCCTACTAGACTAAAGTTTTTTCAAATTTTAATATACCTATATGAGTAGTATGCTCATGAAAGACCTTGGGTAGTATACCTTTTATAAGAAGATCTACCAACATAAAGTTTATCCCTAAGTGTTCTATGGAAATTTATTTACTTTGTACCCTTTCTTTCACAACTAGGAACTTAATGTCAATATGCTTTGACTTAGTCGAGCTCCTATTGTTGTTAGAGTATAAAATAGCTGATTTATTATCATGCTATATCTTTAGCAGTCTTTCAATCCCTTGTACTATTTACAGCCCTCTAATAAAATTTTTCAGCCAAATTTCATGATTAGATGCCTCAAAACATACTACAAATTTCGTTGCTATGGTGAAAGAAGTAAAAAGAGATTGCTTGATATTATGCTAAGAAATCACCTCACTAGCCAACATATAAATGTAGCCTGAAGTGGATTTCCTACTATCTTAGCATCCAACAAAATCAAAATCAGAATATCCAATGATCTCTAAATGGTCTGGTCTCCTATATATGAGCATATAATCTTTTATTCTTTTTAAATATCTCATGACTCTTTTGGCTACCTTCCAATGATCCATTCTAGGATTGTTTAAGTATCTACCTAATACTCTAATAATATATGCTATATTTGGACTTGTACAAACTTATGCATGTATTAGACTCCCTACAGCTGATGCATAGGAAATTTTCTACATTTCTTGAGTTTTCAGATTTCCTTTAGGGTGCTGATTGAGACTGAACTTGTCTCCCTTTATGACAAGGGTGTCTGTTGGTTTGCAATCCTGCATGCCAAACCTTTTGAGTATCTTATCGATATAGCTCCTTTGTGATAATCTTAGAATACTTCGAGATTTATCCCAGTGTATTTAGATTCCTAATATAAAAAAGGCATCACCAAGATCTTTCATCTCAAAATTTCTAGATAGAAATCTCTTAGTTTCATGCAATATACCTATATCATTTGTAGCAAGCAGCATGTCATCCATATATAATATCAGGAAAATAAATTTGCTCCTACTAAATTTGTGATATATGCAATCATCAACAACATTCACATCAAAACCAAATGAGCGAATTACTTGATGAAATTTGTAATACCACTAATGGGATGCTTGTTTTAGCCCATAGATGGATTTTATCAATTTATAAACTATTTTCTTTGGGTCTCCTGACGTAAAGTTTTCTAATTGTACTATATAAATTGTTTCATCAATGTTTCCATTAAGAAATACTGTTTTGACATCCATCTGATGAAGCTCCAAATTAAAATATATAGTTGGAGCCATAATTGTCCTACAAGAGTCTTTCATTGAAATCGGAGAGAAAGTCTCTTTAAAGTTAATTCCTTCCTTTTGAGTATAGCCTTTTGCCACAAGACGTGTCTTGTACCTCTCCACATTATCATTAGAATCCCTTTTGAGTATAGCTTTTTGCCATAAGATGTACCTTAACAAAAGGTTAAAGCAGGTAGCCACACAAAGGAGAAAGACTTCAAGTCGACAGCCACGCCCCTCCTCACTGCACCCAAGTGGCTGCTTCCTGGCCAGCAATCACCATTAAAGATGGCACTGCTAGCATCACCTTCCAACCGCACGCCACCTAGCCCTAAGCAGTTGTCGCGCCTCCTAGCCGAGTGCAGCATAAGGGCAATAATCCTTGGTGAAAGAAGAAGCCAAGGAAGAAGAAGAGGGCCGCTGCCACTATTCCCGGCCAGCGGACCACCCCCCTCATCCGTGCCCATTCCGCAACAATCGTGTGGTCACCAACGGCCCATTCCACCGCAGCCGTGCGATCACCTTCCAATGACCGTAGCGAGCCCTTGGTGGCACTACCCCCAACTGCACCACCATTGCAGCGACCACCATCGCCGCTACTTCTCGGCCAGTGACCGTTGCCACCATTGCTTCTAGCCCTAGCACTCTCCCCCCCTCACTGCCTTCCAACCCCCGACACTCTTCCCCCTCGCTACCTCCCCTTGGGTCGCAACTATAGCTGCCACAGCCACCACTGTTTCCTCTCCTCTTCACTACTGGCATCGATAGCAACTGTCATAGCCTTGTTTGCAGCAACCATTGTAGCCACACCCCATTGCTGCCTCCCCCCTTGCTCTACATCCTCTATCATAGTTGTCGATTGCCACCAAATTACACTGACACCGTCGTCTTCTAGCCCCCGCTGCTCTTCCCCCTTGCTCTGCATTCTTTGCCATAGCCACCGGTTACCACCACCATTGCTTCTCGACCATTGTCAACACTGCTTCCTAGCCACAACAACTATAACCACACTAATGCTGTCGCCTTCCAGCCCTCGACGCTCTCACCCCTCACAGTGATAGAAATAGGGCAACAACTTTTCCTCCTCGTAGCGACTATAGTAAGCCTTTATGCTTCCCTCAGTATCTGTTTCCTTGGTAGCTTAGCACCGATAGTGCTAATACCCTTGGCCAGATATTAGAAACAGGAGATTATAGATTTACAATCTTACACAGTGGTTATCGACAACTCAATGAAAGCCCAATTAGAAGTCTTAGAAACCAGAATTGAGAATCGACTATAAGAAACTCTTAATGATTTCAAAAGAAGTCTATTAGATAGCTTCAGCAAGTTTCAACAAGATGAAAGTTCAAGCCTTACATTGAACCGATCCAGAGACATAGGTAAAAGGAACTAAGAATATGACACAAGCTATCCATGCATGATGATAGAATTTCCAATATGGGAAGATGAAGATCCGACCAGTTGGATTTCTAGGGCAAAAAAGTTTTTTCGTTTTCACAGAACTCTAAATGAATCCAAGGTGGAAATAGCTTCAATCCAACAAGATGGAGATGCAATGCAGTGATATGATTTGTAAGAAACTTTCCATAGAGTTTCATCATGGGAGTAATTTAAGAGAGGGCTTCTTGTTCGCTTTGGACCATTTGAATATGAGAATGTTGATGGGTAGCTCGCTAAAATTCATTAGTCATCTATAGTGCTAGAATATCAAAGCAGATTTAAACAATTATCAAATCAAGCCAGAGATTAGTCCGAACGATAATTGGTGAGAACATTTAACGAAGGACTTAATCCAGATATCATGTGTGAAGTCAAAGCTTGTCAATCCCGTACTATGATAGCCACAATCTCATTTGCACATTTGCATGAAAAACATTAGCAGAAAAAATTATCGAAATAGAAGTAACAACAAATAAATGATTAGTAAGCCACCAACTTCATCTATTCTCAATTGAAACCCGAACACCTAAAGAATAACCCGAGAAGAGCTCAACGAAAGATCAGCGAATGGCTTGTTCTAGCACCGTGTAGAGTAAGGAGCATCGATGTAAACAAGGGCAACTTCTAGTGATTGAACCAATTGGGGAGGAATCTGAAGCTGATAATGTGGACTCCAATCATGAAGGTATGGATTCTAATGAAGATATTAGACCTATGACACATACAGTACATGCATTAGCCAGCTATTCTAACCCACAAACTATGAAAGTTGGAGGGACTTTAGAACATCAGCCTATTACAGTTTTGATTGATACTTGGAATACTAATAATTTCATGAATAGTAAGGTTGCTAACCAATTGGCCTACCATATTGAAGACTGTGACAAATTCAAAGTAAATGTCACTGATAGATGAATTTTAACTTGTGACAGCAAATGTTCGAAGATAAAGCTGATTATACAGGGCCAAGAACTGCTAGTGAATTTCTTTTTGCTGCCCTTGGAAGACTTCGAAGTGGTGCTTGGAATTGAATGGTTATCAACATTGGGTGATGTTTCTTGGAATATTTCTAAACTAATTATAAAGTTTTTTATTAATGGAAAGTAGGTGATCCTAAAGGGAAGACATAGAAGTAAGGTCACAACTGCCACTAGCCATAAGATGGAGAGGGTTCCTTAGAATATTACAATGACTACTACATTGAAAGACTGCCCTATTGTTTATAATATCAAAAAGTGGAGACCATATTTACTTGATTAATGAGTTATGATACACCGTAGATACCCTGTGACTGAAGTATTGAAAAAGAAGCTCCCCGAGTTTGATGCTATTTAGCCTTGAGGACAAGGTTGATTTGAAGGGAGAGAAATTATTATCTGAGTCGGATAGGGACAAGGTTGATTCAAAAGCTCCCTAAGCTTTTGAATAATGTTTATTGCATTTGTTTAGTTCAATAAGAGTCGGATAGGGGTTTATTTAATATTTATATATTATTAAGAGTCCAAGTCCTCGTGGACTCTAGGTGGAATTCTATAAATAGGGATATATCTATTTCTTTTCATCAAGTAATGAAATATTATGTCAGCCATTTAGCAAACCCTAGGAGGTCGATTCCCTCGATGTGATCAGCCACTTTTCTTCTGCTTCTTCTACGATAAAACCCTAGGGGTCTTATCATTGCACTTCTCAAAAGAGAAGAAAGAATTTGCTAGCTTGAATATTGTAAAGAGAAGCAAAAAGTTCTCACCTCAAGAGAAGCAAAAATTTTGCTTAACTTTCACATCTCTAAAACTTGCTAGCTTGCATGTTCTAAAGTGATATAAAACTTGCTAAATTACTAGCTTGCATATCTCAAAAACTTGCTAGTTGCACTTTTTCTTTTTGTCGATGACAAAGGGGGAGAAGTATAATGATGATATTAAAATTTGATGCATGGTATGATGACTAAGTTGAATATGTAAATGTTTGTGTATCACTATTGATGATTTTATGCATGTTATTCCTTGATTTGAAATCATGATGATGCATGCAATACCCATGATTTTTTGAATTTAAAGGTTCTCTCAATATGGTATATTGATAGGTAGAGTTTAGTTTAAACTCCATCATCAATTTGTTATCATCATAAAAAAGAGGGAGATTGTTGAATCTCAGATTTTATGATGAAATCAATTGATGAAGTTATGATCTAATATGTATTTTCAGTGACGTAGGACTAGTTTCAATCATGGAGAGATAATTTAATTAAAGCAGGAAGAATTAATATTGGGCCAGAGTAGAACATGTTAGAAGATTAGACATTGAGCCGAAGGATCGATCAACATATTGATAGAAGGCTTTGTGCCATGAGTTCAAGCATCGGGCCAAGAAGATCGGACATTGCACTAAGAAAATCAGATGTTGCAGGAGGTCAACATGCCGATTGGGCAATACACCGTAGGAGAGAACGATATGTCGAAGAGTCGGACGAAGTGCCGGATGAGCCAATGACATGCCGGACAATAGGTGATTAATGCTTTATAATAATTTGTCTAGATCAAAGTAATTTAGAGTTCTAATTGAGTTAGTTTTGAATGTAATTAGGCCAACTCAATTAGGGACCTATTGGGCCTAAGTTGGAGCTATTTTGGGCCAAGAGAAAGGCCCATTCAGTGACCCAAAAGGTGGGTCAAGCGATGACACCGCTAGAACAAGCGGTGGAATCACTAGTAGCTGAGTCTCCAAGATAATCTCTAAGACTATGTCAAGCCGTGGTATCGCTAGATTGGGCAATGGTACCACCTAGTGTCAGGCAGTAGTACCTCCCAATATTAGTGCTGTAGGTAGTGGTACCACCCAACACAGGTGGTGGTACCACTAATACCCTGGGACCATCGCCTAGTGTTAGTGCTATAGGCGGTGGTACTACCCAGCATAAGTGGTGGTACCATCAATACCTTGAAATCCTAAAGTGTTTGAAATTTTGGCTCCATTTTTTAAGTCATTTGGGGTCTATAAATACCCTAGTTATTCTTTCTTGGAACAACAAGAATTGAGTAAGGAAAGAGAGCAAAAACTTTATGATTCTAATGTTGTAATATTTTAAATTGTAGAAGTCCCTCCTCTTAGAGTTTAGAGATAGTCCTAAGAGAGGTGTGTGAGGGAATACTTGTAAAAGTGGGGTATAAAGGTTCTCTCCTAAGCTTGTGAAAAGGAGAAAGAGTTGTAAAGGTAGTTGATCTTCACCCGTTGGAAAGAAGATCGGTAATGGAAGCCGATGGCCTTGACAAAAGAGGAGTCGGGAGTGGATATAGGTCACAATGACCAAACCATTATAAATCTAGTGTGCTCTTTTACTTTATGCTTTTCATTTATATTACAACTGATTTACATGCTCACTGCTTTTATGAATGTTTTTAAGTTAAATGCATTCCAATATAGGTTTGATCAAACGAAGTCTTCTTAATGGCTGATATTTTTATGAAAGCACTAATTCACACCCCCCCTTTCTCTTAGTACCGATTTTGGTCTTAATAGGTTTCACACCTTTTGGTAATGGGACAAGTTTCTAAACTTTACTATCTTTCATGGACTTATACTCCTGATTCATTACTTCAATTCACTTATCTGAATTGAAATTCTCCATGGCTTGATGGAAGTTGATTAGATCATCTTCCATCATACCACTATTTTTTTTCATGCTCCTAGAGGAATACCATTTAATCATTCGAAATGACAACCCTCCTTTCCTTAGTGGATCATCGCAAAGGTTCTAGCTCTTGTGGCATGGGTTCTTAAGGATGTTGAGTTTGTTTCTTATACTATATGGGAGCTGAAATGACTATCTCCTTTTGAGGTACTAAATTTGCCACATCACTGGTAACTATATGGATTGGATCAAATTGAACCAATTCTTCCTCATAGGCAAAGTTTTTAATCTTATTTCTCCTCCCAAACTCAATATCCTCAAAGAATGTAGCAATACCTGTCTAAAAAATATTTTTTGATTTGGGATCATAAAATGTATATCCCTTAGATTGCTCAGAATAACCAATAAGGTAACTGCTCACTATTCAAGGTTCTAATTTCTTTTTATTAGGCCTGTAAGGTCTTGCCTTAACTAGATAACCCCATACATGAAAGTATCTTAGACTAGGCTTTCTCCCAGTCCAAAGCTCATAAGGTGTTTTTGTAATTATTTTAGTTGGTACTCTATTAAGAATATAAGTTGTAGTCTTTATTGCTTCTCCCCAGAGTGACTAGTAAAGTAGATTGAGAAATCATGCTTCTTACCATGTCTTTAAGTGTACGATTTCATCTTTCAACTACACCATTCATGCTAGGTGACCTTGGCATTATATACTAAGGGACAATTCCACACTTCTCAAGGTATAGAGCAAATGGTCTTAGACGTTATTCACCTAAGTCATAATTTCCGTTGTAATATTCCCCTCCACAATCAGATATGATACTTTTCATCCTTTTGTTGAGTCAATTTTCAACTTCAGCTTTAAATGATTTGAACACATCTAAAAACTATGACTTTTTATGTATTAGATACAAGTATCCATATATAGAGTAATCGTCTATGAATGATATAAAGTATTGATGACCATTCTACGAAAGTGTAGGAAATATTCCACAAATATCCATATGTATCAATTCTAAGATGTTCGTAACTTTATATGCACCTGATCTCTTAGGTTTGGTTTGTTTATCTTTAATACATTCAACACAAGCATCTAAACCTGATAAGTCAATGGGATCGAGAATCCTTTCTGACATAAATCTTTTAACTCTATTTCTAGATATGTGACCCAAATGTTTGTGTCATAATACATTCAAATTTTAAATTTTACATTTAGTACCTCAGAATTTTGTATTTAGGGATTCATAATAGGACACTATAGTATCAAGCAAATATAGATTTTCATAAGCTATAAGTGAACCAGTTCCAATCATATTTGAATTTAAAGATAAAGTAAATTGATTGTTTCCAAATGAACATAAATAACCATATTTGTCCAAATAATAAATAGAAATTAAATTCTGTCTAAATGACAATACAATAAAAGTGTCTTTCAAATCCATATAGTATCTAGTACACAATAATAATCTAAATGTGCTTATAGCTTCCACATCTATTAATTTTTTGTCCCCCACATAAATGCATCTATCAACATCATTGAGCCTTCAGTAGCTCAGGCAACTCTACATTGAAACACTGATATTAATAGTTACACTAGAGTCTAACCACTAAGTGTTTCTAAGTACTAAAGTTAATTTGACTTCACAATAAACTAAGGAACGTACACTTTTTACCATGCCAAGCATAATATTTGGCACAATCCTTTTAAATGCCTAAATTTCTTACAAAAAAAAAATAAGTATCAACCTTATTTTATTTCTTCTATGCTGGACCCTTATCAATCTTATTCTTTCTAGATTTATATTTCCTTTTATTGCCCTTATCCTTAAAGGTGCTAGCCAAGTTGCAACTTTCAGTCTTTTCTTGCTTCAACCTTTCCTCTTCTTGCACACAATATGAAATCAGCTCATTAAGAGACCATTTATCCTTTTGGCAGTTATAACTAACCTTAAACTAACTGAATTATGTAGGGAGAGATATTAGAACTAAATGGATAAGTAAGTCCTTTGATAAGTTAAGCTTTAATGCTTTAAGCTTTGAAATAAGATTAGACATCTCCATGATATACTCCCTTATATTTCCTTTGCCATTGTACCTTATGGAGATCAAGTTTTGAAGTCGAGTGCTTATTTCTGCCTTATAATTTTTAAGAAAATGATTTTCAATTTCGGTAAGAATATCTTTAGACTTGGTAATCCCTTCGGATATCGTAACCCTAAAGGCCTTTGGAATACTACGCTTAATGATCATGAGACTCATGTGATTAGACTGATCCCACTTCTCTTATAGTCTCCTTTCATCATGTAACACCTATCGTTTCTAAATTTTCATATGAGGATCTAATTAGAATGTTAGTACCCATTTTAAATTCTATATAAAAGCTCAAATAAATCTGAAAACCTATTTGTAAAATCTGAGGATCTGTTTATAAAAGAAAATTTGAGGACCTATTTGTATAAAGTTGAGGACCTAATCGTAAATGTAAACAATACAAGGACTAAATTGAAAAATATATTAAATAACAAATTCCACCACCTAAGCCTCTCTGCCTTCGTTCCTAAGGAACCTAAGAAGGCAGCTTACGTTGAAGAAGAGAGGAAGAGAGAAAAAAGAAGAAAAACAAGAGAAGAAGAGGAGAAAATTAGGGCTTAGGGTCTTTTTGCGCAAATCTTCTTATTGAGATCAAAATCTTTAAAAGGCAAGTGTTCTAACCTCATCCTATAATAATTTTAATCTCTGATTTTATCTTAATTCTAAAAAAATTTAGATGATTTTGGCTTCATACATGATATATTTGCCGTTTATGCATCGGTGAATTTGGAATTTTTTCAGATTTTGACCTTTTTACATTATTCTAGCCATAACTTTCTGCACTGAACTCTGATTTTGAAAAAAATATAATTCATCTGAAAGTAGACTTATAGATCTTTCGTTTGATACTAAGATTGAAAGATTCAGAGTTAATTTGTCTATCAAAACATATAATTGAATAGACCCTATAAATTTAGTAAAACATATACTAAAACTTCTGACCTTCTATTACTGAATTACTTATAACACTCTACTGGAAACTTTGATTTATGCAAAACTTAATTAATTAAACTAGACTTGTAATTTTTCTTTAACACTTGATTTAGAAAATTTGAAGCACATATGCCTACTGAAACATCGGTTGTAATTGATTCTACCAATTCTATAAAATAGAGATGATAAATTCTGATCTTTCTATACTAAATTATTTGTAACTCTCTTTTAGAAACTCAAAACTTTACAAATCTATACTCACCTAAAAATAGACTGATATAGCTTTCCAATGACATCTTTTATGAGTAATTTGGAGCATAACTAGTTATCCAAATAATTTCTACAATATGCCTCTTAAATTTTGCTAGAATTGAGATTTTGTCAATTTTGCATATTCATGTTTCATCCCTTTGAAAAATGATTTTAGCTGAAATCCTTACATCCATTGAGCTACATATTATTGTTTTGAAATCTTGTATGCTCTTGTCCCTAAATAATTTGTATATCTGAACCTATCATGTAACGTTTATGTTTGTATCGTATTATTTTGTATAGGCACATATATGTTCATTGTTTCGGATGTGCTTTTGATGTGTACCAATTTTATTGCTCATATGTCCTTTTGTACTCTATGTCTATGAGATAATGGGAACCATTGTCGGAAATGATAAAGGAAGTTATGCTTAGAGCCCGCGATGCTCCATCGGCCCCTTCTGACTTCACTCAGATGTGGGAGATTTCTATCTGGTGATCATCCAGAAATGGGTGGACTATATTCTATCTATGGTCTCATTGTACCCTCCATGTTTTTGATATGACATCCAAAGTATTGCTTATGTGTCTATATATGCCTTTGGATGAGAATGAAATTAATATAATGTCAAATATGGCATTTGAGTTTTTGTTTCTTATTTGTTATATTGATATGCTCTGAAACATTTTATATGCTATTGATATACTCCGAAATGTTTCATTTGCTATTGATATGCTTTGAGACATTTCGTATACCATTGATATCCTTCGAAATGTCTTATGCGCCATTGATATACTCTGAAATACTTCATACGTCATTGTTATGCTCCAATTATTCTTTACTCTATTAGTTATGAAACAAATATGTTTTGAATAAAATGATATTTGTGATTCTTTATCTGATAACATGATATATATATGTTTCCTTGTATCCTACTTTGCATTTTGATATCATGTTTGTCGTAAAACTATCCCTTTTCACCATGGATACATTAGTCACTTGTTGAACTTTGTATGCTCATATCGTTGCTATATAAACTTTTGAGTTAGCTTATCATTTACTAAGATGTTTAAATTGAGCCAATATAGTGGAAAGCTAAAAGATTTTAGGTAGATCTTTAGTGGTTGATATCTTTTTGTTGTATAAGTACATTTTGTGTTTAATGAATGTTGATGGTAAATCTGAACTTATTTGTTTTATAAAAGTTAAATGACCTCTCATGTTTAGGATTTGAAATATTAAGTTTAAATTGTATAATGATATGAATTTGTGATAAATGTTGATTTTATGATTTTATGAATTCCCAGACTTGTGGATTTATGATGTAGTTATTGTTTAGTTGAGTTGACTTTAGATTTTATGAATCATTGAGTGATGTGGTATATTATTATAAACTGTACAAATTTTATGAATTATGAATTTTGGATGTAATTTACTACTTGAATTATTATTAGTGTCCTCAAATGTTTATTTAGATTCTAGGATTAGATTGTTGTTGAATCATAATATTATCGATTTAAGATAGGGTCATACATCTTGAATGTGATAATTCGGGAGGCGTGACAAAGGTGGTATCCAAGCCTGATTTGAGGATCATAGAGACATTGATATGTTTGATTTACAAATTATATTGAGGCTTAGTAAATTATATAGAGATCGATGAAAATTTTCTTTGTTATCTTTTTGGAATCTAGGATGACGATGACATCTAGTCCTCTTGCTTTATCTCTCCTGTGCAATTGAGTAGGATGAAAAGGTTGATCAGGGACATCAAATTAGAATGGACTAGGAATAGAATAATTTAAGGAGCTTAGTCTTTCTTGTTTCAGTGTTGAACTGAATCCATTTATGGCAGAATAATGGATGATGCTAATGGAGAAAATAATTGATGTCTTAAATTGCCCTGATGAATCAGAAGATTTCTTTTGCCACCTTTATTTTTGAAGAAGAGACTAAGTACTAGTGGAAAACCATAAAAAGAATTTCTAGAGAGCAGAAGTAGGAATAGCAAGGACAAGTTTATCAATAAAAGAAGAGAGGAAATGAATAAAAAAAGTGATAACAAGAGGATCAATACATCTAGATTTAGAAAGGAAAGCCACCATAGAGGACTCAATCATATGCAAAATGTGATTAGAATCATGGAATAAGTCTATGTTTTCAGATGACTGAAGTCTGTTTAGCTTGTGGGAAGTTGGATCATAAATTAAAAAGATTACCCTTTTGAACAAGAAGAAAGAACCACTGCCTCCCAGATCATCAGCCCATGCTAGAGTGCATGCAATCCTTGAACATGATTTTAGAGTTTCTAAATCAGTGGTCGAAGGTATTATTCATGTTTATGAAATAACACAAAATTTTGTTTGACCATGGTTCCAATCTCTATTTTATTTTGTAATATTTTCTTATCACTTAGACATTCAACCTAAACCACTGGATTATATTCTATATGTAACTACAACTATTAGAGATTCTCTAATAATAAACTTGATCTAGTCATCTTATCTATGCTAGTCATAGGTGGCCTACAAGCCAATCACATGAGTGATGACACTTATGACTTGATATGCACTTTTTCTCTTTGATTATTATTAGGCATTTTATCACTTTATCTTGCGTGTTGCATATATTGTGATGTCCTTAGATCTATGCAATAGGAATCAGATCGTGATGAGATCATGATAATGAGATCGATTCACCTTTAAACACAAACCCTAAATAATCCTGGTCATAGGTTACTCAAGAGGGACATCAAGATAATCGGATATATTGGTGTTCTGTATACCCGTCCATATGATGGAGGTGGCTGGTCTCATAGCTACTCATGTGGGGACACTAAAGGTACAATGCAGGTGCTTATTGGGAATGAGTTCACTGATTAATCCGCCTACGGAATGCTGGATGGTTATTGATACCTCACATCAGACAACGATTCCATAGTCCCAATAGTGTATCTGGTCCTTAGACTTAAGACACCAAGGATGTCCTGTTTTAGTACTCCACTCTTTGATATCAGACTTATAGGTTTGAAAAGTTTTAGATCTAGTACAACTGATTATTGGGAGTGGTAGCTAACCTTACGAGGGCTATTGAGTGTCAATAGAGGATCATCCGCTCTCGGTATCATAAGAGAAATATCCCATGTATTCTTGCTCAAACAAATCCTTAGCCAAGGTTATTTGGATTGAGAGAGAAAGAGTTCTTCGGGAGAATCCCACAAGAGTAAGACTCGAGGAGAGATCGTATGGGCCTGACAACACCATGCCTAGTATAGGGTCTCTGGGATATTAGATGGATGTGGGACTATAGATACATGATAATTGAGGATAGATAGGTCCAAAGGATTGGATTCTCCTGTATCGTCTGGGGGCTGCAGTGTAATAGCCTAGTACGTCTACAGTCAATGAGTTGGGTGAATTATTATAGAGATAATAATTCACTAAGTTAGAAGGAGTTATGACAAGTATGATGCATTGAGATATCGACGGAACTAACGAAGCGAGAAGGACGATCACAAGGTATGAAGATGCGCTGAAGCATACATAGATCTTGATGTGAGTGATTGGGCCCACTGGCTCAGGCCTGATCACATTATGATGTGGTCCATGTTCATCTGGTGTGATTGATAATATGATGTTCAACTGGTTATATACCTATTAGATATGTATATATATTTGCATGCAATGTAGATATATATATTAAATATGTATGTGAGTGACACATTATGTTAGGAGACCAAATCAAAAATTTTCTCTATTAATAATATTAAGTTGGTAAACGTGAGGCAATTAGATTAACCCACATGGCCTTCTATCGTTATAGGTAGGAACCGATTCCCGGTGTAGGTTGAGTTGGTTAAGTCCCTCGGGACTCACCTATATCGTGTTTCGCTATCTTATCTACGATATAGAGATGTCACCGGTGGCCTGAGGACATGGTATGCTTGGTCGAGTCCCTCGAGAGTATATCATTAAATCAGACTCATCTTGTAACGATGGTGATGACTTAACCGAATATCATGGTTGGTCGAGCCCCTCAAGGCCATGGTGGTTTAGAAGCCGAACAGGATGGAAATCACAAGAAGTTGTGATTGGCAAGAGTTGCCTACCTTTACAGGCTTAATGTGATTGGTCGAGTTTCTCGAGGTTATGTTAAGACGTCGATTAGATCCTGATCCCCACTAGAGATCCACCGGAGGTCTCCGATTCATATACCAGAGGGTGTTGTGTGTCTCGTGAAAAATTAGTGGGAATACATTAAGATAGAAGTCCTTATCTTAACTGTTTAATTTTTGTAAAATCTGCATGTTATTTATTTCTGCTACATCTTTAATTTTAGAAAAATATCACTTTCAAATCCTTTACGTGGCATACTTAATA
The DNA here is from genome assembly GCA_023547065.1 of Musa troglodytarum. Lineage (NCBI taxonomy): Eukaryota > Viridiplantae > Streptophyta > Magnoliopsida > Zingiberales > Musaceae > Musa > Musa troglodytarum. The sequence goes on from CP097508.1 coordinate 29,949,255, forward strand.
CCAACCGCCTCACTGGTCCAAATTATACGGATTGACTTCACAATCTGAGAATCATTCTCACGATGGAGAAAATCACATACGTCCTTAATACAATGATCCCTACGCTCGACGAAGGGGCATGCGAGGATGAGATCGCTCGTTATGTGAAGTACATAAATGATTCCACTCTTGCTAAATGTTATATATTGGCTTTTATGACTATTGAGTTACAGAGACAATATGAAAATATAGATGCTAATTCCATACTCCTACATCTCTATAAACTGTTTGAGGAACAAGGAAGAATTCAGTGATATGAGATATCAAAGAGTCTTTTCCGTGCTAGGATGACTGAGGGGATACCAGTTCAGAACCATGCCCTTAAGATGATTGAGTAGATCAAGAAACTCACAGGTCTAGGAATGATCCTAGAGGATAACTTATGTGTGGATCTTGTGCTTTAGTCCCTACCAGATTCATTTTCACAGTTCATAATGAATTTTAATATGAATAAACTTGAGGTGACCCTCTTAGAGCTCCTCAATATGTTGAGAGAAGCAAAGAGCACCATCAAGAAAGAAAAGTCAGTTCTCTATGCTAGTGAGACCAGAAAGAAAAGGAAGGCTGAGAAGTCCCTTAAGAAGGACAAGGGTAAGGGCAAAATGGGTAAGGTAAAGGTTGCCAAGAAAGATCCAACAAAGGACAAAGGCCAGTGCTTCCACCGTGGCAAAGATGAGCACTGGAAGAAGAACTACAAAGTGTACCTTATAGAGAGGGCAAAACAGAAGCTTGGAGAAGTTTCAAGTACATTCATGATCAATCTCTATTTGTCCGAATCTTTTGATAACACATAGGTATTGGATACCGGGAGTGCTTATCATATCTGCAATTCGTTGTAGGTTCTAGCAGGACCTAGGAGATTGAACAGAGGTGAGATGGACCTTAAGATGGGAAATAGAGCAAAAGTTACTGCAGTGGCAGTTGGCAAGGTCACCTTACATCTGCCTTATGGAACTATTATTACATTAGATGTATGCTATTATGTTTCTTCTATTATCAAAAACATTATTTCCATTTCATGTTTGATAGTTAGTGGATATAAATTAGTTTTTAAGAACAATGGTTGTTCAATAATATTAGATGATGAGATCATCACCAGAGGAACATTGCATAATGATTTATTTATATTAGATACAGCTCCACATATCATGAGTGTAAGTGAGTCTAAGAGGAAACGAGAAGAGGTGAATAATACATATCTATGGCATTGTAGGCTAGGTCACATCCATGAGGGAAGGATTCAAAAGTTGCTAAAGAATGGATATCTAAATCCATTTGACAATGAGTTATATGCGACTTGTGAACCATGCCTTCGGGGAAAGATGACCAACTCTCCATTTAGTAAAACTAAAGAGAGAGCCACTGAGTTACTAGAACTTATACATAGTGATGTATGTGGTCCCATGTCGACTCATGCCATAGGTGGTTACTCCTACTTCATTACTTTCACTGATGATTTCTCAAGATACAGACATGTGTACTTGATGAAGTACAAGATTGAGACTTTTGAGAAATTCAGAAAATATAAGAATGAAGTGGAGAACCAAACAGGAAAGAGTATTAAAACCCTATAATCAAATCGAGAAGGTGAGTACTTGAGTACAAAATTCACCCAATTCCTCAAAGACCATGAGATTTTATCCCAATGGACACCTCCTTATACACCGCACCTTAATGGTGTATCAAAAAGGAGGAATCACATATTGTTAGACATGGTGCATTCCATGATGAGTTTCGTCGACCTACCCATCTCATTCGGGGGATATGCCCTAAAGACCGTAGCTTACCTTCTAAATAGAATTCTAACTAAGTCAGTAATGTCTACTCCATATGAGATATGGAATAGGAAGAAGCTCAATCTTAAGGTTGTTAAGATTTAGGGCTGCCCTGCCCACGTCAAGAGACAACCCCGACAAGTTGGATTCCAAGACGAAATGGTGCAAGTTCGTGAGATACCCAAAGGAAACTTGTGGATATTATTTCTATCACTCTAAGGACCAAAAGGTCTTTGTTGCCAAGAGAGCAGTGTTCGTTGAGAAGGAACATATTCTTGGTGGAGACAGTGGGAGCATGATAGAGTTGAGCGAGGTTGGAGAACCTAGCTCAAGCACCATTCCACAGCCAGAATCTGTTCAGATACCTAGCACACAAGTTTCAACTTTACATAGGTCTGGTAGAGTATCCCATCCTCTTGAGAGATATGTGGGACATATCATAGGAGAGGATGTTGAGGATATTGATCCTCAGACCTACAAGGATGCTATTATGAGCATAGACTTCGGGAAATGGCAAGAAGCCATGAATTCAGAAATGGATTCCATGTACTCCAACATAGTTTGGAACCTAGTTGATGCACCCGAGGGTATTGTACCCCTTGGTTATAAGTGGATCTTCAAAAAGAAGATTGGAGTAGGTAGAAAGGTGGAGACCTATAAATCAAGGCTAGTAGCTAAGGGGTCGTCAAAGGCAAGGTGTTAACTATGATGAAACTTTCTCACCTATAGCCATGCTAAAATCCATTCAAATTCTATTGGCTATTACAGTACACTATGATTATGAGATCTGGCAGATGGATGTCAAAACCACATTCCTCAATGGCAACCTCGAGGAGGAGGTGTATATGATATAACTTGAGGGATTCGTATCCAGGGATAACCCAGATAAGGTGTGCAGGTTGCTTAGGTCCATTTATAGACTGAAGTAAGCTTCTCGAAGTTAGAACATAAGATTTGATGATGCAATCCGATCTTATGCCTTCGTTAAAAACGAAGATGAGCCTTGTGTGTACAGGAAGGTAAGTGGGAGCTCTATCACCATTTTGGTATTATAAGTGGATGACATCCTAATCATTGGGAATGATATAGGAATGCTCTCCACAGTAAAGGCTTGGCTATCTAGGCACTTCTTCATGAAGGACATAGGGGAAGCATCCTGTATATTGGGGATACGGATCTATAGAGACAGATCTAAGAGAATGCTTGGCTTGTCCCAGTCCAAGTACATAGACACCATTATCAAAAGGTTTAGCATGAAAAATTCTAAGAGAGGTCTCATACTAATGAGACATGGAATATCACTTTATAGGAATATGTCCCCAAAGACTCCTAAAGAAAGGAGACACGTGGATATGATACCATATGCCTCAGCGATAGGATCTATCATGTATGCTATGCTATGTACCAGGCCTGATATAGCGCATGCTCTGAGTGTCACAAGCAAGTATCAAGTAGATCCAAGCTTGGAGCACTAGAAAATAGTAAAATATATCTTTAAGTACTTGAGAAGGACTAAGGATCTTTTACTGGTATATGGAGATAGTATCCTTAGGGTTGAGAGCTACATGGACTCGAGCTTTCAGTCTGATGTCGATGATAGCAAGACTAATTCAGCGTATATGTTCACCCTGAATAGAGGAGCAGTATGCTGGAAGAGTTCCAAGCAAGACACTACTACTGACTCGACCACAGAGGCAGAATATATTACTATGATAGAGGCAGCAAAGGAGGGAGTTTGGATGAAGAAGTTCATCATAGACCTAAGGAGTAATCTCGAGCAACAATGAGTCGATTCCCTTATATTGCGATAACTATGAGATGATTACTCAAATAAGGGAATCTGAGTCTCATCAGAAGTGTTTTGAGGAGGTTCTAGCTTATTAGAGAGATCATGGCCCAAAGAGATGTAGTAGTGGAAAGAGTTCAATCCGAAGATAACATTGTAGATCCACTGACAAAGCCATTAACTCAGATTATCTATGAGCATCACAGAGGTCTGATGAGGATTAGATATATTAGTGATTGGCTTTAGGTCAAGTGGGAGATTGCTAGACATATGTGCACTACAAGCCAATCATATGAGTGATGGCACTTGTGACTTGATATGCACTTTTTCTCTTTGCTTATTATTGGGTATTTTATCACTTTATCTTACATGTTGCATATATTATGATGTCCTTGGATCCGTGCATTGGGAATCGGATCATGATGAGATCACGATAATGAGACTGATTCACTTTTAAATACAGACCCTAAATATTCCTGGTCATAGGTTACTCGAGAAGGATATCAAGATAACCGGATAGACTGGTATTCTATATACCCATCTATATGATGGAGGTGGCTGGTCTCATAGCTACTCATGTGGAGATACTAAGGGTACAGTGTAGGTGCTCATTGGGGAATGAGTTCACTGATTGATCCGCCTACGGAATGAGTACCTTACATCAGACAGCGATTTCGTAGTCCCAATAGTGTATCTGGTCCTTAGACTTGAGATACCAAGGATGTCCTGTATGAGTACTCCACTCTTTGATACCGGACTTATAGGTTTGGAAAGTTCTAGATCTAGTACAGCTGGTTATTGGGAGTGGTAGCCAACCTTACGAGGGCTATTGAGTGTCAATAGAGGTTCATCCGCTCTCGGTATGATGAGAGAAATATCCTATGTATTCTTGCTTAAACAAATCCTTAGCCAAGGTTATTCGGATTGAGAGAGAGAGTTCTCTGGGAGACTCCGACAAGAGCAAGACTCGAGGAGAGACCGTATGGGCTTGATAGCGCCATGCTTGGTATAGGGTCTCTAGGATATTAGATGGATGTAGGACTATAGATACATGGTAACTAAGGATAGATAGGTCCAAAGGATTGGATTCCCTTGTATTGTCTGGTGGCTGCGGTGTAGTGGCCTAGTACGTTCGCAGTTGATGAGTTGAGTGAATTATTATAGAGATAATAATTCACTAAGTCAGAAGGAGTTTTGACAAGTATGACTCATGGCTAGCTCGATATTGGGCCTAGAGGGTCACACACATATGGTAGGTGTTGCGACGGGTAGAGGTTCATATATGAGATATATGCTAGAGCCTCTATCTTATTGGATATCCATTAAGCCCTTGAATTATTGGATCTTAAGATGAGATCCAATAATTGCTAATAATAGATTATTCGGTAGAGACCCACTAATCTAAGAGGCTTGGGTAATTGGATACAGATCTAATATCCAATAGGGTAAGATCCATTAGGGTTTACAGGGGGCCTCTATAAGTAGGAGGGAATCAAAACTCTATAGGCTGGGGGGTTCTTTTGGTAGCCACCTCCTATTCTCCTCTTCCTAGAGAGGTGCATCGTCATAGTCCCTACTATGTGGATACCACTAGAGAGGAGGACGCTTGACCTTCTTCATCCTCTCCTATAGATCTGCAAGGATTCAGAGATATACGATCTCTCTAGGTATTTTTTTTACACATACAGTTTTTGCAGATTTGTTTTGACGTACCGATCTTCGCACGACGACAGAATCTTTCTACGGAAAATCTGTGATTTTATTTTTTGTTCTTCCATTGCGCATGTGACGTGGCCCCGTGTAGATTTCCTAATAATCTGATTTCCATTGGAGAACACAAACTTCTTATTGATTTGGTTCTCCTAGAGATTTGGAGTTTTGATATTATACTTAGTATGAATTGGTTATTTTCTTATCATGCCAGTATATATTGTTATATAAAAATGATCACTTCTTGCATACTAGATCAACCCATCTTTTATTTTTAAAGTATTAGACATGATTTACCTCCTTGCCAGATATCAGCTTCAACTCCTCATTTTATGCAGAAAGCCGTTTTTGCTATCTTGTATATGTAAAGGAGCAAATTATATCAAGAAACTCACCTAGATGAAAATTCCTGTAGTCAGAGAGTTCCCTAATGTATTCTAGGATGGCTTGCTTGGCTTACCTCCAGATAAGGATTGTGAATTTGCTATTGATTTGGTCTTCGGGGCAACCCCCAATATCTAAGCCTCCTTACAGAATGACACCATTTGAACTAGTGGAATTGAAGAAACAATTACAAGAATTATTAGATAAGGGTTTTATTCGACCTAGCATCTTGCCATGGGGTGCTTTGGTATTGTTAGTTAAGAAGAAGGATGAAACATTGAGGCTTTATATTGATTATAGATAGTTGAATCCTGTGACCATAAAAAAAAAACAAGTATCCTCTATCCAGAATTGATGATTTTTTTATTACTTACATGGTGCACAAGTATTCTCCAAGATTAATCTAAGGTCAGATTACTATCAATTGAAGATTAAGGAGGATATTAAAAAAAAAGGGTCTTTAGAACTCAATATGGTCACTATGAATTTTTAGTAATGCTTTTTGGTTTGACTAACGCCCCTACAGCTTTCATGGAACTGATGAATAGAATATTTCAGCCACTCTTGAATGATTATGTAATTATATTTATTGATGACATATTAGTGTATTCAAGGAGTAATCAGGAGTAAGAGGAACACTTGATAAATGTATTATTTATACTAAGAGAAAAGAAGATGTATGTAAAGTTTAATAATATGAATTTTAGTTGAATGAAATTACTTTCCTAGCCATGTGCTTTCAAGAAAAGGCATATCGATTGATCAAAGGAAAGTGGAAGTAGTAGTTAAGTGGGAAATACCAATAAATGTAATAAGGTTAGAAGTTTCTTAGGAATGATAGGTTATTATAGGAGATTTGTGGAGGGATTCTCTCGAATTGCTCATCCTCTCACCAAATTGTCTCAAAGAATATGAAATTTGAATTGGGTGATGATTATGAGTGAAGTTTTCAAGAGTTAAAAAGAAAATTGACTAGTGCCCCTATTCTTACTATTCCAAGTGATAATAAGGGATTTATAGTTTATATCGATGCTGAAGAAATGGCCTTGGATGTGTTTTGATACAAAAAGAAAAAGTAATGAGGCACCTAAAGTCAAATGGTACCTAAAAGAAAACCCCCTTCTTGTAGATGTGTTTACAATCATAAGCTAGGAGCAAGAGATGGTACCTTGATAGTGGATGCTCAAGACATATGACCAGAGATCCAACTCAATTCTCTAAGCTCACTAGCCAAGACGAAAGGTATGTCACCTTTGAAGACAACAATAAAGGTAAAATTATTGACAAAGAAACCATAGGTAACAAATCAAACTTCTTGATTTAAGATATTTTATTAGTAGATGGTTTAAAGTATAATCTTTTGTGTATTAGTTAATTGTATGATAAAGAATATATCATAAGATTTGAATCTAATGCTTGCATTATTGAAATACCACACAAAAATATATCTATGATTGCCTTAAAACATAATAATATGTATACTATTAATAATGACGATCCTTATGATAAAATGTGTTTTTTGGTTTAAACGATGATGCCTGGCTTCGGCATAGGAGGTTAGATCATACTAGCATGAAACTAATCTCTCAAATTTCAACTAGAGAACTTCTAAGAGGAATGCCAAACATCAAGTTTGTCAAAGACAAAGTTTGTGATGCATGTCAACTAGGAAAATGAATAAAAAATAATTTCAAATCAAAGAATTAAATAAGCACCTTTAAACCATTGCAATTAATCCATATAGATTTATTTAGACCAATTGATATACTAAGCTTAGGAGGTAGCAAATACGTCTTTGTAATTGTTGACAATTATAGTAGATACACTTGGACATACTTCTTAGCATACAAAAGTGATTGTTTTAAGTATTTTTTAAAATTTTGTAAACTTGTTCAAAATAAAAAAGGCTTTATGATTTCATCAATTTGTAGTGATCATATTGGTAAGTTTCAAAACCGTGATTTTCAAAACTTTTGTGAATCAAATGGGTACAACCATAATTTCTCTACTCCAAGAAACCCGCAACAAAATGGAGTAGTTGAAAGAAAAAAATAAGAGCTTACAAGAAATGGCAAGAACCATGTTAAATATAGCCTACCTAACTATTTTTGGACCAAAATTGTTAACACGACATGCTATGTCATGAATAGGGTAAGACCATTACTTTCCAAAACTCCTTATGAATTGTGGAACAACAAAAGACCCAATGTTTCGTATTTTAAAGTTTTTGGTTGTGAATGTTTTGTTTTAAATGAAAAAAATACCTTAGAAAAATTTGATGCAAAATCTGATGAAGGTATTTTTCTTTGTTATTCTTCTACCTCTAAAGCATTTTGTGTCTTTAATTAGAGAACTCTGGTTATAGAAGAATCTATTCATGTTATTTTTAATGAAAATTTTAAATTTAAGAAAAATAATTTTGATGATGATATTGATTTTAATGTTTTAAATTTGAATGAAATCTCTCCTTCCCCTAGCAACTTAGATGCATCTTCTTCCAAAGTATCCTTACCTAAGGAATGGAAGTATGTAGATGCTCATCCCAATGAGCTAATCTTAGGTGACACATCAAAAGGTGTTTAAACTCGCTCTTCCTTTAAAATTTTTTGTGTTAACACTATCTTTCTATCTTAAATTGAACTAAAATCCATTGACAAGGCCTAAAAAGATAATTCATGGGTTATCATAATACAAGAAGAGTTAAATTAATTTGAGAGAAATGAGGTATGGAAGTTTGTTCCTAGACCTAGTGACCTTTTAGCGATTGATACTAAATGAGTCTTTATAAACAAGTAAGATGAACTTGGTGTCATGGTTAGAAACAAGACTAGATTAGTGGCCAAAGGTTTCAACCAAGAAGAATGTATCGATTATAAAGAAACTTTTTCTTCTGTGGCAAGATAAGAAGCCATAAGGTCCTTGCCTATGCTTGTAATAATTTTAAGTTATTTCAAATGGATGTTAAAAGTACTTTTTTAAATGGTCTTATTTCTTAAGAAGTATATATTGAATAACCACTTAGATTTGAGAATGCCCTTTTTCCTAATCATATGTCTAAGTTATCTAAGGCTCCCTTTGAATTGAAACAAGCCCTAAGGTGTTAGAACCCTCCGCGGATTCTAAGCTTGGGGTTGATCTCTATAGGGGATCGGCCTCCTTGGAACTCTATAGGGGTTCCTTCCTCTAAGTTGCTGCACAAAGGTTGCTAAAGGATTGATCTATTCCTTGATTAAAAGAGGATGAATACATGGTTATTTATAGGGCTTCTAAGCCCTAACTCCTAATAGGACTCTTACTCAAGACTCCTACTTCTAACTAACTTCTAATTAGGACTCCTTCTCTAGTAGGATTCCTAATTCTAATATGACTTTTTCCCTAATAGGACTTCTACTTCTAATAGGACTCTTTCCCTAATAGGACTTCTACTTCTAATAGGACTTTTTTCCTAATAAGACTCCTACTTCTAATAGAACTCTTTTCCTAATAGGACTCCTACTTCTAATAGGACTCTTTTCCTAATAGGACTCCTACTTATAATAAGACTCTTTTCCTAATAGAACTCCTACTTCTAATAGGATTCTTTCTCTAATATGACTCCTTTCCTAAGAAGTAACCTAACCCTAACCTAGCCGGCCTCTTCACCTCTTTAATAAGGGTCGGCTAGATAGGATTTACATGAATGCCCTTATCAATGAAACTAAATTAGGACTCTCATAGCTAGAGTCCTAACAGACTCGCCCTCTTCAAATCAGCCTTGTCCTCGAGGCTGACGTTCCATGAATTCTGGGAATTTGATCTTCAAGTCGTCGTAGTTCTCCCAAGTGGCATCTTCTGCTGGTAGGTTTGCCCACTGTATTAACACTTCAGTAGCAGGTCGTCGTCGTCGAGTCACGATTCGTCGATCAATAATGGCACTTGGTTGGGTCTGGAGCTCTCCTTGGGTAGTTATATTTAGTAGATGGCTTTGAGCTATCTCGTGTTGTCCCAACTTGAGCTTCAAATATGATAGATACATGGAAGACTGGATGGATTCGGGAGCTGGCAGGTAAGTCTAATATGTATGCTACTGCTCCGATGCGCTCCAAAATCTGGTAGGGTCCATAGAACCGAGGTGAAACTTCATAGACGCTCTGGTTTGGATTGATGTTTGCTTGTATTGCTGGAGCCATAGGAAGACCCAATCTCCTACTGAAAATTCTCTTTCGCCTCTGTGTTGATCATATTGGTGTTTCATCCTTGCTTGTGCTGCAGTGATATTATCTTTTAGCAACTTCAGCATTTTATCTCCATCTTGTAGTTCCCTGTCTACTTGTTCTACTTTAGAGGTGCCCAACACATATTTTGGAATTACAGGGGGGGTTCGGCCATACATGGCCTCATAGGGAGTACATTTTGTGGAGGAATGATAAGTTGTATTATACCACCACTCGGCCCAGGGAAGCCACTTTGTCCATTCTTTTGGTCAGTCACTAGTGAAGCATCTAAGGTATGTCTCCAAACACCTGTTCACCACTTCAGTTTGACCGTCGGTCTGTGGGTGATATGTCGTACTCATCTTTAATTTAGTGCCTTGCATCTGAAATAACTCTATCCAAAATTTGCTCATGAAGACCCTATCACGATCACTTACAATAGATCTCGGCATCCCATGTAATTTTACAATATTCTCCATAAAGATTCGAGCAATACTAGAAGCAATGTAGGGATTACGGATGGCACAAAAGTGAGCATACTTTGTAAGGCGATCAACCACGACAAAAATTGTACCTTTTCCTTGTGATGAGAGAAGCCCTTCGATGAAATCCATTGATATATCAGTCCATATTGATTCGGAATGGGTAGAGGTTGTAACTTTCAGGACTTGCCACTTTATCTCACCTTTGTGTCGTTGACATATATCACATTGTGCTACAAATTCAGCAATAATATTTTTCATCCCTATCCAATAAAAATTTTGCTTAATTCTTTTATAGGTTCTAAGGAACCCAGAGTGCCCGGCTACAGGTGTGGAATGCATCTCTTGAAGGATGGTCTTTATGCAAGTAGAATTTGGCACAAGCACAATGCGTCCTTTATATCGTAAGTCCTTTGAGTCCCAACTGTAATGAGCCATAGAGCTTGGTGCTTCCTTTAATTTTTTTATGATTTTACTCATTTCTGGATTATCTTGCCATTCCCTCCTAATATCCTCAAGGAAGTCGCTGGTCGAAAGTGAAATAGCCAAAAATTTAGCTTGCTCGGGTAGCCGTGAAAGCGCATCTGCAACAACATTATCTTTCCCCTTTTGTAAGTTATTTCATAATCATATCCAAGAAGCTTTGTTACCCATTTTTGCTGCTCAAGTTGTACCAAAAAGCTGCTGCATGCTTTGTGCACAACTTTCTCCATTCGTTGTGTGCAAATTGTCGTTACGTCGCTCCCACGTTTCCCGTACAATATCACCTATTTCCCCTTCCTGTAAAATTTCATAATTAATTTCAATATCACCTAATGTCGTCAACCATTCGATGCCAAGCACGGTCTCATAATTATCAAGAGAGAGGCAGAAAAAATCTACAATTATCTCTTGGTCCTGCAGCAACAGTTTCACCCGTGGGCACTTACGATCACACTTCAAAATTCGTCCATCTGCAACTTTAACATCGAACCTGCTGCAATTCTCAATAGGTAAGGCCATCCGGATAGCAACCTTGCTGTTCATAAAATTATTAGTGCTCCCGGTGTCAATAAGAACGGTGATTGGTTGTTGCTTCAGAAATCCTCCCACCTTCATTGTTTGCGGGTTCGCATAACCGGCAAGGGCATGCATCGTAATATCAATTGGCTGCTGTTCTTCATCCATGACCTCTTCCTCATGCTCCTGGACCTCCTCCTCCCTGTCTTCAAGAGGTTCAATCAATAGGAGGTGGCCCCTTTTGCAGCGATGATCGCGGTTCCATGGCTCGTCGCAATGCCAACAAAGACTCTTTGCTGATCGATCACGTAGTTCTTCTCTTGTCAATTTTTTGGGCAGCGAAGGATGGCTGGAAGCAGAAGGGGGTTTATATGTTGAGGTTCTAGGAGTGGTTCTCATCCTTCGAGAATCTTGGTTGAGTCGTTCTTCTTGTATTCGGGCAAAAGAAATCACAGCCATCACGGTACGGGGCTGTCGTGCCTTAACTTCCCCTTTTATCTCTGGCTTGAGTCCTTCGATAAATGTTCCTAACAATTGATGGTCAGTCCAATCACAAGCAAGGTAAGATAGCTTCTCAAACCTGGTTTAGTACTCTTGAATCGTAGAGGTTTATCGAACCTTTGCGAGTTGGCCGTTGATATTTTCATACTCTATAGGTTCGAAATGGTTCAGCAATGCATTCTTAAATTGATTCCATGTCAGAGTCCCATGATTATATTCCAGCCAATTATACCATTGAATAGCATCTCCTTCAAGGTGGATGACATCAATCTCCACCATAGCATTATCCGACGTTCGGTAGTAGCGAAAGTAACGTTCTACGCGCGAAATCCACCCCGCTGGGTCTCCTTCCCATCATGGGAAGTCCACCCTCATGCGTGGCTGAAGCACGTCCAAGGGCTGTCCCTCCTTCTCTGGGATCATTTCTAAATTCTCTCCTTGCTGCAGTTTGGTTGGACTCGATGGTTGTCCAATTCTGAATTCTGCAAACAAAGCGCGCAATTTGTCTTCCAAGCGCGATTCAAGCCATGATTCAATCCGAGATTCCCATGCTTCAAATTTGGCATCAATTGGATCTTGGGAAGCCATAGCATATGTCTGTAGATCAGAGATGCCCTTGTCTTTTTTCTGTTGACGGGTTAATGGCATGGGGTGGTGGAAGGTTCGGATAATAGATCGGTGATTGAAGGGTTCAGCTGTAATGGTTTACTATTTTGGGCTATGGTTTTTTATGCTGTTAGGGTTATGAAACTAGGTTATGATGGCTGCATCTTGAGGCTAGAGTGATGCCCTAAAGACATCTTGGTTTGTGGCAGCAAGGTGGCTAGGGTTTGGTAGGTTACGGAGAAGAAAAAAGGACCAAGGTGCAATACTAGATTTTTCGCCAAAAAAATTCCAGCAGTAAAGATGTAATTTTTTCAGAAATTTTCAAAAGAGATTCAAGTAAAACTCAAAGGGGATCTACTGATAAGGAAGAGGTAATACTGTAAAAGATTTTGTAGGAAGAAACGACAACAAGAGGTTTGGCAAAATTGAGAATCATGGAGAGGTATTATAGCAGATTTTTACGTCTAAAGTGCAGCAGATTGGACGTAAAAGATAAGTAGTTTTTATTGAGAATTTTTCGATAAAACCAAAGGGAAAACCACTGTTAGGAAGTGTCAAAGCTGCCGTAAAAGTTCTATAGAGATTTGGATAGAAAAAACGCAGTAGCAAGATCAAAAAGGCGATGCTATGCAGCTAAAATTCTGCAGTGCGACTTTCGTTGTAGAAATGAAAACATTACGACGAAAAGTTTATGCAGCAATTATAGGAACGAATTTTTTTGGATTTTTTGAATAAGGATAACTAAATTATAGCAGCAGTAGGGTAGATAACCAGAACCTATTGCAATTTACGGGAAGATCAAAGGATGATCTGCGGTGGTGGAGATGACGGCGGAATTCAGCGATGATCTTCTAAGCAATTGTGGGAATTGCTTTGCGCGGTTGTGGAGGGCTGGTGGATGGCTGTGGAAGGGCAGCGAGACACCAAGAACACTGCTCTGATACCAAGTGTTAGAACCCTTCGCGGATTCTAAGCTTGGGGTTGATCTCTATAGGGGATCGGCCTCCTTGGAACTCTATAGGGGTTCCTTCCTCCAAGTTGCTGCACAAAGGCTGCTAAAGGATTGATCTATTCATTGATTAAAAGAGGATGAATACATGGTTATTTATAGGGCTTCTAAGCCCCAACTCCTAATAGGACTCTTACTCAAGACTCCTACTTCTAACCAACTTCTAATTAGGACTCCTTCTCTAGTAGGATTCCTAATTCTAATAGGACTTTTTCCCTAATTGGACTTCTACTTCTAATAGGACTCTTTCCCTAATAGGACTCCTACTTCTAATAGGACTCTTTTCCTAATAGGACTCCTACTTCTAATTGGACTCTTTTCCTAATAGGACTCCTACTTCTAATAGGACTTTTTTCCTAATAGGACTCCTACTTCTAATAGGACTCTTTTCCTAATAGAACTCCTACTTCTAATAGGATTCTTTCTCTAATAGGAGTCCTTTCCTAAGAAGTAACCGAACCTTAACCTAGTCGGCCTCTTCACCTCTTTAATAAGGGTCGGCTAGATAGGATTTACATGAATGCCCTTATCAATGAAACTAAATTAGGACTCTCATAGCTAGAGTCCTAACATAAGGATATGGTATGAGAGACTTAGTTCCTTTTTTATCTAAAATAATTTCTCAAAAGGCAAGGTTGATACTATATTATTTATTAAAAATTTTAAAAATAATTTTTTTATTATTCAAATTTATATTGATGATATTATTTTTGGTTCTATGAATGAGTCTTTATGTGAATCTTTTACCAAAAGTATGAGTCAAGAGTTCAAAATGAGCTTAATGGGTGAACTAACATTTTTCTTATGTTTACAAATCAAGCAACTAAGTGATAGAATTTTTTTGAGTCAAACTAAATATGCATTAGATTTGCTAAAATAATTTAAGATGGATAATTCGAAGGCTATCAATACACCAATGAGCATTTCCACTAAAGTTAGATATGGATGATAATAGAGAGAACTTTGATAAAAAAACTTATAGGGGTATGATAGGTAGTTTACTATACCTCATCATAACTAGACCAGACATTATGTTTATTGTTGGACTTTGTGCTAGATTTTAATCTAATCCCAAACTATCTCACTTTAAAGCTATTAAAAGAACCTTTAGATACTTAAAAGGAACTCCTAATCTAGGATTGTGGTATCTAAAATCTAAAAACTTTAAATTAACTGCTTATGCTGATGCTGATTTTGCTGGATGTAGAATAGATAGAAAAAGCACATCTGGAACATGTCAATTCTTAGGTCATGCACTTATCTCTTGGTCTTCTAAGAAATAGAATTTGGTTGCACTATCTACAGTCGAAGTCGAATATATAATAGCAAATACATGTTGTACACAAGTTATATAGATGAAAAACATATTAGAAGACTACTGAATTCACTTGAAAAATATCCCTATAAAATGTGACAACACTAGTCTAATATGTTTAACAAAAAATCTCATTCAACACTCTAAAACTAAACACATTGATATTAGGCATCATTTTATAAAAGATTATGTTAATAACCATGATATATCTTTAGAATTTATTGATACAAAATATCAATTAGTTGATATTTTCGTAAAACCTTTAAATGAGGAACAATTTGATTTTATTAAAAGAGAATTAGGTATGTTAAATCTTCTGAATGCATGAGTTTCTCTTACACATTGTTTTTCAGATTTTTCGGTTTTAGAAAATGGAGCTTTTATCGAGTTCATTACCTATCTTCTTCTTATAATCTCATTCATGGATCTTTGATACACTTGTTTCGTCCTTTGATGATCTTTTCCTATAACGCCCTCTATAGTTACAAAAGAAGAGTTTTCATTTATGGATTTTTGGTATACTTGATTCTTGTGCGATGATCATGAATCCTTCTTTTTTCCATTTACAAAAATAGTGATTTGATTCATACACATCTTGATCATTTATGTGATGATTCTTTTTGCTTTCTATTTATGAAAATAGAAGTTTGATTTATGGATTTTCAATTCTTATAACTTGATTTTTCTTATGATGAATGAATTCCTCCCTTCTCCTTCCTCTTCTCTTTTTCATATGACAAAGGGGAGACACCAAAAAGTGCTTATACATCTCAAGAAGAACCTTGCATATCCAACGAGAAGGACTAGCAAAAGTTGCTATCTTGCAGAAATTTTTGTTTAATCTTTGCTAGCTTGCCTACTTCAAAGCTAAAGAAAAGTGCTAGCAAGAGTAGTGCTAGCTTACACATCTAAAAGAAAATGTTGCTAACTTGCATAAATTTTTGCTTAATCTTTGCTATCTTGCCTACTTCAAAGCTAAAGAAAAGTGCTAGCAAGAGTAGTGGTAGCTTACACATCTAAAAGCAAAAGTTGCTAGCTTGCTTATTTAAAGAAATAAATGTTGCTATCTTTTGCTTAACTTCATTTTTCCTAAGCTTGCATAAAAGTATGTAAAACTATCTTACATGTCGAATATTTGGTGTAATGGTGTCAAAATGTTTGCACATTTCTTTTTTGTTAATGACAAAGGAGGAGAAATGGTAAATAATGAATGTTTGGTATCATACTTAAATGTTTGAATGCTTGGCATCATGATGAATGTTTAGTATCATGCTTAAATGTTTGAAATGATGAATGCTTAAATAATGAATATTTGAAATGATAAATTTTGGTATCATGCATGAAGTGATTAGTTTCTAGTATCATACATGAAATTATGCATGTTACACCTTGATAACTTGAAACTATAATGATGCACATTGAATGAAATTTTTGATCAAAATCGGTCAAAGCTTGAATTCAAAGGTTGTGAATTCAAGTTTGTCTTTTCTTAAGTATGACATATAGATAGGGAGAGTTAAGGTTAAATCCATTATCAATTGGTTGTCATCATTAAAAAGGGGGAGAAAGACTTGCAAGCTTGAATATTGCAAAGGAACCAAAAATTACTAGCTTGCACATCTCAAAGAAAGGCAAAATTGCTAGCTTGAAAGACAAAATTACTAGAAAGGCAAAACTTGCTAGCTTGCACTTCTCAAAAGAGAAGAAAGAACTTGCTATCTTGAACATTACCAAAAATTGCTAGATTGCAATCTCAAGAGAAGCAAAGTACTATCTTACCTATCTTAAGAAGCCAAAGTGCAAACTTGCACATCTCAAGAAGCAAAATTGCACATCTATAAAATTTGCTATACTTGCATGTTATAAAGTGATAAATAGCTAGCTTGTATATTGTAAAACTTGCAAAAACTTGCTAGATGCACCTCTCCTTTTTGTTGATGACAAAGGAGGAGAAGCAATAATGATATGGTAATCATGCATGATAATGATTTGTAATTTAAAATTTTATACATGATATATCCTAATAATTTGAAATTATAATGATTTCAAAGGTTCTATCAATATGGCATATTGATAGGGGGAGTTTGTTTAAATTCCATCAACAATTGGTTGTCATCATTAAAAAGGGAGAGATTGTTGAATCTCAAATTTTGATGATGAAACTAATTGATGAGTTTGATCTAATCTGCGTTTTGAGTGACGCAGGTGTTGGGAAATCTGCGGCGGCATCATAGGTGTAGTGGAAAAACAGAAACAAAAATCATAAATTTTCCACAGAAAAAGAGTTTCTTATCATTGTGCAAAAGTTAGTGCACTAAAACATGCGAAATCAAAAAAACTATGTGTAAGAATATTACCTAGGGAGATCGTATATCTCTGAATTCTTATAGATCTTTAGGACTGGATTAAGGAGTTCAAATGTACTCCTTGTTGGGAAATCAGGAGATTTGGCATCTCAGGTAAAGAGAAAAATAAAAACAAGACCGAATTTCCTATAGTTATGTACTTAGCCGTCGTGCGACGATTGGTGCGCAAAATCTTAAATCCAAAAAATCCATATGTATCATGTCAGAAGCGTTATTTGGGGAGATCATATATCCTCAAAAATTCCAAATCCGATGAAGAGGATGAAGGAGCATTAGCATACTCCTCTCTAGTGGTAATCCACACAACGGACGCAGCAACGACGCTCCTCAGATCACCGTGGGATCTCTCTCTACTGCACCACAAGGCTGCTGGAGCTAAGGAGGAGGAGAGGAGACTGAGGAGAATAGGAGGATGACTATCAAGAGCTCTCAGCCTATGAACCAGGAGGTTCCTCCTATTTATAGAGGTGAAGGAAGCTTATCCTTAACAAATCCTGTTCACACTAGATCTCTATCTAGTTGGATCTCATTGGATCTTATCCATAGGATCTAATTTGATCTCATCCAATTGGATCTTATCCAGTCATTTAGTTTGATCTCATCTAATTACCCAATTGGATCTCATCCATAGGATCCAAACTAGGGGCTTCGTAGATATCTCATATATGCACCTCTACTCGTCGTAACATCCACCTTATGTGTGTGAACCTCTAGGCCCGATACCGAGCTGGTCGTGAGTCCCTCCTGTCAGAACTCCTGACTCAGAATACCTTCTAATATAGTGAATTATTATCTTCATAATAATTCACTCGACTCATCGACTATGGACGTACTAGGCCACTACGCCATAGTCCCCATATGGTATAGCGGAATCTAATTCATCGGACCTGTCTGTCCTCAGTTACCATGCATCTATAGTCCCTCATCCATCTAATATCCTAGAGACCATATATTGGATATAGTAAAGTCAGACCCATACGAAATCATGTTCGAGTCTCATTGTAATCGGATTCTCTCGGAGAACTCATTCTCTCTCAATCCAAACAACCCTAGCTAGGGATTTTGCCTGAGCGAGCATACACGGGATATATCTACCGAGAGTGGATGATCCTCTATTGACATATAATTTCCTTCGTATGGTTGGCTACCATTCCCAAGAACCGGCTATACCAGATCTGGAGCTCTCTAAACTTATAAGTCTGGCATCAAAGAATGGAGTACTCAAACAAGATATCTTTGGTGCCTCAAGTCTAAGGACCAGACATACTACTAAGACTACAAAATTGTTGTCTGACATTAGGTATCATTAACCATACAACATTCTATTAGCGGATCAATCAGTAAACTTATTCTCCAATGAGCACCTACACTATATCTCTAGTGTCTCCACACAAGTGACTATGAGACTAGTCGCCTCTATTATATAGATGAGTATATAGCGCACCAATCTATCAGGTTATCTCGATGTCCTCATCGAGTAACTTATGACCAAGATGATTTAGAATCTATGTTTAAAGGTATATCAATCTCATTATCATGATCTCATCATGATCCGATTCCCATTGCACAGATCCATGGACATCACAATATTCATTTAGATAATGTGAGAAATTACTAATAAAAATATGCGAAGAGATCGACGTAACATGTCACAGGTGACATCACTCACGTGATTGGCTTATAGGGCATCTACAACTAACAATCTTTCACTTGACCTAAAGCCAATCACCTTTGTATCTGATCCCCATCAGACTCTTGTGACGCTCAAATATAATCTAAGTCAATGGCTTTATTAGTGGATTTGTAATGTTATCTTCGGATAGAACTCTTTCCACTGCTACATCTTCTCGGGCCATGATCTCTTTAATCAAGTGGAACCTTCTGAGAACATGCTTAGACTTCTGATGAGACCTAGGTTCCTTTGCTTGAGCAATTGCCCCATTGTTGTCGCAATATAAGGTAATCGACTCCTTGATATTCAGCATAACTCCTAAATCTACGATGAACTTCTTCATCCAAACTCCCTTCCTTTCTGCCTCGCTACAGCAATATATTCCACCTTTGTGGTCGAGTCAACAGTAGTATCTTGCTTGAAACTTTTCTAGCATACTGCTCCTCCATTCAGGGTGAAGACATACCCTGAATTCGACTTACTATCATCGACATCAAACTAAAAGCTCAAGTCCATGTAGCCCTCAACGCTAAGGCTACTGCCTTCATTTACCAGTAAAAGATCTTTAATCCTTCTCATGTACTTAAGGATACACTTTACTATTTTTCAGTGCTCCAAGCCTGGATCTGCCTGATACCTGCTCATGACACTCAGAGCATGCGCTATGTCAGGCCTAGTATATAGCATAGCATACATGATAGACCCTATCGATGAGGCATATGGTATTCTATCCATGTGTGCCCTTTCTTCAAAAGTCTTTGGGGACATACTCCTAGAAAGTGATATTCCATGTCTCATAGGTATGAGACATCTCTTGAAATTTTTCATGCTAAACCTTTTGACAATGGAGTCTATGTACCTAGATTGTGTCAAGCCAAGCATCCTCTTGGATCTATCTCTATAGATCTGAATCCCTAGAATATAGGATGCATCCCCTAAATCCTTCATGGAGAAGTGTCTAAATAGCCAATCTTTTACTATGGAGAGCATTCCTATATCATTCCCAATGATTAAGATGTCATCCACATATAACACTAAGAAGGTGATAGCACTCCCACTTACCTTCTTATACACACAAGGCTCATCTTCGTTCTTAATGAAGTCATAAGATCTGATCGCCTCATCAAATCTTATGTTCCAACTTTGAGAAACTTGCTTTAGTCCATAAATGGACTAAAGCAATCTGCACACCTTATCTAGACTGTGCTTGGACATGAACCCCTCAAGCTATATTATATACACTTCCACTTCGAGGTTGCCATTAAGGAATACAGTTTTCACGTCCATCTACCAGATCTTATAGTCATAATGTGCTACAACAACCAATAGAATTTGGATGGATTTTAGGATAGCTACGGGTGCAAAGGTTTCGTCATAGTCAACACCTTACCTTTGATGATACCCCTTAGCCACTAGCCTTACCTTGTAGGTCTCCACCTTTTCATATACCCTGATCTTCTTCTTGAAGATCCATTTGTAGCCAATGGGTACGATACCCTCAAGTGCATCGATAAGGTTCCAAACCTTGTTGGAGTACATGGATTCCATCTCAAAATTCATGGCTTCTTACCACTTCCCAGAGTCTATGCTCATAATAGCCTCCTTGTAGGTCTAAGGATCAATATCCTGAATATCCTCTCCACTAATATGTCCCACATATCTTTCAAGAGAGTGTGACACTCTACTAGTCCTACGCAAAATTGGAACTTGTGTGTTAGGTACCTGAACAGACTCGATCTTTGGAATGGTGCCTAAGCTGGGTTCTCCAACCTTACTCAATTCTATCATGCTCCTATTGTCTCCACCAAGAATGTGTTCCTTCTCAAGAAACACTGCTCTCTTAACAACAAAGACCTTTTGGTTCTCAAGGTGATAGAAATAATAATCACAAGTTTTCTTGGGGTATCCCACAAACTTGCATCGTTCCGTCTTGGATTCTAACCTATCGAGATCGTGTCTTTTAACGTGGGCAGGATAGCCCCAAATCTTAACAACCTTAAGATCGGGCTTCTTCCCTCGCCATATCTCATATGGTGTAGACACTACCGATCTAGATGGAACTCTTTTCAGAAGGTAAATTACGGTCTGTAGGGCATATCCCCAAATTGAGATGGGTAAGTCAGTGAAACTCATCATGGACCACACCATATCTAATAGTGTATGATTCCTCCTTTCTGATACACTATTAAGCTGTGGTGTATAAAGAGGTGTCCATTGGGATAGAATCCCATGGTCCTTGAGGAACTGGGTGAATTCTATACTCAAGTATTCTCCTCGTCGATCTGATCAAAGAGTTTTAATACTCTTTGCAGTCTAGTTCTCTACTTCATTCTTATACTCCCTGAATTTTTCAAAGGCTTCAGACTTATACTTCATCAAGTACACATATCCATACCTAGATAAATCAACAGTGAAAGTAATGAAGTAGGAATAACTACCTATGGCATGAGTTGACATAGGACCACATACATCATTATATATGAGTTCTAGTAACTCAATGGCTCTCTCTCCAGTTCCACTAAATGGAGAGTTGGTCATTTTTCCACGAAGGCAAGGCTTGCAAGTTATATATGACTCGTAGTCAAATGGATCTAAGTATCTATTTTTCAACAACTTTTGAATTCTTCCCTCATGAATATGACCTAGCCTACAATGCCACAAATATACATTAGTCACCTCTTCTCATTTCCTCTTGGCCATACTTACACTCATGATGTGTGAAGTAGTATTTAGCATAAACAAACCATTATGCAATGTCCCTTTAGTGATGATCTTATCATTCTCACCTATTGAACAATAATTATTCTCAAAAAGTACTTTATAATCATTTAATGTCAAACATGAAATGAAATAACATTTTTTATAATAGAGGGAACAAAATAACATATATCTAATACAATAATAGATCCATCAGGTAGATATAGAGTGACCTCACCGACAACAACAGCAGCGACTCTTGTTACATTGTCTATCTTGAGGTCTATCTTGCTTTTTTCCAATCTCCTATGCCTTGTCAGAACCTGCAATGAATTACAGATATGATAAGCAATATCAGTATCCAATACCCATGCATTATCATAAGAATCTGACACATGAAGATTGATCATTAAAGTACCTGAAGCATTTCCAAGCTTCTATTTCGCTTTTTCTGCAAGATACGCCTTGTAGTTCCTCTTCCAATGCCCATCTTGACCACAATGGAAGCATTGGCCTTTGTCCTTTGCTAGATCAATTTTGGTAACCTTTGCCTTACCCTGTTTGCCCTTGCCCTTACCCTTCTCAAGGGTCTTCCCAGCCTTCTTTTTCCTTTTGGTCTCACCAACATAGAGAACTAATTTCTCTTTCTTAATTGTGTTTTCTGCCTCTCTCAATATATTGAGGAGCTCAGGAAGAGATACTTCAAGTTTGTTCATATTGAAATTCATAATGAACTACCAAAAGAAATCTGGTAGGGACTAAAGTATAACACACAGGTTATCATCTAGGACCATTACTAGACCTGTGAGTTTTTCAATCCACTATTATCTTTAGGACATGGTTCTGAATCAGTGTCCCCTCAATCATCCTAGCATGGAAGAGACAGCGTTGGGGGTTGGATGGCAGCGATGTTGTGGGGAGTCACTATGAGGAAGGGGAATCAGAGCAGCGACAGCGGCGGATGCCATGGTTGACGACTGCATTCTTCTGCCCTTTCTCTTTCCTATATTCTTCTGCTCTATTTCACCACAGAACAAGTGTGACTGTGGCTATAAATCACTACGACTGAAGCAACGAGGGGGAAGTGCACTAAGGGCTAGATGGCAATGATGGTCACGGCTAGGGCGGCAATGATGACGGTGAAGAAGCAGCTCTGCAATGGCGGTGGCCGCGGGGAGGGGGGAGAGATCGCTAGGGAAAAGGCAGGGGCAGTGGTGGTTGTTGACTGGAGAGTAGGGGTGGCGATGGAGTGTGTGGGCTAGTGAGTAGTGGTGGTCCAGATGCGTGGCCGCCGGTTGAAGCAGCGGCGGCGAGCTTTAGAGCAGCGCCGGCGAGGATGCTTGGCTACGATCTGCTACCCTTTCTTTCTTTCTTCCTTTCACCCTTTTTTCTATTTTTTGGTGATGGTGGCTACGGCAAAGTTGATGTGTGTGGGCCGATGAGGGAGTGTGTGGGTCGGTTAGTAGCGACGGTCCAGATGTGTGGCCACCGGTTGAAGCAGCGACGGTGGGTTGTCGGAGTAGCGCCGACGGGGATGCTTGGCTATAGTTTGCTACCCTTTCTTTCTTTCTTCCTTTCACCTTTTGTTTTGTTTTTCTGGTAATGGTGGCTACGACAAAGTTGATGTTGTAGTAAAAATGCCAAGAAACGCTGCTCTTATTATGGAAGAAACGAAAGAAGTGGAGGAGAAGCAAAACAAGTGAAAGAAAAGTGGATGAACGCTTCAAGAGGATCAGCCTCCTTGATCGCTTCGAGGGGATCGGCCTCCTTGATCACTTCGAGAGGATCATCCTCCTAGGATTTGCCAAACAATAACTTTTTTATTGCCTTCATTGCTTGATGAAAATAAATAAATATAACCCTATTTATAGAGTTTCACCAAGAGTCCACTAGGACTTGGACTCTTAATAATAAATAAATATTAAATAAACCCCTATTTGACTCTTCCTATACTAAACACAACTCAATAAATATTATTTAAAAATTTAAAAAATAAAATAAGGATCATAACGTATTCCAAAGTTCAAAATCCATGGAAATAAGAAAAATCTTCATTCGAGTCTTCCAATAGGTGTAATCTGACCCATTAAACATAGGCGGACGTGTAATTGAATGACCCTCTTGCATGTTGGAATACGTCATCTCTCTTCAATTTTAATCCAAATGAGAGTGACCTTGCTCTGATACCAATTGTTAGGATCTAGAGTAGCACTAAGAGTGGGGGGGGGGGTAAATTAGTGCAACAGATAAAAATCATAAATTCAAAATGATTTTGAAAAGAGTTATGCGTTGAGAAGTTTCGGTTCAATAAAAATGATTTTAGCAAAGTGATTCGAGTGAATATGATAGAAAGTAGAGAGGAGATTGAGAGATTGCAACTAAGTATAGATTGAAATACAACAATTTAAAACTCACACATCAAGAGAAGTACGCAGCGATGTATAGTGGTTCGGTCAAATGACCTACATCCACTTCTAAAACCTCCTCCGATGAGGTTCCTGCCTTCTATTATCAATTCTTTTTGAAGACGAAGGACTAAGCACTCCTCTTATAAACTTTTACAAGTGGAGGGATGGTACCACCACTTGTCAGGTGGTACCACCACTTGTCAAGCGGTACCACCGCTGATAGATAATAACTGTCAGTGGTACTACCATTGACCTAGGGCGGCACCACCACCCAGACTGTTGGGAAATCCTTCAGGGGAGCAACATCACATGCGCAGCGGAAGAATAGAAAACAAAACCCTAGATTTTCCGTAGAAAGTTTCCGTCATCGTGTGAAGATCGGTGCATCAAAACAAATCCGCGAAAACTGCATGTGTAAAAGAAAATACCTAGGGAGATCGTATATCCCTGAATCCCTGTAGATCTGTAGGAGAGGATGAAGGAGGTCAAGCGTCCTCCTCTCTAACGGTATCCATACGGCAGGGACTACGACGATGCACCTCTCTCTAGGGAGAGAAGAATAGAAGGTGGCTACCAAAAGAAACTCTCAGCCTATAGAGCTTTGGTTCCCTCCTATTTATAGAGGCCCCTTGTAAACCCTAATGGATCTTGCCCTGTTGGGTATTGGATCTCTATCCAATTACCCAAGCCTCTTGGATTAGTGGGTCTCTATCCAATAATCTCTTATTAGCAATTATTAGATCACATCTTAAGATCCAATAATTCAAGGGCTTATTGGATATCCAATAAGATAGGGGGTTCAACGGATATCTTATATCTGAATCTCTACTTGTCGTAACACCTACCATATGTTGAATCTCGGATTTTGATGATGAAACTAATTGAGTGTGATTAGTCTACTATCGATCTCGGGCATCGGGCCAAGAAGTGCGGAGTTGCGCCATGGATATCGAGTTTGTTTGTGCAGGAGTAACTACGAAAGGGATGAAGACGTAAAGCGAAATCAAGGACCGAAGTCAAGTGCGATGGATCGTTGGGAGTTCACGGAGCTTGACAAGAAAGATCGAAGCTTGCCAAAGAAGCTCGGGGGAACTCGCCAAAATCATCGTGGAGTCCGAGAGTCCGCAGATGGTTTCCGAAGGATCGTCGGAAGACCGCGGAAGTTCGGAAGCTCAAGAAGACTTGACTTGCGGACTTTGTAATAGCTTAGGAAACGTCCTTTAAAATTGTAGTTAGCATATATTTTGGGTTAAGATTAGATAACCCAAAGTGGGGGCCCATTGGGCCTTGATTAGATGAGTTTGGGCCAAAATTTTGGCCCAAAAATAACTACGTGCATGCACTGTAGCATGCGTAGAGCTCGTGGCGTGCTCTGTAGCAGGCTCTTGTGGCGTGCTCTTGTAGCGTGCAGCGAGCGTGGAATCCGGGCGGTAGCACCGCGGCTACTGTAGCAGTGTAGAACCGCACACGGGCGGTGGTTCCGCACGTCGATCCAACAACGACGAGCGGTGGAACGCCTCGCGGCGGTGGCACCGCCTCTGACCACCAAAAACATTGGAACTCCAAATTTATTTGAAATTTGGAGCCCAATTTTGAATCCACTTTAGATCTATAAATACCCCTCCCTTTCTCAGCTGAAAGGGAACCCTTTTGAGCAAAAAGTCTAAGTCTTGAGTTCTTGAAGTGTGTTGTAAAAGTCTTGCTTTTGCTAGTGTTCACCTTCTTCCCTTTCTTGAGAGATCTTGTATAAGTGTGAACATCTTGTAAAGGGTTGTAAAAGGGTGTTTGATCCTTCCCCTTCAAAGAGATTTCTAGTGGAAGAGCGGAGCCTCATCGTAAAGGCTTCAAGAGTGGATGTAGGTCATTTGACCGAACCACTATACATCCTTGTGTCCATGAATGTGTGAGTGGTTACATTCTTGAAGTATTTCTTTACCTTGCTGCAAGTTATTTAGTTCATACTTATTTCCCTTAAGCAAGCAATTACTTTCAAGCTCTCTTTCTTCAAATCGAGATCTTCCTACGAAAGTGAGTTTTCGCAAATCGGATTCAAGAATACGGTTTTAATCCGCTGCACTAATTCACCCCCCCTCTTTGTGCCGCTCGATCCCTAACACCATATGTGTGTGACACTCTAATAAGACCCCTTAGGGTTTTATCATGGAAAAGGCAAAAGAAGCGGAAGAAGTGGGGAAAATAAGGGATAAAGATCGCTTCGAGAGGATTGGCCTCCTTGTTCACTTCGAGAGGATCGACCTCCTTGGGTTTAGTCAAAAGACTGAATACTTCTCTCCCCTTGAAAGAAATAATTACATCCCATTTATAGAGTTCCGCCAAGGATTTCCCCAAGGATTTGGACTCTTATTAACCAACTCCGTAACTGACTTCTAATCGACTAACAAATCTCTATCATTAACCAACTCCGTAACTAACTTCTAACTGACTAACAAATCCCTAGCATTATTAAATGCTTAAAATAAAAGATTCGTAACAATTCTGCCTCCTTCAAATCGGCCTTGTCCTCAAGGTTGAGTAACGACACATTCGGGAAACTTCTCTTGGAGCGCCCTCTAGGACTCCCAAGTGGCATCTTCCTTTGGTAAATTGGCCCATTGCACTAACACTTCTATTATAGGATGCTTGTGGTACATTACAACTCATCGATCCAGTATGGCCTGGGGTCGAGTTTGGACTTCTCCAAAAGCAGAGATATCTGGTAGATGTCATTGCGCTATCACCTCATCACCCAATTTTTTCTTAAGGAAGGAAACATGAAAAACTGGATGTATCCTAGAGCTAGTAGGTAGATCCAAGCGGTATGCAACTGGCCCAACCCGCTCCAATACTTTATAAGGCCCAAAAAACTGAGGAGATAGCTTCATAGAAGATCAAACCTTTATGGAGTTTTGCTTATATGGCTGGAGACGAAGGAAACCCCAGTCACCCACGGTAAATTCTCGTTCGCTTTGGTGTTTATCAGCTTGCTGTTTCATTCTTGCCTGTGCTACTGTGAGGTTATCCTTTAAAAGTTGAATGACCTTATCTCTATCAAGCAATTCTTTGTCCACTTGGTCAACTTTAGAAGCACCGGGTATATATATTGGAATTGATGGTGGGGAACGACCATAAACTGCTTCAAAGGGAGTCATTTTAATTGAAGAATGGTAAGAGGTATTATACCACCATTCCGCCCAAGGGAGCCATTTAATCCATTCCTTCGGTTTATCACTGGTAAAACATCTGAGGTAATTTTCGAGACACCTGTTTACCACTTCAGTTTGTCCATCCGTTTGTGGATGATAAGCAGTGCTCATGTTCAGCTGGGTACCCTGTAAACGGAAAAGCTCTGTCCAAAAAGAGCTAGTAAAAACCCTATCTCTGTCACAAACAAAGGAGCGAGGACTCCCATGCAATTTAGCTATGTTCTCTATAAATATACAGGCAACACCTGCAGCAATATAAGGATGTCATAAAGCACAAAAGTGAGCATACTCTATGAGCCTATGTACAACCACAAGTATAGTACTCTTTCCCTATGATGATGGGAGTCCATCAATGAAATCCATGGATATATCGACCTAGGCAGTATCAGGAATAGGGAGTGGCTGAAGCAACCCAGGTGTGGCTGCTGTTTCACTCTTGTGACACTGACAAATATCACATTCAACAACAAATTATTTTATAAAGGTTTTCATACCTTGCTAGTAAAAAAATTATCGGACTCGTTTATAGGTGCAAAGAAATCCAAAATGTCCAGCAATTGGTGATGAATGGAACTCCTTCAAGATTATCTCTCGACAAGAAGAATATGGGACTACAACTATTCGACCTTTATAGCGCAAGTCCAATGAATCCCAGCTATAATTCGAAATAGTATCCGGAGCCTCTTCTATTCTTTTAATAATATTCTAGATCTCGGAATCTTGTGAACATTCCCTTCTGTTAACTTCCAAGGTCTCACAATTGGGAATAGATATAGCTATTAGTTCTGCTGGTTCCGGAAGGTGGGAGAGTGCATCTGCAACTAGATTCTCACTCCCCTTTTTATAGATAATCTCAAAATCGAATCCCAATAGTTTTGTGACCCATTTCTGTTGCTCTACTGAAGAAATCCTTTGCTCTAGAAAGTATTTGAGGCTTTTGTGGTCGGTGTGTATTTGGAACCATCGACCAATTAAGTAGTGTCTCTATTTTATGACTGTATGTACAACGGCTAGCATCTCCTTATCATAAATAGATAAACTCAGATGAGGGCGAGATAGAGCCTTACTAGCATAAGCAATGGGCCGGTTTTCCTGCATTAGTACAGCTCCTATACCTGCTCTAGAAGCATCAGACTCAATTATAAATAGCTTATTAAAATCAGGTAGAGCAAGCACCGGGGTAGTAGTCATTGCAATCTTCAAGGAATTAAATGCGTGATTTGCCTCCTCTGACCATTTGAATGCATCTTTCTTCAAAAGTGCTGTCAAGGGGGCACTAATTTTGCCATAATTTTTCACAAACTTTCGATAGTAGCCTGTTAGTCCCAAGAATCCCCTTAAAGCTTTAATTGTCTTCGGTATCGGCCAGTCGGTCATCACTTGGATTTTGGAGGGATCAACTGCAACACCCCTTTGTGAGATGATATGGCCGAGATACTCAACCTCTAGTTGCCCAAAACTACACTTGGATTTCTTGACAAAAAGACAATGCTCACGAAGAATAGTAAGGATAGTTTCCAAATGTAATAAATGGTTCTCTAATGAGGAACTGTATATCAAAATATCATCAAAGAAAACTATAACAAACTTACAAAGATATGCTCGAAATATATCATTCATTAAACTCCAGAAGGGAAAGGAGGTATTGGTCAACCCAAAGGGCATGACCAAAAATTCATAGTGGCTGTTGTGTGTCCTGAAGGCAGTTTTATGAATATCATCCTCATTTACTCGAATTTGATGGTAGCCCGACCTTAGATCCAATTTAGTGAATACTTGGGCTCCTCCCAACTCGTCTAGCAGTTCGTCTACTACTGGAATATGATATTTATCTTTCACTGTAATACTGTTGAGTGCTCGGTAGTCGACACACATGCGCCATGAACCATCCTTCTTTCTGACCAGCAAGACTGGGGAGGAATAAGGGCTAACGCTAGCTCTTATGACCCCTGTTTCTAGTAACTCCCGGACAATCTTTTCTATTTCTGCCTTCTGAAAATGTGGATATCTATAGGGCCAGACATTAGCTGGTGGCTTCCCATGTATTATTGGGATTTGATGATCATGGTGTCGAAGAGGTGGAAGTCCTTGTGGTTCTGCAAATACATCTGAAAATTTTTTAAGTAATGACTCCATACTTTCGATTGGGGTGGGTCCTCTTATTTCTTGGTCGATGTGTTGCAGTTGTACCAGGAACCCAGTGCGTGTCTTCCGAAGAACCTTCTCCATCTGATGGCTAGTGCCAGTTGTAATTTTACTTCCGTTGCGTCCTTTTAGAATCACCTATTTTCCATTAACAAAGAACTTCATTATTAGTTTAGAAAAGTTCCAGGAAACATCACCCAAGGTTGATAGCCATTCGATTCCTAGCATGACTTTATAGTCTTCTAAAGGTAGTAGGAAGAAATCCACGAGCAACTCCTGACCCTGCATAATGAGCCTTATCTTAGAGCATTTGCTATCACAAGTTAGGATGCGTCCATCAGCCACCTTTACTTCAAATTTATCATAATCTTCGATGTGGTAGGATAATCGGGTGGCAACCTTCCTGTCCATGAAATTGTTGCTACCCGTGTCAATCAAAACAGGTTGATGTTTTAAAGTTCCTCCAACTTTCATCGTTTGTGGGTTAGAGTAACCAGCCAATACATGCACTGTGTGGGTAATAGGTTCAATGTCTTCATCAGTTTCCATATCTTCATGGTCGAAATTCAACTCTTCTGCTTCTAGATCTTCTTCGATTGGCTCAATCATCAAGAGTTTCTCTTGTCTGCAACGATGATCCTTACTCCACTTTTCGTCACAATGCCAACACAACCCTTTTGCTGATCTTTCTTTGAGTTCCTCTCGGGTCAGTCTTCGAGTGCTAGGGTTTCTACTGAATGGAGCAGATGGTTTGTTGATCACCTGTTTATTGACTCCCCTATTTCGACGATTTTCTATACTAATTTTTTCCTCATGTAAGCGTGCAAATGAAAT
This sequence comes from Musa troglodytarum, assembly GCA_023547065.1. Lineage (NCBI taxonomy): Eukaryota > Viridiplantae > Streptophyta > Magnoliopsida > Zingiberales > Musaceae > Musa > Musa troglodytarum. Next base: position 29,979,379 of record CP097508.1, read on the forward strand.
TGCAGCTATCATAGTACGGGGTTATCGCGCCTTAACTTCACATCTGATCTCCGGAGTAAGTCCTTCAATAAAGGTACCCACTAATTGTCGCTCAGACCAATCTCTAGCTTGATTTGACAATCGCTCGAATCTGCCTTGATATTCTAATACTGTAGTAGTCTGATGAATTTTTGCAAGCTGTCTATCTACATTTTTGTACTCTGAAGGTCCAAATCGAACAAGAAGTCCCTTCTTGAATTGCTCCCATCAGGAAACTCCGTGGTAGGTTTCATACCAGTCATACCACTGAATTGCATCACCGTCTAACTGGATTGAGGCTATTTCCACCATAGACTCCTCCGGGGTTCTGTGGAAACGAAAAAATTTCTCTGCCCTCGAAATCCAACTTATTGGGTCTCCATCTTCCCATTTTGGAAATTCTACCTTCATACGTGGGTAGCTAGAGTCATATTCTCGGTGCACCCTTCCTGTATCTCTTGATCTGTTTAACATGTAGTTTGAACTTCCATCTTATTGTGATTTACCAAAATTTCCCAATAGGCTTCTTTTAAACTCATTAAAGGTCTCCTGTAGTCGGTTGTCAATTCGGGTTTCTAATGCTTCCATTTGATTCCCAATTCGAATTTCTAATGCCTCTATTTGGGAATCCATTTGGTTCCCAATTCGAAATTCTAATACCTCCATTTGATCCCCAATTCAAGATTCTAATGCCTCCATTTGAGTTTTCACTGGTTTGTCGGTGGTCATTGCATATGATTGTAGATCGATAATTCCCAATTCTTATTTCTGATGTCTAGTCAATGGCATCCATGCTGTTGCGACGGCAAGCAGAAGCGACAGCGGAGATGGTTAGGCCGCGGTGGTTGCTCTTGAGGACGGCAGCGAAGAGGGCAGTGACGATGGTGGTCGTGGTCGAGAAGCAAAGTTGGAGCTGTGACGGTTGCTACTAAGGCTGGCAGCGAAGAGGGCAGCGACGATGGTCGCTCCCGCGAAGTACAGGCAGCGGAGGAGATGGGTTCGCCGAAAGGACGAACACAGAGGTGCGTGACCACTGAGGAAGTCACGGTCGAGGAGTAGTGGCGATAGCAGTTGTTGGCCGAGAGGGCAGCGACGACGGTGGAGAGGGGCAACGGCAAGGTTGATGTGAAGTTGCAACGAAAATGCCAAGGATCATCGCTCTGATACCAAATGATAAGACCCCTTAGGGTTTTATCATGGAAAAGGTGAAAGAAGTGGAAGAAGTGGAAGAAGTGGGGAAAATAAGGGATAAAGATCGCTTCAAGGGGATCGGCCTCCTTGATCACTTTGAGGGGATCGACCTCCTTGGGTTTAGTCAAAAGACTGAATACTTCTCTCCCCTTGAATGAAATAATTACATCCCATTTATAGAGTTCCACCAAGGATTTCCTCAAGGATTTGGACTCTTATTAATCAACTCCGTAACTGACTTCTAACCGACTAACAAATCTCTATCATTAACCAACTCCGTAACTGACTAACAAATCTCTAGCATTATTAAATGCTTAAAATAAAAGATTCGTAACACACTCTAGGCCCAATATCGAGCTGGCCGTGAGTCATACTTGTCAGAACTCTTTCTGACTTAGTGAATTATTATCTCTATAATAATTCACCCAACTCATCGACTACGGACGTACCAGGCCACTACGCCGCAGCCCCTAAATGATACAGGGGAATCCAATCCTTTGGACTTATCTGTCCTCAGTTACCATGTATCTATAGTCCCTCATCCATCCAATATCCCAAAGATCCTATATCGGATATGGTACTTTCAGGCCCATACGGTCTCTCCTCGAGTCTTGCTCTTGTCAGATTCTCCCGGAGAACTCTTTCTCTCTCAATTCAAATGACCTTGGCTAAGGATTTGTTTGAAAAAGAATATATTGGATATTCCTCTCATGATACCAAGAGTGGATGATCCTCTATTGACACTCAATAGCCCTCGTAAGGTTGGCTACCACTCTCAATAACCGGTTATACTAGATCTGGAACTTTCCAAACCTATAAGTCTGGTATCAAAGAGTGAGTACTCATACAGGAAATCCTTGGTATATCAAGTCTAAGGACCAGATACACTACTAGGACTACAGAATTACTGTCTGACATGAGGTATTAATAACCATCCAGCATTCCGTAGGCAGATCAATCAATGAACTTATTCCTCAATGAGCACCTGCACTGTACCCTTAGTGTTCCCACACGAGTAGCTATGAGACCAGCCACCTCCATCATATGGACGGGTATACAACACACCAGTCTATCCGGATATCTCGATGTCCTTCTCGAGTAACCTATGACTAGGATAATTTAGGGTCTGTGTTTAAAAGTGAATCAGTCTTATTATCGTGATCTCATCATGATCCGATTCCCATTGCACAGATCCAAGGACATCACAATATACATCTAGATAATGTGAGATAATGCCAATAATCATAAGCAAAGAGATTGACGTAGCGTGTTATAGGTGCAATCACTCATGTGATTGGCTTGTAGGGCACCTATAACTAGCAATCTCCCACTTGACCTAAAACCAACCACCAACATGTTTGATCCCCATCAGACCTTTGTGATGCTCAAAAACAATTTGAGTCAAAGGCTTTATCAGTGGATCTGTAATGTTATCTTCAGATGGAACTCTTTCCAATGCTACATCTCTTCGGGCCATGATTTCTCTAATAAGCTAGAACCTCCTCAGAACACTTCTGATGAGACTCGGGTTCCCTTATTTAAGTAATCAATGCATAGTTGTCGCAACATAAGGGAATCGGCTCCTCGCTGCTCGAGACAAATCCTAGGTCTGTGATGAACTTCTTCATCCAGACTCCCTCCTTTGCTGCCTTTATCGTAGCAATGTATTCTGCCTCTATGGTCGAGTCAACAATAGTGTCTTGCTTTGAACTCTTCCAACATACTGCTCCTCCATTCAGGGTGAACACATACCCTGAATTAGACTTGCTATCATCGATATCGAACTGGAAGCTCGAGTCCGTGTAGCCCTCAACCCTAAGGCTACTACCTCCATATACTAGTAAAAGATCCTTAGTCCTTCTTAAGTACTTAAGGATATATTTTACTGTTTTCCAGTACTCCAAGCTTGGATCTGTCTGATATCTGCTCATGACATTTAGAGCATACGCTATATCAAGCCTGGTACATAGTATAGCATCCATGATAGATCCTATCGCTGAGGCATATGGTATCATATCCATGTGTGCCCTTTCTTCAGGAGTCTTTGGGGACATACTTCTAGAAAGTGATATTTCATGTCTCATTGTTATGAGACCTCTCTTGGAATTTTCCATGCCAAACCTTTTGACAATGGTGTCTATGTATCTGGACTAGGTCAAGCCAAGCAACCTCTTGGATCTATCTCTATAGATCCATATCCCCAGTATGCAGGATGCTTCCCTAAGTCCTTCATGGAGAAGTGCCTAGATAACCAAGTCTTTACTGTGGAGAGCATTCCTATATTATTCCCAATGATCAGGATGTCATCAATATATAATACCAAAAAGGTGATAGTGCTCCCACTTACTTTCCTGTACACACAAGGCTCATCTTTGTTCTTAACGAAGTCATAAGATTTGATCATCTCATCAAATCTTATATTCGAACTTCAAGAAGGTTGCTTAGGTCCATATGCTCATAATAGTCTCCTCGTAGGTTTGACGATCAATATCCTCAACATCCTCTCCTCTGATATGTCCCACATATCTCTCAAGAGGATGTGATACTCTACTAAACCTATGTAAAGTTGGAACTCGTGTGCTAGGTACCTGAGTAGACTTTGGCTGTGGAATGGTGCTTTAGCTAGGTTCTCCAACCTCGCTCAACTCTATCATGCTACCACTATCTCCACCAAGAATGTGTTCCTTCTCAAGAAACACTGCTCTCCTGGCTATAAAGACCTTTTGGTCCTCAGGTTGATAGAAATAATACCCATAAGTTTCATTGGGGTATCCCACAAACTTGCACCGTTCCATAATGGATTCCAACTTGTCGAGAATGTGTCTCTTGACGTGGGTAGGGCAGCCCCAAATTTTAACAACCTTAAGATCGAGCTTCTTCCCATTCCATATCTCATATGGAGTAGACATCACTGACTTAGTTGGAATTCTGTTCAGAAGGTAAGCTGTGGTCTCTAGGGCATATCCCTAGAATGAGATGGGTAGGTCAGTGAAACACATCATGGAACGCACCATATCTAACAGTGTGCGATTCCTCCTTTCTGATATACCATTAAACTGTGGTGTATAAGGAGGTGTCCATTGGGATAAAATTCCATGATCTTTGAGGAACTAGGTGAACTCTCTACTCAAGTACTCACCTCCTCGATCTGATCGAAGGGTTTTAATACTCTTTCCTGTCTAGTTCTCCACTTCATTCTTATATTTCTTGAATTTCTTAAAAGACTCAAACTTATACTTCATCAAGTACTTATGTCCGTGTCTTAAGAAATCATCAGTGAAAGTAATAAAGTAGGAGTAACCTCCTATGGCATAAGTCAATATGGGACTGCATACATCACTACGTATGAGTTCTAATAACTTAGTGGCTCTCTTTCCAGTTCTATTAAATGGAGAGTTGGCCATCTTTTCGTGAAGGCAAGGTTCACATGTCACATATGACTCATAGTCAAAAGGATCTAGATATCCATTCTTTAGCAACTTTTGAATCCTTCTCTCGTGGATGTGACCTAGCTTACAATGCCAAAGATATGCATTGTTCACCTCTTCTCATTTCCTCTTAGACTCACTTACACTCATGATATGTGGAGCTGTATCTAGCATAAATAAACCATTATACAATGTTCCTCTCATGATGATCTCATCATCTAATATTATTGAACAACCATTATTCTCAAAAACTAATTTATATCCACTAACTATCAAACATGAAATGGAAATAATATTTTTGATAATAGAAGGAACATAATAGCATGCATCTAATGTAATAATAGCTCCACCAGGCAGATGTAAAGTGACCTTCCCAACAGCCACTGTAGCAACCTTTGCTCCATTGCCTATCTTAAGGTCCATCTCACCTCTGTTCAATCTTCTAGGTCCTACCAGAACCTGTAACAAATTACAAATATGATAAGCACTCTTGGTATCTAATACCCATGTGTTATCATAAGATTCTGACAAATGGAGACTGATCATGAATGTACCTAAAGCTTCTCCAAGCTTCTATTTCGCCCTCTCTACAAGGTACTCTTTGTAGTTCCTCTTCCATTGCCCATCTTTGCCGCAATGGAAGTACTGGCCTTTGTCCTTTGTTGGGTCTTTCATGACAACCTTTGTCTTACCCATTTTACCCTTGTTAAGGGTCTTCTCAACCTTTTCTTTCTGGTCTTACCAGCATAGAGAACTGGCTTCTCTTTCTTGATGGTGCTCTTTGCTTCTCTCAACATATTGAGGAGCTCTAGGAGGGTCATCTCAAGTTTGTTCATATTAAAATTCATTATGAACTGAGAAAAGGAATCTGGTAGGGACTGAAGCACAAGATCCACACACAAGTTATCCTCTAGGACCATTCCTAGACCTGTGAGTTTCTTGATCCACTTAATCATCTTAAGGACATAGTTCTGAACTGGTGTCCCCTCGGTCATCCTAGTATGGAAAAGACTCTTTAATATCTCATATCGTTGAGTTCTTCCCTATTCCTCAAATAGTTTGTAGAGATGCAGGAGTATGGAATTAGCATCCATATTTTCATGCTGTCTCTATAACTCAGTAGTCATAGAGGCCAACATATAACACTGAGCAAGAGTGGAATCATCTATGTACTTCACATAACGAGCGATCTTATTCTTGCTTGCCCCTTCGTCGGGTATATGGATCACTGTATCAAGGACATACGTGATTTTCTCCGTCGTGAGAATGATTCTTAGATTGCGAAGCTAATCCGTATAATTTGGACTAGTGAGGCAGTTGGCATCAAGTATGCCACGTAAAGGATTTTAAAGCGATATTTTTCTAAAATTAAAGTTGTAACAGAAATAAATAACATGCAGACTTTACAAAAATTAAACAAGATAAGGACTTCTATCTTAATACATTCCCACTAATTTTTTGTGAAACACACAACACCCTCCAGTATGTGAATCGAAGACCCCCGGTGGATCTCTCGTGGGGATCGGGATCCAATCGACGTTTTAACGTAACCTCGAGAGACTTGACCAATTATGTTAAGCCCATAAAGGTAGGCAACTCTTGCCAATCATAACTCCTTATGATTCCCGTTCTGTTCGACCTCCAAACCATCATGGCCTCGAGGGACTTGACCAACCATGATGTTCAGTTAAGTCATCACCATCGTTACAAGATGAGTTTGATTCAGTGATATACTCTCGAGGGACTCGACCAAGCATACCATGTCCTTAGGTCATCGATGACATCTTTATGTCATAGATAAGATAGCGAAACGCAATATAGGTGAGTCTCGAGGGACTCGACCAACTCAACATATACCGGAAATCGGTTCCTACCTATAACGATGGAAGGTCACGTGGGTCAATCTAATTGCCTCACATTTATCGACTTAATATTATTAATAGAGGAGATTTTTTATTTAGTCTCATAACATAATGTGTCACACATATACATATTTAATATATATATCTACATCGTATGCAAATATATATACATATCTAATAGGTGTATAACCAATCACACATCACATGAGCAATCACACTAGATGATCATGGACCACATCATAATATGATCAAGCCCGAGCCAGTGGGCCCAATCACTCACATCAAGATCTATGTGTGCTTCAGTGCATCTCCATACCCTGTGATCGTCCATCTCGCTTTGTCGGATACGTCGGCATCTCAATGCATCTCCATGTGTCGGATCGTTCATCTCAACCTCATGGGTCCTGCTACCGCTGCGTCTCCTTATGTAATTACAACATAATTATAAGTATGCAAGCCCGACAATAAACGAGAAAAAAATAAAGGCTCGCAGGCCCCAATAATAATAATCATATATACACACATCATATCACAGGCCCATAATCATCTATCTACATCATACATTATATGTATATGTTATTTTATAGGACTACTAGATAAAAAAATAATAGTTAATTAAACTATTTAATTAACATATTTATTTTTCTGAAATAAGAGACAGAGGGAATTTTCTTAATTCCCAAGGGTATTTTGGTCATTCGGCTAAAAGGATAAAATTGGTATTTTTGAAATTATGAGGGGTATTTTGGTAATTCGATCAAAAGGTACAAAAATCGAAATTTCTAAAATTTCAAGGAGAAAAATCGTCTTTTGTCCGAAAACCCTAACTCCTCTCCCTCTCTCGCTACGTTGTGGTTGCAGTTGCCGCCACCCTGCCGGACCTGCCGGGAGGAGGGCGGCGCGGCCGTGCTGCAGCGGTGCCACCACTGCATGCAGTGCAGCGCCAGCAGCAGGCACCCGTCGGCACCCCTACGGCGCTACCCGCGGCACCGTTGTCACCCCTACGCGTTGCCTCGCGGTGCGCTGCCGCGCCATGCCCTTACGCACGGCCGCAGGCGCCACTCATGCGGGCAACCGCCCATGGGCGATGCTAGCCATGCGGGCGCTTACGCACGTGGGCGCAGCGCGCATGCGACGCCAAATCCCACGGCAGCCGCCAAAGACAAGCGCTACTTGCGCCGCTTGTGGCCCAGCCCGCCGGGCTGATGCTCGTGACGTGCCGTGACGGGCGCAACGGGCAGCAACAGTTGCTGCCCTTCCTTGCCCTTTACGCCAATGATTTTGGCGTCAAAAGCATATCCAAAACACAATACACGTAGTTTAAGATCCGATCTTCGCACGAACATCCTGGATCTGATACCACTGTTGGGAAATCCTTCAGGGGAGTGATATCATATGCGCAGCGGAAGAACAAAAAACAAAATCCCAGATTTCCCGTAGAAAGTTTTCGTCATCGTGTGAAGGTCGGTGCATCAAAACAAATCCGCGAAAACTGTATATGTAAAAGAAAATATCTAGGGAGATCGTATATCCTTGAATCCCTACAGATCCGTAGGAGAGAATGAAGGAGGTCAAGCGTTCTCCTCTCTAGCGGTATCCACACGGTAGGGACTGCGACGATGCATCTCTCTCTAAGAAGAGGAGAACATAATGTGGCCACCAAAAGAAACCCTCAGCCTATAGAGCTTTGGTTATCTCCTATTTATAGAGGCCCCCTGTAAACCCTAATGGATCTTGCCCGATTGGGTATTGGATCTCCATCCAATTACCTAAGCCTCTTGGATTAGTGGGTCTCTACCCAATAATCTCTTATTAGCAATTATTGGATCTCATCTTAGGATCCAATAATTCAGGGGCTTATTGGATATATAATAAGATAGGGGGTTCAACAGATATCTCATATCCGAACCTCTACTCGTCGCAACACCTACCATATGTGTGTGACCCTCTAGGCCCAATATCGAGCTGGCCGTGAGTCATACTTGTTAGAACTCTTTCTGACTTAGTGAATTATTATCTCTATAATAATTTACCCAACTCATCGACTGCAAATGTACCAGGCCACTACGCCATAGCCCCTAGACAATACAGGGGAATCCAATCCTTTGGACCTATCTTTCCTTAGTTACCATGTATCTATAGTCCCTCATCCATCTAATATCCCAGAGACCCTATATCGGGCATGGTATTGTTAGGCCCATACGGTCTCTTCTCAAGTCTTGCTCTTGTTGGATTCTCCCGGAGAACTCTCTCTCTCAATCCGAATAACCTTGGCCAAGGATTTATTCAAGTAAGAATACATGGGATATTCCTCTCATGATATGAGAGTGGATGATCCTCTATTGACACTCAATAGCCCTTGTAAGATTGGTTACCATTCCCAATGACCGGCTATACTAGATCTGGAACTTTCTAAACCTATAAGTTCGGTATCAAAGAGTGGAGTACTCATATAGGACATCCTTGGTATCTCAAGTCTAAGGACCAGATACACTATTGGGACTACGGAATTATTGTCTGACATGAGATATCAATAACCATTCATCATTCCGTAGGCAGATCAATCAGTGAACTCATTTCCTAATGAGCACCTGTATTGTACCTTTAGTGTCCCCACATGAGTACCTATGAGACTAACTGCCTCCATCACATGGATGGGTATACAGCACACCAATCTATCCGGTTATCTCGATATCCTTCTCGAGTAACTTATGACCAAGATAATTTAGGGTCTATGTTTAAAGGTGAATCAGTCTCATTATCGTAATCTCATCACAATTCGATTCCTATTGCACAGATCCAAGGATATCACAATATACATCTAAATAATATGAGATAATACCAATAATCATAAGTAAAGAGATTGACGTAGCGTGTTATAGGTATAATCACTCATGTGATTGGCTTGTAGGGCACCTATAACTAGCATAGACCACCTGGGAACCAGTTCCCGGGGCGGTGCCACCACCAGACTTGGCCTAGCACTATTGAATGGGCCTTGAATCTGGCCTAATTCAGTCTAAGTAAGGCCTAGTTGGCCTCTACTAGGGTTAATTAGGATTATCACATAATTCGAACCCTAATTATATACTAACTATGAAATTAAGATATAATTCTAAGCAAATTATGATCCGGTGACATTGAGTCTTTTTCCAACGATCTTCTGGTGGACTTTCAGTGGACTTCTAACACACCCTCAGATATCTTCCAATGGACTCCCAACATCCTCCCAGACTTTATGGCGAGTTCGACAAATCTTTTGGCAAGCTTATGAACTTTTCTTGTTGAGCTCCGTGAACCTCCGACGATTTTTCCAATGAACTTCTAAAACCTTTGGCAAGTCTCCAATTCATTCTCGGCCAGTTCCAACAGTATTTTCAATGATCCTTCGAACTTCCGACGAACTCTTGAATTCCCAATGTACTTGACTTCGATAATTTACTTTGTCTTTATTGCTATCATAGTTAATCCTACACATTTATCTCAATAATATAGATTAGATCAAATAACCTATCAATTGACTTCATCATCAAAATTTGAGATTCAATAGAGGATATTGATCTTCAGATCTACGAGGAGCCTATTACTAGTATAGACTCTGGATGTGGCAAGAAGCCATGAATTCAAAGATGGATTCCATATTCTCTAATAAGGTTTAGAACCTAGTTTGATGCACTTGAGGATATCGTACCCATTGGCTACAAGTGGATCTTCAAGAAAAAGATCAGAGTAGATGGAAAGGTAAAAACCTATAAAGCAAGACTAGTGGCTAAAGGGTATCGTCAAAGCTAAGGTGTTGACTATGATGAAACATTCTCACCCGTAGCCATGCTAAAATCCATCTGAATTCTATTAGCTATTGCAGCACACTATGATTATGATATCTAGCAAATGGACATGATAACCATGTTTCTTAATGATAACCTTGAGGAGGAGGTGTATATGATACAGTTTGAGAGATTCGTATCCAAGGATAGTCCAAATAAGGTGTGTAGGTTGCTTGGGTCCATCTATGGACTAAAGCAAGTTTCCTAAAGTTGGAACATAAGATTTGATGAGGTGATCAAATCTTATGATTTTGTTAAGAACGAAGATGAGTCTTATGTGTACAGAAAGGTAAGTGGGAGCGCTATCACCATTTTGGTGCTATATGTGGATGACATCATAATCATTGGGAATGATGTAGGAATGCTCTCCATAGTAAAGGCTTAGCTATCTAGATACTTCTCCATGAAGGACTTAGGCGAAGCATCCTACATATTGGGGATTCGGATCTATAGAGATATATCCAAGAAGATGCTTGGCTTATCCCAATCTAGGTACATAGACACCATTTTCAAAAAGTTTGAAATGAAAAATTCTAAGAGAAGTCTCATACCGATGAGACATAGGCTATCACTTTCTAGGAGTATGTCCCCAAAGGTTCCAAGAAAGGGCACACATAGGATACCCTATGCCTCAGTGATTGGGTCTATCCTGTATGTTATGTTATATACTAGGCCTGATATAGCATATGCTCTAAGTGTCACGAGCAAGTATCAGGCGGATCCTGGCTCAAAGCACTGGAAAGCAGTAAAGTGCATCCTTAGGTACTTGAGAAGGACTAAGGATCTTTTACTCGTATATGGAGAAAGTAGCCTTAGGGTTGAGGGCTACATGGACTCGAGCTTCTAGTCTAATATCGATGATAGCAAGTCTAATTCAAGGTATATACCCTGAATAGAGGAGCAGTATGCTAGAAGAGTTCCAAGTAAGATACTACTGCTGACTCGACCACAAAGGCAGAGTACATTGCTACGATAGAGGCAGTAAAGGAGAGAGTTTGGATGAAGTAGTTCATCACAGATCTAGGAGTCATGCCAAGCAGCAAGGAGCTGATTCCCTTATATTGCGATAACTATGGGGCGATTACTCAAATGAGGGAACCTAGGTCTCATCAGAAGTATTCTGAGGAGGTTCTAACTTATTAGAGAGATCGTAGCCCGAAGAGATGTAGTAGTGGAAAGAGTTCCATCCGAAGATAGCATTGCAGATTCACTAACAAAGCCATTGACTTAGATTGTCTTTGAGCGTCACAGAGGTCTAATGGGGATTAGGCACATAGGTGATTGGCTTTAGGTCAAGTGGGAGATTGCTAGTTATGGGTGCCCTATAAGCCAATCACATGAGTGATAGCACCTATAACATGCTACGTCAATCTTTTTGCTTATGATTATTGATATTTTTTCATATTATCTAGATGAATATTATGATGTCCTTGGATCTATGCAATGAAAATCAGATCATGATGAGATCACAATAATGAAATCGATTCACCCTTAAACATAGACCCTAAATAATCCTGATCATAGGTTACTCGAAAGGGATATCAAGATAACCGGATAGACTAGTATGCTGTATACCCATCCATATGATAGCGGTGGCTAGACTCATAGCTACTCGTGTGGGGACACTAAGGGTATAGTTGTTAGAACCCTTGCGGATTCTAAGCTTGGGGTTGATCTCTATAGGGGATCGGCCTCCTTGGAACTCTATAGGGTTCATTCCTCCAAGTTGTTGCTCAAAGACTGCTAAAAGATTGATCTATTCATGATGAAAAGAGGGTGAATACATGGCTATTTATAGGGCTTCTCAACCCCAACTCCTAATAGGACTCTTACTCAAGACTCCTACTTCTAACCAACTCCTACTTCTAATTAGGACTCCTTCTCTAGTAGGACTCCTAATTCTAATAGGACTCTTTCCCTAATAGGACTCGTACTTCTAATATGACTCTTTCTCTAATAGGACTTCAACTTCTAATAAGAGTCTTTCTCTGATAGGAGTCATACTTCTAATAGGAGTCTTTCTCTAATAGGACTCCTACTTCTAATAGGACTCATACTTCTAATAGGACTTCTTCTCTAAGAAGCAACCTAACCCTAACCTAGCTGGCCTCTTTACCTCTTTAATAGAGGTCGGCTAGATAGGATTTACATGAATGCCCTTATCAATGAAACTAGATTAGAACTCTCATAGCTAGAGTCCTAACAGACCCGCCCTCTTCAAATCAGTCTTGTCCTCGAGGCTGACATTCCATGAATTCTGGGAATTTGATTTTCAAGTCGTCATAGTTCTCTCAAGTGGCATCTTTTACTGGTAGGTTCGCCCATTGTATTAACACTTCAGTAGTAGGTCGTCGTCGTTGAGTCACGATCTGTCAATCAATAATGGCACTTAGTTGGGTCTGGAGCTTTCCTTGGGGAGTCATATTTGGTAGATGTCTTTGGGCTGTCTCATGTTGTCCCAACTTGAGCTTCAAACACGATACATGAAAGATTGGATGGATTCGGGAGCTGACGGGTATGTCCAATCTGTATGCTATTACTCCGATGCACTCCAAAATCTGGTAGGGTCAATAGAATCGAGGTGAAAGCTTCATAGATACTCTAGTTTGGATTGATGTTTGCTTGTATGGTTGGAGCCATAGGAAGACCCAATCTCCTACTAAAAATTCTCTTTCGCCTTTATGTTGATCATATTGCTATTTCATCCCTATCCAACAAAAATTTTGCTTAATTCTTTTATAGGTTCTAAGGAACCCGGAGTGCCCGACCACAAGTGTGGAATGCATCTCTTGAAAGATGGTCTTTATGCAAGTAGAATTTGGCACAAGCACAATGCGTCCTTTATATCGCAAGTCTTTGAGTCCCAACTATAATGAGCCATGGAGCTTAGTGCTTCCTCTAATTTTTTATGATTTTACTCATTTCCAGATTATCTTGCCATTCCCTCCTAATATCCTCAAGGAAGTCACTAGTCAAAAGTGAAATAGCTGAAAATTCAGCTTGCTCGGGTAGTTGCAAAAGCGCATCTACAACAACATTATCTTTCCCCTTTTTGTAAGTTATTTCATAATCATATCCAAGAAGCTTTTTTACCCATTTTTACTGCTCGCAGGAAGATATCTTCTGCTCCAAGAAATATTTTAGGCTTTTATGGTCGGTCTTGATTTGAAAGCGTCACCCGATCAAGTACGATCTCCATTTGGACACTGCATGCACAATCGTGAGCATCTCCTTATCGTAAATAGTCATCTTGAGATGGGAAGGAGATAACGCCTTACTAGTATAAGTGAGGGGGTGGCCATCTTGCATTAGTACAACACCAATTCATACTCCGAAGACATCAGCTTTAATAATAAAAGTCTTGCCAAAGTTGGGTAATGTTAGTACTAGTGTTGTTATCATTGCGACTTTAAGTTCATTGAAGGCGGTGGTGGCTTTGTCTGACCATTAGAAAGCATTTTTTTTCAATAAGGAAGTAAGGGGTGCACTAATCTTTCCATAGTTTTTCATGAACTTACAGTAGTAACCTGTTAAACCGAGAAAGCCGTGCAGCGATTTTATGTTCCTCGGGATTGGCCAATTCTGCATTACTTCAATTTTGGAGGGGTCCACTGCCACCCCTTCCTCTGATATGATATGCCCAAGATATTTCACCTTTTGTTGAAGAAAGTTGCACTTTTTCTCGCAAAATTGTCAAAATAAGTCGTAAGTGCTGAATATGACTTTCAAGAGAATGGCTGTAAATAAGGATATCGTCGAAGAAAACTAGCACAAACTTTCGAAGATAACTCTGGAAAATATCATTTATAACGCTCTAGAAGGTGGAGGGAGCATTGATGAGACCAAAGGGCATTACCAGAAATTCATAGTGACCGTTGTGCGTTCGAAAGATAGTTTTCAGTATGTCTTCTTCGCACACTCGTATTTGATGATACCCGGATCGAAGGTTTAGCTTTATGACTCGTACTCCCTTTAATTCATCAAGAAATTCATCTACTACTAGAATAGGATACTTATCCTTGACGATTACGCTGTTGAGAGCTCGGTAATCAACGCACATTTGCCATGTTCTATCTTTCTTTCATACGAGGAGCACCGATAAAGAGTAGGGGTTGCAACTTGGCTGAATAACTCCTGTTTCAAGTATCTCTTTTACAATCCATTCTATTTCATCTTTTTGGAGATGTGGATACTAATATGGTCGAGTATTTGCTAGAGGTTTGCCTGAAAGAATCGGTATACAATGATCATGTCGGCGGTTAGGAGGTAGGCTGTGTGGTTTGTCAAATATATCTGAAAATTTAGCAAGCAAGGGAAGCAGGTTTGAATCTTCAAATTTGGTTGACTCTCCCTTAGATTACTACTCAAGTTGTACTAAAAAGCCTCTTCATACTTTATGCAAAACTTTCTCCATTCGTTGTGTGCAAATCGTCGTTACGTCGCCCCCACATTTCCCGCATAGTATCACCTGTTTCCCCTTACTGTAAAATTTCATAATTAATTTCAAAAAATTTCAAGAAACATTACCTAATGTCATCAACCATTCGATGCTAAGCACAGCCTCATAATCATTGAGAGGGAGGAGGAAAAATTCTACAATTATCTCTTGGTCCTGCAGCAATAGTTTCACCCGTGGGAACCTACGATCACACTTCAAAATTCGTCCATCTACGACCTTAACATTGAACCTACTGTAATTCTCAATAGGTAAGGCCATCCAGACAGCAACCTTGCTATTCATCAAATTATTAGTGCTCCCGGTGTCAATAAGAATGGTGATCGGTTGTTGCTTCAGAAATCCTCTCACTTTTATTGTTTGCAGGTTCGCGTAACCGGCAAGGGCATGCATCGTAATATCAATTGGCTGCTATTCTTCATCCGTGACCTCTTCCTCATGCTCCTACACCTCCTCCTCTATTTCTTCAAGAGGTTCAATCGATAGGAGGTAGCCCCTTTTGTAGCGATGATCGTGGTTCCATGGCTCATCGCAATGCCAACAAAGACCCTTTGCTGATCGGTCATGTAGTTCTTCTATTGTCAATTTTTTTGATAGCGAAGGATGGCTAGGAGTAGAAGGGGGTTTATATGTTGAGATTCTAGGAGTGGTTCTCATCCTCCGAGCATCTTAGCTGAGCCATTCTTCTTGTATTCAGGTAAAAGAAATCGCAGCCATCATGGTACAGGGCTATCGTGCCTTAACTTCCCCTTTTATCTCTGGCTTGAGTCCTTCGATGAATGTTCCTAACAATTGATGGTCAATCTAATCATGAACAAGGTAGGATAGCTTCTCAAACCTGGTTTGGTACTCTTGAATCGTAGAGGTTTGTCGAATCTTTGCGAGTTGGCCATCGATATTTTCATACTCCATAGGTCCGAAACGGTTCAACAGTGCGTTCTTAAATTGATTCCATGTCAGAGCCCCATGATTATATTCTAGCTAATTGTACCATTGAATAGCTTCTCCTTCAAGGTGGATGATAGCAATCTCCACCATAGCATTATCCGACGTTCGGTAGAAGCGAAAGTAACATTCGGTGCGCGAAATCCACCCCGCCGGGTCTCCTTCCCATCGTGGGAAGTCCACACTCATGCATGGTTTAAGCATGTCTAAAGGCTGCCCCTCCTTCTCTAGGGTCCTTTCTGAATTCTCTCCTTGCTGCAATTTGGTTGGACTCTGTAGTTGTCCAATTCTGAATTCTGCAAATAAAGCGCGTAATTTGTCTTCCAAGCGCGATTCAAGCCGTGATTCAATCCGAGATTCCCATGCTTCAAATTTGGCATCAATTGGATCTTGAGAAGCCATAGCATATGCTTGTAGATCAGAGATGCCCTTGTCTTTTTTCTGTTGACGGGTTAATGGTATGGGGTGGTGGAAGTTTCGGACAATATATTGGTGATAGAAGGGTTCGGCTATAATGGTTTACTATTTTGAGCTACAATTTTTTATGCTGTTAGGGTTATGAAACTAGGTTATGATGGCTGCATCTTAAGGTTAGAGGGATACCCTAAAGACATCTTAGTTTGTGGCAGCAAGGTGGCTAGGGTTTGGTAGGTTACGAAAAAGAAAAAAGGACAAAGGTGCAACACCAGATTTTTCACCGAAAAAATTCCAACAATAAAGATGCAATTTTTTTCAAAAATTTTCAAAAGAGATTCAAGTAAAACTCAAAGGGAATCTACTGATAAGGGAGAGGTAATTCTGTTAAAAATTTCATAAAAAGAAACGACCGCAAGAGGTTCAGCAAAATTGAGGATCACAGAGAGGTACTATAGAAGATTTTTACATCTAAAGTACAGCAGTTTGGACGTAAAAGATAAGTGATTTATATTAAGAATTTTTTGACAAAACTAAAGGTAAAACCACTGTTATGAAGTGTCAAAGCCATCATAAAAATTTCATAGAGATTTGGATAGGAAAAATGCAGTAGCAAGATAAAAAAGATAGTGCTATGCGGCTGAAATTCTACAGTGCAACTTTCGTTGTAGAGATGAAAACTTTACGACGAAAAGTTTATGCAGCAATATAGGAACGAATTTTTTAGATTTTTTGAATAAGGATAACTAAATTGCAGCAGCAGTAAGGTAGATAACCAGAACCTATTGCAATTCATGGGAAGATTAAAGGATGATCTACGGTTGTGGAGATGATGGTAGAATTCGGCGATGATCTTCTAAGCAATTGTGGGAATTGCTTTGGGCAGATGTGGAGGGCTGATGGATGGTTGTGGAAGGGCAGCGAGACACCAAGAACGCTGCTCTGATACCAAGTGTTAGAACTCTTGCAGATTCTAAGCTTGGGGTTGATCTCTATAGGGGATCGACCTCCTTAGAACTCTATAGGGGTTCCTTCCTCCAAGTTGCTGCTCAAAGGCTGCTAAAAGATTGATCTATTCATGATGAAAAGATGATGAATATATGGCTATTTATAGGGCTTCTAAACCCCAACTCCTAATAGGACTCTTACTCAAGACTCATACTTCTAACCAACTCCTACTTCTAATTAGGACTCCTTCTCTAGTAGGACTCCTAATTCTAATATGACTCTTTCCCTAATATGACTCCTACTTCTAATATGACTCTTTCTCTAATAGGACTCCTACTTCTAATAGGAGTTTTTCTCTAATAGGACTCCTACTTCTAATAGGACTCTTTCTCTAATAGGACTCCTACTTCTAATAGGAGTCTTTCTCTAATAGGACTCCTACTTCTAATATGACTTCTTCTCTAAGAAGCAACCAAACCCTTGTTGAATCTCGGATTTTAATGATGAAACTAATTGAGTGTGTTTTGTTGTTTAACTGTGTGTTGAGTTATGCAGGTCTACTATCGATCAGGATTAGACAATTGACGCTAGAGGAATTGACACTGCACCAGAGGTGATCACGTCATGATATTGGATGTCGAGCTGGAGGTTCGGTCGACTATCGGTAGGAGGCTTCAGATGTTAAGCATCGGGCCAAGAAGTGCGGAGTTGCGCCATGGATATGGGGTTGTGGAGGTCAACCGTCGATTGGGCAACAAGCCGCAAGAGAGGGCGATGTGCCGAAGGATCGGACGAAGCGTCGACCAATGACGTGCCGGGCAACTGAATGTCAATTCGTGTTGTAGTAACTGTCTAGATCGAAGTAGGGTGTTTGGTGTTTGTTTGTGCAGGAGTAACTACAATAAGGATGAAGACGTAAAGCAAAACAAAGGGTCGAAGTCAAGTGCGATGGATCATTGGGAGTTCGAGTATTCGATGGAAGTCCGAAGATTCGTTGGGAGTGCTGCCGGAACCGGCCGAGAACAAGTAGGGAGCTTGCCGAAGGGTTTTCGGAAGTTCACCGGAAGGTTCGTCGGAAGTTCGCGGAGCTTACCAAGAAAGATCGGAGCTTGCCAAAGCAGCTCGGGGGAACTCACCAAAATCATCGTGGAGTCCGAGAGCTTGCCGGGAGTCCGTAGGATGGTTTCCGAGGGATCGTCGGAAGACCACCGGAAGTTCACCGGAAGCTCGCCGGAAGAAGACTTGACTTGCGGACTTTGTAATAGCTTAGGAATGTCTTTAATTTCATAGTTAGTACATTAAATTGGGTTAGGATTAGGTGTTAATCCTTTAACCCAAGTATGGGCCCATTGGGCCTTGTTTGGGACCGGTTTGGGTCAAGTTTTCGGCCCAAACCAGAAGTTGATATGTGCTGGGCGGTGGCACTGCCCAGCAGCAGCTAGCAGCCTCTGGCGGTAGCACCGCAGCGGTAGTACCGCCTGTTGTGTCGATCTGCGGTAGCACTGCTATAGCGTGTAGCACCGCCCCAGCACCGGGAACTCCAATTTGATTTCAAATTTGGAGCCTAAATTTGAATCCATTTTGGATCTATAAATACCCCTCCTTTCTCAACTGAAAAGAGAACCCTTGGAGAGTTAGATTTTGAAAATAAGTCTTGGGAAAGTCTTGTTCTTCATTTGCATAAATGTTCACCTCATTTCCTTCTCTTTATGAAAACTTGTAAGAGTGTGAACCTCTTGTAAAAGAGTTGTAAGAGGGTTAGAAAACTCGAATGAGAGTTTTTATACTTTCAATGGACTTAGATTTATGGAACATTATTGAAAACGGTTTTCAACTTCCCTCTAAACCGACGAACAAATGGTTGGACTTAGAGAGAAAATCTTTTTCTTTAAACGCAAAGGCTATGAATATCTTATTTTGCGCTTTAGACAAGAATGAGTTCAATCAGATTTCAATGTACGAAACGGCTTTCGATATTTGGCGAACACTTGAAATCACGCACGAGGGAACTAGTAGAGTTAAAGACTCGAAAGTAAACCTCTTATTACATGATTTTGAGCTATTCCGAATGACACCAAGCGAAACTATTGGCAATATTTATACCCACTTCACGGATGTCGTCAATCGCTTGAAAAGTCTTGGTAAATGTTTTTTGAATTTTGAACTCACTAACAAGATTTTAAGATCCCTCCCAAAGAGTTGGGATCCAAAAGTAACCGCAATACAAGAGACTAAAAATTTAAATGATTTTTCATTGGAAGAACTAATCGGTTCACTAATGACATATAAAATGAGTTTCTTCGAACATTTAGAACATGATGAACATATGAACCACCTTCTAAAGAACAAGAAGGATTTGGAACATCGGACAAATGAATGCCACTTGAGTGATGACTCAAGTGATGAGGACAATGAAGACATTGAACACATAACAATGAATGTTAATAAGTTCATTAAATAAAAATTTAAAAGCACAAATGAACTTGAATGGAGAAAGAGGCCAAAGAAGAAGAAGAAGGGTTGCAAAGAAGAATCAAGTAAAGAAGAGGCGAAATGGGCTTTGACGGTTTTCGACAATGAGGTAAGAAACACACCTAAGTTGTTCTTACCTTACTTTGAAATTATATGATCCTTTCATGAGTTGCTTGAAATAGTTGGTAGGATTTTTTATTTGCCTTTTCCTTTCTAGTAATTTTTTGAAAAATTAAAAATATGAATGATGCATGATTTGTGATAATACTTATGATTAATCCACACATGTGTATCTTAATGTTTTTATTGCTTTTCATGATGCTTGACGATTTTATATCATGCATGAGCTTTTGAAGTAATAAAGTGTCATATTGTGATGATGAAACTTATTTTTCAAATTTATAAATAGATGCATAATTTTGGTAAAAATTTGAACATGGCTTTGATAATGATTTTGAATTTATATGATGCTTAAACATGCTTAAATAAGACCAACCACATAAAATAAAACACATAAAAATTGAAATGTGTTATCATGATGTTTTATTTTTGATGTGTTTAGTTTTAACGAGTTTATGACTAAACTTATATTTTGTTAATACGTGTTTTCATAAAAAGATTTCAATATGCTCACATGAAAACAATTGTATGAAATGAAAATGCATTTTCCATGCTATTGAGATAAATGGATTCATGAATCGTGTAAATTTCTTGAAAATAATCATGATGAATCTCATGAAAAATATATGTCTCATGTTTTCGGTCCTAATGATTTCTCTTGAAACTTGCTTTTTGGACCTATAAAAAAAAACATGAGTATACTCATATGAAGGATCAAATCACTTTAAATGAAACACATAAAAATAAGAAAATGCACTATCATGATATTTTATGTGTGATGCATTTGATCTTGATGGGTTTAATGACAAATTTGTACAATGATGGCTTCCGAATAAATATTTGAATATACCTTATAAAATCATCATTGATAATGATAAAATAAAAATATTAAAATTTTGTTGTCATGCTTGATGATTTTATCATGAGAATTTAAAGGTGTTATATCTTGATGACAAACTCATGTTTTGATTTTAAATTTGATACTCATCTTTTGAAACTTGAGTACACTTACATGAAACAAATAACTTAAAATGAAACACACTATCATGATATATTGAAACTCATGTCTTGAAATAATGTGTTACATTTTTGTCTTGATGATGCCTTATGAGATTTTGTCTTTACATCTTGAACTTTCATGCTTATCTTGGCATATAAAGACAAAGGCATATTTAGATGAAAAGAATTACTTGAAAAGAGAATTTTTCAAATAAAATATAACTTATCTCTTGTTTCGCAAAACTATGTTTTTGAATTACTTTTATGAGATCATCATCTTGATAACTTGAGTTTTTATCTCTACACTCTCCCATGATTCTCCCATGTTGTTGAAGAAAAATCCAAATGAATCATAAATTAAATTCTCTTAACTTATTGATACTCAACTTGAGAAAATATGTTTTGAAGATTGAAAAATTGCATGCACAATTTGATTTTTCTCCTATGTTTCAATACACATGACTTGATGATTGAAATATTAATGCAAACACTTAAAATATCACTTGTCATGATTTGAATATTGATTTAAAAGAAATTTTGCTTGACTTGATATCTTTTATGAATTTGAATAAGACTTATTAAAGATTCTTGATTCATCTCTTGATCTCTTGAAATCATGACATTGAATTCTTGACTTGAGATATTTTTAGGAATCAAAATATTCTCCTCTATGATTGCTTCTTTTTATCATTTATCAAAGAGGAAAATAATTCAAGTTTATGTCATTTGTGAATCTCACAAACTATGTTAATGATTCTGATGATTCGAACTTGAATGAGCTTTATCATAATTCAAGTCTTGATATTTTGATATTTTATATTTGGAATTCTTATACATGAATCAAGTTACTCTTTGTGCTATATCTTTTTAAATGAATCATGAGCTTTGATGTCATATATTTCATGATATAGAAATGACAAGATTTCTTTGCCTTGTGTGGTAAATTGAACATTTGACATAAATGAAATTTGCTTTATGATGAATCATGAATGATGTCTTTTAGTGTTGATCCTTATTGATATTTCATATTGATATCTTTCATGAATTCTTTGCATCTATGTTTTGTATGCTTCATAAAAAATTGAAATATTGATTGATGTAAAATTATTTCATTGAAATATTATTCATCCCTTCTTTTCGATAGTGACAAAGGGGGAGTTAGCTTGCTAGCTTATGTATCACAAGTGAAAGTGACAAACATAGCTAGCTAGAACTTGCAAAAGGCAAAACTTGTACTTCTCAAAATGAGAAGAAAGAAATTACAAAGTTGCATTATTTTTTAACTCATGAGCTTACAGTTTTAAAATGTTATAAATTTTACAAAAATTACTAGCTCATTGCAAACAAAAAGTTGATGGCTTGCAAAAGGGAAACTTAGTTGCAAAAGAGAAAAATTGAAAGGAAGCTAGTTTATGACGCAAAGTATGCTAGCTTATCATTATTGCTTGCTTGCTTGTTATAAATTTCCTCATACCATGATTTGTTTATGACTCCTTGAATTCATAACTTGATATGTTAAAAATTCATGATGGAAATTTGTTATTTTGTCATGATGGAAGCATTCATGTAAAGGGAAAAGAATTGTATTCTTCCCTTCTTTTGACAAAATCAAAGGGGAGAAGATTTATTGCTAGCTTGCATGATTAATTTGCTAGCTCATTCAAGAGGAAGAAAATTGCTAGCTTGTGCATCAAAAGAGAAAATCTTGCTAGCTTGAACATTGAGAAGCAAAAAGTTGCTATCTCAAGAGGCAAAAATCTTGCTCAATTTTACTTCTTCAAAATTGCTTATATTTTTGTTACAAATTATTGTTGAATCTCATGCAAGATTATTTGAAGTATTTGATCCTCCCTTTCTTTTTGATGCTAACAAAGGGGGAGAAAGTTTTTAGCTCAAACATTGCAAAAATTTGCCATCTTGATTCCTATTTTGCAACTTCATGAGAAGCTAAGAATTGTTATATCAAAGGATGCAAATATTGCTATCGTGAGAAACAAGGTGCAAACTTGCACATCTCAAGAAGCAAGTGAAAATTACCATCATTGCCCATCCTTGAAACTTGCTATGATTGAATGGTATTATTTGATATTGTATTGCAAAAATGTTGTATGATGTGATAAATAGCTAGTGTGTTGTAAGAAATTTGCATATCTTTTAAACTAGTTATGATACTACTTCTCCCTTTTGTTGATGACATAGGGGGAGAAGTAGATTGATGACTTCATGCAATGTAATGATGCTTGAATATTTTATATATTTGCATGATGGATTTATATTTCTCACTACATGAATGATACATGTTACTTGGATTTGGGATAATCCAAAGGTTCTATCAATGGCATATTGATAGGGGGAGTTTGTGTTAAACTCCGGGGAGTTATGGTTAACTTCGTCAATCATCAATTAGTTGTCATCATCAAAAAGGGAGAGATTGTTGAATCTTGGATTTTGATGATGAAACTAATTGAGTGTGTTTGTTGTTTAACTGCGTGTTGAATTACGCAGGTCTACTATCGATCAGGATTAGACAGTTGACACTGGAGGAATTAACGTTACGCTGAAGGTGATCACGTCAGGATATTGGATGTCAAGCCGGAGGTTCGGTCGACTATCGGTAGGAGGCTTCAGACATCGGGCATCAGGCCAAGAAGTGCGGAGTTGCGCCATGGATATCGGGGTTGCGGAGGTCAACCGTCGATTGGGCAACAAGCCACAAGAGAAGGTGATGTGCCGAAGGATCAGATGAAGTACCGACCAATGACGTGTCGGGCAACTGAATGTCAATTCATGTTGTAGTAACTGTCTAGATCGAAGTAGGGTGTTTGGTGTTTGTTTGTGCAGGAGTAACTACGATAAGGATGAAGACGTAAAGTGAAACAAAGGGCCGAAGTCCGGCGCGATGGATCATTGGGAGTTCGAGTGTTCGGCGAAAGTTCAAGATTTGTTAGGAGTGCTGCCGAACCGCCGAGAACGAGTAGGAGCTTGCCAAGGGTTTTCGAAAGTTCGCCGGAAGGTACATCAAGTTCACTGGAGCTTGCCAAGAAAGATCAAGGAGCTTGCCAAAGCAAGCTCGGGGAACTCGCCAAAATCATCGTGGAGTCCGAGAGCTTGCCGAGTCCGCAGGGAAGGTTTCCGAGGGATCGCTAAGACCGCCTAAGTTCGCCTAAGCTCGGAAGAAGACTTGACTTATGGACTTTGTAATAGCTTAGGAATGTCTTTAATTTCGTAGTTAGCACATTAAATTGGGTTAGGATTAGGTGTTAATCTTTTTAACCCAAGTATGGGCCCATTGGGCCTTGTTTGGGATGGCGAAGCCGCCCAAACCAGTTGATATGCCGGGCGATGGCACCGCCCAAGAGCCGCCAGCCTAGCGTAGCACCGCTGGGGTGGTAGCGCCGCTATGTCCGGCCGGGTGGTAGTATCGCTGTGTCGGGTCACAGATCGACAGGTGGTAGCACCGCCTCTGACAAGCGGTAGCACCACCCTAGCACCGGGAACTCCAATTTGATTTCAAATTTGAATCCATTTTGGATCTATAAATACCCCTCCTTTCTCAACTGAAAAGAGGACCCTTGGAGAGTTAGATTTTGAAAATTAGTCTTGGGAAAGTCTTGTTCTTCATTTGCTTAAGTGGTCACCTCATTTCCTTCTCTTTGTGAAAACTTGTAAGAGTGTGAACCTCTTATAAAAGGGTTGTAAGAGGGGTATTTGGTCTTTCCCCTACAAAAGGATTTGCTTGTAGAAATTGAGAGCCTCATTGGAAGAGGCTTCGGAAGTGGATGTAGGTTGGATGACCGAACCACTATAAATCGGTTTGCATTTACTTTCTCGCAACTTACTTTGCTGCAAACCATTTTCATATGCTGCCTTATTTACTCAACTTCATCTTCATCTTATTACGTATGCTTTAAAGTTAAAACGCAATATTTCTAGGTTCAAACGAAATGTTGCATTCATTCGTACGAAGTTTTCGAACTTGTGTTAATCGCTGAAAAATCTATTGTTCTTTACTGCTACAGTAATTCACCCCCCCCCCTCTTAATGCCACTCGATCCCTAACAACCCTAACCTAGTCAGCCTTTTCACTTCTTTAATAGAGGTCAGCTAGATAGGATTTACATGAATGCTCTTATCAATGAAACTAGATTAGAACTCTCATAGCTAGAGTCCTAACAATAGTGTCGGTGCTCATCAAAGAATGAGTTCATTAATTGCTCCGCTTACGAAATATTGGATGGTTATTGATACCTAATATTAGACAATAATTTCGTAGTCCCAGTAGTGTATCTGGTCTTTAGACTTGAGACACCAAAGATGCCTTGTATGAGTACTCCATTCTTTAATGCCAGACTTATAAGTTTGGAAAACTCCAGATCTGGTACAACCAATTCTCAAGAATGGTAGCCAACTTTACGAAGGCAATTGAGTATCAATAGAGGATCATCCACTCTTGGTATCATGAGAGGAATATCCCATGTGTTCTTGCTCAGGCAAATCCTTGGCCAGGGTCATTCGAATTGAGAGAGAAAAAGTTCTCTAAGAGAATCCGATCAGAGCGAGACTCGAGTGGAAACTGTATGGGCTTGATAGCACCATGCCTGATATACAGTCTCTAGGATATTAGATGGATGAGGGACTATAGGTACACATGGTAATTAAAGACAGATAGGTCTAAAGGATTGGATTCCCCTGTATCGTTTGGGGACTATGACGTAGTGGCCTAGTACGTCTGTAGTTGATGAGTCAAGTGAATTATTATGGAGATAATAATTCATTGAGTCAGAAGGAGTTCTGATAGGTATGACTCATGGCTAGCTCGATATTGGGCCTAGAGGGTCACACACATATGGTATGTGTTGCGACAAGTAGAGGTTTAGATATGAGATAAACTCCGGAGCCCCTATTGTTGAATCTTATATTTTGATGATGAAACTAATTGATTATGTTTTGGTAATCTAATTATGTTTTAAGTCACATGGGTATACTCTCGATCAGGATTAGACAATTGATGTAGGAAGAATTGATGTTGTGCTGGAGAAAATCACATCAGGAGATTGGACGTCGAACCGGAGGTCTAGTCAATGATCGACAGAAGGCTTTAGATAAAGAAATCGGGCATCGGGCCAAAAGGAGCAGAGTTGTGCCAAGGAGATCGGGGCTACGGAGGTCAGTTGCTGATTGGGCAACAAACCACAAGAGAGGATAATGTGCCGAAGTATCGAACGAAGCGCCGATAGACCAAGGACATGTCGGGCAACTAATTATGATTCACATTATAATAATTATCTAGATTGAAGTAGGATTAACTTAATTGGGTTGTAATTGGGCCAACCCAGATAGGGGTCAACTAAGCTTGCATTAGGGCTATGTTGGGTTGAATGAAAGGTACAAATAGTGCCAAAGTGCCATGTCAGGCGGTGGCACCACCAGAAGGCTTAGTCTTCTAGACTGAGTCTGAGCGATGGTACCACCCAATGTCTTCTAGACTGATATGTCAATGTGCTCAAGTGGTGGTACCGCTAGACTGGGCGTTGGTACCACCTAGTACACTAACAAAACTAGAGTGTACTAGCTGTGGTACCGTCAGTACCCAGTAAGCCCGAGATGGGAAGGTTTTTGGCTCTATGTTTGAATCAGATCGGAGCCTATAAAAACCCCTCCAATCCCTAAGTTGAACATACAAGACATACACTTTGAAAGTAGAAAAATGCTCTCCAAATCTCTCTAGAATTCCTCTCCTCTAGTCATCACTTGTATTCAAGTTAAAAGAGAGGAGAGAGTACTTGTAAGAGTTACTTCCTAAGCCTGTAAAAAGGAGTAAGCATTGTAATGGAGCTTTATCTTCACCATTGGAAGGAAGATAACTAGTGGAAAGCCAGTGGCCTCAAGAGGAGGAATCGGGAGTGGACGTAGGTCGTATGACCGAACCACTATAAAAATTGGGTTTGCATTTACGTATTATTCTTTATATTTCAGAAAACCTTATTTCTTGCTACTCTACTTTCTCATCTCCTTCTTCCGAATCATTTTAAGTCTATGCGCAATCGAAACCGGATTTCATCGAAACAAAATTTTCAGCGTATGAAGTTTATGAACTTATTTAAATCACCAAAAATTTTTATTATTAACCACTGCACTAATTCATCCCTCCCCCCCTCTCTTAGTGTTACTCTAGATCCCAACAATTGGTATCAGAGCCTCGTTGTTTCTCTTTTGCAGGTACACCCGTGAGAAATGGCTCTTCACGGCTTTCAAGAGGGTTTTTCGATCCTTCATCCTCCATTCTTTAATGGGTCAGACTACACTTATTGGAAAACTCGAATGAGAGTTTTCTTGCTTTCTGTGAATTTGGATTTGTGGAATGTCGTAGAAAACAAATTTCAACTTCCCTCTAAACCACTGAACGAATGGTCGGATTTAGAGAGAAAATCTTTTTCTTTAAATGCAAAGGCTATGAATGCCTTATTTTACGCTTTAGATAAAATCAAATTTAATCATATTTCTTCTTGCAAATCAGCCTTTGATATTTGGCACACACTTGAAATCACATACGAGGGCACTAGTAGAGTTACAAACTCGAAAGTAAACCTCTTAATACATTATTTTGAGCTTTTCTGAATGGCACCAAGCGAGACTATCGGTGACATGTACACCCATTTCATGGATGTCATCAATAGTTTGAAAAGTCTTCATAAATATTTTTTAAATTTTAAACTCACTAACAAGATCTTAAGATCCCTTCTAAAAAGGTAGGATCCTAAAGTAATGACGATACAAGAAACTAAAGATCTAAATGATTTTCTATTGGAAGAACTAATCGGGTCATTAATGACCTATGAGATGACATTCTTGGAACACAATGAATATGATGAACACATGAACCACCTTCCAAAGAATATGAAGGATTTAGAATTTCGAACTATGGAATACCACTTGAGAGAAATCTAAAGTGATGAGGACGATGATGATGAGAACTTTGAACTTTTGACAATGAACTTCAAAAAATTTATAAAATAGAAATTAAAGAACAAAAATGAACTTGAATATAAGAAGAAGCCAAAGGAGAAGAAGGCCCCCAAGGACAAATCAAGAATAACCAAAGGTGAAATGGTAGATTGCCCTTTGACAAGCTTTGACTATAAGGTAAGTAACTCACCTGAAATGTTGTTATGTTGTTTTAAAATTACATGATCTTTTCATGAGTTGCTTGATTTAGATAGTAGAAAATAAAAAATTATTTTCAAAAAATATATCATGCTTTTTTTTCTAGTAATTTTTTAAAATTAAAAATATGAATGATGATTGTATGATTTGTGATAATGTTTGTACACCTAATACGATTAATCCATGTATGTGTATCTTAATGTTTTAATTTGCTTTTCATTTTTAAACATGATGCTTGATAATTTTATATCATGCATGAGTTTTTTGAAGTAATGTTGATTTGAAAATCTATATTTTAGATTAACGTGTTTTTGGTCTAATCGTTTTTATGATGAATTAAGATAACATTTTCATGAAAAATTAAGTTGACGTAATGCATGTATACTTAACAAGATTAATTTCATGAAATCATGTTTGATAATGTAATGTGAAACAATTTTGTTTTATGCATAAGGATTTGAATTAATAATCTTATGTTATGGGTTAATGTGTTTTTAGGCTTAATCACTTTTATGATGATGCATAACATGGTTTTTGGCATTGAAGATTATAACAAAACTTGTGAATCAGATTTATACGATGTTGCTTTTGGTTCTAAATATGATGTTTGGCTCTTGCATGAAAAATCTGAACATACTTATTGAAACATATAAAAAGAAAGGGGACTTAGAGCACGCTTACATTTAATCCATCTACGTTGCTCTTAATAAAATTTCCGAATGAAAGATTTTGATGATTTTTTTTGGAATTACATAATGATGCTCTCGGTGCTAAAAATGATGCATTACTATAGAATTCTCACACTAAGCTAGAATCATGTAAGATGGTAAACATCTTGTTATAGCTAACAACAATGAAAAAAAGAGCTTTAGAATCAAAATGATTTTGATGATGTTTTAAAAAATCATGGTTGATAACGATATAAATGAAAATGTATGTGTATCTTGATGGTTTTGTATCGGTTTTTGGTTTTAAACATAATGCACATCTTTTATACTAAAAACAATTCGCATGAAATTAAAACATATAAAAATTGAAAAATGTACTATCATGATGTTTTATGTTTGATATGTTTTGTCTCAATGGTTTTGATGACAAAACATATATTTTAGAATTTATATGATGATGGTTTGAACATGATTATATGAAATCAATTACATGAAATGAAAATATATTTTTGATCTTATTGAGGTTAATGAATTCATTTCATAAATCTTGTGAATCTCTTGAAAATAATCAAGATGAATGTTTTGAAAATTAATGTGTGTATCATGTTCTTGGTCTCAATGTTTCTCTTGAAACTTGCTTTTCAGATCTATACGATGATAAAAGCATGCTTACATGAAATAAATCATAAAAAGGAAAGGCATGTTTCTTAAAATTTTTCTATCACTAAAGTTTTCAGTTTTGATGAATCCATGTGAATCTCTTGAATCGAATTTTTTTTTTTTAAAGATGAAACATGCTTAATATGATTCAACTTAATGATCTTTATGATAAAATTTGCCTTTTCATCTTGAATGTGATACTTGTTTTTATTAAAGGCAAAGGCATGCTTATAAGAAGCAAATCACATGAATAAAAACTTATAAAAATGAAATGCAATCCTCTATCTCAATCTTATTGATTTTTTATTAAGAAATTCATGAATCTATGCTTGTCATGTATGAATTTATTGAATGTGATTTTGAGGATGATTTTGGATTTGACAAATGCTTGATTCGTATTTACGACGTAAGATACATTTTAAATATGAATCATGCTTCAATCATGTTCTATCTCCCTTAATTCATTTTGTTCTTCTATATTTCTTCACTAAAGAGGAGAACCTTCCAAATGAATCATGCAATTGATGATTTGATAATAAGTTTTTATCAAAAATCTATTTGTCATTTTGAATCTCTAAAAAGTTGATGATGTGATAATAACTTTAATCATGAATCTCCAAAATGATTTTGATTTGATTATGAGTTTTGAGTTGACAAATTGATTTGAATGAGATCTTTTGTTTCAAGCGAATCATGAACTCTTTTGATTTCTTGACTTGAAATATTTTTTATGTGAATCAAAATACTTTTTCTCTATGACTCCTTCATTCTATCATTTGCTAAAGAGGAAAACAATCCAAGTCTTGATATCTCTATAGTTGATACTTGAAATTATTTCTTATGATTCATGATGAATTTAGATCTATTATGCATAAATCAAGTTGTTCTTCTTACTACCAAATGAATCATGACTTGTATTGATATTGGTTGTATACCCTTTATCATAAATTTAAAATTGATGCTAAAGAAAATATTTGTAAATCATAATCCTGACTTCTCGGACTTATAACTTGAGATTTTCCTTATATGAATCAAGATTTCTCATAATGCATTCTTTTGTTTTATTAAAATGATTTGTCAAATGAATCATATCCTTCTTGATTTTTTTCTTGATATCATGACATGATTTCTTTATATGGCTTGTATAATGATTGATATTTTTAGCCATTGAGTCCTTCATTCTTTTTGACAAAAACAAAGGGGGAGTTAGCTTGCTAGCTTGTGTATCATAAGAGAAAGAAATACTGCCAGCTAAAACTTGCCAAGAAAGGCAAAGGTTGCACTTCTCAAAAGAGGAAAGAAATTGCAAACTTGCACATTCTTCTTTAATTTGTTAGCTTGCATATTTAAGGTGATGTAATTTTTGTAAATAATTGCTATGCTTGGACATCCTTAAAAAAAAAAGAACTTGCTATGATTGAATATTGTAAATCTAGCTTATATGTTGACCTACATATCTTTTAAAATAGCTAGAGCAACTTCTCCTTTTTGTTGATGACAAAGGGGGAGAAGTAGATGGATGATTTCATGTAACATATGATGTATTGAATATTTTTATATTTACATGATGTTTTTGATCACATATGATGAATGTTACTTGGATTTGGTGTAATCTAAGAGTCCTATCAATATGGCATATTGATAGGGGGGGTTTGGTTAAACTTTGAGAGTTACGATTAACTCCATCATCAATTATTGTCATCATAAAAAATGAGGAGATTATTGAATCTCGAATTTTGATGATGAAACTAATTGATTATGTTTTGGTAATCTAATTATGTGTTAAGTCACATAGGTATACTCTCAATCAGGATTAGACAATTGACGCAGGAAGAATTGATGTTGTGTTGGAGGAAATCATGTCAGGAGATTAGACGTCGAGTCGGAGGTCCGATCGACAATCGGCAGAAGGCTTCAAACAAAGAAATCAGACATCAGGCCAAGAGGAACGGAGTTGTGCCAAGGATATCAAGGCTATAGAGGTCAGCTATTGATTGGGCAACAAGCCGCAAGAGAGGATGATACGCCGAAGTGTCGAACGAAGCACTGATAGACCAGGGACGTGCCAAGCAACTAATTACGATTCACATTGAAATAATTATCGAGATTAGAGTAGGATTAGCTTAATTAGATTATAATTGGGCCAACCTAGTTAGCGGCCAACTAGGCCTATATTAGGGCTTTGTTAGGCTAAATGAAAGGCCTAAATAGTGCCCAAGTGTCACATTAGGTAATGGCACAGCCAGAAGGCTCAATCTTCTAGATTGAGTTTGCGCGGTGGTACCACCCAGTGTTAGTGTACCTAGGCGGTGGTACCACCTAGTACACTAACAAGTCAGTGTGCTCAAGCGGTGGTACCACTAGACTAGGCAGTGGTACCGCTTAGTACACTAACAAAACCAGAGTGCACTAGCGATGGTACCGCCAGTGATAGGCAGTGGTTCCGCCAATGACAGGCGGTGATACCGCTAATACCCAGTAAACCGAGGATATGAAGGTTTTTAGCTCTAAGTTTGAATCAGATTGGAGCCTATAAAAACCCCTCCCATCCCTGGGTTGAACATACAAGCACATACACTTTGAAAGTAGAAAAACACTATTCAAATCTCTCTAGAATTCTCCTCCTCTAGTCCTCACTTGTATTCAAGTTAAAAGAGAGGAGAGAGTGCTTGTAAGGGTTACCTCCTAAGCTCATCAAAAGGAGAGAGCATTGTAAGAGAGCTTGTCTTGGACATAAGTCGTATGACCGAATCACTATAAAAATCGGGTTTGCATTTACGTATTATTCTTTATATTTCAGTAAACCTTATTTACTTACTACTCCACCTCCTTATCTCTTTCTTACGAATCATTTTATATCTATACGCAATCGAAATCGGATTTCATCGAAACGAAGTTTTCAACATACGAAGTTTACAAACTTGTTTAAATCACCAAAATTTTTCATTATTAACTACTGCACTAATTCAGCAGCCCCCCCTAGTGCTACTCTAGATCCCAACACCTATTTTATTGGATATCCAATAAGCCCCTATATTATTGGATCCCATGGATGAAATCTAATAAGAGTTAGATTATTGGGTAGAGATCCATTAATCTAAGAAGCTTAGGTAATTGGATGGAGATCCAATATCCAATAGGGCAAGATCCATTAGGGTTTACAAGGGCCTCTATAAATAGGAGAGAACCAAAGGTCCATAAGTTATGGTTTTTGTGTGGCCATCTCCTATTCTCCTCTCCCCAAAGAGGAGCATCATCATAACTTCTGCCATATGGATACAGCTAGAGAGGAGAATGCTTGACTTCCTTCATCCACCCTATAGATTTGTAGGAATTCAGGGATATACGATCTCCATAGATACTATCTTACTTATATACGCAGTTTTCGGATTTGTAGATTTGTGTTTTTATACACCGATCTTTGCACGATGACGAAACCTTTCCATGGAAATCTAGGTGTTTTGTTTTCTATTCTTCCACTGCGCATGTGATATCGTCCCTAGATTTTCCAACATCATAGGCCTCAATTGGCTTCAAAAATGGAGCCAAAAAAGGTCTCATCTTGGGTTTTTGAGGTATTAGCGATACCACCGCCTATGCTAGGTGGTACCACCACCTACAGTATTGAATCTCATATTTTGATGATAAAATCAATTAATTAATTATTGACCCAATCTATATGTTGAGAAAAGTGTGCAAGATTAACTACGATAGCGATGAAGACATAAAACAAAACGTAGTGCTGAAGTCAAGATCGAACAATATGTTGGGAGTCCAAGAGTTCGTCGAGAGTCTGAAGGTTCGTCGGGAGTATTACCGAAAGTTGCTAAGAGTTCGTTGGGAACTTGTTGAAATGTACATCGGAAGTTTGCCGAAAAGTTCTGTTAGGGATCGAGCGGCACTAAGAGGGGGGGGGGGGTGAATTAGTGCAACGGATAAAACGATAGATTTTCAGCGATTTAAAACAAGCTTTGGAAACTTCATACGAATGAATGCAACATTTAGTTTGAACCCAGAAAGATTGCGTTTTAACTTTAAAGCATATGTAATAAGATGATAAGGAAGTTGAGTAAATAAGGCAGTAAATAAAAATAGTTTGCAGCAAAGTAAATAGCAAGAACGTAAATGCAAACCAGATTTTTATAGTGGTTCGGTCATCCGACCTACATCCACTTCTGATTCCTCTTCGCTTGAGGACACTGGCTTTCCACTAGCTTTCCTCCTTCCAATGGGCGAGGAAGAACTCCCTTGCAACACCTCTTCTTTTGACGGGCTTAGAAGATAACCCTTACAAAGCTCTCACCCCTCTCTTAAATAAGAAAACACTTAAGAGTAAGAGGGAAGTTTTTGACACTATTTGAGCAGAGTTTTCTCTCAAGATTTTTACTCTTCTTGCTGCCCTTTGAACCTACAAAAGAGGGGAATTTATGGAGCTCAAAAGGACTCAAATTTGGAGTCAAAACTTGGAGCCAAAATTTGAGTTTCTCGGTGCTGTCAGTCCTGGCAGACTGACACACCCAAGCGGTGCCACCGCCCCAGCCAGGCAGTGCTACTACCTAGTTTTCCAGGCACTGGGCGGTAGCACCAGTGCTACCGCCCCAGCTAGGCGATGCTATCGCCTGGCTATAGTACTGGGCTACAGTACCCGGGTTATAGTACCATGCACGTAGCATGCATGCATGCTGCTGGTGCTGTTGGGCGGTGCCACCGCCTAATACATTGGCTGCTGTTGGGCGGTGCCACCACCCAGCACAAATCAACGTTTGGTTTGGGTCAAAAACTCGGTCCAAACTGGTTCCGAACAAGGCCCAATGGGCCCATACTTGGGTTAAAGGATTAACCCCTAATCCTAACCCAAATTGATGTGCTAACTATGAAATTAAAGACATTCCTAAGCTATTACAAAGTTTGCAAATCAAGTCTTCTTCCATCGAGCTTCCGGTGAACTTCCGGCGGTCTTCCGACGATCCCTCGGAAACCATCCTGCGGACTTCCGGCAAGCTCTCGGACTCCACGATGATTTTGGCGAGTTTCTCCGAGCTCCTTTGGCAAGCTTCGATCTTTCTTGGCAAGCTCCGTGAACTTTCGACAAACCTTCCGGCGAACTTCCAAAAACCCTTCGGCAAGCTCCCTACTCGTTCTCGGCTGGTTCCGACAACACTCCCAATGAATCTTCGGACTTCCGTCAAACTCTCGAACTCCCAACGATTCATCGCACTTGACTTCGGCCCTTGGTTTCGCTTTACGTCTTCATCCCTTTTGTAGTTACTCCTGCACAAACAATAAATACTACTTCGATCTAGATAGTTATTACAATGCGAATTGACATTCAGTTACCCGGCATGTCATTGGTCGATGCTTCGTTCAATCCTTCGGCACATCGTCCTCTCTAGCGGCTTGTTGCCCAATCGACGGTTGACCTCCGCAACCTCGATATCCATGGTGTAATTCCACACTTCTTGGCCCGATGCCCGACGTACGAAGCCTCCTACCGATAGTCGACCGAACCTCCGGCTCGACATCCAATATCCTGACGTGATCACCTCCGACGCAACGTCAATTCCTCCAGCGTCAACTGTCTAATCCTGATCGATAGTAGACCTGCGTAACTCAAAACGTAGTTAGACCATAAATCACACTCAATTAGTTTCATCATCAAAATCCGAGATTCAACAATCTCCCCCTCTTTGATGATGATAACTAATTGATGACTAACAAAGTTAACCAAAACTCCCCGGAGTTTAACACAAACTCTCCCTATCAATATGCCATTGATAGAACACTTGGATTATCCCAAATCCAAGCAACATTCATTTATGTAGTGAGAAAACAACAAACCATCATGCAAATATATAAAATATTCAATCAATGCATGAAGTCATCAATCTACTTCTCCCCCTATGTCATCAACAAAAAGGAGAAGTTGCATCATAGCTAGTTTAAAAGATATGCAAGTTTTTACAACATACTAGCTATCAATCATATCATACAACATTTTTGCATAGCTTTGCATTACAACATCCAATCATACCATTCAATCATAGCAAGTTTCAAGGATGGGCAATGATGGTAATTTTTACATGCTTCTTGAGATGTGCAAGTTGCACTTTCTTTGCTTCCTTTGCATGTTCTAGCTAGCAAAAAATTTTTTTGCAATACATAAGCTAGCAATAATTCTTCTCCCCCTTTGTTTTGTCAAAAAGTGGAGTACAAATAGCCAATGCTTTAATCATGATAAAATAACAAATTTACAGTGTGAATTTTTAGCATATTAAGTCATGAATTCAAGGGAGTCAAAAATCAAGATATGAGATAAAAAGATGATAAGCAAGCTAACATACTTTGCGACACGCAAGTTAGCTTCCTTTCAATTCTTCTCTTTTGTAACTAAGTTTCACCTTTGCAAGCTATCAACTTTTGTTTGCAATGAGCTAGCAATTATGTATGATCACTTTAAACATATATGCTAACTTTTCATTTAAACATACAAATTTTGCATTTTGCTTCTTTTGATATAGTCAAGATAGCAATATTTGCATCCTTTGAAATAGCAATCCTTCTTCTTCTTGTGAAATTGCAAGGTAGCAATTTTTCTCCCCTTTTGTCTTTGTCAAAAAGAAGGGAGGACTAAATGGCTAAAAATTTCAATCATTATACAAGCCATTTTTCATATCAATTAAAAGTTTGCATCAATAAAAATATACATCAATTGTTCAATCATTACATGATGCAAATAAGACAACAATGCAAAGAAATCATGTCATGACGGATATCAATATATAAATTCAACAAGGATCACAACCAAAAGATATCATTCATGATTCATAATTTTCTTTTTAGCAAGATCAAAATTCATATTTATTAATTTTTTAATTCAAGATAAATATCATACAACCAAGAATCATGATATATAAAAGCATATCAATCTCATAGATCAAGTCATGATTCATAATTTATCATAAAGAAAATCAAATATTCAATTTACCACACAAGGCAAAGAAATCATATCACTTCTAGGATCATGAAATATATGACATCAAGGCTCATGATCCATTTGAAAAATATAGCACAAAGAGTAACTAGATTCATGTATAAGAATTCCAAGTATCAAATATCAAAATATCAAGACTTGGATTATGACAAAGCTCATTCAAGTTCGAATCATCAAAATCATTACCATAGTTTGTGAGATTCACAAATGATATAAACTTGAATTATTTTCCTCTTTAGTAAATGATAATACAATGCAATTATTTTCGAGATTCAAAATGCTAGCCATCATGACAAGTGATACATCAAAAGTCTACATCATTATTTCAATCAACAAGTCATGAAGCATACAAAGTAGTATTGAAACATGAGAGAAAAGTTCAAATTATCAAATCATAATCAATTCATCAAATCACTTCTATAATTTATGAGATTCTTAAGATATCATGAAATCATTAATCTCGATAAGATAGTAAATATAATTTCTTTATGTTTCATATAAGTATGTCTTTTGCCTTTATATGCCAAATCAAAATATTCAAAACCGAAGACAAACTTCATTATAAAATTGTCAAAACAACACATTGTTTCAAGACATGAGATTTAACTTATCATGATAATGTGTTTCATTTTGTTTCAAACAAGTGTGCTCATATTTCAAAAGATGAGTATCAAATTTAAGACCAAAACATGAGTTTGTCATCAAGATATGATATCACAAAGTCATTAAGCATGATAACAAACTTTTAGTATTTTCATTTCAATGATGATTTCATAATGTATGTTCAAACATTTATATGGAACCCATCATTGTAGAAATTCAAAACATAAGTTTGTCATTAAATCCATCAAGATCATATGCATCAAACATCATGATAATACATTTTCTCATCTTTATGAGTTTCAATTTAAGTGATTTGATCTTTCATAAGAATGTTCAAATTTTTCATATGAAAATGTCATGCATCATATTCAAAACGAAAATATCATCAAAATCATTTTAATTCTTTCTTACATTAGTTATAACAAGATGATCGATGCTCAAATTTTTGGTAAAATCATGCATCATTTTATAAATCTGAAAATAATTTTCGTCATGAAAATCATCAAGTCCAAATGTAATACACGGCAAACATTAAAATCACATTTCTTTCATTTGGAAAAATTTATGGGTTAGGTCTTTATAATTGATTTCATGAAGATATGTATCATTTAAAAATTTCATCATAAAAAAGGTTAAGACCCATTAATCCAAGATAGAAGTTTTTAGATCAACATCACTTCAACAACTCATGCATGATATAAAATCATCAAGCATCATGTTTAGAGACAATGTAAACCATCAAGATACTCAATGCATGGTTTAATCCTAAGCATTATCAAAAATCTTACAATCATCATTCATATTTTTACTTTTCAAAAATACTATAAAGAAAAGCATAGTATAATTTCGAATTTTTTTAATTTCTAAAAACACAAGAAAAGCATAAAAAAAATTCCTACTAACTAAGTTAAGCATTCATGGAAATCATCAAGTAATTTCAAAATAATTCAAGGAAGTTAAGTTACTTACCTCATTGTCGCCCATTAAAGCGTAGTTTGCTTCTTCTTTCCTTGATTCTTCTTAGGTGAGTCTTCTTCTTCTTCATTGGTCTCTTCCTCCGTTCAAGTTTATTGTTGATTTTAGATTTTTGTTTAATGAACTTATTAAGATCGATTAAAGGTTCAAAGTCCTCTTCATTCCTCATCACTTGAGTCATCACTCAAGTGGCATATCATAGTTCGAGTTCAAAACCTTCTTGTTCTTTAGAAGGTGGTTCATGTGTTCATCATGTTCATCATATTCATCATGTTCCATTTCATAGGTCTTTAAAGACCCAATGAGTTCATCAATAGAATAATTATTTAGATCCTTTGATTCTTGAATCGCCGTTATTTTAGGATCCCACCATTTTGAAAGGGATCTTAAGATCTTGTTAGTGAGTTCAAAATCTAAAAAACTTTTACCAAGACTTTTCAAGCTATTGACGACATCCGTGAAGCAGGTGTACATGTCGTCGATAGATTCGCTTGGTGTCATTTGGAAGAGCTCAAAATCATGCAACAAGAGGTTTACTTTCGAGTCTTTAACCTACTAGTTCTCTCATGCGTGATTTCAAGAGTTCACCAAATGTCAAAAGCTATTTCACACATAGAAATCCGATTGAACTCGTTCTTGTTTAAAGCGCAAAATAAGGCATTCAAAGCCTTTGCGTTTAAAGAGAACAACCTTTTCTCCAAAACCGACCATTCATTCGTCGGTTTAGAGGAAGGTTGAAAACCATTTTCGATGATGTTCCACAAATCCAAATCCATTGAAAGCATGAAAACTCTCATTCGAGTTTTCCAATAAGTGTAGTCCGATCCGTTAAAGAACGGTGGACGAAAAACCGAAAAGCCCTCTTGAAAACCATTTAGAGCCATTTCTCACGGGTGTAAATCCGAAAGAGAAAGAACGTGGCTCTGATACCAATTGTTAGGGATCGAGCAGCACTAAGAGGGGGGGGGGGTGAATTAGTGCGGATAAAACGATAGATTTTCAGCAATTTAAAACAAGCTTTGGAAACTTCAGACGAATGAATGCAACATTTCGCTTTGAAACCCGGAAAAGATTAGTTTTAACTTTAAAGCATACGCAATAAGATAATAAGGAAGTTGATTTGCAGCAAAGTAAATAGCAAGAACATAAATGCAAACTAGATTTTTATAGTGGTTTGGTCATCTGATCTACATCCACTTCCGATTCCTCTTCGCTTGAGGACACCGGCTTTTCACTAGCTTTCCTCCTTCCAATGGGCGAGAAAGAACTCCCTTGCAACACCTCTTCTTTTGACGGGCTTAGAAGATAACCCTTACAAAGCTCTCAACCCTCTCTTGAACAAGAAAACACTTAAGAGTAAGAGGGAAGTTTTGACACTATTTGAGAGTTTCTCAAGATTTTTACTCTTCTTGCTGCACTTTGAACCTACAAAAGAGGAAAATTTATAGAGCTCAAGAGGACTCAAATTTGGACCAAGCGATGCAGCGACTGCCATCATGCATACGTCGCTATAGCGGGTTATAGTACCATGCACGTAGCATGCATGCATGCTGCTGGGTGGTGCCATCGCCCAACACAAATCAACGTTTGGTTTGGGCCGAAAACTCGGCCCAAACTGGTTCCGAACAAGGCCCAATGGGCCCATACTTGGGTTAAAGGATTAACCCCTAATCCTAACCCAAATTGATGTGCTAACTCTGAAATTAAAGACATTCCTAAGCTATTATAAAGTTTGCAAGTCAAGTCTTCTTCCGTCGAGCTTCTGGCGAACTTCCGGTGAACTTCCGGCGGTCTTCCAACGATCCCTCGGAAACCATCCTACGGACTCCCAGCAAGCTCTCGGACTCCACGATGATTTTGGCGAGTTTCTCCGAGCTCCTTTGGCAAGCTCTGATCTTTTTTGGCAAGCTCCGCGAACTTCTGACAAACCTTCCGGTGAACTTCCAAAAATCCTTCGGCAAGCTCCCTACTCGTTCTCGGCTGGTTCCGGCAGCACTCCCAACGAATCTTCGGACTTCTGTCAAACTCTCGAACTCCCAACGATCCATCGCACTTGACTTCGGCC
This sequence comes from Musa troglodytarum, assembly GCA_023547065.1. NCBI lineage: Eukaryota > Viridiplantae > Streptophyta > Magnoliopsida > Zingiberales > Musaceae > Musa > Musa troglodytarum. The sequence goes on from CP097508.1 coordinate 30,019,185, forward strand.
CTTAGTTTCGCTTTACGTCTTCATCCCTTTCGTAGTTACTCCTACACATAAACAACAAACACTCTACTTCGATCTAGACAGTTATTACAATGTGAATTGACATTCAGTTGCCCGGCACGTCATTGGTTGACGCTTCGTTTGATCCTTCGGCACATCGTCCTCTCTAGCGGCTTGTTGCCCAATCGACGATTGACCTTCGTAACCTCGATATCCATGGCGCAATTCTGCACTTGGCCCGATGCCCGACGTACAAAGCCTTCTGTCGATAGTCGACCGAACCTCCGGCTTGACATTCAATATCCTGACGTGATCACCTCCGGCGCAACGTCAATTCCTCCAGCGTCAACTGTCTAATCCTGATCGATAGTAGACCTGCGTAACTTAAAACGCAGTTAGACCACAAATCACACTCAATTAGTTTCATTATCAAAATTCGAGATTCAACAAGTTCAACAAAAGTTCACCGAAGCTCACCAAGAAGATCAAAGCTTGCCAAAGAAGCTCATCGAAACTTGCCAAGTGGATCGTCGTGAAGTCCAAGAGCTTGTCGGGAGTCCATTGGAAGATTGCCGAGGGTTTATCAAAAGTCCGACGAATGTTCGTCAAAAGCTCGCTAGAAGAAACTTAGACTTACTGAAATTGTTTTATTTAGTATATATCTTAAATATCATAGTTAGCACATAATTAGAGTTAGGTTTAGAGGGTAATCCCACTAACTTTGTTAGGGGCCAACTAGGCTCGTAATTGGACTGGTTTGGGCCGGACTCATAGCCCAAATAGTATTGTTGAACCCTGTTTGGCGATGGCACCACCAGATTGTGGCGGTGGAACCACCGAAGGCTCAGTCTCCCAGGTGTCTGGGCGATAGTAACACCAAGACTAGGCAATGGTGTTGGGAAATCCTTCAAAGGAGCGATATCACATGCACAGCGGAAGAAAAAAAAACAAAACCCCGGATTTCCCGTAGAAAGTTTCCATCGGTCGTGCGAAGATCGGTGCGTCAAAAACAAATCCGTAAAACTGCACGTATATCCCTGAATTTCTACAGATCTGTGGGAGAGGATGAAGGAGGTCAAGCGTCCTCCTCTCTAGCGGTATCCACATGGTAGGGATTGCAACGATGCACCTCTCTCTTTGGGGAGTGGAGAACTAGAGGTGGCTACCAAAAGAAACCCTCAGCCTATAGAGCTTTGGTTCCCTCCTATTTATAGAGGCCCCTTGAAAACCCTAATGGATCTTTTGCCCTATTAGGTATTGGATCTCCATCCAATTACCCAAGCCTCTTGGATTAGTGAGTCTCTACCCAATAATCTCTTATTAGCAATTATTGGATCTCATCTCAGGATCCAATAGTTCAAGGGCTTAATAGATATCCAATAAGATAGGGGGTTCAGCAGATATCTCATATCCGAACCTCTACTCGTCGCAACACCTACCATATGTGTGTGACCCTCTAGGCCCAATATCGAGCTGGTCATAAGTCATACTTGTCAGAACTCCTTTTGACTTAGTGAATTATTATCTTTATAATAATTCACCCAACTCATCGACTACGGACGTATCAGGCCACTACGCCGTGGCCCCTAGACGATACTGGGGAATCCAATCCTTTAGACCTATCTGTCCTCAGTTACCATATATTTATAGTCCCTTATCCATCCAATATCCTAAAGACCCTATACCGGGCATCAGGTCCATACGGTCTCTCCTCGAGTCTTGCTCTTATCAGATTCTCCCAGAGAACTCTTTCTCTCTCAATCCGAATAACCTTGGCCAAGGATTTATTTGAGCAAGAACACATAGGATATTCCTCTCATGATACCGAAAGCGGATGATCCTCTATTGACACTCAATAGCCCTCGTAAGGTTGGCTACCACTCCCAATGACCGGCTGTACTAGATCTGGAACTTTCCAAACCTATAAGTCTGGTATCAAAGAGTGGAGTACTCATACAAGACATCCTTGGTGTCTCAAGTCTAAGGACCAGATACACTACTGGGACTACGGAATCGCTGTCTGACGTGAGGTATCAATAACCATCCCGCATTCCGTAGGTAGATCAATTAGTGAACTCATTCTCCAATAAGCACCTGCACTGTACCCTTAGTGTCCCCACATGAGTAGCTATGAGACTAGTTACCTCCATCATATGGACGGGTATATAGCACACCAGTCTATCCGATTATCTCGATGTCCTTCTCGAGTAACCTATGATCAGGATAATTCAGGGTCTGTGTTTAAAGGTAAATCGGTCTCATTATCGTGATCTCATCACGATTCGATTCTCATTGCATAGATCCAGGGACATCACAATATATGCAACACGCAAGATAAAGTGATAAAACGCTTAATAATAAGTAAAGAGAAAAAGTACATATCAAGTCACAAGTGTCATCACTCATTTGATTGGCTTGTAGGGCACATATGACTAGCAGGTGGTATCGTCAAGCAATTATTAACTGCCAGGCAGTGGTACCGTCTAGTTCTAGTAGCCAGGACTCTGTTTGACAGTAGTACCGCCAAACTAGGAGGTGGTACCGCTAGTACCCTAGAAATCTGAGATGAGACCTTTTTTGGCTTTATTTTTGAAGCCAATTGAGGCTTATAAATATCCCTTACTTTTCAGCTTGCTTAACATAGAGAAGTGAATAAAAAGAATTGGGACTATAGTAAAATTGATTATAAATGTTGAGTACACCTCCTCCGAGTCTAAGTGTTAAAAGCTTGTATAAGGAGAGTGACCAGCTTGTAAAGGGTACTGTAAAGAGTGATTGATCTTTGCCCTTAAAGAAATATCAATAGTGGAAGTCAGTGACCTTGACGAAGAAGGAATCAGAAGTGGACGTAGGTCGGACAACCGAACCACTATAAAAATCCAATGTGTTATGTTCTTTTATATTTTACTCTTTACAAGTTTGATTCCTTACTTTTCATTACTATCATTATTCACTCATGAGTCTCTTTAAGTTTAAGCATAATCAATATAGTTTTATTGAACAAAATATTTTTAACGTATGAAATTTCTGAAATCACATAAATCAACATTTTTTAGCCACTGCACTAATTCAACCCCCCCCCCCCTTCTTAGTGTCATTCTTGATCCTAACAATTGGTATTAGAGCGAGGTCACTATCATTTTGGTTTGAAACCCAAGAGAGATAGCATTTGCCAACAATCTAGAGGGTCATTCAATCACATGTCCATCTATGTTTAATAGGACGGATTACACATATTGAAAAACTAGGATGAGAATCTTTTTTATTTCTATGGATTTTGAGTTATGGAACATTGTCAAGAATGGTTTTCAAAAGTCTTCTCTTCCAATGAATGATTGGAATGAGTTGGAGAAGAAGACTTTCTTTTTAAATGCTAAGGCTACGAATGTCTTGTTTTGCGCTTTAAATAAAAATGAATTCAATCAAGTGTCTATTTACGAAATGGCTTTTGATATTTGGCACACATTCAAAATCACACATGAAGGCACTAGTAGAATAAAGGAGTCTAAAATAAATCTTTTAGTTTATAGTTATGAATTATTTTAGATGAAACTAAGTAAGACCATTGGAGATATGTACACCCAGTTTACGGATGTCATCAATGGTCCAAAAGCTCTTGGTAAAAGTTTTTTTAATTTAAACTTATTAATAAATTATTAAGATCCCTTCCAAAGAGTTGGGACCCTAAAGTAATGGCTATTAGGATCTGAGCGGCACTAAGAGGGGAGAGGGGTGAATTAGTGCAGTGGATAAAAATCATACTTTTGAAATCAATTTCGGAAAGAGTTATCCATAGAGAAATTTTGATCTGACGAAAAAGCTTTCGACAAAGTGATTCAAGTAAATACTGTCGAAAGTAGAGAGGAGGAAATCGAGAGATCACAACAAGTATAGAATGAAGTGCAGAAAGTTAAAACTCACACATCAAGAGAAGTACGCAGCGATGTATAATGGTTCGGTCAAATGACCTACGTCAACTTCCGAAACCTCCTCCGATGAGGTTCTCAACTTCCACTATCAAATCTTCTTAAAGAGGAAGGACCAAGCACCCCTCTTACAAACTTTTACAAGTGGTTCACACTCTTATAAAATTTCGATAAAGTAAAACATAGGAGGTGAACACTCAAGCTATCGAATGCGATTTTGCTATAGCTATGACTCAATTTTTATCACTTCTCAATGTTCTTAGCTAGTTAAGAGTAGAGGGGTATTTATAGACTCAATTTGCTTCAGAATTGGAGCTAAAAAGAGTTACATCCCAGATTTTCGGGTACTAGCGGTACCACCGCCTGGCATTGGTGGTACCACCACCAATTGACCCTGCTCTATCAGTGTACTAAGCGGTACCATCACCTAGTCTGGTAGTACTACCGCCTGACAGGGTCCTTGGTTTCTATGGACTGGTAGTACCATCGCTTGTTAGGCAGTACCACTATTGACAGATAATAATTGTCAGCGGTACCACCATTGACCTAGGGCAGTACCATCACTCAGACCACCTAGGAATTAGTTCTCGGGGCGGTGCCACAACCAGACTTGGTCCAGCATTACCAAATAGGCCTTGAATCCAGCCTAATTCAGTCTAATTAAGACTCAGTTGGCCCGTACTAGAGTTAATCATGATTATCACATAATCCTAACCCTAATTATGTGCTAACTATGAAGTTAAAAACATATTTTAAGCAAAAACTAGGCCGACACGTTGAGTTTTCTTCCGGCGGACTTCCGAGACACCCTTAGATTTCTTCCGGTGGACTCCCACATGCTCCCAGACTTTATGGCGAGTTCCATGAATCTTTGGCAAGCTTCTAAACCTTCTTGGTGAGCTCCGCAAACCTCTGACGATCTTTCTGGCGAACTTTTGAAACCTTCGATAAGTCCCTAATTCATTCTCGACTAGTTCCGGTAGCACTTCCGATGATCCTTCAGACTTCCAGCAAACTCTCAAACTCCCAACATACTTGACTCTAGTAATTTGCTTTATGTCTTCATTACTACCGTAATTAATCCTGCACCCTTATCTCAATAATATGGATTAGATCAAATAACCTATCAATTGACTTTATTATCAAAATCTGGGATTCAATAATCTCCTCCTTTTTCTGATGATAATCAATTGATGACGGAGTTAACTTTGACTCCCCCTATCTACATGTCATATTATGAGAAGGAAAACACTTGAATTCAGTCTCCTTGAATTCAAGCCGAAATAGATAAATTGCATCCATCAAACTTATCATCATGCTTGACAAGCATGAACTTTCTTTCATAAATATGAAACTTCATATTTTCCTCAATTGAAAATGATGTCAAGTCATGACACTCATTTTCAAGTTCAATGTCGAATGATGATAGACATTTATCACTTTGACAAATGATACCAATTATAACTTGAAATACAATAAGGATCAAATGATATCAATATAAAATATACAAATGCAAGGCATGATATCATTTTGCGATACATCATCAAAAGAAATGATAACTTATCATATCAATGAAAGAAACCAACTTTAAACATGATATGATATCAATTTTTCAAAAATTTATATGTTAAGCATGTATGAACCATTTGCGATACATGTGATACATTGCGATACGCTACAAAATATAATGTGATGCTTTTAAGGATAGCAACCAATCTTTGATACTAAGCATGGCATAAGCAATTATATTGCAATACATATAAAACATTTATCATTCCATCAAGTCATTATAATATGATACGATACATCAAGTCATTAATACATTTTATCATATTCTTCTCAATACGATACACGCAAGGCATTTATCAAGTCATCAATTTATTTTGTCACATTCTTCTCACCCTTTGTCATCAACAAAAAGAAAGTGAATTTTGATTATGAAAAAAAATGGCAAAAAGAGATGGATAAACCCAAAAAGTGATTTGATCATTCTTATTAAAATTCATGTCTATGAAATCATAGGCTAGATTATTAAGGCCAAAATGCATTAGAATTTGTAAGTGCTCATGAAAGATTCATATAGGGAAAAAAAATAGACAGTTCAAGATGCAATTTTGATTGAAAAATTCAAGCATAAGATCATAAAGTGGAAGGATAGATCATTGAAGCTAAGTCATTCATTAAACATAGCATTAAGAGCTCATGTCATTTTTCAAGGAAAAATTCGTGAGAGAGAGAGAGAGATCATTTTATTTCAAAATTCATGAAAATAGTTCAACTTGGTATTACAAATTCATTAAGTGGAGCACATCAATATCAAAAGTTTCATAGAGAAAGATTCAACGTAGCATTCTCATAAGAATTCATGAGGTGGAAGATAAAGAATCAAGTCATAAAAGCTCAAGATGTAGAGATTAACATAAGAGTTAAGAATGAAGTCCGAAGAGAGTATTCAAGTAACAAGCACTTAAGAGCTTCTTCTTTATGCAAAGTTCATGACATGTAAAGTCATATTAACAAACTTCAATTGATACGAAAATGTTGAGAAACATGAAATCCATTTAATCATCCCAATAGAGGTAGAGGGAGTACAAAACCATTTTTACCACGTCATAAAAAGGGCATGATATTACTTAAAACTCATCAATCGAAGAAGGAGTATCAAAATATTATGATCGAAGAAAGATAAAAATGAGAGCTCCATTCAAAATATGATATCGAAAAGATGTCATCCGAAAATGAAGAGATAATATCAAGGTGAGACTATGAAAACCAAAGTTGAAAAATCTCGGAAAAGAAACATACAACATCTTCATGCATTAGGACAATTTAACATACCTAATTCTCTTCTAATGAAGTCAAATTGTTCTTCATTTAAATGTTTTATGAAGATAGCCACTAATTGATGTTTTGTATTAATAAATTCTAGAATAACATCATTATTATTTATATAATATCATATAAAGTGATGCCTAATATCAATGTGCTTAGTTCTAAAGTGTTGAATAGGATTTTTGGTTAAGCAAATAGCACTTGTGTTATCATATTTTATAGGAATATTCTTTAAATGAATTCTATAGTCTTCTAAAGTAGTTTTTATCTAAACAACTTGTGCACAACATGCACTTGTGGCTATGTATTCGGCTTTGGCTGTAGATAGTGCAACCGAGTTTTATTTCTTGGAAGTCCAAGAAACAAGTGCATGTCCTAAAAATTGGCATGTTTCAGATGTGCTTTTTCTATCTATTCTACATCCACCAAAATCTGCATCCCCATAGGCTTTTAAATCGAAGTTATCGAATTTTGGATACCATAATCCTATGTTAGGAGTTCCTTTAAAATATCTAAGGATTCTTTTAATGGCTTTGAGGTGAGATAACTTAGGATTAGCTTGAAATCTTGTACAAAGTCCTACACTAAATATGATATCCAATCTAGCTGTAGTGAGATAGAGTAAACTACCTATCATTCCCCTATATATTTTTTGTTCAAAATTTTCTCCACTTTCATCCATGTCTAACTTAGTGGAAGTACTCATAGAAGTGTTTATAGCTTTTGAACCATTCATGTTAAATCATTTTAACAATTCTAATGTATATTTAGTTTGATTAAGAAATATACCATCACTAAGTAGTTTAATTTGTAATCCTAAAAAGAATGTTAGTTTACCCATTAGACTCATTTCAAATTCATGACTCATACACTTGGCAAATGATTCACATAGTGATTCATTAGTAGAACCAAAAATAATATCATCAACATAAATTTGAACAATAAGAAAATTATTTTCAAAATGTTTAACAAACAATGTAGTATCGACCTTGCCTTTAGCAAAATCATTTAAAATTAGAAATGAGCTAAGACTCTCATACCAATTCCGTAGGGCTTGTTTCAACTCATAGAGAGCCTTACTTAATTTAAATACATGATTAGGAAAAAAAGAGTTTTCAAAATTGGGTGGTTGTTTAACAAACACTTCTTCAGAAATAAAATTATTTAAGAAAGTACTTTTAACATCCATTTGAAACAACTTAAAATTATTACTACTAACATAGGCAAGGAGCATCCTAATGACTTCTAATCTTGCCACAGGAGTGAAGGTCTCTTCGTAATCGATACCTTCTTCTTGGTTGAAACCTTTGGCCACTAATCTAGTCTTGTTTCTAACCACGATACCGAATTCATCTTGCTTGTTTCTAAAGACCCATTTAGTACGTATAACTAAATGGTTACAAGGTCTAGGAACAAGCTTCCACACCTCATTCCTCTCAAATTGGTTCAATTCTTCTTGCATTGCAATAACCCAAGAATTATCTTTCAAGGCTTCGTCAATCCATTTGGGTTCAATTTGAGAAAGAAAAATGGTGTTGGCACAAAAATTCTTAAACGAGGAATGAGTTTGATCCCCTTTTGATATATCTCCTATAATTAGCTCCTTAGGATGGGCATCTACATACTTCCATTCCTTAGGTAAGAAAATTTGAAAAGAAGATGCATTCAAGTTGCTATTTTAAGAAGAGGGTTCATTCAAATTTAAACCATCAAAACCAAGATCATCATCAAAATCATTTTTCTTCAATTCGGAAACTTCATTGAAAACTACATGAATAGACTCTTCTATAACCAAGATTCTTTTGTTAAAAATATGAAAAACTTTAGAAATAGAAGAGTAACCAAAAAGATGCCTTCATCGGATTTTGCATCGAATTTATCTTAGGCATCCTTTTCATTCAAGATAAAGCATTTGCAACTGAAAACTTTAAAATACGGAATGTTTGGTTTTTTATTATTCTATAATTCATAAGGAGTTTTAGATAGAGATGATCTTATTAGAACCCTATTCATGATATAGCAAGTCGTATTAATGGCTTCGACCCAAAAATATTTGGGTAAACTATATTCATTTAACATGGTTCTTGTAATTTTTTGTAAATTTCTATTCTTTCTTTCTACTACATTTTGTTAAGGATTCCTCAGAGTAGAGAAGTTGTGGTTATAACCGCTTGATTCACAAAAATTTTGGAAGTCATGGCTTTGAAATTCACCATCGTGATCACTCCAAATCAATGAAATCATGAAACCATTTTCGTTTTGAGCAAATTTACAAAATTTAGAGAAACATTTAAAGTAACCACTTTTGTGAGCCAAGAAATATGTCCAAGTGTATCTGCTATAGTTATCTACAATTACAAATGCATATTTGCTATCTCCTAGGCTCGTTGTGTCAATTGGTCCAAATAAATTTATATGGATCAATTGTAATGGTCTAGAGGTACTTATTTGGTTCTTCGATTTGAATGTACTTTTTATTTATTTTCCTAGTTGACAAGCATCACATACTTTGTCTCTAATGAACTTGATATTGGGAATGCCTCTTACAAGTTCTTTAGATGTGATTTGAGAGAATAGTTTCATGCTAGCATGACCTAATCTCCTATGCCAAATCCAAGCATCATCATTCAAAACTAAAAAACACATTTTATATCTAAGATCATCAATGTTTATGCTGTAGATATTATTTTGTTTTAGTGTAATCATAGATGTGTTGTTATATGGTTTCTCAATAATGTAAACATTAGATTCAAATTTCACAATATATCCCTTATCACATAATTGACTAATGCTCAAAAGATTATACTTTAAGCTATCTACCAATAATATATCATCAATTGAAAATTTGATTTGTTACCTATAGTTCCCTTACCAATGATTTTACCCTTATCGTTGTCTCCGAAAGTGACATACCCTTCATCTTGGCTAGTGAGCTTAGAGAATTGAGATGGATCTCCGATCATGTACCTTGAGCATCCACTATCAAGGTACCATCTCTTACTTCTAGCTTGTGTGGGTGAGTGTATCTATAAAAGAGGATGGTTTTTAGGTACCCATTTGAAGTTGGGTGCCTCAAATATTGATCTACTAAACTTGTCATTGTTCATTGAGCTCCTTATCGTTCCTCTAGGAACCCATATTAACCTATATGGGCTAAGTTTCTTATACATACATTTGTAAGTAACATGTGTAGATTTACATCAAAAGTTGCATTTCAAATGAGATGATACATGTAGTATGGGTCCTTTAATGAAGGTGGTTGGAGAATGGTGAGATCCACTCATGAATCCAATTCCACTTCTTTTTTCGACATGGCCCTTATTTGCAAGGATCAAGTCCAAGCCTTTGCTATCGACCTTAAACTTATTTAGGGTTTCTTTGAGTAGCAAGTTCTCATTTTTTATTGCATCTAAGTGTTTACACTTAGAGCATGGAGGTAGAGAGGGAGTATCAAGTTCAAGACTTTCAAGTTTATCTAGTAAGAAGGCATGCTCTTTTTTCAATAAATTAAACTTTTTACTAATAGCTCTACACTCATCAAATAATTCATGAAAAGTAATGAAAAGTTTGTTGAAAGATAAATCTTCATTAAATAACTCACATACCTCTTCTCCGAAAGCTATTAATGCGAAGTTGGCTTCCTCTTTGTTGCATGCTTCTTCATCTTCGGAGCCACTTGGGTCATACCATATTGCCTTTAGAGTCTTCTTCTTTTTTGATAGCTTCTTCTTGGCTTGGGGGCATTCACTTTTGAAGTGCCCCGGCTTCTTGCATTCGTAACATATCACTTGTTCTTTTTTTTTTGTTCAAGTTTGTTTTTAGTGTCATTTTTAAATTTATTCCTTATAAATTTTTAAAATTTTCGAGTTAAGAGTGCAAGTTCATCATCAAGGTCCTCATCACTTGAAGATTCTTTCAAGTGGTCTTCTTATGTTCTCAGTGCCATATCCTTCCTATTCTTTGGAAGGGGGTTCTCTAGCTCATCATGAGCATGGCATGTCATTTCGTAGGTCATTAAAGACCTAGTGAATTCTTCAAGAGGAAAATTTTTAAGGTCCTTGGCCTCTTGAATGGCCGTAATATTTAGATCCCAACTCTTTTGAAGGGATCTTAAAATTTTAGTTACAAGTTCAAAATTAGAAAAACCTTTACCAAGTGCTTGGAGTCCATTGATGATACATGAAACGGGTGCACATGTCACCGATGGAATCACTTGGTTTATCCAAAATAATTCATAAGAATGCACCAAGAGGATGATTTTGGACTCTTTCACTTGGCTAGTGCCTTCATGAGTGATTTCAAGAATATGCCAAATATCAAAAGTCGATTCACAAATCGAAACACGATTAAACTCATTTTTATCAAGTGTGCAAAACAAGGCATTCATAGCCTTTACATTTAGAGCAAAAACCTTTTTCTCTGATTCATTCCATTCATTCATTAAAAGATAAGATTTTTAAAATCTATTTTCAACAATATTCCAAAGTTTGAAATCCATGGAAATAAGAAAAATCTTCATATGAGTCTTCCAATAGGTGTAATTAGACTATTGAACATAGACAGACATGTAATTGAATGATCCTCTTGCTTGCTAGAATAAACCATCTCTCAGGTTTTAAATCAAATGAGAGTGACCAAGCTCTGATACCAATTGTTAGAATCCGAGTGGCACTAAGAGGGGGGGTGAATTAGTACAGCAAATAAAAACTGTACTTTTGAAATCGATTTCAAAAAGAGTTATCCATAGAGAAATTTTGATCCGACGAAAAAGATTTTGACAAAGTGATTCAAGTGAATGCTATCGAAAGTAAAGAGGAGGAAATCGAGAGATCACAACAAGTATAGAATGAAGTGCAAAAAGTTAAAACTCACATCAAGAGAAGTACACAGCGATTTATAGTGGTTCAGTCAAATGACCTACATCCACTTCTGAAACCTCCTCCGATGAGGTTCCCAACTTCCACTATCGAATCTTCTTGAAGAGGAAGGACCAAGCGCCTCTCTTACAAACTTTTATAGGTGGTTCACACTCTTACAAAATTTTGACAAAGTAAAATGTGAGAGGTGAACACTCAAGCTATCGAATGTGATTTTGCTATAGCTATGACTCAATTTTTATTACTTCTCAATATGCTTAGCCAACTAAGAAGAGAGGGGTATTTATAGGCTCAATTAGCTTCAGAAATGGAGCCAAAAAGAGTCACATCCCAGATTTCTAGGTACTGGCAGTACCACCACTAGTTGACCCTGCTCTATCAGTGTACTGGGCGGTACCACCACCTGGTCTGGCGGTACTACCGCCTGACAGGGTCCTCGGTCTCTATGGACTGGTGGTATCACCGCTTATCAAGCGGTACCATCGTTGATAAGTAATAACTATCAATAGTACCACCATTGACCTGGGGCAGTATCACCACTCAGACCACTTGGGAATTACTTCCCGGGGTAGTGCCATCGCTAGACCTGGTCCAGCACTACTGAATGGGCATTGAATCCAGTCCAATTCATGTTAATTAAGGCCCAATTGGCCCCTACTAGGGGTAATCAGGATTATCACCTAATCCTAACCCTAATTACATGCGAACTATGAAGTTGAAAACATATTCTAAGCAAAAACTAAGCCGGCACATTAAGTTTTCTTCCGACGAGCTTCCGGCAAACTTCTGGTAGACTTCCGACACACCCTCGAATTTCTTCCAACGGACTCTCAATAGGCTCCTGGACTTTATGACGAGTTCCACAAATCTTTGGCAAGCTTCCAAACCTTCTCGGTGAGCTCCGCGAACCTCTAACGATATTTCTGATGAACTTCCGAAACCTTCGGCAGGTCCCTGATTCATTCTCGACTGGTTCTGGCAGGACTTTCGATGATCCTTCGGACTTCCGACGGACTCTCAAACACCCAACGTACTTGACTTTGACAATTTATTTTATGTCTTCATTGCTATCATAGTTAATCCTGCACACATATCTCAATAATATGGATTAGATCAAATAACCTATCAATTAATTTCATCATCAAAATCCTGGATTCAACAACGGCCATTCAAGAGGTCAAGGATTTGAATAATTTTCCAATCGAAGAACTTATCGTGTCCTTAATGACCTATGAGATGACTTGTAATGCTCATGAAGAGCTTGAGAATAACATTCCAAAGAATAGAAGGATATGGCACTAAGAACTCATGAAGACCACTTGAAAGAAAGTTCAAGTGATGAAGACAATGATGATGACTCTGCACTCTTAACAAGAAAGTTTAAAAAATTCATAAGAAGAAATAAATCTAAAAATGATAGTAAAAATAAAATTGAACTCAAGAAAGAACAAGTTATATACTATGAATGCAAGAAGCCAGGACATTTCAAAAGTAAATGTCCCTAAGTGAAGAAGAAACAACCAAAGAAGAAGAAGGTGCTCAAAGCAACGTAGGATGATTCGAGCGGTTCCGAAGACAAAGAACAAAGTAACAAGGAGATCGCTAACTACGCGCTAATGGCAATCGGTGAAGAGGTAAGTAGTTCATTAGATGCAAATTTATCTTTCAATGAACTTTTGAGTGCTTTTCATGATTTATTCGATGAATGTAGATTAATTAGCAAAACACATAATTTATTGAAAAAGCAGCACGCCCTTTTAATTAGTGAATTTGAAAAACTTAAGTATAACAATGCTTTATTGCCTCTATGTACTAAGTGTGAACACTTAGAGGCACTTAAGAAAGAAAACTTGCTACTCAATGAAACTCTAAAAAATTTTAAGATTGGTAGCAAGTCCTTGAACATGATCCTTGCCAATAAGGGTCACGTTCATAGAAGAAGTGGAATCGTATTTGTGAGTAGCTCTCACAAAAATCCAACCGTCTTTGTTAAAGGCCCTACCTTGTATGTATCACCCCACATTAAATGCAACTTTTGTTATAAACTCAGACATTTTGTTCATAAATGTCCATTTAAGAAATATAGTCCATAAAAATTAATTTGGGTTCATAAAGGAACCGTAAAGAACTCTATGCAAAATGATAAATTGAGTAGTTTGATTTTTGAGAGACCCAAGGTCAAATAGGTACATAAAAATTATCCTTTTTTTGAAGACATGTGTCAATAATCATAAGCTAGGAGCAAGAAATGGTACCTCAATGATGCATGATTATAATCAAGCTCACTAGTTCAAACAATGAAAGATCATTGATTACCTAATCATTAAAATGTATTGATCATTTATACATTAACCTTTCACCTTGAATAACGATGCTAATACATACTAGTGTTGAGAGTAAGGGACACTAGGTAAATTGACCTTGTTAGACCTCTTGAAGAATGATGATGATCTTGATGTTGATATTCAAGCTTTCGAAAACACTTGTCTAAACTCATCTCTTAATATTCAAGTTATCAATTTTCTCGTTAATCATTCTCCCTTGATCCTCCTAAAGGAAATGTTCTTGGAATTTTTTGATGATCTCTCACCATGTAAAACCTCTGTATATGATTGAATCTCTGTTAAAAACTAAAAAAAATTGGTTAAAATAATTTGATGAGTTATGTAGCTCATTCAAATTGACAAATAAAAGGAAATTTGAAGGATATAATTGATGTCATTTCGCTTGATTAATCGCTCAAACAATTGAATTGATTATTCAAGGTTAGCCTCACCATAAGATAGTTGCTGAATGAGAAAAGTGATGAAAACTTTGCAACCCCAAAAATGCCTAAGTGAATATACCAACGGTGGCACCGTTGGAACTAACGATAGCTCTACCAGGACATTCTGTCCTTAGGCGATCGCACCGCCCAACTGGCGGTAGCACTACCCGAGAAGTGCCCTATAAAAAAGCACTTTAGGGCCGGTAGTAGAACCAACCCCAGCACCTGCCTCATCTCTCAAAAACCTTTTCCTACCTCCCACTATTCATCCTCCTCCTCTAGAAAACCAAGAAGAGCTCTTTACTCCATAAATTCTATGATCAATCTCAACTTCTAATGAGATCACTGCTAAGGTATTCTTTGAAATCCTTTGAATTCATGAATTATTTCTGCCCTTTTACATTGGTTTCTTTCATTATCAACATTTGTAGGCCAATGGCACTTAGAAGATCATCTAAGGACAAGGGGAAGAGGAGAGTAGATGAATCATATGACTCCATTCTTTTTAACTCAATGAAAATACCCTTAGGCTTCCTAACTTTGAATCTATGAATGTACACAAAGGAAAGTATGCAAATCTAGAAGAATTAGGAGATTTAGAGCCTATCCAATAATTTGCAAACCTAAATGTTCTTCTTATATTGTAAATT
This sequence comes from Musa troglodytarum, assembly GCA_023547065.1. Classification (NCBI taxonomy): domain Eukaryota; kingdom Viridiplantae; phylum Streptophyta; class Magnoliopsida; order Zingiberales; family Musaceae; genus Musa; species Musa troglodytarum. Next base: position 30,034,234 of record CP097508.1, read on the forward strand.
AGTGAACCGATTTACCCTAGGTTTGTTCATTTATTTTACAAAAATTTAAACATAGACGAAGACAATAATGCATCAACTTACCTCCTAGGGTGTCATATACCAATTATTGATGATGTCATTTGCAACCTTATAGGAATTTCTAAGAAAAGAAGAGATTGCTACTTTAGAGGTCAATGGGATTTCGATGTAATTAGAATAACCTACTCTGAAGCTTTAACTATCATTTTTGGAAACTCGAACTTGTCGATCATGTTGGGATCTAGAGTGGCACTAAGGGAGTGGGGGAGAGGGAGTGGGGGTGAATTAGTACAGTGGCTAATAGTGAAAAAATTTTGACGATTTAAATAAATTCGTAAACTTCATATGTTGAAAACTTCGTTTCAATGATATCCGGTTTTAATTGTGCATAGACTTAAAATGATTCGTAAGAAGGAAATGAGGAAGTGGAGTAGCAAGTAAATAAGGTTTGCTGAAATATAAAGAATAATAAGTAAATTCAAACCCGATTTTTATAGTGGTTCAGTTAAATGATCTATGTCCACTCTCGATTTTTCTTTTCTTTAGGCCACCGGCTTTCCACTAGTTATCTTCCTTCCAACGGGCAAAGACAAACTCTCTTATCTCTCTCCCTTTGATGGGCTTAGGAAGTAATCCTTACAAGCACTCTCTCCTCTCTTTTAACTTGAACACAAGTGAGGACTAGAGGAGGAGAATTCTAAAGAGATTTGAATAATGTTTTTCTACTTTCAAAGTGTATGTACTTGTATGTTCAACCTAGGGATGAGAGGGGTTTTTATAAGCTCAAATTTGATTCAAACTTGGAGCAAAAAACCTTCCTATCCCATGTTTACCGGGTACTAGCGATACCAACACCTGTTTCTAGCGGTACCACCGCTAGTGCACTTTGGTTTTGTCAATGTACTGGGTGGTACCACCTCCTAGTCTGGCGAAACCACCACTTAAGCACACTGACATGTCAGTGTACTGGGTGGTACCACTGCTTAGACTTAGTCTAGAAGACTAAGCCTTGTACGGTGCCACCGCCAACCCTAGTGGTGCCACCACCTGACATGGCACTTAGACACTATTTGGGCCTTTCATTCGGCCCAACACAGCCCCAATACAGGCCTAGTTGGCCCAATTACAACCTAATTAAGCTAATCCTACTATGATCCAGATAATTATTACAACGTCAATCGTAATTAGTTGCCCGGCATGTCCTTGGTCTATCGATGCTTCGTCCGACACTTCGGCACATATCCTCTCTTGCGGCTTGTTGCCCAATCAACAACTGACCTCCGCAGCCCTAATCTCCTTTACGCAACTCCGCTCCCCTTGGCCCGATGCCCGATTTCTTTGTCCGAAGCCTTCTGTCGATCGTCGATCGGGCTTCTGGCTCGATGTCCAATCTTCTAACATGATTTCCTTCGACGCAACATCAATTCTTCCTGCGTCAATTATCTAATCTTGATCGAGAGTATACCTACATGACTCAAAACATAGTTAGATTACCAAAACATAATCAATTAGTTTCATTATCAAAAATCCAAGATTCAACAAGCTTCCCCTTTTTTATGATGACAACTAATTAATGACAGAGTTAACCTTAACTCTCAGAGTTTAACCAAACTCCCCCTATCAATATGTCATTGATAGAACACTTAGATTATCCCAAATCCAAGCAACATGTATCAAATTCATGACAACAAAAACATCATGCAAATATATAAAATATTCAATACAATGCATGAAGTCATCAATCTACTTCTCCCTCTATGTCATCAACAAAAAGGAGAAGTTGCATCATAGTTAGTTTAAAAGATATACAAATTTTACAATCATACTAGCTATCAAGATATACAACATTCAATCATAGCAAGTTTTTAAGTTCAAGCATGACAATTTTTACTTGCTCCTTGAAATGTGCAAGTTTGCACTTTTCTTTCTAAAGATAAGCAAGATAGCAATTTTTCATTCACTTCTTGAGATATGCAAGTTGCACTTTCTTTTCTTCCTTTGCGATATACATGCTATTTGTGTAAAGATTTCATCACTTTAAACATGCAAGCTAAATTTTTATTATAACATACAAGCATAGAAGCATAGCAAGTGTAGGATTGTAAATTTTCTTATTGCTTCTATTGAGATAGCAAGTTCTTTTGAGCTAGCAAATTTTTTCATTGAAGTGTGTAAGCTAGTTAAAACTTTCTCCCCCTTTGTTTTTGTCAAAAAGAAGTGGAGTATGAATAGTCTTTTACATCACTGCTTTGATCATGACAAAATAATAAATTTGCATCATGAATTTTTATTAAGTCATGAATGCAAGGGAGTCATAAATAAATCATGAGAAAAATTAATGATAAGCAAGTAAGCAATAATGATAAGAAAGCTAGCATACTTTGCGATACGCAAGCTAGCTTCCTTTCAATTTTTCTCTTTTGCAACTAAGTTTTGCCTTTGCAAGCTTTCAACTTTTTGTTTGCAATGAGCTTGTAATTTTTATAAAATTTATAATATTTTAAACATACAAGCTCATGAGTTAAAAAAAATAATGCAACTTTATAATTTCTTTCTTCTCATTTTGAGAAATGCAAGTTTTGCCTTTTTGCAAGTTCTAGTTAGCTATGTTTGCTTTCATTTGTAATGTGTAAGCTAGCAAACCCTTCTCCCCCTTTGTTAATGTCAAAAAGAAAGGACATAATTTTCTTCCTTTTTACATCATTTATAAAATAGTGTCAATCAATATCACATGATGCATACATGGCCAAAAAATCAAGTTTTTTAGTAAGATCAAGATCAAAAGATATCATTCATGGTAAATATTCTTTTTAGCAAGATCAAGATCATGATTTTAAAACAAATTCTAAACATATTTTTTTTACATTCATTTTCAAGCCATGATAAAAAGAATAAATCAATAATTCAATCATTAAGCAAATTTCTTTTACATCAATTTTTAATCATCACATAAGGCATACAAGACAAAGAAATCTTGTCATTTCTATATCATGAAAGATATGATATCAAGGCTCATGATTCATTTAAAAATAGAGAGCACAAAGAGCAACTTGATTCATGCATAGGAATCATCACATTTCATAAGAAATTTCAAGTATCAAATATTAAGTAATAATCAAGTTTCTTGAAATTTCTCAAGTCAAGAAGTCAAAAGAAAGTTCATGGTTCGGTTGAAACAAAATCTCATTCAAGTCAATTCATCAACTCAAAACTCATAATCAAATTATCATTTTTGATATTCATAACATGAATAAGGTTATTACCACATCATCAAAATCTCATTCATAATTCAAGTGATTTACAAAATATCATAAATGAATTTATCACTTGTCTTTCATGGAAAAATCAAAAAACTTTTAGAGATAGTAAAATTTCAATAATCATGCATTTCCCCTTTTTTGATTAATTTTATATAAACATGCCTTTATCTTTTAATGTCAAATAGAGATAAGCATGAAAGTTCAAGACGTAAAGGCAAAAACATCATAAAAACGATTTAGACTAAAAACATATATAACATATTAGTCCAAGACATATGATTCATCATGCATAGCTTTAAAATATGAATTCATCAAGCATTATATAAGCTTTCATTGTTAAGATATTCGTCATTTTTAGATCATTCAATTTTTCAAAGTGAATCATCAAAATCATTCACGAGATTTAAAAAATACAAAAAATAAATTTTTTAATCTCGATAAGGAAAAGCTTTTTCTTTTTAACTAATTCATTTTGTCTAAGCATACATTTATCTTTATATGCCAAATCAAATAGAAGTAACAACATTCTAAACCGAAAGACAAACTTCATCATAAAAATCATCAAGACAAAAATATAATACATTATTTCAAAACATAAGATTTAATTTATGATAATGTGTTTTATTTTATAATCAAGCCTTTGTTTTTTAATAAAAATAAGTATTAACATTCAAGAGCAAAAAGGTAAATTTTGTCATAATGATCATTAAGACAAACACATCATTTCAAAATGTGAGATTTCAAGTCATCATTATTACAAATCCTCATCCGTCATCATAATATAAAATCATTTAGTATAATAACAAACTTATAATATTTTCATTTCATCATTTTTAACTTATTAAATTTGACAAATTTGCCAAAACTTTAAAGATAGAAAATTTTTACAAAACATTCTTCTTTTTATGTGTTTCAATTCATGCAAATTGGTCTCACATAGAAATGTTCAAATCTTTCATTCGAAAAATTTATTAGGAGTAAAGTAAATTGATTACATGTAAGCAAGCTCAAGTCATTTTTGTATAAAAGATGTTTGTCAAGTGTAAACCAAAACACAAGTTTCAATATAAAAAAAATGACATGTCATCAAAAAGTTTGTCATAAAACCATCAAGACTAAAGACAAAAAAAAAATAAAACATCATGATAACACATTTTTAATTTTTTATGTATTTTATTTTATATGGTTGATCTCATATAAGCATGTTCATATATTCATATAAAAGCCATGCATCATGTTGAAAATGAAATCATCAATATGCTTGCTTCTATCTTTTAATCATATTTGGAGTGCAAGCATTATGAAGAAACATATGATTATCATGATAATTAATTTTTTTTGTGTCAAAAACAACGCATCTTATTTTAAACTGAAAGCATCATTGTATAAATCCGATTCATAAGTTTCGTCAAAATAGTAAGACACCTTATAAGATCATTACTTCAAAAATTCACATGTGATATAAAAGCATCAAGTTTAATACCAAAGAGTAATATAAAAAATCAAGAAACACACGCATGGAACAATTTTATTATCAAGCATGATTTCACATAAGCATGCCCAAAAAACAAGTAACAACGTTCATAGATGTGCATCATATTTAAAACCAAAAACTGATACGGAAAGCATCAAGATAAATATTCATGGATTTAATCTTGTTAGGTGTACAAGCATGAGATGCAATTATCATGATATTAATTTTTGTGTCAAAGCCATACATCAAGATTGAAACCGAAAACTGATATGGAAATCATATGCATGGAATTACATTACATCATGTAATTATCATTCATAATATTGCATACATCATTCAAATTTTCAAATCATAATATGCATAAAAACATATAATTTTTTTATGAATTTTTTTAAAAAAAATTTCAAAAATGCTAGAAAGAGAAGCATGATATTAAAAAAAATTCCTACTAACTAAGTTAAGCACTCAAGAAAAATTTCAAGTAATTTCATAAAGCAATGGGGCTTTGGTTGAGTTGCTTACCTTGTAGTCAAAAACCGTCAAAGTGCATTTCACCTCTTCGTTACTTGATTCTTCTTTGCCTGCTTTCCTCTTCTTCACTTTAGTGCACTTATATTTGGAGTATTCCGTCTCCTTGCATTCATAGCAAGAGTTGGTATTCTTCATAGGTTTATTTGTATTTTTAAAATTTTTGTTTTATGAACCTTTTAAATTTTAATGTCAAAAGTTCAAAGTTCTTATCATCATCATCCTCATTACTTGAGCTTTCTCTCAAGTGGTATTCCATAGTTCGAAATTTCAAATCCTTCCTATTCTTTGGAAGGTGGTTCATGTGTTCATTATGTTCATTGTGTTCTAAGAATGTCATCTCATAGGTCATCTCATAGGTCATTAATGACCTGATTAGTTCTTCTAATGGATAATCATTTGGATCTTTAGTTTCTTATATCGCCATTACTTTAGGATCTCACCTTTTTAGAAGGGATCTTAAGATCTTGTTACTGAGTTCAAAATTTAAAAAATATTTACCAAGACTTTTCAAACTATTGACAGCATCCGTGAAACGAGTGTACATGTCGCTGATAGTCTCACTTGGTGCCATTCAGAAAAGCTCAAAATCGTGCATTAAGATGTTTACTTTCCAGTCTTTAACTCTATCAGTGCCCTCGTGTGTGATTTCAAGTATGTGCCAAATATCAAATGTCGATTCATAAGAAGAAACACGATTAAATTTAATTTTATCTAAAGTGCAAAATAAGGCATTCATAGCCTTTGCATTTAAAGAAATAGATTCTCTCTAAATCCGACCATTCGTTCATCGGTTTAGAGGAAAGTTGAAATCTGTTTTCAATGACATTCCATAAATCCAAATTCATAGAAAGTAAGAAAACTCTTATTTGAGTTTTCCAATAAGTATAGTCCGACCCATTAAAGAACGAAGGATGAACGATCGAAAAACCCTCTTGAAAGCCATGAAGAGCTATTTCTCACAAGTGTAAATCCGAAAGAGAAACAATAAAGCTCTGATACCAATTGTTGGGATCTAGAGCAGCACAAAGAGGGGGGGGGGTGAATTAGTGTAGTGGTTAATAACAAAAAATTTTGGCGATTTAAACAAGTTCGTAAACTTCGTACATTGAAAACTTCATTTCGATGAAATCCGATTTCGATTGCGCATAGACTTAAAATAATTCATAAGAAGGAGATCAGGAAATGGAGTAGTAAGTAAATAAGGTTTGCCAAAATATAAAGAATAATAAGTAAATATAAACCCAATTTTTATAGTGGTTCGGTCATATGACCTACGTCCATTGTTGATTCCCCTTCTCTTGAGGCCACCGGCTTTCCACTAGTTATCTTCCTTCCAACGGAAGAAGACAAGCTCCCTTACAATGCTCTCTCCTTTTGACGAGCTTAGGAGGTAACCCTTACAAGCACTCTCTCTTCTCTTTTAACTTGAATATAAGTAAGGACTAGAGGAGGAAAATTCTAGAGAGATTTGAATAGTGTTTTTCTACTTTCAAAGTGTATGTGCTTGTATGTTTAACCCAGGGATGGGAGGGGTTTTTATAGGCTCTAATTTGATTCAAACTTGGAGCTAAAAACTTTCCCATCCTAGGTACACTAACATTGGGTGGTTCCACCACCTAAACTCAGTCTAGAAGACTGAGCCTTCTAGTAGTGCCACTGCCAACCCTGGTAATGCCACCGCTTGATGTGGCACTTAGGCACTGTTTGGGCCTTTCATTCAGCCCATCACAGCTCCAATGCAAGCCTAGTTGGCCCTTAACTGGCTTGGCCTAATTATAACCTAATTAAGGTAATCATACTCTGATCTAGACAATTATTATAACATAAATCATAATTAGTTAATCGGCACGTCCTTGGTCTATCGGCGCTAAGTCTGACACTTCGGCGCTTCGTCCTCTCTTGCAACTTATTGCCCAATCAATAGCTCACCTCTGCAGCCCCAATCTCCTTGGCGCAACTCCGCTCCTCTTGGCCTGATACTAGATTTCTTTGTCTGAAGCCTTCTATCGATTGTCGATGTCTAATCTCCTAACGTGATTTTCTCTTACGCAACATCAACATCAATTGATCAAGAGTATACCTGTATGACTCAAAACACAGATAGATTACCAAAATATAATCAATTAGTTTCATCATCAAAATCTCATATTCAACAGATCGTTCCTAAAAGTTATGGACACATACTGCCCTTTAATTCTAAAGTACTTCATCATATTATAATAAGCATCTTGCTACCAAAACAATATCATTATAATGAGGTTCATCAAATGGAATTAGCTTTAATGTATTAGATAATGGTCGGACATGAAAATTATTTTGGATACTTAATAAGACAAAACATGATCGACATATCAACTAAAGACTTAATGCTTCCATATGGTTGTTTAATCACAAGACTAATACCACCAAATGAGGAGAAAATAAAAGTAGATAGATATAATGTAATTAATAGAAACCTACTTAGACGATTAAGATATACACTAAGAAATGAAATTTGGACTAGGCTACCTAGAAGAACCAATCCTCCCTCTCTTGAGCCAGAACCTGAAACACTTATATTTTGGGGGTAATCAGTCTCCTTTTCCTAGTCCCTTTGAGGTAGCACTAGCAGATCCAACACCTTCATCATCTACCGACCCGATTATGACTCGATTGGATCAGCTTGAATCACAGCAAGTTCAACTTAAATTGCAACAAGATGAGATCTTAATTAAAGTATGACAAGTTCATCATCAAATTAATATCTTGTTTAGACACTTTGGCGTACCACCCGATAAGTAGTTTGTATGTCTAAGAACTCTATGATGTACTATGACTTTATGAGTTGTAATGCATTGCTTAACTCTCTATATATTCTCTATGTTGTAATGGCACACATTTCCTTTTAAGTTTCATATGATGCACTAATTAAACTGGTTAAATTATTTGAATGCATGAGTTTATTTTATACCTTTTTCGGACCTTTTCAATCTATTATAATTGAAGTTTTTTATCGAATTTATTTTGTATCATCTTTCTCTTGGTATCAAGTTTATTTTCATGAATTTTCGTGATACCCTTGATGACTTTTGATACTCTTATAACCCTCCCCTCATTCATGGTTTTTATTGACTCATTCTTGGATTTCATGCTTGTGCAAGTTTTAGCAATATTTATGAATGAATTTATTTGATAGAAATAGTGTTCATGAATTTTATTTAATAGAAACGACATTCACAGATTTTATTCATGGACCTTACTTAATAAAAATCATTTACATCATGAAATGATACACTTGGCTCTTGATGAACTCAATTTTCCTTATATGATTCATGGACTCTTTCTCTTTATTCACATTTTTTATGTCATGAGCTCTTGATGAAAAGTAGAAGTTTTATGAATTTTTTATAGCTTGAATGATCTCTTTTCCTTCTACTTCATTAATTTTATTTGATAGAAATACGGATTTCATTCACATCTTTAGCTCTTATTGTGAATCTCTTTCTTTCTATGTCATTAGTTCTTTAGCTATTGATGAAATGAATTTTCAATAGCTCGAACAGATTGATTTTCGTTGTATTATTCATGAAATTTTAATATCTTGATTCTTCTTGATGAATGGACTATTCATGAACTTTTCCTTGTCCTTTTTTTTCTTTCAAGAAGAATCCTAATGCAACATCTAAAATTTTACTTGCGTAAAATGATTGTCTATTTCCTTTTTGTTGATGACAAATGAGGAGAAAGTGGTAAATTGATGAAAACTTGAGACATATCATGCTTAGTATTATGAATTCTTGAAATGTGATTGGTATCGTCAAATGCATCGTAAATACTTGAAATGTATCAAAATGTATCGAAATGCTTGAAATATGCTTTGTATCGTAAAAGTGTAAAATGTATCATATGTATCATAAATGTATCGTAAATGCTTGAATATATCATGAATGCTTGAAACGCATCATAAATGCTTGAAATGTAGCATGGATACTTGGAAAAGTTTCATGCTTAAAATCATACTCATTATCGTACTTGATTTGATATCAAAATGATGAATGTCTATCATGTTGATTTGGTATCGAACTTATCATACTTAACATGCTACTTGAAATTGGTATCATGCCTCGATATGATGAATTATCATTAGGTATCAAATTTGAAGTTTGAATTATACTAAATTTCATATTTGAAGTTGGTATCATGCTTTGAAATGATGATTGTCTATCATCATTTGATATCACACTTGAAAATGGTTGTCATGCTTTGACATCATTTTGGTATTATGATAAATATGTAATATCATATTTTGAGATGAAGAATCATGCTTAGTATCATATTTTGCATATCGATAAGTTGAAATGCATGAAACTTATCAATTGGTGCTTGAATTCAAAGGCCTTGAATTCAAGTGTCTTTTCTCAAGTATGGCATATAGATAGGGGGAATTAAGGTTAACTCCGTTATCAATTGGTTATTATCATCAAAAATGGAGAAATTATTGAATCTCATATTTTGATTATGAAATTAATTGATTAATTATTGATCTAATATATATGTTGAGAAAAGTGTGTAGGATTAACTACGATAGTGATGAAGGCATAAAGCAAAACGTAGTGCTAGAGTCAAGATCGAATGATACATTGGGAGTATTGGTTGTAGGTGCCCTATAAGCCAATCACGTGAGTAATAGCACTTGTGACATGTTATGTCGATCTCTTCATATATTATTATTGGTATTTTTCTCACATTATCTGGATGAATATTGTGATGTCCATGGATCTGTGCAATGAGAATCGGATCGTGATGAGATCACGATAATAAGACAGATATACCTTTAAACATATATCCTAAATCATCCTAGTCATAAGTTACTCGATGAGGATATCGAGATAACCGGATAAATTGGTGTGCTATATACTCGTCTATATGATGGAGGCGATAGGTCTCATAGTCGTTTGTGTGGGGACACTAGAGGTACAGTGCAGATGCTCATTGGAGAATGAGTTCACTGATTGATCCGCTTACAGAATGCTGGATGGTTAATGATACCTAATGTCAGACAGCGATTCTGTAGTCCCAGTAGTGTGTCTGGTCCTTAGACTTGAGGCACCAAAGATGTCTTATTTGAATACTCCATTCTTTGACGCCGGACTTACAGGTTTGGAGACCTCTAGATCTGGTATAGCCGGTTCTCGGGAATGGTAGCCAACCTTACGAAAGCAACTGCATGTCAATAGAGGATCATCAACTCTCGATATCATGAGAAATATATCCCACGTGTGCTTGCCCAAGCAAAATCCCTAGCCAAGATTATTCGGATTGAGAGAAGAGTCCGCTGGGAGAATCCGATTAGAGCAAGACTCGAACAGGATTCTGTATGGGCCTGAATTTACTATGCCCAATATACGATCTCTGGGATATTAGATGGATGAGGGACTATAGATACATGGTAACTAAGGATAGATAGGTTCGAAGGATTAGATCCTCCTGTACCATCTGGAGACTATGGCGTAGTGGCCTAGTATGTCCATAATCGATGAGTCGAGTGAATTATTATGAAGATAATAATTCAATTATATCGAGCAGTTCCGGAAATGGCTGGATTTCCATAGTTTTCTCCTTTTCTTCAATCACCGCTAGTTCGCATCGGCCTAGAGGGTCACACACAAGGTGGATATTACGATGAGTAGAGGTGTAGATATGAGATATCTGCGAAGTCCCTAGTTTGAATCTTGTAGATGAGATCTAATTAAATGATTGGATAAGATCCAATTGGATGAGATCAAATTCGATCCTGTGGATAAGATCCAATGAGATCCAACTAGATAGAGATCCAATGTGAACAGGATCTGTTAATGATAAGCTTCCTCCACCTCTATAAATAGGAGGAACCTCCTGGTTCATAGGCTGAGAGCTCTTGGTAGTCATCGTCCTATTCTCCTTAGTCTCCTCTCCTCCTTGGCTCTGGCAGCCTTGTGGTGTACGTGGAGAAAGATCCAACGGCGATCTAAGGAGCATCGTTGCTGCGTTCGCTGTATGGATTATTGCTAGAGAGGAGTACACTAGTGCTCCTTCATCCTCTTCATTGGATCTGGAATTTTCAGGGATATACGATCTCCTCAGGTAACACTTCTGACATGATACTTGTGGATTTTTTGGATTTATGATTTTTGCACATCAATCATCGCACGACGGCCAAGTACGTAACTATGGGAAATCTGGTCTTGTTTTTGTTTTTCACTACACATAAGATATCGAATCTCTTGATTTCCCAACAGTGGTATCAGAGCTAGGTTCGTCGTCCGATGATTGGCTTATAAACTGTATATGTTATATTTTGGATGCACTTTTGATGCCAAAATTGTTGATGCAAAAGATGAGAGAGGGCAGCAACTGGCCTCATAGTTTGGCCAAGACTACTTGCAGCCATGGCTGTGCGCATAGGGTCGCCGGTGGCCATCTGCTCACAATGGCAGCACTGGCCACATACGCACAAGGAGCCCGTAGGGGCGAGCACTGCCCGCAAAGTCAGCATCGCACCCAGCAGGGGTGGTGCCTGCGGGCGCTGGGCTCGCGAGCAGCCTACCTGCAAGGGAGGGTAGCGCCAACGCCCGTGGGGGGCAGCACCTGTTGAATCTCAGATTTTGATGATGAAACTCATTGAGAGTGATTTATGATCTAATTATGTTTCGAGTTACACAAGTCTACTCTCGATCAGGAATAGATAATTGACATAGGATGAATCAGTGTTACGTCGGAGGAAATCACGTCAGGAGATTACACGTTGAGCTAGAGGTCCGGTCGACAATCGGCAGAAGGCTTTGAATAAAAAAATCATGTATCGGGCCAAGAAGAGCGGTGTTACGCCAAGAAGATCAGGGTTGCAGGCGTCAACTGCTGATTGGGCAACAGGCCGCAAGAGAGGATGATGCGTCAAAGAAATGGATGGAGCGCCAATGTGCCAATGACGTGCCAGGTGATATTTCAATTAAGCGTTGTAATAATTATCTAGATCGAAGTATAATTAAGGACTAATTGGGTTGTAATTGAGCTAACCCAATTAAGGGCCAACTAGGCCCGTACCTGGACAGGTTTGGGCTGAATGAAAGGCCCAAATAGGGTTACTGAACCCTGTTTGGTAGTGGCACCGCTAGACTAGGGTGGTGGTACCGCTTGGGTTGTGTCTCTCAGGTGGTCTAGGCGGTGGTACCGCCCTAGGGCAGAGTGCCTGGGCGATGGCATCGTTGGTGGGCGATGGTCACGATAATCGACCGTGTCGGTGTCAATCGGTGGCACCGCCAGATCGAGCGATGGTACCACCCAAAGGTCGAGTCGATTGGTGGTGATCGCGGACAATGTGTGGTGGTACCTCCAGAACCTGGTAGACCCGGGATGGGATGGTTATTGTCTCTAAGTTTGAATCAAATTGGAGCCTATAAAAACCCCTCCCATCCCAGGATTGAAGTAATAAGCTCACTGAACTTAAAAGAGAGAAAACGCTGTAGAATTCTCTTTAGAAATCCCTCCTCTAGCTCTCATTAGTTTTTAGCCTAAAGAGAGGAGTGAGTGCTTGTAAGGGTTACCTCCTAAGCCCATCAAAAGGAGAGAGCGTTATAAGAGAACTTGTCCTCACCCGTTGGAAAGAGGATTGCTAGTGGAAAGCCGGTAGCCTTAAGAGAAGAGGAATCGGGAGTAAGGGTTACCTCCTAAGCCCATCAAAAGGAGAGAGCGCTGTAAGGGAACTTGTCATCACCCGTTAGAAAGAGGATTGCTAGTGGAAAGCCGGTGGCCTCAAGAGAAGAGGAATCGGAAGTGGACATAGGTCGTATAACCGAACCACTATAAAAATCTTGGTTTGCATTTACTATTGTTCTTTATATTTCAGCAAACCTTATTTACTTCCTACTCCACTTCCTCATCTTCTTCTTACAAATCATTTTAAGTTTATACGCAATCAAAACTGGATTTCAGCGAAATGAAGTTTTCAACGATGAAGTTTCCGAACTTATTGAAATCATCGAAATTTGTCATGTTTAACCGTTGCACTAATTCACCCCCCCCCCTCTCTCTTAGTGCCGCTCTCGATCTCAATAGTGCCACCTGCAGGCTCTGCCCCGTAATGGTAGCACCGCAAGGGCGTCCGTGGGGATGCCCGTGGGGCAACGCTTGCGGGTGCTACGCCTGCAAGCAGCGACAGTGCTGCCCGTGGGTGAGCCACCCGCTGCACGGTTAGCGCCCTGCACTCATGGCCACCGCCGACAGGGTGGCGGCGGCCACAGCGCTGCAGAAAGCAGAGGGAATGGGAATTATGGTTTTTCAGCCAAAAAGATAGTTTTGCCCCTTGAAATTTTAGAAATTCTAATTTTGTCTCTTATGACAAAATGACCAAAATATCCTTTAGAATTTTTAAAAAATTCCTACATGTCCCTAATATCATAATTTTAGTTATTTAAAAGGTTTAAGTAATTATTATTATTTATCTAGTAATCCTACATGATATATGCATGTGATGTGATGTGATGTGATATGAGAAGATGATCATGGACTTTGTGATGTGTGTATGTAATTATTGGGGCCTGCGAGCCTTCATTTTTTGTTGATTGTCAGGCCTGCGTGCTTGTAATTATATTGTAATTATCCTAAAGGCACGGCGGAAGCCTGGAGGTGGTAGCAAGACCCCTATGGCTGATTTAGACGATCGCGACACATGGAGATGCGTCGAGGTGCCGACAAATCCGATGATGACGAGATGGGTGATCACCGTGCATAGAGATGTACTGATATACACATAGATCCTGAAGTAAATGATTAGGCCTACTAACTCAAGCCTAATCATATTAGGTTGAAGTCCATGATCATCTGGTGTGCTTGTGCATGTGAATGCTATACACCTATTAGATAAGTATATATATATTTACATATGATGTAAATATATTAAATATGTATGTGTGTGACACATCATATTACGAGACTGAACTTAAAACCCCACCTATGATAATATTAAATCGATAAGCGTGAGGCAATAAGATTGACTCACGTGGCCTTCCATCGTTAGGGGCAGGAATCGATTCTCGACGTAGGCTGAGTTAGTCGAGTCCCTCGAGGCTCACCTATTTCGCATCTCGCTATCTTGTCTTCGACATAGAGATATCACCGGTGACTTGAGGACATGGTATGCTTGGTCGAGTCTCTCGAGGGCATATCACCGAATCAGACTCATCTTGTAATGATGGTGATGACTTAACTGGACATCATGGTTAGTTGAGTCCCTCGAGGCCATGGTGGTTCAGAGGCCAAATATGATGGGATTCATAAGGAGTTGTGATTAGCAAGAGTTGTCTACCTTTTGGGCTTAGTGTGATTAGTCGAGTCTCTCGAGGTTGCACTAAGATATCGAATGGATCCTGATCCCCACTAGAAGTCTGCCGAAGACTTTCGTTTCACGTGCATGAGGGTGTCATGTGACTCATTAGAAAAATTAGTGGGAGCATGTCAAGATAGAAGTCCATATCTTGATTATTTATTTTTGTAAAATCTTCGTGTTATTCACTTATGCTATGTCTCATGTTTATCAGAAACATGTCGTTATCAAACCCTCTATGAGGCATACTTGATGCCAACCACCTCACTAGTCCAAATTATATGGATTGTCTCTGTAACCTAAGAATAGTTCTTACAATGGAGAAAATTGCATATATCCTAGATATGGTCATGCCCCAACCTGAGGTAGAAGCACCTCAGGAAGAGTTTATCCAATATACGAATTATATAGATGATTCCACTCTCACCCAGTGTTACATGATAGCCTCTATGACTCCTGAGTTACAGAGACAACATGAAAACATAGATGCTCATTTCATACTATTGCACCTCCGCAAACTCTTTGAGGAACAGGAAATAACTCAGCGATATAAGATATCCAAGAGTCTCTTCCATGCTAGGATGACTGAAGGAGTACCGGTTCAGAACCATGTCCTGAAGATGATCGAGTGGATTGAAAAACTCACAGGTCTAGGAATGGTCCTAGATGATAACCTGTGTGTTGATTTTATACTTCAGTCCCTACTAGATTTCTTTTCTCAGTTCCTCATGAATTTTAATATGAATAAATTTGAGGTATCTCTCCCTGAGCTCCTCAATATGTTGAGGGAGGCAAAGAGTACAATCAAGAAAGAAAAATTATTTCTCTATGTTGGTGAGACCAAAAGGAAAAGGAAGACTGGGAAGACCCTTGAGAAGGGTAAGGGCAAGGGTAAACGGGGTAAGGCAAAGGTTGCCAAAATTGACCAAGTAAAGGACAAAGGCCAATGCTTCCACTATAGTTAAGATGAGAATTAGAAGAGAAACTGCAAGGCATATCTTGCAGAAAAAGTGAAACAAAAGCTTGGAAAAGCTTCAGGTACTTTTATGATCAGTCTCTATGTGTCAGATTCTTATGAAAATGCATGGGTATTGGATACCGGTAGTGCTTATCATATCTATAATTCGTTGCATGTTCTGACAAGGCATAGGAGATTGGCAAAAGGTAAGATAGATCTCAAGATGGGCAATGGAGCAAGAGTTGCTACTATTGCTATTAGTGAGGTCACTCTACATCTGCCTGATAGAGCTATTATTACATTAGATGCATGTTATTTTGTTCCCTCTATTATCAAAAATATTATTTCTATTTTATGTTTGACATTAAATAATTATAAAGTACTTTTTGAGAATAATTATTATTCAATCAGTGAGAATGATAAGATCATCACTAGAGAGACATTGCATAATTGTTTGACATTATATATGATACAGCTTGAGAGGTTCATATCCAAGCACAGTCCAGATAAGGTGTGCAGATTGCTTAATTCTATTTATGGACTAAAGTAAGCTTTCCGAAGTTGGAATATAAGATTTGATGAGGTGATCAGATCTTATGACTTCGTTAAAAACGAAGATGAGACTTGTGTATATAGGAAGGTAAGTGGGAGCACTATCACCTTCTTGGTGTTATATGTGGATGACATCTTAATCATTGGGAAAGATGTAGGAATGCTCTTCATAGTAAAAGCTTAGCTATCTAGATACTTCTCCATGAAGGACTTAAGGGAAGCATCCTATATTCTAAGGATTCAGATCTATAGAGATAGATTCAAGAGGATACTTGGCTCGACCCAATCCAAGTACATAGACTCCATTATCAAAAGATTTGGTATGAAAAATTTCAAGAGAGGTCTCATACCTTTGAGACATGGAATATCACTTTCTAGGAGTATGTCCCCAAAGACTCCTGAAGAAAGGGCACATATGGATAGAATACCCTATGCCTCTGTAATAGAATCTATCATGTATGCTATGCTATGTATTAGGCCGGACATAGCGCATGCTCTGAGTGTCACGAGCAGGTATCAAGCAAATCCAAGCTTGGAGCACTAGAAAATAGTAAAGTGTATCCTTAAGTACTTGAGAAGGACTAAGAATCTTTTACTAGTATATGGAGGCAGTAGCCTCAGAGTTGAAGGCTACATAGACTTGAGCTTTCAGTTTGTTATCGATGATAGCAAGTCAAATTTAGGGTATGCCTACACCCTGAATGGAGGAGCAATATGCTGGAAAAGTTTCAAGTAAGATACTACCGTTGACTCGACCACAGAGGCGAAATACATTGCTATGGCGGAGGCGGCAAAGGAGGGAATCTGGATTAAGAAGTTTATCGTAGATCGAGGAGTCATGCCAAACAACGAGGAGTCGATTACCTTATATTACGATAATAATGGGGCAATTACTCAAGCAAAGGAACCTAAGTCTCATCAGAAGTCTAAACACGTTCTGAGAAGGTTCCACTTGATTAGAGAAATCGTGGTCTGAAGAGATATAGCAGTAGAAAGAGTTCCATCCGAAGATAACATTACAGATTCACTAACAAAGCCATTGACTCAGATTATATTTGAGCGTCACAAGAGTCTGATGGGGATCAGACATGTAGGTGATTGTGATAGAACCCTAGAGGAATTCTATGTAGATTGATCTTTGAGGGGGATCAACCCTTGGAACGCTATACAGGTTCCAACCTCCAAGTAGTCGACCTTGTGGCTGCAAAGTTGATTGATCTTTTCTTGTTCAAAAGAGATGGAGGTTGCATACTTATATAAGACTCCAAACCCTAGCCCTAGGGGCTGCTTCCTAAGTGAACTACCCATTTTACCCTCAACCCCAGCCAACCGGCCCAATAAAGGGGGTGTGGTGGCTAAGAAGCCCAAAGGCCCAAATGTAAACCCTAGCCACTCTTCTTTATAGGATAGAGGTGGCTAGGTGGGGTTTATTATACTCTTATAGGGTTTTTATTAGCTACTACTTGGTTGAGTAGGACCCAACCCTGCTAGGGTTCTATCAAGCCCGTCCTCTTCAAATCAGCCTTGTCCTTAAGACTGAGATTCAATGAACTCAGGAAACCGGATCTTTAGCTCCTCATATGATTCCCATGTGGCATCTTCGGGTGGTAAATTATTCCAATATACTAGTACTTTAGTAGAGAGACGTCAGCGATGCATCACGATTCTACGATCGAGGATGGCTTGTGGTTGGGCTTGAATATCTCCATCATTAGTAGTGTTGGGCAATTGAATCTGGGGTGACTCGTGTTTTCCCAACTTGACCTTCAGGCATAACACATGGAAGACAAGGTGGATTTTGGCATCCTCAGACAATTTAAGTCTATATGCCACGGCTCCAATATGCTCTATGATCTGATAGGGCCCATAAATATGTGGGGATAGCTTCATAGAGGTTTATGTGTTGATAGAGAGTTGCTTGTATGGTTGTAGGCAAAGATAAACCAAATCTCCTACTGAAAATTCTCTTTCGCTTCGTCGTATGTCGGCTTGCTGCTTCATTATGGCTTGAGCGGTAGAGAGATTATCCTTTAGCAGCTGTAGGAGTTTGTTCCTATCAATTAAATCTTGATCGACCTAATCTGCCTTGGCTGAGCCAATTACATACTTTGGAATCACAAGGGCCGGCCAACCACGCAATGCTTCATATGGGGTATATTTTGTAGAGGAATGATACATAGTATTATATCACCATTTGGCCCATGGGAGCCATTTCGTCCACTCCTTTGGCTAGTCACTAGCGAAATACCAAAGGTACGTCTCTAAACATATGTTCACCACCTCTGTTTGGCCATCAGTTTGTGGATGATATGTTGTGCTCATCTTGAGTTTGGTACCCTGCAACTGAAATAACTCGGTCCAAATTTACTAGTGAAGCCCCTATCTCGATCACTTATAATGGACCTTGGAATCCCATGTAGTTTAATAATATTTTCTGTGAAAATCTGAGCAATACTAATAGCAATGTAGGGATTTCGCACAGCACAAAAATGAGCATATTTCGTAAGTCGATCAACCACCACGAGGATCGTGATTTTACCTTTGGAAGGTGGCAGCCCTTCGATGAAGTCCATGGAGATGTCAATCCACACTGAGTCTGGTATGGGTAGTGGTTGTAGTTCCCCTGGACTTGCCACTATTTCACCCTTTTGCTGTTGACATACATCACATTGTGCCACGTATTCAGAAATAATTTTTTTCATCCCTATCTAATAAAAATTTTGCTTTAATCTTTTGTAGGTTCTCAGAAATTCGGAGTGCCCTGCTGAAGGTGTGGAGTGCATTTCGTGCAGAATGACTTTGATGCAATGAGAGTTAGGCATAAGTATAATATGACCTTTATAGCGTAGATCGTTCGAATCCCAAGTATAGTGAGGTATTGCACTTGGATCCTCCTCCAATTTTTTAATGATGTTGCTGGTCTCTTGATTCTTCTTTCATTCCTCCCTAATGTCCTCGAGGAAGCTAGTGGTAGGAAGAGAGATGGTTGAAAATTCAGCTTGCTCAAGTAGCCGTAAGAGTACATTTGTAATAATATTTTCTTTCCCTTTTTATAAATAATTTTATAATCAAATCTTAGAAGTTTGGTTACCTATTTTTGCTATTCTGGGGATGATATCTTCTACTCCAAAAAGTACTTGAGGCTTCTATGGTCAGTTTTAATTTGAAATCGTCGACCGATCAGGTAGGGTCTCCACTTCGTTACTGCATGCACAATGGTGAGCATCTCCATATCAATCTTTTCAATTTCATCCTTTTGGAGGTGAGGATAGAGGTATGGATGAGTGTTCACTGGTGGATTACCTGGAAGAATTGGAATTCGGTGGTCATGTTGCCGAGTAGGAGGAAGACCACACGGTTCAGCAAAAACATCGTCAAATTTAGCAAGCAATTGGGCAAGATTTTGATCTTCAGTTTCTATTTTCTTCCCCTCTGGTTGCTATTAGAGATGCATCAAAAAGCCATAATTTATCTTGTGCAAAACTTTCTCCATTCGTTGGGTCAAAACGGTGGTTACGTTGCTTCCGTGCTTCCCGTATAGGATGACATGTTTGCCTTTGCAGTAGAATTTCATAATTAACTTAGAAAAGTTTTAAGAGACATCACCAAGTGTCGTTAGCCATTCTATGCCCAGCACGGTCTCATAATCATCAATTGGTAGGAGGAAGAAGTCGACAATAATTTCTTGGTCTTTCAGTAATAGTTTCACCTGCAGGTATCTTTGGTCGCACTTTAGGATTCGACCGTCGGTGACCTTTACGTTGAACTTGCTGTAACCTTCAATGTGGAGCACCATCTGAGTAGTAACCTTACTATTTAAGAAGTTATTAGTGCTGCCCGTATCAATGAGAACAGTGATCAGTTGTTGTTTGAGAAGGCCCCCAACTTTCATCATTTACGGATTTGAGTAGCCGGCTAACACGTGTACCATAAAGTCGATCGGTTGTGGCTCTTCTTCTATATCTTCTTCCTCATATTTAAGGCACTCTTCTAGCTATTCAATGACCTCTTCTACCACTGGTTCAATCATAAGAAGTCTCCCTTTTTTACAACGATGTCGCGGCTCCACGGCTCATCACAATGTCAACATAACCCCTTTGCAGATCACTCCCGAAGCTCTTCTCTTGTCAACTTTTTTGGTGCAGGAGCTCGGTTGACAATAGGGGGGGCTGAGGGCTTCATTATTGCTGGTTGGGGAGTGACCCTAGTCCTCTGAGCTTCGTGGTTCAATCGCTCCTCTTGAAGTCGTGCGAAAGAGATTGATATCATAAGCGTGTATGATTATCACACTTTAACTTCTCCCTGAATCTCTAGCTTCAAGCCCTTAATAAATATCCTCAATAGCTATTTTTCAAACCAATCATAAGTTTGATTAGATAACCTTTCAAACCTGGTTTGATACTCTTGAATGGTGGAGGTTTATCGGATCTTTGCTAATTATCCGTCAATGTTCTCGTAATCAGTTGGTCCGAAGCGGATTAGCAGTCCTTCTTTAAATTGTCACTATGAGAGGACTCCATGAGTGTATTCAAACTAATCAAACCACTGTATGGCATCCCCTTCAAGATGTATAGCTGTAATTTCCACCATATATGTGTCTGCGGTTTTGTGGTATCGAAAATATCGCTCCGTGCACGAGATCCAACCAATCGGGTCTCCTTCTTCCCATCTAGGGAAGTCCACCCTCATGCATGAATAGTAGTGATCAATCATAGAGCCTTTCCTCTCTTGGAAGTCATCTATTTTGTTAGAGCTATCTCCTTGATGTGATTTCTTCGGGCTCGGTGATCAGCCCAAACTGAGTTTGGCAAAGAGAGTCTAAATCTTATCCTCTATTCGTGTCTCGAAGGCTTCGAATTTAGCATTGATTGCCTCCTCAGATGCCATAGTATATGCCTCCAAATCTATAATATTAAGATCTCTATTTTGTTATCGAGTTAAAGGCATGTATTGGTTAAGAGAAGTGGTGACCGAAAGGGTTAGTGGATTAGAGGATGTAGGCTGCGGTTTAGGATTATTTTATGACTATTTTGGGTGCAGTTTGGGGGTGTAGTTTAATAGAGTTTTAGGGCTGTGATGGTAGTGGATGAAGGTTAGGGAAGAGAGTTTTAGATCTATGGTAGATGGCAGCAAAGGTTTAGCAGAAATCAGTAGAAGTTGCTGCAGATATGTGCTGTCTCGTAAGAGCAGAATTGTCGTCGAAGAAACAACGGTTTCTCAATGAAATTTCCAGCAAAAATTTTGAGATTTGAGAAGGTAATTTGATAGAAAATTCTTGGTTTAGATAACAGTGATGATAACAAATTGGATCAAGAAAATTTCGGTAGCAATTTGGTAGAAGTCGCTGCAGATATGTGCTATCTTGTAAGAGCAGAATTGTCGTCGAAGAAATAGTAGTTTCTCGATGAATTTTTTAGCAAAAATTCTGAGATTTTAGGAGAGAATTTGATAACAATTTTTTGGTTTAGATAACAGCGATGATGACAAATTGGATCAAGAAAATTTTGGTAGCATAACAGCAAGGAAATTGTTGCAAGTTGCGATGGCAGAATTCTCGATGAAAAATTTCAGCGGCTAGCGAAGAAAATTTACAGCAACACAAGAACATTTCAGAGATGAATTCCAAAATAGATCAATCACAAATAAAAGCCAAGATGATCTATGAAGTGCACAAGAAATTCTGTTCAAAAAGGATAGCAAATAGATCAGTTTAAAGGCAGCAATATGCGGCTGAAATTTTCTACAGCAATCCTTCGTTCGCAAAGATGATAACTTTTGCGATGAAAGGAATTCACAGCAAAGGATAGATAGCAATACTTCTTTTTGGTATTTTGAATGAAAAATTACAGCAGCAAAAGGTATTGGTGATACAATTGAAGGTGGCAGTAGTAGATTGATTTGATCTACGACAGAAGGTGACGGTGGAGACAGCGACATCAAGTGCAATTGTGGGAATTGCTTAATTGATGGTGGGCGGCAAGGATGGCAGCAAAAGCAATAAGATCGTTGCTCTGATACCAGATGATAGAACCCTAGAGGAATTCTATGTAAATTGATCTTTGAGGGGGATCAACCCTTAGAACGCTATAGGGGTTCCACCCTCCAAGTAGTCGGCCTT
This sequence comes from Musa troglodytarum, assembly GCA_023547065.1. NCBI lineage: Eukaryota > Viridiplantae > Streptophyta > Magnoliopsida > Zingiberales > Musaceae > Musa > Musa troglodytarum. Next base: position 30,056,485 of record CP097508.1, read on the forward strand.
GTGGCTGCAAAGTTGATTGATCTTTTCTTATTCAAAAGAGGTAGAGGCTACATGCTTATATATAACTCCAAACCCTAGCCCTAGAGACTGTTTTCTAAGTGAATTATCCATTTTACCCTCAACCTTAGCCAACTGGTCCAATAAAGGGGGGGCGGCGGCTAAGAAGCCCAAAGGCCCAAATGTAAACCCTAGCCACTCTTCTTTATAGGATAGAGGTGGCTAGGTGGGGTTTATTATACTCTCACAGGATTTTTATTAGCTACTACTTGGTTGAGTAGGATCCAACCCTACTAGAGTCCTATCAAATTGGCTTTAGGTCAAGTGGGAGATTATTGGTTGTAGGTGCCCTGCAAGCCAATCACGTGAGTGATGACACCTATGACATGTTACATCGATCTCTTTGCATATTATTATTGATATTTTCTCACATTATCTGGATGAATATTATGATGTCCATGGATCTATGCAATGGGAATCGGATTGTGATGAGATCACGATAATGAGACTGATATACCTTTAAATATAGATCCTAAATCATCCTGGTCATAGATTACTTAATGAGGACATCGAGATAAGTAGATAGACTCATGCGCTGTATACTCGTCTATATGATGGAGGCGACTAGTCTCATAGTCGCTTGTGTGGGGACACTGGAGGTATAGTACAGGTGCTTATTGGAGAATGAGTTCACTAATTGATCTGCTTATAGAATGTTGTATGGTTAATGATACCTAATGTCAGATAGCGATTCTGTAGTCCCAGTAGTGTGTCGGGTCCTTAGACTTGAGGCACCAAAGATGCCTTGTTTGAGTACTCCATTCTTTGATGCCGGACTTACAAGTTTAGAGATCTCCAGATCTAGTATAGTTGGTTCTTAAGAATAGTAGCCAACTTTACGAAGATAATTGCGTGTCAATAGAGGATCATTCACTCTCAGTATTGTAAGAGATATATTTCGCATGTGCTCGCTCAAGTAAAATCCCTAGCCATGGTCATTCAGATTGAGAGAGAAGGAGTTCTCCAAGAGAATCCGATTAGAGCGAGACTCAAATAGGATTCTGTATAGGCCTGACTTTACCATGCCCAATATACGATCTTTGGGATATTAGATAGATGAGGAACTTTAGATACATGGTAACTGAGGACAGATAGGTCTAATGGATTAGATCCCCCTGTACCGTCTAGAGACTATGGCATAATGGTCTAGTACATCCATAGTCGATGAGTCGAGTGAATTATTATGGAGATAATAATTCACTATATCATAAGGTGTTCTGAGTCAAAAGGAGTTCTGACGCGAGCAACTCACGGCCAGCTCGGTATCGGGCCTAGAGGGTCACACACATAAGGTGGATTTTGCGACGAGTAAAGGTGCGGATATGAGATATCTACGAAGCCCCTAGTTTGGATCCTATGGATGAGATCCAATTGAATAATTAGATGAGATCCAATTAAATGATTAGATAAGATCCAATAAGATGAGATCAAATTGGATCCTATGGATAAGATCTAATGAGATCCAATTGGATAGGGATCCATTATGAACACGATTTGTTAATGATAAGCTTTCTCCACCTCTATAAATAGGAGGAACCTCTTGATTCATAGGCTTAGAGCTCTTGGTAGTCATCCTCCTATTCTCCTTAGTCTCCTCTCCTCCTCCTTCGCTCCGGCAGTCTTGTGGTATATGTGGAGAGAGATCCCGCGGTGATCTGAGGAGCATCGTTACTGCGTTCGTTGTGTGGATTACTGCTAGAGAGGAGTACGCTAGTGCTCCTTCATCCTCTTCATCAGATCTAGAATTTTTAGGGATATACGATCTCCCTAGGTAATAATTCTGATATGATACATGCGGATTTTTTGGATTTATGATTTTTGTGCACCAATCATCACACGACGGCCAAGTACGTAACTATGGGAAATCCGACCTTGTTTTTGTTTTTCGCTACGCATGAGATGTTGAATCTCCTAATTTCCTAATAGGGAGTCCGAGAGTTCATCGGGAGTCTGAAGGTTTATCGGGACTATTGCCGGAAGTTGCCGAGAGTTCATTGGGAACTTGCCGAAATGTACATTAGAATTTCATCAAGAAGTTCATCGAAAGTTCACTGGAGCTCACCGAGAAGATCGGAGCTTGCCAAAGAAGCTCGTCAGAACTCGCCAAGTAGATCATCGTGAAGTCCAAGAGCTTATTGAAAGTCCATTGAAAGATTACCAAATGTTCATCGGAAGTCTGTCGGAAGTTCGCTGGAAGCTCACCGGAAGAAACTTAAATTTACTGGACTTGTTTTGTTTAGTATATGCTTTAAATGTCATAGTTATCATGTAATTAGAGTTAGGTTTGGGAGGTAATCCCACTAACTCTGTTAGGGTCAACTGGGCCCATAATTGGACTAGTTTGAGCCAAACTCATACCCAAATAGTATTGTTGAACCCTATCTGATGGTGGCACCACTAGACTGGGGTGGCGAAATCACCTAGAGCTTAGTCTCCTAAGTGTCTAGGTGATGGTACCGCTAGACAGTTATTAACTACCAGGCAATGGTACCACTTAGTGTTAGAGCCCACTGGCGGTGGTACCGCTAGAACTAACGGTGGTACCATTAGTACCTCAGAAATTCAAGAGACCTTTTTTAGCTTCATTTTTTAAGCCAATTAAGGCCTATAAATACCCCTTACTTCTCAGCTTGCTCAACATAGAGAAGTGAACAAAAAGAATTGAGACTATAGTGAAATTGATCGTAAACGTTGTAAGTTCACCTCCTTTGAGTCTAAGTGTTAGAAGCTTGTATAAGGAGAGTGAGCAGCTTGTAAAGAGTAATGTAAGCTGTGATTGATCTTTGCCCTTGAAGAAAGATCAATAGTAGAAGCCGATGACCTCGACGAAGGAGGAATCAGGAGTGGACATAGGTCAGACAACCGAACTACTATAAAAATCTGGTATGTTCTATTCTTTTCTGTTTTGCTCCTTATAATTTCGATTCCTTACTTTTCATCACTACCATTATTCACTTACGAGTCTCTTTAAGTTTAAGTATAATCGATATTGTTTTATTGAACGAAATATTTTCAATGTATGAAGTTTTTTGAAATCACATAAATCAATATTTTTTAACCGCTACACTAATTCATCCCCCCTCTTAGTGTCATTCTTGATCCTAACATGCAGCACTAACATTGGATGGTACTATTATCTAGTTTGACAATACCACTGCCTGATATAGTCTGAGAGACTATGTCTGGGCGGTACCACTGCTTAGTCTGGCAGTACTATCGCCTAACACTGGCTAGTACCGCTGCCCAGACTTAGCCTGGGAGATCAAGCCTTCAAGTGATTCCACCGCCAACCCTAGCGGTGCCATGCTAGACGTGGCTCCAAGTCACTATTTGGGCCAATAGTTTGACCCAAACTAGCCTTGATTCGAGCTCAATTGGCCCCTAACTGAGTTAGTGGGATTACCTCTCAATCCTAACTCAAATTAAGTCCTAACTATGACAATTAAAATATTAACTAAACAATCTTTGTTCGATACGTCAATTGTTCTTCCGGCGAAATCCCGACAAATTTCTAGTGATCTTCCAGTGGGCTTGTAGCGATCTTCCAGTAGACTCTCAATAAGCTCTTGGTGAACTCTCGATGATCTTCTTGGTAAACTCCTGACAAACTTCTCATTGAGCTCCCGACTAACTTCTTGGCGAGCTCCGACGAACTCCCGATGAACTTCTCGGTGAACTCCTGACGAATCGTCTAATCTTTAATTCAAGCACATCATCTGCTTTATGCCTTATTCATGATCGTAGTTAATTTGTAACACGTTTCTCAATATATTAATTAAATTAATAATTTATCAATTGATTTCATCATCAAAATATGAGATTCAACACCTAGGACATCCTATTTATTTATAAGCAAGAATAAAGAATCTAAGATAAAATGAATATAAGAGTCCTTTCCATTAAGAATTCTACCATAAATAAATTTTTTTTCTATTGATCAATAATCATAATTAGAATCTAACTAAAATTATAATATATTTTATTTAATTAAATTAAATAGTATCATATAATCTAACAAAATGCGGATGCAACGTCGGAGATCAAAGGCTGTACACCCTGCCAACATCCTTGAGGATTGGGGAAACCATGTATGGTGTACATACCGATTCATATTAAACTGATATTTTCCTTATTCAAACCTTTGTGAATCCAACCGGTTGTTGTATGTGAGTATTTTTATCATTTAAAAAAGTAGGAGTGTTATTTTGAAAATTTTCAAACTTAGAATGCTCTACAAAAAATATTAAAAATTAAGAGTTTTTGAAAATTTATCCTTTCATCAATCTATTTTTAAATAATATATCCTAAATTAATATTTAGATATTTAATGTTAAAATTTTAAATTTTTGATCTGCACGGAACACTCTAACCTGTCCTTCACCAAGAGGAAGAGTCTTCTCTTATTTCAAATAAAAATTTAATTTTTATTTTAAAATTAATTTTTCACATATTTTGCTTTAAATATTCTTGAAATGATGATGATATTGCTGTTTAGAGAAATATACGAATGTGCTTATTTTGGTTTTAAATATTCTTGAAATTTAACTTCTTCTATTTATGAAATCCTACACAATTATAAAGCCAACTTCCACACATATATGAATTACTGAACTTATTTCAAGAAATATATTTTTATTTTATGATATTTTATATTTTTAAGAATTTAAAAAATTAATAAACTTAATTTCATGAAATAGTTATAAAGAATTCTGTTTAAAATAACACTTATTTATAAATTCCTAAGATGAACAATTTAAAAACATTTTTAAGACTCTTTTTCTAATCTATCATAGTTATAAAAACGTTTTTTGCTATAAGCACTTATTCTAATCTATCATAAGATTGATTTTTGGTCATCTTCATAGTCATTCTTGTTGAATCTCAGATTTTGATGATGAAGCCAATTAATAGTGTTTGTGATCTAACTGCATTTTGAGTGACGTAGGACTACCTTCGATCAGAAATAAACAATTGAAGCAGGAAGAATCAGACATTAGGCCGGAGGATAACATGTCAGAAGATTGGATGTCAAGTTGGAGGATTGATCAACGTATCGACAGAAAGCTTCAGATAAGGGATTTGGGCATCGGGCCAAGAAGAGCAGAATTGCACCAAGGAGATCGGAGTTGCGGAGGACAACTATCGATTGGGCAATAGGCTACAAGAGAGGATGATATGCTAAAGAATCAAATGAAGCGCCAATGGACCAATGACATGCCAGACAATGAATTGATTCAATACTTTATAATAATTGTCTAGGTCAAAGTAGATTTAAAGTATAATTGAGTTGGAATTGGGTCAACTCAATTAGGAGTCAACTGGGCTCGAATTAGGGTTATGTTGGGCCAGATGAAAGGCCCAAACAGTGCCTTGGAGCCACGTCAGGCGGTGGAATCATCTGAAGGCTCGGCCTCCAAGGCTGAGTTTAGGCGGTGATACCGCCCAGTACATGTTGAATCTCGGATTTTGATGATAAAACTAATTGATTATATTTAGTTATCTAATTATGTTTTGAGTGATGCAGGTCTACTATCGATCAGGATTAGACAATTGACATAGGATGAATCAGCATTGTACCGAAGGAAATCACGTTAGTATATTGGACGTCGTGCTAGAGGTCCGGTCAACAATCGACAGAAGGCTTCGAACATCAGGCATCAGGCCAAGAAGAGTGGTGTTGCGCCAAGGATATCGGGGTTACAGAGGTCAATCATCGATTGGGCAACATGCCACAAGAGAGGACGATGTGCCGAAGAATTGGATGAAGCATCAACCAATGACGTGTCGGGCAATAGGAGGTTGATTTGTATAACTAACTAGATCGAAGTAGAGTTAAGATTTATGTGTGTAGAATTAACTATGATAACGATGAAGACATAAAGCGAAACAAAGTGCTGGAGTCAAGTGTGATGGAATCGTTTGGAGTTCAAGAGTTCGACGAAAATTCGAAGATTCATCATGAGTTTTGCCTGAACTGGCCGAGAATGAGTAGGGAGCTTATCGAAGGATTTTTGGAAGTTCGTCGGAAGGTTCGTCGGAAGATTGTGGAGCTCACCGAAAAAGATCGGAGCATACCAAAGAAGTTTGTCGGAACTCGCCAAGATCAATTGAGAAGTCCAAGAGCTTACCAAGAGTTCATAGAATGGTGTTCGAGGGTTTATTAGAAGACCATCAGAAGTTCATCGGAAGCTCACCGAAGGAAGACTTGATGTGCCGGACTTTGTATTAGCTTAGAAAATATTTTTAATTTCATAGTTAGCACATAGTTAGGGTTAGGATCAAGTATTAATCCTATAACCCTAGTAGGGTCCAACTGGGCTCGGTATTGGACTGGTTTGGGCCAGGTTTAAGGCCTAACCAGGAGTGCTGGACCTGGGTCGTGGCATTGCCCAAGTCTAGCTCCCCAAGTTGTACTGGGCGGTGGTACCACCTAGTGACAGAATACTTGGGCGATGGTGCTACCCAAGCTAGGCGGTGGTACCACCCAGTACACTGACTATGTCAGTGTGTTAGGTGGTGGTATCGCCAGTGTCTGGGTCAAACTAGCGGTGGTATCGCGAGTGATAGGCGGTGGTACTACCAGTGACTAGCGGTGATACCACTAGTACTCGAAAAAATCAGGATGGGAAATTTTTAGCTCCAAATCTGAATCAAATTGGAGCCTATAAAAACCCCTCCCATCCCTAGTTAGAGTACACAAGCACATACACTTTGAAAGTAGAGAAACTCTATTTAAATCTCTAGAAATCCCGCCCTCTAGTCCTTACTTGTTTTTAAATTAAAAGAGAGAAGAGAGTACTTGTAAGAGTTACCTTTTAAGCCCGTCAAAAATATAGAGTGCTGTAAGGGACATGTCTTTGCCCGTTAGAAGGAAGACAACTAGTGGAAAGCTGGTGGCCTCAAGTGAAGTGGAATCGAGAGTGGATGTAGGTCGTATGACCGAACCACTATAAATTCGGTTTGCATTTACTTTCTCATAATTTATATTTCAGCAAACCATCTTCACTTGCTGCTCCATTTCTTCATCTCTAAATGCTTGCAAGTTAAATACGTTTCCGATATGCTTTGCTCAAAATCGGTTTTCATCAAAACATGATTTTATCCTATGAAGTTTTCAATGTATGAACTTGTTTGAATCACCAAAATTTATCATTCTTAACCACTGCACTAATTCACCCCCCCCTCCCCTTAGTGTCACTCTAGATCCCAACAATTGGTATCAGAGCCTCGTTATTTCTCTTGCGAATTCACACTCGTGAGAAATGGCTCTTCATGGCTTTCAAGAGGGTTTTTCGATTGTTCGTCCTCCATTGTTTAACGGATCGAACTACATATATTGGAAAACTTGAATGAGAATTTTCTTGATTCCTTTAGATTTAAATCTATGGAATGTAATTGAATACAGCTTTCAACTTCCCTCTAAACCGATGAAAAAGTGGTCGGATTTAGAGAGAATTTTTTTCTTTAAATGAAAAGGCTATGAATGCCTTATTTTGCTCTTTGAATAAAAATGAGTTTAATCAGATTTCTACATGCAAAACAGCTTTTAATATTTGGTGGATACTTGAAATCACGCACGAGGAAACTAGTAGAGTCAAAGACTCGAAAGTAATCTCTTATTGCATGATTTTGAACTCTTCCGATTGACACCAAGCGAGTCTATCTGCGACATGTACACCCGTTTCACGGATGTCGTCAATAGCTTAAAAAATCTTAGTAAATATTTTTTAAATTTTGAACTCACTAACAAGATCTTAAGATCCCTTCCAAAAAGGTGGGATGCTAAAGTAACCATAATACAAAAGACTAAAAATTTAAATAATTTTTTATTAGAAGTACTAATCGGGTCTTTAATGACCTATGAAATGACTCTTGAACTTCATAAACATAAGAACCACTTTCCAAAGAACAGTAAGGATTTGGCACTTTGAACAATAGAATGTCACTTAAGTGATGACTTAAGTGATGAGGACAATGCTGAGAACTTTGAACTTTTGACATTAAAATTTAAAAAGTTGATTAAACAAGAATTAATAAACACAAATGAAAAGAATACCAACTCTTGCTATAAACACAAGAAACCAGAATGCTCCAAAGACAAGTACACAAAAATAAAGAAGAGAAAAGCATGCAAAAAGGATGAAGACGCAAACTACGCTTTGACGGTTTTCGACTAAAAGGTAAGCAACTCAACCAAAGCCCCTTTGTTTTATGAAATTACTTGAAGTTTTTCATGAGCGCTTAATTTAGGTTGTAGGAAATAAAATAATAATAAATATCTTTTTACAAAACAATATCATGTTTTTCTTTCTCATGTTTTTGAAAATTAAAAAGATACTTGTATGTTGAAGAAACAAAATGTTACATGATAATGTTTGTACACCTAAGATTAATCCATGCATGTGTGTCTTGATGTTTTATATTATTTTTCATCTCTAAACATTATGCTTGACGATTTTATATCATCCATGAGTTTTTGAAATGATATTGATTTGAAACTCTATGTTTTGGATTAATGTATTTTTGGGCTTGACGAAATTTGTTTCGGAGTCATACGATGATGGCTTTCTTATAAAAACTAGAATATACTTATATGAAACAAATAAAACACATAAAAAGGAAAGCGTATGATCATGATAAATTCATGAATCTTGATGATTTTATATTGCTTTTGGTTTCAAACAATATGTACGATTTTTGACACAAAAAATTAATGGCATATTTTAAGATAATGCTTGCACACCAAATATGATTAAAAGATAAAAGCAAGCATATTGATCATTTCACTTTCAACATGATGCATGATTTTTACATGAAAATTTGAACATGCTTATATGAGATCAACCACATAAAATAAAACACATAAAAAATTAAAAACGTGTTATCATGTTGTTTTATTTTTGATGTGTTTGGTCTTGACAGTTTTATGATGAAACTTATGTCTCATTTTTAAATGTTGATACATGTTTTCATAAAAGACTTGAACATGTTCACATGAAATCAATTACATGAAATGGAAATGTATTTTCTATCCTATTGAGATTAATGAATTCATTTTACCAATCTTGTGAATCTCATGAAAATAAACATTATAAATATTTTGAAAATAAATGAGTGTATCATGAGTTTGGTCTTAATAATTTCTCTTAAAACTTATTTTTCGGATCTATACGATGGTACATGAATCTAGTAGAAAAAGACAAGAGCATTCTTATATGTAAACCATCTCTGTTGCTTTTAATAAAATTTTTGAATTAAAGATTTTGATACATTTGATCTTGATGACTTTAATGACAAAACTTGCATTTTGAATTTATACGATGATGGCTTTCATTTAACATACCTTATGAAATCATCATTGATAATGATGAAATGAAAATATTAAAAATCTGTTATCATGCTTAATGTGTTTTAACTTAATGATTTTTAAGATGAAATTTGCCTTTCTGTCTTGAATGTTGACACTTATTTTATTAAAGGTAAAGGCATGTTTATAAGAAGCAAATCTCATGAATAGAAATTTATAAAAACGAAATGCAATCCTCTATCTTATCAATTTTTTAACAAATATATGCTTGTCATGTATGAATTTATTGAATGTCATTTTGAGGATGATTTCGGATTTGATAAATGCTTGATTCATATTTATGATGTGAGATGCATTTTAAATATAAATCATGTTCAATACTTCATTCATAGTCTATCTCCCTTAATTCATTTTGTTCTCCTATAATTTCTTTTTATTTACTAAAGAGGAGAACCTTCCAAATGAATCATGAATTCGAATGAAATGATACAAATGAATCACTTATCGATATATCTTTTTGAAATATCTTTTTAATGTGATGTTGATAACTTGAGATGTCTTTTGGAATTTATGACATGAGATGATTGAATCTTTGACTTACTCTTTTTATCATGGCTTGAAAATGGATGTTTGAAACCATGCTTGATGAGTTATTTTATGAGATTTTGCCTTTACGTCTTAAACGTTCATGCTTTTCTCTATTTGACATTAAAAGACAAAGGCATGCTTAAATAAAATTAATCATAAAAAAGGGAAATGCATGATTCTTAAAATTTTAATATCTCTAAAAGTTTTTTGATTTTTTCATGAAAGATAAGTGATAAATTCATTTATGATATTTTGTGAATCTCTTGAATTATGAATGAGATTTTGATGATAAAGAATCTATTTATATGAATCTATGAAAATGATTTTAATGATGAGTATAGAGTTGTTGAGTTGAATTTAAATGATTCTTGACTCTTCTCTTGATCTCTTGGAATCATAAATTGACTTTTGTCAATTGAGATTTCTTATGCATGAAACATGTCCTCCCTTCTTTTCGATAATGGCAAAGGGGGAGTTAGCTTACTAGCTTGTGTATCATAAGAGAAAGTAGCATATATAGCTAGCTAGAACTTGAAAAGACAAAACTTAGTTGCAAAAGAGAAAAATTGAAAGGGAGCTAGCTTACATATCCCAAAGTATGCTAGCTTGCTTATCATTATTGCTTTCTTGCTTATCATCAATTTTTCTTATATCATAATTTATTTATGACTCCCTTGAATTCATGACTTGATATGTTGAAAATTCATGATGTAAATTTGTTATTTTGTCATGATCAAAGCATTCATTTAAAGGGAAAAGAATTGTACTCTTCCCTTCTTTTTGACAAAAATAAAGGGGGAGAAAATTTATTACTAGCTTGCACACTTGAATGAAAAATTTGCTACCTCGATCATTGTAATGAAGGAACTTGCTATATCAAACATCACAAATATTGCTACCTTACAAAGAGAAGCAAAGTGCAACCTTGCACAAGAAGCAAGTGTACAATTGCCATGATTACATATCCTTAAAAACTTGCTATAATTGAATGTTTTAAAGTGAAGTATGTTGAACATCTAGATTGATAGCTAGTATGATTATAAAACTTGCATATCTTTTAAACTAGTTGTGATGCTACTTCTCCTTTTTGTTGATGATATAGGGGGAGAAGTAGATTAATGACTTCATGCAATGTAATGTTGATTGAATATTTTATATATTTGCATGATGTTTTTGTTGACATGATTTTAATACATGTTATTTGGATTTGGGATAACCCAAGTGTTCTATCAATATGGCATATTGATAGGGAGAGTTTGGTTAAACTCCGGGAGTTAAAGTTAACTCTATCATCAATTAGTTATCATCATAAAAAATGAGGAGATTGATAAATCTTGGATTTTGATGATGAAATTAATTGATTGTGTTTAATTGTCTAATGGTAATTTGAGTGACACATGTCTACTATCGATCAAGATTAGACAGTTGACACGGGATGAATCAGTGTTGCACTAGAGAAAATCACATCAATATATTGGACGTCGTGCTAAAGGTCCGGTCGGCAATCGATAGAAGGCTTCGGATATCGAGCATCAGGCCAAGAAGAGTGGTGTTGCACCAAGGATATCAGGGTTGCGGAGGTCAACCGCCGATTAAGCAACAGGCCGCAAGAGAGGATGGTGCACCGAAGAACTAGACGAAGCACCGACCAATGACGTGTCGGGCACCAGGAAGTTGATTCATGTAACTGACTAGATCAAAGTAGAGTTAAGGTTTATGTGTGTAAGATTAACTACAATAACGATGAAGACATAAAGCGAAACAAAGTGCTGGAGTCAAGTGTGATGGAATCATTAGGCGTTCAAGAGTTCAACGGAAGTCCGAAGATTCGTCGAGAGTGCTGCCGGAACTAGCCGAGAAAGAGTAGGGAGCTTACCAAAGGGTTTTTGGAAGTTCACTGAAAGGTTCGTCGGAAGTTCGCGGAGCTCACCGAGAAAGATTAGAGCTTGCCGAAGAAGCTCGTTGGAACTCGCCAAGATCAATCAAGAAGTCTAGGAGCTTGTCGGGAGTCCGCAGAATAGTTTTCGAGGGTTCGTCGGAAGACTGTCGAAAGTTCGTCGGAGGAAGACTTGATGTGTCGGACTTTGTATTAGCATAGGAAATGACTTTAATTTCATAGTTATAATGTAATTAGGGTTAAAATTAAGTGTTAATCCTATAACCTTGGTAAGGGCCAATTGGGCCCGGTATTGGACTGGTTTGGCCCGGGTTTAAGGCCTAACCAGGAGTGCTGGACCTGTTTTGTAATGGCACTACCAGACTGGGGTGATGGCACCACCCAGGTCTAGCTCCCCAGGTTTGCTAGGCGGTGGTACTGCCCAGTGATAGAGTATCTGGGCGATGGTACTGTCTAGTACACTGACCATGTTAGTGTGTCAAGCGATGGTACCGCTAGACTAGCGGTAGTACCGCTAGTGTCAGGGTCAAACTGGCAGTGGTACCACCAGTACCCAGAAAAGCCAAGATGGAAAGTTTTTTGGCTAAAAGTTTAAATCAAATTGGAGCCTATAAAAACCCCTCCCATACTTGGTTAGAGTACACAAACATATACACTTTGAAAGTAGAGACACTCTGTTTAAATCTCTAGAAATCCCCTCCTCTAGTCCTTACTTGTTTTCAAGTTAAAAAAGAGAAAAGAGTGCTTGTAACGGTTACCTCCTAAGCCCGTCAAAAGGAGAGAGTGCTGTAAGGGACTTATCTTCGCCCGTTGGAATGAAGACAACTAGTGAAAAGTCGGTGGCCTCAAGTGAAGAGGAATCGGAAGTGAATGTAGGTCGTATTTCTGAACCACTATAAATTCAGTTTGTATTTACTTTCTCACAATTTATATTTCAGCAAACCATCTTCACTTGCTACTCCATTTTTTCATCTCTAAATACTTGCAAGTTAAATACATTTTTAATACGCTTTGATCGAAATCAATTTTCATCGAAACGTGATTTTATCCTATGAAGTTTTCAACATATGAACTTATTTGAATCGTCGAAATTTATCCTTCTTAACCATTGTACTAATTCACCCCTCATCTTAGTGCCGCTCTAGATCATAACAGTACATTGTCAGCTTAGTGTGTCAGGCGGTGGTACTGCCAAACTGGGCTGTGGTACTGCTAGTACCATAAAATCTCGGGGTGTTTGAATTTTAGCTCCAAGATTTGAAGTCATTTGGGATCTATAAATACCCTAGCTATTCTTGCTTGGTCTAGCAAGAATTGAGCAAGAAAACAAAGGGAAAACTCTATGATTCTAAGTGTAGAAATCCCTCTTCCTAGATCTTAAAATTAATTTCTAAGAGAGGTGTGTGAGGGAAGATTTATAAAAGAAAGAGTTTATAATGGTAGTTAGTCTTTGTCCATTTGAAAGAAGATTGCTAGTAAAAGCCAGTGGCCTCGACAAAGGAGGAATCGGGAGTGGACATAAGTCAGATGACCGAAACACTATAAATCGGTGTGTGGTTTCCTTGCTGTACAATTTTTGTTCTGCTCTTATTTATATTACAAATTGTTTTCCTTGCTCACTGCTCTCTACTTATTATGAACGTTTTCAAGTTAGAGTATTTTTTATATGATTTCATCGAAATGGACTTAATCATCGAAACATGTTTTGAATCAAACCGAGGTTTTCTGAAATTGACATAATTTTTATCGATGTACTAATTCACCCCACCCCCTTTTAGTGTCGGACTCAATCCTAATAATTCTCAGACATATTTCTCAATATATTGTATTTCAGCAATTTGAGTTTAAAATTTATTTGTGACAATCGTTCCTCCAAAACGAACATCAAAATAATCCTAAAGAAAAGTGAAGATAAAAAAACATCAGTTTGTTGACAAAAATAAAAATAAGACCAAGATGGGCTCTGCACAATTTTGTTATTTCCTTAGGGAAAAAAAACCTTGGATATAATTACATTAGTTTGTTCTGATGACAAGAACAATTAATGATGTGACTGATTGCTTTAGGACTCATTTCTTACATTAAAAATATTTTCCTATACCCTACTAATCAATTACTAATAAATTACTTGAGAAGATAGATTACTATTGTAGAATCCTTACTATTGTAGATAAACTTAACTCATTTACCGACCAATGACATAGATATAAAATAACTTGAGTTTTCAATATCTTATTGTTTAATTAGGCTATATAGGATTTTTCTTAAATATAAAAAGCTTTAGTCTCCAAAAAAAAAGAAAACATTATAGAAAAGAACTGTTAGGACTCTAGCTATGAGAGTCCTAATTGATAAGGACATTTATGTAAATCCTATCTAGTCGACCTCTATTAAAGAGGTGAAGAGGCCGACTAGATTAGGGTTAGGTTGCTTCTTAGATAAGGAGTTCTATTAGAAGTAGGAGTCCTATTAGAGAAAGAGTCCTATTAGAAGTATGAGTCCTATTAGGGAAAGAGTCCTATTAGAATTAGGAGTCCTACTAGAGGAGTCCTAATTAGAAGTAGGAGTCTTGAGTAAGAGTCCTATTAGGAGTTGGATTTAGAAGCCTAATAAATAGCCATGTATTCACCCTCTTTTCATAAAGGAATAGATTAATCTTTTAGCAGCGTTTGAGCAGCAACTTGGAGGAAGGAACCCCTATAGAGTTCTAAGGAGGCCAATCCCCTATAGAGATCAACCCCAAGCTTAGAATTCACGAGGGTTTTAACACTTAGTATCAGAGTAGCATTCTTGGCATCTCGCTACCCTTCCACAGTCATCCACTAGCCCTCCACAACCACCCAAAGTAATTCCCACAATTGCTTAGAAGATCATCGCTGAATTCTATCGTCATCTCCACCACTGTAGATCATCCTTTAATCTTTCTGTGAATTACATCAGGTTCTGGTTATCTACCTTACTACTGTTGCAATTTAGTTATCCTTATTCAAAAAATCTAAAAAATTCGTTCCTATATTGCTGCATAAACTTTTTGTCATAAAGTTTTCATCTCTACAACGAAAGTTGCACTGCAGAAGTTCAGCCGCATAGCACTATTTTTTTGATCTTGCTACTGCATTTTTTTAATCCAAATTTGTATGAAATTTTTATGACAGCTTGTGGTTTTCCCTTTAGTTTTGTCAAAAAATTCTCAATATAAACCACTTATCTTTTATGTCCAAACTGTTGCACTTTAGACCTAAAAATCTGCTATAGTACCTCTCTGTGATCCTAAATTTTGCCGAACCTCTTACAGTCGTTTCTTTCTACAAAATTTTTAACAGAATTACCTCTCCCTTACCAATAGATTCCCTTTAAGTTTTGCTTGAATCTCTATTGAAAATTTCTGAAAAAAATTACATCTTTACTATTGAAATTTATTCGATAAAAATTCTTGTGCTGCACCTTTGTCCTTTTTCTCCTCCGTAACCTACCAAACCCTAGCCACCTTGCTGCCACCAACCAAGACATCTTTAGGGCATCCATCTAGCCTTAAGATTCAACCATCATAACCTAGTTTCATAACCCTAACAACATCAAAAACTGTAGCCCAAAATAGTAAACCATTACAGCCAAACCCTTCTATCACCGATCTATTATCCAAACCTTCCACCACCCCATGCCATTAACCTGTCAACAAAAGAAAAAAAAAGACAAGGGCATCTCTGATCTATAGCCATATGTTATGGCTTCTCAAGATCCAATTGATGCCAAATTTGAAGCATGGGAATCTCAGATTGAATCACGGCTTCAATCGCGCTTGGAAGATAAATTGCGTGCTTTGTTTGCAGAATTCAGAATTGGACAATCATCAAGTCCAACCAAATTACAGCAAGGAGAGAATTCAGAAAGGACCCTAGAGAAGGAGGGACAGCCCTCCAACATGCTTTAGCCATGCATGAGGGTGGACTTCCCATGATGGGAAGAAGAAGACCCAGTAGGGTGGATTTTGCACACCGAACGTTACTTTCGCTACTACCGAACGTCGGATAATGTTATGGTGGAGATTGCTATCATTCACCTTGAATAAGACGCTATTCAATGGTACAATTGGCTAGAATATAATCATGGGGCTCTGACATGGAATCAATTTAAGAATGCACTACTGAACTGTTTCGGACATACGAAGTATAAAAATATCGATGGCCAACTCACAAAGATTCGACAAACCTTTATGATTTAAGAGTACCAAACTAGGTTTGAGAAGCTATCCTACCTTGATCGTGATTGGACTGACTATCGAATATTAGGAACATTCATCGAAGGACTCAAGCTAGAGATAAAAGGTGAAGTTAAGGCGCGACAGCCCCATACCGTGATGGCCATGATTTCTTTTGCCCGAATACAAGAAGAATAGCTCAACCAAGATGCTTGGAGGATGAGAACCACTCCTAGAACCTCAGCATATAAACCCCATTCTGCTCCTAACTATCCTTCGCTGCCAAAAAAATTGACAAGAGAAGAACTACATGACCGATCAGCAAAGGGTCTTTATTGGCATTGCGATAAGCCAAGGAACCACGATTATCGCTGCAAAAGGGGCCACCTCCTACTGATTGAACCTCTTGAACACATGGAGGAGGAGGTCCACGAGCATGAGGAAGAGGTCACGGATGAAGTGTTGGGAATCCGTCATGGGGGAGCGACATCACATGCGCAGCGAAAGAACAGAAAAATAAAACACCCCAGATTTTTCGTAGAAAGTTTCCATCGTCGTGTGAAGATCGATGTGTCAAAAACAAATCTACAAAACTGCACATGTAAAGAAGATACCTAGGGAGATCGTATATCCCTGAATTCCTGTAGATCTGTGGGAGAGGATGAAGGAGGTCAAGCGTACTCCTCTCTAGTGGTATCCACACAACAGGGATTGCGATGATGCTCCTCTCTCTCTGGGGGGAGGAGAACAGGAGGTGGCTACTAAAAGAAACCCCCAGCCTATAGAGCTTTGGTCCCCTCCTATTTATAGAGGCCCCCCATGAAAAACCCTAATGGATCTTTTACCCTATTGGGTATTGGATCTCCATCCAATTACCCAAGCCTCTTGGATTAGTGGGCCTCTACCCAATAATCTCTTATTAGCAATTATTGGATCTCATCTCAGGATCCAATAATTTAGGGGCTTAATGAATATCCAAAAAGATAAGGGGTTCAGCGGATATCTCATATCCGAACCTCTACTCGTCGCAACACCTATCATATGTGTGTGACACTCTAGGCCTAATATCGAATTGGCCGTGAGTCATACTTGTCAGAACTCCTTCTGACTTAGTGAATTATTATCTCTATAATAATTCACCCAACTCATCGACTACGGATGTACCAGGCCACTACGCCGCGACCCCCAGATGATACAGGGGAATCCAATCCTTTGGACCTATCTGTTCTCAGTTACCATGTATCTATAGTCCTTCATCCATCTAATATCCCAGAGACCCTATACCGGGCATGGTGCTGTCAGGCCCATACGGTCTCTCCTCGAGTCTTGCTCTTGTCGGATTCTCCCGGAGAACCCTTTCTCTCTCAATCCGAATAACCTTGGCCAAGGATTTATTTGAGCAAGAATACATGGGATATTCCTCTCATGATACCGAGAGTGGATGATCCTCTATTGACACTCAATAGCCCTCGTAAGGTTGGCTACCGCTCCCAATGACCGGCTGTACTAGATATGGAACTTTCCAAACCTATAAGTCTGGTTTCAAAGAGTGGAGTACTCATACAGGACATCCTTAGTGTCTCAAGTCTAAGGATCAGATACACTACTGGGACTACGGAATCGCTGTCTGACGTGAGGTATCAATAACCATCCAGCATTCCGTAGGCGGATCAATCAGTGAACTCATTCTCCAATGAGCACCTACACTGTACCCTTAGTATCCCCACACGAGTAGCTATGAGACCAGCTACCTCCATCATATGAACGGGTATACAGCACACCAGTCTATCCGGTTATCTCGATGTCCTTCTCGAGTAACCTATGACTAGGATAATTTAGGGTCTGTGTTTAAAGGTGAATCGGTCTCATTATCGTGATCTCATCACAATCTGATTCCCATTGCACAGATTTAGGGACATCACAATATATGCAACACGCAAGATAAAGTGATAAAATGCCTAATAATAAACAAAGAGAAAATGTGCATATCATGTCATAAGTGCCATCACTCATGTGATTGGTTTGCAGGGCACCTATAACCAGCATTCTCCCGCTTGACCTAAAGCCAATCACCAACATGTCCAATCCCTATCAGACCTCTGTAATGCTTAAAAACAATCTGAGTCAATGGCTTTGTCAGTGGATTTGCAATGTTATCTTCGGATGGATCTCTTTCCATTGCTACATCTTTTCGGGCCACGATCTCTCTAATAAGTTGGAACCTCCTCAGAACACTTCTGATGAGACCCGAGTTCCCTTATTTGAGTAATCATCCCATATTTGTCACAATTTAAGAGAATCATATCCTCGCTGCTCGACATGACTCTAGGTCTCTGATGAACCTCTTCATCCAGACTCCCTTCTTTGCTGCCTCTACCACAGTAATGTATTCCGCCTCTATGGCCGAGTCAGCAATAGTGTCTTGTTTGGAACTCTTCCAGCATACTGCTCCTCCATTCAAGGTGAACACATACCCTGAATTAGACTTACTATTATCGATATTGGACTAGAAGCTCGAGTCTGTGTAGCCTTCAACCTTGAGGCTACTACCTCCATATACCAGTAAAAGATCCTTAGTCCTTCTTAAGTACTTAAGGATACATTTTACTGCTTTCCAGTGCTCCAAGCCTGGATCTGCCTGATATCTGCTCATGACACTCAGAGCATGCGCTATATCAGGCCTGGTACATAGCATAGCATATATGATAGACCCTATCACTGATGCATATGGCATTATATCCATGTGTGCCCTTTCTTCAGGAGTCTTTGGGGACATACCCCTAGAAAGTGATATTCCATGTCTCATTGGTATGAGACTTCTCTTAGAATTTTGTATGCCAAACCTTTTGACAATGGTGTCTATGTACCTAGACTGGGACAAGTCAAGCATCCTCTTGGATCTATCTCTATAGATCTGTATCCCCAATATACAAGATGTTTCCCCTAAGTCCTTCATGGAGAAGTGCCTAGATAGCCAAGTCTTTACTGTGGAGAGTATTCCTACATCATTCCCAATGATCAGGATGTCATCCACATATAATACCAAAAGGGTGATAGTGCTCCCACTTAATTTCCTATACACACAAGGTTCATCTTCGTTCTTAACGAAGTCATAAGATCTAATCGCCTCATCAAATCTTATGTTCCAACTTCGGGAAGCTTGCTTCAATCCATAAATGGACCTAACTTGCACATCTTATCTGGGTTATCCTTGGACACGAATCCCTCAGGCTGTATCATATACACCTCCTCATTGAGGTTACCATTGAGGAAAGCGGTTTTGACGTCCATTTGCCAGATCTCATAATCATAGTGTGCTGCAATAGCCAATAGAATTCGAATGGATTTTAACATGGCTACAGGTAAGAAAGTTTTGTCATAGTCAACACTTTGTCTTTGACGATACCCCTTAGCCACTAGCCTTGCTTTATAGGTCTCTACCTTTTCATCTACTCCAATCTTCTTTTTGAAATCCACTTGCAACCAATGGGTACAATACCCTCGGGTGCATCAACTAGGTTCCAAACCTTATTAGAGTACATGAAATCCATTTCTGAATTCATGGCTTTTTGTCATTTCCTAGAGTCTATGCTCATAATAGCCTCCTCGTAGATCTGAGGATCAATATCCTCAACATCCTCTCTTCTGATATGTCCCACATATCTCTCAGGAGGATGGGATACTCTATCGGACCTACGTAAAGTTGGGACTTGTGTATTAGGTATCTGAATAGACTCTAGCTATGGAATGGTGCTTGAGCTAGGTTCTCCAACCTCGCTCAACTCTATTATGCTCCCACTGTCTTCACCAAGAATGTGTTCCTTCTCAAAGAACACTGCTCCCTTGGCTATAAAGACCTTTCGGTCCTCAAGATGATAGAAATAATACCCACAAGTTTCTTTGGGGTATTCCATGAACTTGCACCGTTCCATCCTAGATTCCAACTTGTTAGGGTTGTGTCTCTTAACATGGGTAGGGTAGCCCCAAATCTTAACAACTTTAAGATCGAGCTTCTTCCCATTCCATATCTCATATGGAGTAGACATCACTAATTTAGTTGGAATTCTGTTCAGAAGGTAAGCTGTGGTCTTTAGGGCATATCCCCAGAATGAGATGGGTAGGTCGGCGAAACACATCATGGAATGCACCATGTCTAACATTGTGCAATTCCTCCTTTCTGATACACCATTAAGTTGTGATGTATAAGGACGTGTCTATTGGGATAATATCCCATAGTCTTTGAGGAACTGGGAGAACTCTATACTCAAGTACTCACCTCCTCGATCTAATCGAAGGGTTTTAATACTCTTTCCTGTCTAGTTCTCCCCTTCTCGTTTCCTCTTAGGCTCACTTACACTCATGATATGTGGAGTTGTATCTAGCATATATAAGCCATTATGCAATGTTCCTCTCGTGATGATCTTATCATCTAATATTATTGAACAACCATTTTCTCAAAAACTAATTTATATCCAATAACTGTCAAACATGAAATGGAAATAATATTTTTGATAATAGAAGAAACATAATAATACGCATCTAATACAATAATAGCTCCATCAAGCAGATGTAAGGTGACCTTGTCAACAGCCAATGTAGTAACCTTTGCTCCATTGTCAATCTTAAGGTCTATCTCGCCTCTGTTCAATCTCCTAGGTCCTGCCAGAACCTGCAATGAATTGCAAATATGATAAGCACTCCCGGTATCTAATATCCATGTGTTATCATAAGATTTTGACAAATGGAGACTGATCATGAATGTACCTGAAACATTTGCAAGCTTCTGTTTTTCCCTCTCTACAAGGTACTCTTTGTAGTTTCTCTTCCAGTGCCCATATTTGCCGCAGTGGAAGCACTAGCCTTTGTCTTTTGTTGGGTCTTTCATGGCAACCTTTGCCTTACCCATTTTGCCCTTGTCCTTACCCTTCTTAAGGGTCTTCTCAGCCTTCCTTTTCTTTCTGGTCTCACTAGTGTAGAGAACCGGCTTCTCTTTCTTGATGGTGCTCTCTGCTTCTCTCAACATATTGAAGAGCTCTGGGAGGGTCACCTCAAGTTTGTTCATATTAAAATTTATTATGAACTAAGAAAAGGAATCTGGTAGGGACTGAAGTACAAGATCCACACACAGGTTATCCTCTAGGACCATTCCTAAACCTGTGAGTTTTTTGATCCACTCAATCATCTTAAGGACATGGTTCTAAACCGGTGTCCCCTCAGTCATCCTAGCACGGAAAAGACTCTTTGATATCTCATATCGCTGAGTTCTTCCCTGTTCCTCAAACAATTTGCGGAGATGTAGGAGTATAGAATTAGCATCCATATTTTCATGCTGTCTCTGTAACTCAGTAGTCATAGAGGCCAACATATAACACTGAGCAAGAGTAGAATCATCTAAGTACTTCACATAACGAGCGATCTCATCCTCGCTTGCCCCTTCGTCGGGCGTAGGGATCACTGTATCAAGGACATATGCGATTTTCTCCGCTGTGAGAACGATTCTCAGATTGCGAAGCCAACCCGTATAATTTGGACCAGTGAGGTGGTTGGCATCAAGTATGCCACGTAAAGGATTTGAAAGCAATATTTTTCTGAAATAAAAGATGTAGCAGAAATAAATAACATGCAGACTTTGCAGAAATTTAAATAATTAAGATAAGGACTTCTATCTTAATGTATTCCCACTAATTTTTTACGAGACACACATAACACCCTCCGGTATGTGACTCGGAGACCCCTGGCGGATCTCTAGTGGGGATCAGGATCCAATCGGCTTCTTAACGTAACCTCGAGGGACTCGACCAATCACGTTAAGCCCGTAAAGGTAGGTAACTCTTGCCAATCACAACTCCTTATGATTCCCATCCTATTCGGCCTCCGAACCACCATGGCCTCGAGGGACTCAACTAACCATGATGTTCGGTTAAGTCATTAACATCGTTACCAGATGAGTCTGATTAGGTGATATACTCTCGAGGGACTCGACCATGCATACCATGTCCTCAGGTCACCTCTGACATCTCTATATTGTAGATAAGATGGCGAGACGCGATATAGGTGAGTCTCGAGGGACTCGACCAACTCAACCAACACCGGGAATCGGCTCCTAGCTATAACGATGGAAGGCCACGTGGGTCAATCTAATTACCTCATGTTTACCGACTTAATATTATTAATGGAGAGGATTTTTGATTTGGTCTCCTAACATAATGTGTCACACACATACGTATTTAATATATATATCTACATCGCATGCAAATATATATATACATATCTAGTAGGTGTATAACTAATCACACATCACATGAGCAATCACACCAAATGATCATGGACTACATCCTAATGTGATCAGGCCCGAGGCAGTGGGCCCAATCACTCACATCAAGATCTATGTGTATTTTGGCGCATCTCTATGCCCTGTGATCGTCCATCTCGCTTCGTCAGATCTATCGGCATCTCAACGCATCTCCATGCGTCGGATCGTCCGTCTCGACCTCATGAGTCACGCTATCGCTGCGCCTCCTCATGTAATTATAACATAATTATAGGTACGCAGACCCGATAATAAATGAGAAAAGAATAGAGGCTCGCAGGCCCCAATAATAATAATCACATGTACACACATCACAGGTCCATGATCATCTGTCCATATCATACATCACATGTATATGTTATTTTATAGGACTACTAGATAAAAAATAATAGTTAATTAAACTATTTAATTAACATATTTAATTTTCTGAAATCAGGGATAGAGGGAATTTTTTGAATTTCCAAGGGTATTTTGGTCATTCGGTCAAAAAGAACAGAGACTAGAATTTCTTAAATTCCGAGGGTATTTTGGTAATTCTGTCAAAGGGGACAGAATCTGAAATTTCTAAAATTCTGAGGGGCAAAACCATCTTTTGTCCGAAAACCCTAACTCCTCTCCCTCTACGGCGCTACGTTGCGACTACGGCCGCCGCATCCTGTCGGCGGCGTCCCTTGCGCGCGAGGAGGGCGGCGGCGCCTCTACGGCGCCGCAGCGGCTTCGCTGCGGCGCTGCCGTATGCAGCGCTGTCCCGCGGGTGGGCGCCGCTCGTGCAAGCGCCACCGGCGGGCAACGCTGCAGCAAGCGTCTGCCGGCGGTGCGCGTCGCTGGCGCCCTCGCCCAAGTAGGCATAGCGCTCGCAAGCGCCGCTCGAGCGGGGCGACCGCCCGCGGGCGGCGCCAGCCATGCGGGCGCTTCTACCCACGGGCGCAGCGTCCACAAGTGGCGCCGATCCTTGCGGGCAGGCTGTAGTAAGCGGCCGCCGCCTACCCCTTGTAGGCACGCTACAGGTCGCCAACAGAGGTAGCCTGCAAGCACTGCCTGCTTGCAGCTCGTAGCCCATCGGCCTGCTACCATTACAGGCAACAAGGCTGCTGTGCGAGAGCAGCAAGGGCAACAACAGTTGCTGCCCTTCCTTACCTTTTGCGCCAATGATTTTGGCGACAAAACCTGTTCTAAATCACAATCCACGCAGTTTATGATCCGATCTTCGCACGAACAACCTGGCTTTGATACCATTGTTGGGAATCTGTCATGGGGGAGAGACATCACATGCGCAGCGGAAGAACAGAAAAACAAAACACCCCAAATTTTCCGTAGAAAGTTTCCATCGTCGTGCGAAGATTGGTGCGTCAAAAATAAATCTACAAAACTGCACATGTAAAGAAGATACCTAGGGAGATCGTATATCCATGAATTCCTGCAGATCTATGGGAGAGGATGAAGGAGGTCAAGCGTCCTCCTCTCTAGCGGTATCCACACAGTAGTGATTACGACGATGCTCCTCTCTCTCTCTCTCTCTCTGGGGGGAGGAGAACAGGAGGTGGCTACCAAAAGAAACCCCCAGCCTATAGAGCTTTGGTCCCCTCCTATTTATAGAGGCCCCCCCTGAAAAACCCTAATGGATCTTTTGCCCTATTGGGTATTGGATCTCCATCCAATTACCTAAGCCTCTTGGATTAGTGGGCCTCTACCCAATAATCTCTTATTAGCAATTATTGGATCTCATCTCAGGATCCAATAATTCAGGGGCTTAATGGATATCCGATAAGATAAGGGGTTCAGGGGATATCTTATATCCGAACCTCTACTCGTCGCAACACCTACCATATGTATGTGACCCTCTAGGTCCAATATTGAGCTGGCCGTGAGTCATACTTGTCAGAACTCCTTCTGACTTAGTGAATTATTATCTCTATAATAATTCACCCAACTCATCGACCGCGGATGTACCAGGCCACTATGCCGCGGCCCCCAGATGATACAGGGGAATCCAATCCTTTAGACCTATCTATCCTCAGTTACCATGTATTTATAGTCCCTCATCCATCTAATATCCCAGAGATCCTATACTGGGCATGGTGCTGTCAGGCCCATACGGTCTCTCCTCGAGTCTTGCTCTTGTCGGATTCTCCCGGAGAACTCTTTCTCTCTCAATCCGAATAACCTTGTCCAAGGATTTATTCGAGCAAGAATACATGGGATATTCCTCTCATGATACCAAGAGCGGGTGATCCTCTATTGACACTCAATAGCCCTCGTAAGTTTGGCTACCACTCCCAATGATCGGTTGTACTAGATATGGAACTTTCCAAACCTATAAGTCCGGTATCAAAGAGTGGAGTACTCATACAAGACATCCTTGGTGTCTCAAGTCTAAGGACCAGATACACTACTGGGACTACGGAATCGCTGTCTGACGTGAGGTATCAATAACCATCCAGCATTCCGTAGGTGGATCAATTAGTGAACTCATTCTCCAATGAGCACCTGCACTGTACCCTTAGTGTCCCCACACGAGTAGCTATGAGACCAGCTACCTCCATCATATGAACGGGTATACAGCACACCAGTCTATCCGGTTATCTCGATGTCCTTCTCGAGTAACCTATGACCAGGATAATTTAGGGTCTATGTTTAAAGGTGAATCGGTCTCATTATCGTGATCTCATCACGATCCGATTCCCATTGCACAGATCCAGGGACATCACAATATATGCAACACGCAAGATAAAGTGATAAAACGCCTAATAATAAGCAAAGAGAAAATGTGCATATCAAGTCATAAGTGTCATCACTCATATGATTGGCTTGCAGGGCACCTATAACCAGCATGAAGAATAGTGGCCAATTGATATTACGATGCATGCCCTTGCCGGTTACACAAACCCACAAACAATGAAAGTGGGAGGATTTCTGAAGCAACAACCGATCACCATTCTTATTGACATCGGGAGCACTAATAATTTTATGAATAGCAAGGTTGCTATCTGGATGGCCTTACCTATTAAGAATTATAGCAGGTTCGATGTTAAGGTCGCAGATGGATGAATTTTGAAGTGTGATCGTAGGTGCCTATGGGTGAAACTATTGCTGTAGGACCAAGAGATAATTGCATATTTTTTCTTCCTCCCTCTTGATGATTATGAGGCCATGCTTAGCATCTAATGGTTAATAACATTAAGTGATATTTCCTAGAATTTTTTTAAATTAATTATAAAATTTTATAGTAAGGGGAAACAAGTGATACTATGTGGGAAACGTGGGGGTGACGTAATGATGATTTGCACACAATGAATGGAGAAAGTTTTGCACAAAGCATGCAGTGGCTTTTTGGTACAACTTGAGCAGCAATCTAAGGGAGAGCCAACCAAATTTGAAGATCCAAACCTACTTCCCTTGCTTGTTGAATTTTCAGATATATTTGACGGACCACGTAGCCTACCTCCTAACCGTCGGCATGATCATCGTATACCGATTCTTCTAGGCAAATCTCCAGCAAATACTCAGTCATATCAGTATCCACATCTCCAGAAAGATGAAATAGAAAGGATTGTAAAAGAGATGCTTGAAACAAGAGTTATTCAGCCAAGTTGTAGCCCCTACTCTTCACCGGTGCTCCTCGTACGAAAGAAAGATGGAACATGGCGAATGTGCGTTGATTACTGAGCTCTCAACGGCATAACCGTCAAGGACAAGTACCCTATTCCAGTAGTAGATGAATTGCTTGATGAATTAAAGAGAGCATGAATCTTCACAAAGCTGGACCTTTGATCCGAGTATCATCAAATACGAGTGTGTGAAGAAGACATACCAAAAACTGCCTTTCGAAAGCACAACGATCACTACGAATTTCTGGTAATGCCCTTTAGTCTCACCAATACTCCCTCCACCTTCTAGAGCCTTATGAATGATATTTTCTGAAGTTATCTTCATAAGTTTGTGCTAGTTTTCTTTGACGATATCCTTATTTATAGCCCTTCTCTTAAAAGTCATATACAGCACTTACGACTTATTTTGACAATTTTACGAGAACATGTTCTTTTTGTCAAAAAAATAAAGTACAGCTTTCTTCAACAAAAGATGGAATATCTTGGGCATATCATATCATAGGAAGGGGTAGTAGTGGACCCCTCCAAAATTGAAGCAATGCAGAACTGGCCGACCCCAAGGAACATAAAATCACTGTACGATTTTCTCGGTTTAACATGTTACTACCGCAAGTTCATGAAAAACTATGAAAAGATCAGTGCACCCCTTACTTCCTTGTTGAAAAAAGATGCTTTCAACTGGTCGGACAAAGCCACCACCGCCTTCGACAAACTTTAAGTCGCAATGATAACAACGCCCGTACTAGCGTTACCCGACTTCGGCAAGACTTTTATTATTAAAGCTGATGTCTCTAG
Source organism: Musa troglodytarum (assembly GCA_023547065.1). Lineage (NCBI taxonomy): Eukaryota > Viridiplantae > Streptophyta > Magnoliopsida > Zingiberales > Musaceae > Musa > Musa troglodytarum. The sequence continues at coordinate 30,083,245 of CP097508.1, forward strand.
AGTCGGAATTGGTGCTATACTAATGCAAGATAGCCACCCCCTCACTTATACCAGTAAGGCGTTATCTCCTTCCCATCTCAAGATGACTATATATGACAAGGAGATGCTCACGATTATGCATGCGGCGTCCAAATAGAGACCATACTTGATCGGGCGACGCTTTCAAATCAAAACCGACCATAAAAGCCTAAAATATTTCTTAGAGTAGAAGATATCTTCCCCCGAGTAGTAAAAATGGGTAACAAAGTTTCTTGGATATGATTATGAAATAACTTACAAAAAGGGGAAAGATAATGTTGTTGCAGATGCGCTTTCGCGGCTATCCGAGCAAGCTGAATTTTTGGTTGTTTCACTTCCGACCAGTGACTTCCTTGAGGATATTAGAAGGGAATGGCAAGATAATCCGGAAATGAGTAAAGTCATAAAAAAATTAAAGAAAGCACCAAGCTCCGTGGCTCATTACAATTGGGACTCAAAGGACTTATAATATAAGGGACGCATTGTGCTTGTACCAAATTCTACTTACATAAAGATCATCCTTCAAGAGATGCATTCCACACCTGCGGTCGGGCACTCTAGGTTCCTTAGAACCTATAAAAGAATTAAGCAAAATTTTTATTGGATAGAGAAGAAAAATATTATTGCTGATGTATGTCAACAACACAAAGGCGAAGGAGAATTTTCAGTAGGAGATTGGGTCTTCCTACTGCTCCAGCCATACAAGCAAATATCAATCCAAACCAGAGCATCTATGAAGCTTTCACCTCAATTCTATAGACCCTACCAGAATTTGGAGCACATCGGAGTAGTAGCATACAGATTGGACTTACCCGCCAACTCCCGAATCCATCCAGTTTTTCATGTATCATGTTTGAAGCTCAAGTTAGGACAACATGAGACAGCTCAAAGCCATCTACCAAATATGACTACCCAAGGAGAGCTCCGGACCCAACCAAGTGCCATTGTTGATCGACGGATTATGACTCGATAACGACGACCTGCTATTGAAGTGTTAATATAGTAGGCGAACCTACCAGCAGAAGATGCCACTTAGGAGAACAATGACGACTTGAAGATCAAATTCTCAGAATTCATGAAACGTCAACCTCGAGGACAAGGCTGATTTGAAGAGGTGGGTCTGTTAGGACTCTAGCTATGAGAGTCCAAATTAATAAGGGCATTTATGTAAATCCTATCTAACCAACCCTTATTAAAGAGGTGAAGAGGCCGGCTAGATTAGGGTTAAGTTGCTTCTTAGAGAAGGAGTCCTATTAGAAGTAGGAGTCCTATTAGGGAAAGAGTCCTATTAGAATTAGGAGTCCAACTAGAGAAGGAGTCCTAATTAGAAGTAGGAATTGGTTAGAAGTAGGAGTCTTGAGTAAGAGTCATATTAGGAGTTGGGGTTTAGAAGCCCTATAAATAGCCATATATTCACCCTCTTTTCATAAAGGAATAGATCAATCTTTTAGCAACCTTTGAGCAAGCAACTTAGAGGAAGGAACCCCTATAGAGTTCCAAGTGTTGAATCTCGGATTTTGATGATGAAATCAATTGGTGAAATATTTATTCTAATTTATATTGTCAAAGATAAGTGTATAGGATTAACTATGATGGGTTAGAAACATAAAATGATTTGCCGAGTTCAAGTTTATCGGGTGTTCAAGAGTTCATCGGAAGTCCGAAGGATCGTCGGAAGTATTGCTGGAACCAACCGAGATCGAATCAGGGACTTATCGAAGTTTTTGAAAGTTCACGGCAAAGATCGTCGAAGGTTCGCGAAGATTGCGAAGAAGTCTTCGGAAGTGGATGTAGATCACTTTGACCGAACCACTATACATCGCAGCGTCTTGAATGTGTGAGTGTTTAAATTTCTGTTTCATCTCTTTACTTGGCTGCAAACCATTCAGTTTTTCATTACCTTTACTCAAGCAACTTCAACCAAGTCATCTTTCGTCGGATCGAAGTTTTCATATGAACTAGTCTTTTACCGAAATCAGTTTCAAGTTTACGATTTTAATCCGCTGCACTAATTCACACCCCCCCCCCTCTTAGTGCTTATCCGATCCTAACAATTGGTATCAGAGTGGGTTCACTCTCATATTTGGTTTAAAACCCAAGAGAGATGGCCTATTCCGGTATGCAAGAGGGTCATTCCATTACACGTCCGTCTATATTTAATGGGTCGGATTATACGTATTGGAAGACTCATATGAGGATCTTTCTTATTTCTATGATTTTAAGCTTTGGAATATCATTGAGAATGGTTTTCAAAATCTTCTCTTTCGATGAGCGATTGGAATGAATCAGAGAAGAAGGTTTTTGCTTTAAACGCAAAGGCTATGAATGCCTTGTTTTATGCACTAGTCAAAAAAGAATTTAATCGTGTATCAATTTATGAATCGGCTTTTAATATTTGGCGTACTCTTGAGATCACTCATAAAGGCACTAACCGAGTGAAAGAGTCCAAAATCAATATTCTTATGCATTCTTATGAACTTTTTCGAATGAAACCAAGTAAGTCCATTGGAGACATGTACACCCGTTTTACGGATGTCATCAATGGACTTAAGGCACTTGGTAAAGGTTTTTCCAACTTTGAACTTGTAACTAAGATTTTAAGATCCCTTCCAAAGAGTTGGGATCCAAAAATTACGACCATTCAAGATGCCAAAGACCTTAAGACTTTTCCTCTTGAAGAACTTTTTGGGTTTCTAATGACCTACGAAATGACGTGTCATGCTCATGAAGAGCTCGAGAATCCCCTTCCAAAGAACAGGAAGGATATGGCACTAAGAACATAAGAAGACCACTTGAAAGGAACATCAAGTGATGAGGACAGTGACAATGACATTGCACTTTTAACTCGAAAATTCAAAAAGTTCATAAGGAAGAACAAATTTAAAAATGACACAAAAAAAACTTGAACATAAAAAGGACCAAGTTATTTACTATGAGTGCAAGAAGCCGAGGCACTTCAAATATGAATGCCCCCAAGCCAAGAAGAAGCAACCCAAGAAGAAGAAAGCATTGAAGGCTACATGGGATGATTCAAGTGACTCCGAGGTTGAAGAAGCAAGCAACAAAGAGGAGGCTAACTTCACGCTAATGGCCCTTGGAGAAGAGGTTAGTGAGTTATTTAATGAAGAATTATCTTTCGATGAGCTTTCTATCGCTTTTCATGAGTTATTTGATGAATGTAGAACTATTAGTAAGAAGTTCAATTTGCTTAAGAAAGAGCATGCTTTATTACAAAATAAGTTCAATAGTCTCCAAACTCCTTCTCTACCCCCATGCTCTAAGTGTGAACACTTAGAAGCAATAGAAAAGGAGAACTTGTTACTTAAAGAGACCCTAAACAAGTTTAAGGTCGGTAGCAAGGGCTTGGACATGATCCTTGCTAACAAGGGTCACGTCGGAAATAGATGTGAAATTGGATTTGTGAGTGGATCTCATCAAAATCCCACCACTTTTGTTAAAGGACCCACATTGCATGTATCACCCCATTTGAAATGTAATTTTTGTGATAAAATTGGACATGTTGTTTATAAATGTCCATTCAAAAAAATTAGTCCATAAAAATTGATATGGGTTCCTAAAGGAACCATAAACAATTCAATGTTGAATTACAAATTAAGTAGATCAATTTGTAAGGCACCCAAAATCAAATGGGTACCTAAAAACCATCCTTTTTTGTAGACAAACTCACAAGCTAGGAGCAAGAAATGGTATCTTGATAGTGGATGCTCAAGGCACATGATCGGAGATCCATCTCATTTCTCTTTGCTCACTAGCAAAGAAGAAGGGTATGTCACCTTCGAAGACAACAACAAGGGTAAAATCATTGGCAAGGGAACCATAGGTAATAAATCAAGTTTTTCAATTGATGATGTGTTGCTAGTTGATGGTTTAAAACATAATCTTTTAAGCATTAGTCAATTATGCGATAAAGGTTATGTTGTCAGATTTGAATCTAATGTTTGCATCATTGAAAAACCAAACAATGACATATCCATGATTGCTTTAAAACAAAATAATGTCTACACCATCAATATTGATGAATTAAGAAATAAAATATGTTTTTCGGTTTTGAATTATGATGCTTGGCTTTGGCATAGGAGATTAGGCCATGCAAGCATGAAACTAATATCTAAGATTTCATCTAGAGAGTTAGTACGAGGAATTCCCAATATGAAGTTTGTCAAGGATAAAGTATGTGATGCGTGTCAACTAGGAAAACAAATAAAAACTAGCTTCAAACCAAAAAATCAAATTAGCACCACTAGACTATTGCAATTGATCCATTTGGACTTATTTGGACCAATTGATATAACAAGCTTAGGAGGTAGCAAATACGCCTTCGTAATTGTGGATGACTATAGTAGATACACTTTGACATACTTCTTAACTCACAAAAGTGATTGTTTTAAATATTTTTTAAAATTTTATAAACTCACTCAAAATGAAAAAGGGTTCATGATTTCATCAATTCGAAGTGATCATGGAGGTGAATTTCAAAACCATGACTTCCAAAATTTTTGTGAAATGAACGAATGTAACCATAACTTCTCTACTCCAAGAAATCCTCAACAAAATGGAGTAGTGGAAAGGAAAAATAGAAATTTACAAGAAATGGCTAGAACCATGTTAAATGAATATAATTTATCAAAATATTTTTGGACCGAAGCCGTGAACACGGCTTGCTATGTTATGAATAGAGTTCTAGTTAGACCATCCCTATCTAAGACTCCATATAAATTATAGAATAATAAAAAACCCAATGTTTCTTATTTTAAAGTTTTCGGTTGCAAATGCTTTATTTTAAATGAAAAGGATGCCTTAGGAAAATTTGATGCTAAATCCGATGAAGGTATCTTTCTTGGTTACTCTTCTATTTCTAAAGCTTTTCGGGTTTTCAACAAAAGAACTTTAGTTATAGAAGAATCTATTCATGTGGTTTTTAATGAATTTTTTGAATCAAAGAAAAAAAATTTTGATGATGATCTTGGTTTTAATGATTTGAATTTGAATGAACCCTCTCCTCAAAATGACAACTTGGATGCATCTTCTTCCCAAATTTCCTTACCCAAGGAATGAAAGTATGTAGATGCCCATCCCAAGGAGTTAATTATAGGAGATACATCTAAAGGGGTTCAAACTCGTTCTTCATTTAAGAATTTTTGTACCCATGCTGCTTTTCTTTCTCAAGTTGAACCAAAATGCATTGATGATGCCTTGAAAGATGATTCTTGGGTCATTACAATGCAAGATGAGTTAAATCAATTTGAGAGGAATGAGGTATGGAAGCTTGTTCCTAGACCTAATGACCATTTAGTTATTGATACTAAATGGGTCTTTAGAAACAAGCAAGATGAATACAGTATTGTGGTTAGAAACAAGGCTAGATTAGTGGTCAAAGATTTCAACCAAGAAGAAGGTATTGATTATGAAGAGACCTTCGCTCTTGTGGTAAGATTAGAAGTCATCAGGATGCTCCTTGCCTATGCTAGTAGTAATGATTTTAAACTATTTCAAATGGATGTCAAAAGTGCTTTTTTAAATGGCTTTATTTTCGAAGAAGTATATGTTGAACAACCACCTAGATTCGAAAATTCTCTTCTTCCTAATCATGTGTTTAAATTAACTAAGGCTCTCTATGGACTAAAACAAGCTCCTAGAGTTTGGTATGAAAGGCTTAGCTCCTTTCTTATTTCTAATAATTTTATAAAAGGCAAGGTTGATACTACATTGTTTATCAAACATTTTGAAAATAATTTTCTTATTGTTCAAATTTATGTTGATGACATTATTTTTTTTTCTTCGGATGAATCATTATGTGAATCTTTTGCCAAGTGTATGAGTCATGAATTTGAGATGAGTCTAATGGGAGAATTAACGTTCTTTCTTGGATTACAAATTAAACAACTTAGTAATGACATATTCCTTAATCAATCCAAATATACATTAAAATTGTTAAAACGATTTAATATGGATAGTTCAAAAGCCATTCACACTCCAATGAGTACTTCCACCAAGTTAGACTTGGATGAAGGTAGAGAAAATTTTGATCAAAAAACATATAGGGGGATGATAGGTAGCTTGCTCTATCTTATTGTAACTAGACCGGATATCATATTTAGCGTAGGACTTTATGCGAGATTTCAAGCTAATCCTAAGTTGTCTCACCTTAAAGTCGTTAAAAGAATTCTTAGATATCTTAAAAGTACTCCTAATCTAGGATTATGGTATCCAAAATCTGATAACTTTGATTTGAAAGCCTATGCAGATATGGATTTTGGTGAATGTAGAATAGATAGAAAGAGCACATCCGGAACATGCCAATTTTTAGGACATGCACTTGTTTCTTGGACTTCCAAGAAATAAAATTCGGTTGCACTATCTACGACGGAAGCCGAATACATAGCCGCAAGTGCATATTGTGCTCAAGTCATTTGGATGAAAAATACACTAAAAGATTATGGAATTCATTTAAATAACATTCCTATAAAATGCGATAATACAAGTGCTATTTGTCTAACCAAAAATCCTATTCAATACTCTAGAACTAAACACATTGACATAAGACATCACTTTATACGAGATCATGTTAACAGTAACGATGTCACTCTTGAATTTATCGATACAAAACATCAATTAACGGACATCTTTATGAAACCTTTAAATGAAGAACAATTTGACTTCATTAGGAGGGAAATAGGCATGTTAAATTGTCCTTGTGAATGAGTAGCATTATATATAGTTTCTTTCGACTTTTGTGGATTTTACAAAAACTCAGCTCTCGCGGATTTGCCTCTCTCATTTTAATTCTATATCTCAAGGAGTAATCTATGATTACATCTCATTTCCACACTAGAAAACAAAAAAAAAATTTGGGGGCAGCGGTAGCACCACCAGAACCGACGGTAGTACCGCCTGGGTACTCGGCTCCCAAGCAGTAGCACCGCCTGGTTGGCGGTAGTACCGCCCGAACACCCCTATATAAAAGGGGGTGTTAGGGTCGGCGGTAGAACCCACCGAAAACCTCCTCCCTTTCATCCTTCTTCCTCCTAAACTCCTCTAAGCTCTCTCCTCTCCATTCTTCCTCCTCCTAAAGGGCAATCAAAGGCATTTTCTTGATCCAAGCTCCTCACCTCTCTAGGAAACACAAACAAGGTAAAATCTGAAATTTTCTCTTCTACTCACATCTGCTTGTCTTTTCCTTATTGTTTCCTTTTGTTTATTCATCATGAATAGATATGGCTCCTAAGAAATCAATAAGAGGCAAAGGGAAAAGGTTGAATGGAGATTCATTTGACCCAACCCTTTTTAGATCTAATGAGGTAGCCTTAAGATACCCAAATTTTGATTGTAAAGCCATACATAAGGGTAAACATGTTGATCTAGATGAACTAGGAAACCTAGAACCTATTAGATAGTTTGCTAATCTAAATGCTCTACCTATCTTGTAAATTAATAAACCAATCTACCCTAGGTTGGTTAAGCTATTTTATGCTAACATGATTATTGAAGATGATATTTTGACTACCTGTATGTTAGGAACCACAATTTAGATTTCTGATCGTACCATATGTGAGCTACTTAGAATTGAAGAAAAGAATAGAGGATGTTATTTTAGAGAGCAATAGGATATGGATGCAATCGGAGCAACCCACTCCGAAGCCTTAGAGATGATCTTTGCTAATCCTAACCTAAGCATCATTCCTAAAAGCTGCGAGTACTTATTACCTTTTAATTCGAAATTACTTCATCACATCATGATAAGCATTCTACTACCAAAGCAGTTTCACCCTGATGAAATGAGTATGTTAGAACTAAGTACGATGTATTGGATTATGACTAGACAAAACAACTGCTTTGGTTATTTAATTAGACAACACATGATAGAAATTTTTTCTAGAGACTAAATGTTGTCATATGGCGGGTTGATCACTAGATTCATTTTTGCCCATAACATTTGTGTATCACCCGATAAGGAGATAATGTAGGTTGATAGATATAACACAATTAATAGAAGTCTCCTGAAGCGACTTAGATGTACCTTTAGAGATGGCATATGGATTAGGCAATCTAGAAGGGTTGATATAGTTCCCCCACCGGTAGAGCAACTTGAAACACCAATTTTTAGGGGAAATGAATCTCCTCTGCCTAGTCCCATTGATCCAGCACTATCTGAGCTAGCTCCTGCTCCATCTATTGAAGATCCGATCATGCTTGCCTTAAATCAAATCACATCACAACAAACTGAAATTTTGAAGGAAGTGCAACAAATGAATCGCAAAATAAATTACTTGTATAGGCATTTTGGCGTTCCCCCTCCAGAATAGCTGTTGTTTTCTTTTTAAGCACTTGTCCTGTTATGCTTATGACTACTATGGATGATGTTGTGTGATGTTACTTTCACCTCATCTACTCAGCTTTTGAATGAACTTTTTTTTCGGTTCGATCGTAATTTTTGGATGATACTTTCATATTATTTTATGACTTGATACCTTCCTCGAATGGTTTCATGCTCTCTCCATGGCTCAATAATTGTTCGACTTTTGTATTCTCCCTCTCATGGCTTGCTAAATGAGGTTTTTTCTTTTCTTCTACGAAGTAATGAATGGTTTCTTCATCTCCATTATTTTTGCTGATGACAAAGGAGGAGAAAAATGTAAATTACTATGATGAAGTAATTGTTGCTATGTTGGAATAAAATGCTTAAAGTGAAATATGAATCAATTGTATCGCATCATAAATGCTTAAGACTTCTTATTCTTAAGATAAGCTACTTTTTCATTTGATATCATGTTTTGATATTGAAACACTCTTTTGGATATAACTTGATCCTTATCATGCTTGAATTAATATTTTTGGTTATTATAGGTGTAAATACCTTGGCATTATTTAAAATATATTATTTTTTATATTTATGCCTAAGCTCGTTTATTAAGCTTTATGTTAAATGAAATCTATCGGATTTGGCTTGAATTCAAAAGATTGAATTCAAGTGCTTTTACCTTCTAATGATATGATATATAGATAGGGACAATTAAGAGTAACTCCATCATCAATTGATTGTCATCATCAAAAAATGAGAGATGTTGAATCTCGGATTTTGATGATGAAATCAATTGATAAAATATTTGTACTAATCTATATTATCAAAGATAAGTGTGCAGGATTAACTACGATGGGTTAGAAACATAAAGTGATTTACCGAGGTCAAGTCCGTCGGGTGTTCAAGAGTTCATCGGAAGTCCGAAAAATCGCTGGAAGTGTTGCCAGAACCAACCGAGATCGAATCAGGGACTTACCGAAGTTTTCAGAAGTTCGCGACAATGATCGTCGAAGGTTCGCGGAGATTACGGAGAAGGCTTCGAAAGTGGATGTAGGTCACTTTGACCGAACCACTATACATCACAGCGTCTTGAATGTGTGAGTGTTTAAATTTCTGTTTCATCTCTTTACTTGGCTGCAACCATTCAATTTTTCATTACCTTTACTCAAGCAACTTCAACCAAGTCATCTTTCGTCGGATCAAAGTTTTCATACGAACTAGCCTTTTACCGAAATCGGTTTCAAGCTTATGATTTTAATCTGCTACACTAATTCACCCCCCCCCCCCCTCTTAGTGCTTGTCCGATCCTAACAATACTTTTGCAAGACTTTAGCTCAATTTCTAACTCTCAAAAGGGTTGTAAGAGGAGTGTTTGGTCCTTCCCCTTTAAAAGGATTTGCTAGTGAAAGTTGGAAGCCTCATTGGAGAAGGCTTCGGAAGTGGATGTAGGTCAATTTGATCAAACCACTATAAATCGCAGCGTCTTGAATGTGTGAGTGTTTAAATTTCTGTTTCATCTCTTTACTTGGCTGCAAACCATTTAGTTTTTCATTACCTTTACTCAAGCAACTTTAACCAAGTCATCTTTCGTCGGATCGAAGTTTTCATACGAACTAGCCTTTTACTGAAATTGGTTTCAAGCTTACGATTTTAATCCGTTGTACTAATTTACACCCCCCAACCCCCCCCCCCCTAGTGCTTGTCCGATCCAAACACCAAGGAGGCCGATCCCCTATAGAGATCAACCCCAAGCTTAGAATCCGCAAGAGTTTTAACAAGAACCTGTGTATGATGGATTGATCAAAGTGAATCTAGGTATTTTATCAATCAATGTTACGTTTGGTATGATAGACTTCACACATCATTATTTTGCAAATATTTAACATTATATTTGCTTCATCTTCAACGAAATATTAGAATCTCATGGCCCTCCAACAAGAATGAAGATATGTTATCTTCATCTTTTGGTTATCAATCTCCTTGAGGCCACCAAATAAGAAACATTCATGAAGATGAAGATATGTTGCAAGAACTTTGCGATGCACAGGTGAATCTTGTAGGTCACTGAACTACTCAATTAGCAGTTCTCTTTTGGACTTCATAAGAAGATGCATTAGGATCTCTATCTTCTTCTCACCATGTTTAATTTCATCTACAACCAAGCCAAAAGGCTTTTGTTGTTGCATCCAATTGGACTCATCTTTCTTCAATTTTTCTCACTGCAAATCTCTTCGATTCTACCTCTTAAAATCTCTCTCTCTCTCCCTCTCTCTCTCTCTCTCTCTCTCTCTCTCCTAATTAACAAAGAGTGCTAGTGGCATAAGAACAAAGGTTAGTTCCAGTTGTGAAAGTTAAACTATAGGCCAAATATATTGCTAAGGGATATTAACCATTAAGAAACTCATACATATATACCCACGTATTAAATATGTTTCAAAACCAACATGTTTATCGTATGATCTCAACGCTCCTCTCTACACCAACAAAAGATGTTTCCCGTTTCTGACTAGCTTATTGATTGGGAGACTGAGATATGACTTGAAGGCCAATTGCAGATTGGGTGATACAAAAAAGAGATGCTAACTAGTTAATCTTCTACATCAAACTATGGTGTTCATTTGCAACTACAGCCATTCGATTTATTCCAAGCGTTGGTTGATGTTTGACTCATGTACTAAATTATTGAGGTCATAATGCCATGTTCTCATGGACTTTGGAAGGTGAGGCATATGGTGCATGGTACTGCTATATGGACCCCACGGTTTCCCTTTTTTGCCTTAGCCCTTAAGGTTTCAGGGTTTGGAGCATTCTCATTTCTCATAACATAAATTGTTGCCGCGCTATATTAGTCACTTCTCTCCCAATCTTTTCTCAGTGAGGTTTGTTAAAAACTCAAATCTGATATCAACAAGCTAATCAACAAGAGAACATAACAATTTCAAGAAACAAAAAATAAAAAAGGGAAAGAATAATATGTTAATTAATGGTTTTTCTTCATGCTTTGTTTCTTTCAATTTTCTCTTTCTCCACCATTACACTTCTTTTAGGCATACCTATCTCTTCAATAATGCAGAGGCTAATCAGATAGAATTAAAGGTTTGTAGCTATGGCCTGCATAACTCCCGACGCCCCAACTTTTGCTCCACTGAAAGGAAGGTGAGGTGAGCTTTCCTCAAAAAGAGAGAATTTTCCTTTGGATGGTTGGCTGGTGAGGTATTGACAATGGCTTTTCTTTCTAGGACTCACCATGAAAAGAGTATAAAGTTTTCACTCCATTGATCATCCACGATTGTTCCCATCATACCTACATACCTCCATCATAGTGAAGGTAATTTTGGGAACAACAATTGGAACAATTTCCTTCTTATTTGTTTCTAGAATATTAATATACATATTGCTTGAATTCTTAGCAAGAGTCTAACTGTTAACATTTGATTCATTACTCACAAGATGAGATTGAAATGTTAGGGATCAGTAAATTATGAATATAACAGTCCCACAAATCAATGTCATACTTAAGTATTAATTCAAACTAGAGCAAAAGCATAAAAGGGAAATCCCAATATATACCAAGAACTTGCATGAGAAGATAGGCTACAAGCTGCACTAGCATTCAGCTAATGTCATGCAACGCCTTTCAATGCACTTATTTTAGCATATATAGAAGCCACTATCAATACTAAGTGAAGAATATTAACCGATCTAGTGAAGTAGCTAATTATAGGAAGCCTTTGTGTGTCACATGCATCATTAACCATTTCAGAACTAAATGCTGAGTCTTGCTTGAAGCACTTTCTTTCTCAGATAAGGAAAAAGAAAGAGTTCTTCAACGCTATGTTGATTGAACACCACCATGCAGGCCATGTATTGTTCATGCTAGAAGATACTGATATTATCCATATAACTACTGCTATTCCTTGTGTAAATTGATATAGATGGCTCCAGCTTAAAACCATTAGGAAGCTCCAGTGGAAAGCACAGTTTTCTTGGGGACCGAATAGACACCAATTAATTCCCATGACTTTTCTAAAGAACCCCTCCCCACATGCTAAAGACTACCTAACAATAAGGAATGATACCATGTGATTTATCCCACCAACAGATGCCTCCCTTCCATAAATAACTCTCCTCTTGTACTGCTCCATGTTCCCTCGGATGTGATTCCTCCTCAAACATCTTCCTCACAAAAACCTGCGAACACTGTGGACACAGTGAAGGTAGATAAGCTGCAAGCCATGCAGAGGTTCAAAGAGAATGCATTCCTGTTAATGGCCATCCAATATAGTCTGAGAGTTGTGGCTCTCGGGCTCTTTCTCTCTTGCCTCAACTGGCTTCCTTTTCTAAGGTTCTTCTTCTTGGTTTCACTTCCTAATGTTAGCAGCGTAGTCTTTGGTCCCAAATGCTTGTTCGTGGTCTCCAACATCATCATCCTCTTCCTCGTCGGTGAGTCGAGGCTCACCAGGCAACCACCTCGGCCAGATGTGTACGAGGAATACGTGAAGCGGCGCCGAGGTCTTCATGGGGCAGCACGTAGCGAGGTGAAGGAGAAGGAAGCGGAGGAGGCGGAAGCAGAGAAAGGATGTGATGGAGAAGAGGGGGCGGAGAGAGAGCGCGAGGAAGAGAAAGGTCTGCCTGCGGAGGAGCTCAACAGAAGAGTGGAAGACTTCATTGCCAAGGTCAACATGCAGAGGAAGCTTGAAGCAAGAATGCTGATTTGTTGTTGTGGGTGATGAGAGATGAAGGCGAAATGAGGAGAATGACTGCATATGATTAATAGTGTGTGTAAAAACTGGTGATAGAGTTTAGAGTGAAAATTCATGTAATTGGAAAGCTCTCTTTTCCAGAGCTATATATTCCGCAAAAGAGATGCATTTTGCTGCATCATTTTCCTTTCTGTGATTGATAGAGAAGCATGATATATCAAGAATAAAAACAAATACCATAAAATTAGTGGAATAAAACAAAATGAAGATTTAGATGGAACATGAAAACAATACAGCAAGATTTTGGATCAAAGCTACTAAGCAATCCTCCATGCGTGGAGTCGACGTCAAGTTAAACAATGCATCTAATTCTGAATCCATGCAATTTATGCTTGCTAAATTCTTGATGTTCATGTGTCAATTGATGCATTCTTAATCATATTTATCTTTCTTTCGGTCTTTCGCTACTCCATATTATGGTTGTGATTTTGAACAATCTTAGAAGTTTAGAAATGGTAGTCGTACTGACAAATTTAATTTAATATGAATTTGGATACTACTAATATTTTCTTATTAAAATTTTTATAAAATTTAATTAAAATTTTTTTGACTTGGCTTAAATAAAGGATAATTTTAAAAAAAATTTGTTTGACTTTTTCCAGAATGATGCCCTCATTTTCCTTTTATATCCTAAATATCTCTCGTCGTCACTATACCTTTTTCCTACCATAAGGCCCTACAATTTTCATCCCACCATGATCGTATCCTTCCTTTATGCAAGGCTCTATCATTTCCACCCGATTATCACCACTTTTGACGTACATTAAAGCTTCATTTTTTTCTGTCTCATCGTTTTTATCCTGTCATAGTCACATTCGTAAAAAAACATTCAAGATATCAGAGAAAAATGAAGACACCAAATAGGAAAACTAAAAACATGAGTCATCATCCAAGAAAAAAAAAAGGCTTTGTCAAAAAAATTACCCTTAAATAAAATATTCAAAAAATAATTATTCACTATTATCATTTAAGTACTGAATTTTGTCCTATTCCAATTATTTAGGTATTCAAAAGTGAACCTCATAGGATGCCTACTTATTATTTAAATTTATTCTGAATCAAATTGATGGATAGCCAAATCTAGTTTAAGCAACCAAGCTTTAGAAAAGATTGATTTGCTAATACATTTTGTGAAAGCATTCAAAATGGCCGCTTGTACATCGATGGAAGCAACAGCAAAAATTCCTATGAACGAGTGCTGACTACGAAGTTTCTTTTTGGAGTGATTAACATTTATCAAAAGCAAAATTAATCTGATTGCCATTTTGTTTCGTTTTTTTTATAAATTATAAGTGGTTTGGAGGGATTCGATCTTTAGATCTTGTTATCAACAATGAAAATATCAATAAGTTAGCGTCCTTCCAATATCTTAGATATCAAATTTTATCCTTAATGTTTAACAATTGGGACTTGTATATCATAATTAGATAATATTTTAGTTAAATATAATAGATGATATTTGTAATTGTTAACTCTTAGTATGTACGTTTGCACTAAACTAATGTTTTAGATGCATGATTGACATTATATCAATGTGTCTATATTTAATAATGCATTCATATATATGCATTATAAAACTCTGATCAAATCAATCGTTAGAAAAAAAAAACAAAAACATGACAGTCGGCCGACACTTCACTAACTATATCGTTTAAAACTTTACAAAAATTAAAAATATCTTGAATACCTTGTTTATTGTCAAAGATATTTTATCTTATAAAGGATATTTAACTCTTCTAATTATAAAGATGAAACAAAAAAATTATATTGCATTTGTTTCTCTATCATCCCCTCACTACATATGCTCTCTTTTGGTCCTTGCCATCATCATCTTTCATTATAATTTTACAAAAAATATTTTATTATATTACGTATATAAATATTTTAAATATAATATATAAGTATATTTTACCTAAAAAAATTTATATTTGTAGTTCAATTAATTGACCTATTGATTTAGTAAATGTTTTCTTGTCCACATATTTGATCGTGTAGATGTGACATTGATTTTATCTAAATCTACATCAAATCGGGCGACTAAGATAGCTCACATCAGCCTAATGTGGTAAGTCAAAATCATTCTATTCTATGATAATATTATTTTCTAAAATAACTCGTGCAAAACATATACAAAATGTTTCATGAGTTGTATATATCCTCTGTTCTCCGAAGCTAATGTCATGTTTGCAACAAAAACTTCACATGAAATCACAATTCTCAAGTTTAGCTTCTTGCTGTACCATATCTTAATTTCACATCTCAATCTATGTAACCTAAATTTTTCTTTTTCATGTAATCAAGTCAATCTCTTCCATAAGTGTACAACGAGGGATCGTTTTGCCTTGAGATGGCTTGGTATTGGAACGTGCTTTACAAGGTTAACCTATTACAGTGACAAACTATGATTGCCTCCTAGTTCAAAAATCTCAATGGTCAATTTAACATCATATTAATCTTTTCATGATGTGTTTTTCTAAATATTATCAGCGATTTATTATTAATAAAATTACAAATGCATACATACATAAATATATTATATATATAACTCAAAAACCTGCAAATATATAATTAAACTCAATGCAATATTAATACTCCTTTAAAAATATTGTGCATTTATAAATATGAATATAAACATAAATATATATATATATATATTAAATTAGTAACTATTTGTGTTTGCTTCTAAATTTAGGATTTGGAAATTAGGAGTAAAATAATAAAAGAAATAAAGGATATTTTAGGTATTTAAATATTATTTTAAATAAATTGATAATCAAATCAAACTGCATAATTCTTTGTCTATAGAGATGAATCGAAGACAAAGGTGGGTTATTCCTTCACGTCACCGTCCAAGTAACCTAATACTCTCCCTTCCTTCGCTCCATGCCTTTGTTCCGTGGAAGCCCTCGTGTTCTCCCATAGAGATCTCCCTCCTCCATCGATTCCCTCCCCTCCCCCACCCAGTGCATGTGGCAGGTATGACCCAGTCCATGTGGTCAAACACAACCTCAACTCATGTGTCTAAGTATGACCTATCCCGCGAGCCAAGCATAACCTAATTCAGTAATAAGGCTCAGCTTAAATTATGAGTGAGGCTTAGCCTAGTCTGCGAAGTTAAGCTCGCCTAACTATACAATTAGTGCTAGATACATTATCGCTCCTCTATCAAACCCGTTATATCTCAACCCAACATATTACTTGGGACAGGCATGTGCGGCACACGTAACCCATCCAAGACTTAGGTAGGTCGATTTGGTTTGGGTTAGCACTATACTATATAGTCCAATTATCTCTCTTTTTATTAGTTTGAGCTCGTTAATTGACTGAATCACATAGGTTTGATCGATTCAAACCAGTTTAGGATGATTCTAGACCAACTTGATTAGTTTAAACTTATTTGACTTAATCAAAATTAATCAAATCTAAATTAGACTAATCTAGGGTAATTCCAAACCGGTTCTATAAGGATTTGAGGTTGGTTCTATTTGGTCCTAATTGAATTGAGTTTAGTTTAAGTCAATTGAGCTATTCCAACTAGGGTTCTGGTTAATTGAGAACTATTGAGAGATTGATGTCTCATGTTTTTATGATTTGATGAGCTTAAAAGTTTTTTCTAAAGGTGTTATTTTGAAATAATTTTTGATTTTTTTAAGTTTATGATATTGATATAATTGTTACCATGTAGTATATATGACTATGCTAGTGGTCCACATTAGAAGTACAACCTGTGAAAGGAGCTACGAGCCGTACAGAGCCACCAATGGAGATAATCTAGCATCTCATACATCAAGCATGGTTCTTCATAGTATTTTATTATATTATTTCTTAGATGCATGTATGAATGAATGGATGAACATAAATGAATGATCATGGTTATTTATGTATTCTTGTCAAGGGCAGGTAAGGCGATTCCCCTTAGGGATTAGCGGACCGTCAAACATAACGATTAGACGATTTTCCCATCTGCTAGGAGGAATGTATCCTCACTTGAGTGAGTAAGGGATACCACTTCATCTACTGTTAGAAGGGCGATATAAGTTCTCCCCATCTGTTGTTGGGAAGAATCCATCCTATGGAGTATGTCTCTCCATCCGCTACTAGGAGAGTGCACCATTGAATGTGAGGTACGTATTTGTTATTTGACTATTATGTATATGTTGTATGTGACTGATGCATTATTTTGTTTATTATATAAGAATTATTATTATTTTTCTGATGTATGAGTTTTATAATGAATCGATATATTATCATTTAATATTAAATTATTGAGATTTGTATATGTTTCATGAATATTGAAGATTATTTTTATGATTTTTCAGAGGTTCGTATCAATATGTATTGCTACTGATATGTTTTTATCTTATATTTATTTTCAGAGTATTCTACTACTTTGTAATACATCTAAGGCCAAGGTGGAAGATATTTTTTTATCACTTATAGCCCTACAAAAAAGATGTGGTTATTTTTTTAGTTAATAAAATATTTATTATTGTAAAGACAAGGATTTGAATTCAAGAATGAAAAAAAAAAGTATTTTCTGTAAATTATGAATAATGAAATGATGATTTATTATTTTTTTATAAATCTAGGATGTGATAGTTAATAGGTTCAAACCAAAGATATACCCATTTCTAATGTCATGTCCAGCTTCCTCTTCACTTTGTAGTCATCTATATGTTTTAGCTTGAACCAGAAAAAGAAAAAAAGAACTCAGTGTATATCTGCGGCAAACTATACATTTCAAACTACAAACTATACCCCCGTCATTTTTTACAATGATATGCTATCAATTTTTTTTCTTACAGTGTATAGGAGGTTTAAAAGGTAGAAGTGTTGATCTTATACAAAAACTAGTTATAAAACCCTTTGTTTAATTTTATCATCTTCCATTTCATTGATAAATTGGCAAATACATTTTTTTTTTGTTTCCTGGCTGGTCAAAAGGAGAAAATTAACTGATAGTTGAGCTCAGTGAGTTAGATTTTGGTCCTGATGATGCAAGGTTCAGCAACAGAGAATCAAGAGAACACCTTTTGCTAGCAACATGAACTGCATAATGTGACTCTCTAGATATGCTGATATTTACATGATGTACTGCAGGAAACAAGTTCGTTGCCTGGGTAAGTATCTAAGGATAAGTTTTTGCTGGAGTTGCTTTAAATGGTTCTTTAGTGGAGTAGGAGATTCCTGTGGCTTTGACAATTTTACCAGTCTGGGACTCGCAGCATTTAAGAACACGTGAGTATTTTCTGCCTCAACTTTTGTCTTTTTATTTGTTTGCGTTTGCTAAGTGTGAGTAGATGGGAGAAACCTTGGCCTGTCTAGCTGTAGCCATGCTTCTTCACTCATATGTAAGCCAAGGGGTTTGATCTTAAACATTTTATGCTTTTTTATGCTTGTGACTATGGACCATGTTTAATAGAGTATCTCAGCTAGTCAATTGTAATGCATCCAGTTAAACTTTCTTTCTTGCTTTACCTTTAATGAGAATTTGAAGAACTTATAAAGAAAATATCTGTTTGAACTTGCGGCTTTGCATATATAGGTTACAAATTTGAAGTAATTGCATATGTACTCTCACATATAGGTTATTTTTCAAAGGTCTACATGTGTCTATGTGCTCATAAGTGCACATTACTAAGATTGAGCATTTAATTATGCCAAATGAAAAAAGAATTCAAGTATTAAGGTTCCAACTATCTAGGGTTAACTATATGCATTTTTTGTCGCCATTGACATCTGTAAAATGTCATAGGCTTAGTTAAGTTTAGAATATTTAAATATTTATTTATAATTTCTATTAAAGTTTTTTTAGATCTTTCTTTATCTTTTCTTGTGTCATTAATATTAATCATTTTACCTCTTTTGACTACCACATTTAGAGGTCTCCTTAGCATATGTCAATATTATCTTGAACGATTTTCTCTCATCCTATCCTTTATCAAAGCGATACTTAGTTCATAAATAAAAATATTTTTTTTATTTTTCCTTGTAACTCCACACATCTTTCTTAATATTTTCATCTCGACAATCATGATTTGTTGTACTGATGCATACCACCCGATATAGGCGGTATGTACTAGTTTGACTGGATAACGATATGCTGATCATCCTCTACTGAGCAGTACTAGTCACTTGACCCTGTACTGAGTGATACAGGGTTTGTACTGGGCGTTAATGGTCGAAATCCTGCCATTAGCAACCTGGCTTGATTGGTACGTGTAACATCTCTCGTATTCCTCGTTTCTAAATTTTCGTATAAGAGTTTAATAGCAAAGTTACTATCCATTTTAAATTCTATAGATAAGTTCAAATGATACTGAAAAACCTATTTATATGATGTGAGGATCTATTTGTAAATATTAAAATTTTAGGGATAAAACTATTAAGTTGTATTAAAAAAAAGAAAGAAAAAATAGCGATAGTTATCCCACCGCCTCTTTCCTCGTGCACACCTCTGTTCCTTGCATGAAGAAAACAGAGGAGGTGAGTCATAGGGGAGAAGGGGAGGAAATGGAAAGAAGAGAAGAAGAAGGAGAGAAGAGGAGAGGGGGCTGTGCTGTGGAGAAGAAGGGAAAAGGAAGAGAAGAAGAGGGAGCAGAGAGGGAAGAAGAAGAGGTAATGGGTGTGGCACAGTGGGATTCTTGTACGTTTCTGCATGAGGAAACAGAAGAGGTGCTGTGCGTCAGTGGAGGAGAAGGGAAAGAGACGAAGAAGAAAAGAAGCGAAGGGGAAAAAGGAGGGAAGAAGAAGAGATGAGGAAGGAAGGAAGGCTGTGCGGTTGGGTGGCTGAGAGAAAGAAGAAGAGGAGGAGAGGAAGGGGTTGTGGGGCCACTTGTGGCGGCGGGGAAAGAAGAGGAAGGAAGAAGAAGAAAGAGAGGGAGAAGAGAGGGAAGAAGAAGAAGAGAGGAAGAGGGCTGCGGCTGTGGCTACGACTGTGGCAGCTGCAGCTGGGAAAGAAGAAGAAAAAGGGAAGAAGTGGAGGAGAAGAAGAGGGAAAAGAGGATGAAGGGAAGAGGAACGAGGGCTGCGGCTGTGGCTGCGACTGTGGCAGCTGTGGCCGGGAAGGAAGAAGAGGAAGGAAGAGGAGAAAGAGAGGAAGAGGAGCAAGGGAGGAAGAAGAGGCTATGGCTGAGAGAGCGGAAATAGCACAGTGGAAGGGATTGTGGCTGTGGCTATGGCTGCGGCCGAGGCTGCGGCTGCGACTGCGGCAGCTGTGGTTGGGAAAAAGAGAAAGTGAAAACAGGTAACTGTGCTCCCTGCATTCTGCACGAGTTGCAGCTAAGGAGGAAGAAAGAAGATAGGTGAAGAATTCGGCATAGGGTGAGGAGGAGGAAAGGTAGAAGGATTTGGGCTTATAATTTTATTGGATTGAAATATTCAAAAGGCAAGTGTTCCACTTCTTTCTGTTGCAATCCTAATCTTTGCTTTTTTCTTGAATATGAGAAATTTGAATTGTTCTAGCCTTGAAAACTGATATCTTTATTGTTTGGAATGTAAATGCTTGAATCTGAAAAATTATCAAAATTCTGACCCATCTACTTTATTTCAGCTATAAATCCCTGTACAGATTTCTAATTTAGGCAAAATTTATTTGATCTGAATATAGACTTGTAGAGATTTCTTTGGACAGCTTATTTGTATGATTTGGAGTAAATTTGCCTATCCAAACATCAAATTGAATCAACTCTACAGAATCTGTAAAATAGAGACTATAAGTTCTGACCTTTTGATACTAAACTGCCTATAAATCTCTATTGGAAACTTTGATTTATATGAAACTTACTTTTTTGGAAACTAGACTTATTGATCTTTCTTTTGATACCTAGATTGAAAAGTTTGGAGTTCAAATGACTGCCCAGAATTCTGTTGAATTCGATCCTATCGTTTCTGAAAACAGAGATTTCATTTCTTGACTCTTGGTTACCGAATCATTTGTAACTCTTTGGTTGAAACTCCTATTTGTATAAAACTTATTTTATCTGAAAGTAGACTGCTTCAGCTTTCTAATGACATCTTTCTTGAGTGATTTGGAGCATAACTGGTTATCTGAACAATTCATGAAATGTGGCTCTCAAATTCGGCCAACAATTGAGCTTTGGTTGATTCTGCCTATTCTTGTTTATTTCTTTGGAAAATTGATTTCGGCTATAATCTTTTATTTGACTGAGCTTGATATTATTGCTTTGAATCCTTGTATGCTCTTGCTTTTATTTTCTTTCAAATTTGAATGCAATTGTCAAAGATAATGTTTGCATCGTATCGACTCATAAAGGCATATGTACGTTTTATTGATCCACATGTGCTTCCGATGTGCCACTTTTATTGCTCACTCATCCTTTTATACTCTGATAGCTGTGGGATTATTTGGACCTTTGCCAGAAATGGTAAAGGGATTATTTGGACCTTTGCCAGAAATGGTAAAGGGTATATGCTTAGAGCCCGCGATGCTCTGATTTCTGTCTGGGTCCATGCTCTGAATGGACCATATTCTGTTTGAGATCCCACTGCCGCCCTCTATGTTTTTTTGATATGATACCACTTAGTCACATGATTTTGCAAATGCATGTTTCATCTCTTTGAAAATTGAATCCAGCTAGAATTCTTTCTTTGATTGAGCTTTATATTGTTGCTTCAAATCCTTGTATACTCTTGCTTTTATTTTCCTTTCAAATCTGACTGAATTTGTGAAAGATTATATTTGTATCGTAAAGGCACATGTACGTTTTATTGTTCCGCATATGCTTCCGATATGTGCCAATTTATTGTTCACACCTGTCCTTTTGTACTCTGGTGTCTGTGGGATTGTCTGGACCTTTGCCAGAAATGGTAAAGGGATTATTTGGACCTTTGCCAGAAATGGTAAAGGGATTGTGCTTAGAGCCTGCGATGCTCTGTCGGCCCCCTCTGGCTTTATCCAAACGTGGATGTATGACTCTCCCAGACGTGGGAGATATCGTTTGAGATCCCACTGCACCCTCTGTGTTTTTGATATGATATCCAAAGCATTGTTTGTGTTTATATGTGCGCTTTGGATGATACGAAAATGAATGATCAGATATGACATTTGAACTTCTGTTACTTGTTTGTTATTTTGATATGCTTGAGAGATCTCCTATGCACCATTGATATGCTCCGTAATGTCCTATGTGTCATTTGATAAGCTTTGCAATACTATTTACATCATTTGATATACTCCAATTACTCTCTATTCCATTTGTTACGAATCAAATATGGTTTGAATGAAATGACATCTGCGATTTTGTATCTAATGAGCTGATACCTATGAATTTTGGTATTTCTGCCTTGTATTTTGATATCAAGTTTGTTTGAAACTAGCATTCCTTATTCTGGATATGTTTTCCCACTTGCTGAGCTTTATAGCTCACTCCGTTGTTATATAACCCTTTTTCAGGTTAGCTTGTCACTCGCTAAAATGTTAGAATTGGGCTGAGACAGTGAAAAGCTATTCAGATTGTGGCAAAACTTCGTGGGTTGTTATGTTATTATTGTATAAGTATGTTTTGAATGTAATGAAATGCTGTTGATGAATCTAAATTGATGTATTATGTAAAAGCTTTTCAAGACCTCGTATGGTTGGAATTTTGGAATATTGAGTTCAGGGTATGATGATATGAATTTATGGTAAATGGTTGGAGTTTTGATTGTATAAATTCTTATGCTTATAGAATTTTAAGTGAGGTTGATATTTTGTTAAGTTGGTTTGGGTTCATATAAAGGTTTGTGTGATGTGATATATGATTATAACTGCACAGGTGTTATGTATATGAATGATATTTGAATGTTACTTTGTATCCTCAAATAATTATTTGGATCCTGGGATTTGATCGTGATAAATTTTAATGTTATGAATTTTTAAGACAGGATCACACCTCTTGAACGAGAATAAAATTCAGGGGGGCCTGACAGTATGCTTGGATTTCGATCGTTAATGACCTGTACTAGCTTTAACAGTCGAAATCCGATTGTTACTAACATGTACCAATTGATAATAGTTGGGTTTTGATCGTTACCGATTAAGAGCTGAGATTACCTTATTTCACGTAGTTAATTTGATCAATTGCAGCTTAGAAAAGGGTTTTTAAACCCTTTCCTCCCCCACTCTTTTAACTTATTTTACTCTTTCAATCTCTTAAACTCTCTCAAACTCTTTTTCACTCACATCTCTCTCTTATTCTTACATTCACTCTTCTAAACTCACTATAGCTACGATTTATAGATTGGATCAAATTTAGAAGGCTAATTTTAGGGGATTAAAAGGAAGAACACTCTAATCAAGAGGTATATATTCTCTTTTTAAATTTATGACATGATTAAGTCTATTCTATGTTGTGTATGACTTAATGTCTAATATGTTGTTTGATAGTATAATAGTGTTAATTATGGAGTAATTAAGGTCTTTAATGTTGTGATTAGCATATTTAATATTGATTTTTTTGAAATTAGACACTTAGTAGGTCAAATCTTTTTATTTCATGCATATTAAGGATTGGATCATATGTTTGTGATAGTATAATAGGTTTAATTAAGTTTTAATTAAGTTTTAATTAAGTTTTTTTAATGCTATGATTAGTGGTTTTAATAATGATTTAATCAAAATTTGATCGATATTCGGTCAATTTATATTATTTTTGTTAAATTATATTAAATTTATATTTATTTCAAGTAAAAAAAATCCTAATCTAACTTTTTTTTTCTTTCTATTTTTAGGTATTTTTGAATTTTTTTTATGATTTTGGGCATGTCGCTTATACGTGCCAGCGTATCATCGAAATGCCTCAATATATATTGTACTGAGCAGGACTCGATACATTGGTAAGGAACAAAATTGCAATCTTTAGCGATAATACAAACTTTCTGTATATGTTGCTGTTGGACTGTCCAACAGTTTGTTAAACATGATTCATAACATATAATAAGCATTTAATAAGCTTTGAACAAAGAAAAAAGTTGTGATTTTGAGTATTTTTGTTTGCTTATCAAGCTAATATAAAAATAAATGTCTGAATGATTTGCATCAAAATATGTTATGGGCTATTTTAATTAGCGATCGAAAGCATTGATTGAGATTCATGTTTTTATGTGTATATATAATTGGAATATGCTTATAATGTTTATCAAATTATTGTGTGTTTTTTCATTAGAACAATTTAGTTTTGTTTAGTTGGAAACATAGGTAGAAAGTAACAAAATTATAGTTTTGCTTACAGGCGCTTCGCAGGCTAGCGTCGGCGCTTGAGCGACACCAGGTTCAAGCGGTGATCGAACGGAAATTTTAAAATTCTGCAGTTCGGTCTCGATCAATATAATTAGTTCGATTATCGCTAATCACCAAATATCGACCTCTCGCGACTTCACCGACTTCTAACCGTAACACATCGCTGCAACTGTCGCTCGCTCCCACTACCACTTCTGCTCTTGCGTCGCTCCCCTGCTTCAGCCTGCTCGCGCTGTTTATCGCTCATCGCTCCTACTCTGGCTAGCTCAGCTCCAGCTCGCTCGATTATGCGTTCACCACTCTCGCTCATTGTGTTTCTTGCCATGTAACTCCAGCATTGCCTTCTGCTCGCGCACCACTTGAGTACGTTGTTGCTCACGCCCCACCGCTCAGGCTCTTTGTTGTGCTGTCGCTGTGCCATCGGTAGTGCAGCTATCTGTTGTCGCCTCTTACCATTAACTAATGCTTGGTTTCCTTCTCAGTCCTAGCTTCGATAGTATATTGTTAACAGTATACTATTAATAGTATACTAATAATAGAATTTTTTATTTATTAAATTAATAATATATTATTTTGATTTTAATACTGTTAATTTTTATTTATCTGAAATTATTGTTAAGTTTCAGGATAAATGGTAAGTGTTCAGAGCAACTTAATTGATTCTACGATGACATCGAAAAAAGATTCTGCATGAAAGTATAATTATTTAAAGGATCCGAAAGATCCTAATGCAGTGACCTGTATGTTCTACGATAAAACTACTAAAGGTAGTATTTTTCGTGCAAAACAATATCTAGTAGAAAATTTCAAGAATACAACCGCTTGCAAAAAGTATTCACTTGAGATTAAAGAAAAGTTGATGAGTTATATGAATGAAAAGAAGATACAAAAGAATGAATCTTACGGGAATTTACCAGAAGATGATGTTGAACATCTCAGGGACGAAGAAGAAGATTATTCTATGAGTATTAACCCAAGTGGGAAAAAAGTATATGACAAAAAAGGAAAAGAAGTTGTGAGTACTAAGAAGGCTAAAAAAGGACCGATAGATCTGTATATGTTTCAAAGATCACAGAAGCAATAAGGGCAAGCAGGAGGCTCAAAATTTAGACAAACAAATATAAGTGATACTTGTGATAAAGAAATAAGAGGAAGAACAATTCAGCACATTGCTCGCTTCTTCTATCAGGCTGGTCTTCCTCTTAGTACTACTCGTTTAGACAGTTTTAAGGAAATGATTGAAGCTATTGGAAGATATGGTGCGGGATTAAAACCTCCAAGTTATTATGAGATGCGAGTTCCATTATTGCAAAAAGAGTTGAATTATATAAATGACTTACTAAAGGGTCATAAAGAATCATGGGTAACACATGGTTGCTCTATTATGTCAGATGCTTGGACTGATAGGAGACGCAGGAGTATAATTAATTTTATAGTTAATTGTTCTTTAGGGACTATGTTTGTGAAGTCAATAGATACTTTATCTTTTGTAAAATCTAAAGATAAGATATATGATTTACTTGAAAAGTTTGTGGAAGAAATTAGAGAACAAAATGTCGTTTAAGTCATAACCGACAATTGAAGTAACTAGGTATTAGTTGGTAATATTCATCTTTTAAATTTTTTAAATTTTTAATTATTTTATGTTCAATTATATGTATTAAACTCGTAAGTCTTATCATTTTTGTTATTCTTTATCTCAGGTAAATTACTTGAAATAAAAAGACAGCACTTATATTGGACTCCATGTGCGACACATTGTATTGATTTAATGTTGGAGGATATTGGAAAGATCCCAAACATCAAGAAAACTTTAGAAAGGGTAATTTTTATTGTTGGATTTCTTTATAATCATATTGGGGCTTTGAATATAATGAGAGAATTCACAAACAACAAAGAATTAGTGAGATATGGTGTCACCCGATTTGGTACTTCATTCTTGATATTACAAAGTGTGCATCGTCAAAAACATAATCTGAGAAACATGTTTACTTCTGAGAAATGGGTGACAAGCAAAGGAGCGAAAAAAACAAAAGGCAAGAGGGCTACTGATATCATCTTAATATCATCCTTTTGGAATCATGTGGTTTATATATTAAAGGTAATGGGCCCTCTTGTTCGAGTCCTTCGATTGGTAGATAATGAAAATAAGCCTGCAATGAGATATTTATGAGGCTATGGATAGAGCAAAAGAGATAATTAAAAGGTCTTTTAATGAAAATAAAGAAAAATATGAGAAAATTTTTACAATCATTGACGAAAGATGGAATTGCCAACTTTATCGTCCCTTACATGCAGTAGGATATTATTTGAACCCTGAATTCTTTTATATAATTAAATTTGTTGGATTTGATGCAGAAGTTTTGGATGAGTTATATCAATACGTTACATGATTAGTTCCAAGCCTTGAGGTGCAAGGTAAGATTATTCGTGAATTATCTCTGTATAAAAATACCAAAGGTCTTTTTGGAATTCCAATGGTAGTTTGATCCAGGACAACTATGTCTCTAGGTATTAATAATTTGAGATAATTAATTTCATTTATAGTATGTTATTATGTTATTGCTAATAATAATATAAATTTTGCAATTGAATGGTGGTGTCTATTTAGAAATTTCACTCCGAACTTATAGCAATTTGCTATCAAAGTACTTAGTTTGACATATAGTGTTTCGGGTTGTGAGTGAAACTGGAGTGTCTTGGAGCAGGTAAGAATCAATAAATATTTTTATTTTAATTAATTTATTTATTTAGATAGATATATTAATATATTTTTAAATTATATGACATGACATATTCACTCAAAGAGAAGAAACCGATTAGAATATCAGCGATTACATGATCTTATTTATAGAAAGTATAAACAAGCTTTGAAAGCTCGTCATAATTTGCGAAATACAATTAATCCAATCTTATTATAAGATATTGATGATTCAAATGAGTGGTTGATGGGAGAAATGGGTGCCAACTTGTAAGATGCCAAAAACGAGCTTATATTTGAAGATGATAGATTGACATGAGGAGATGTGACAAGAGCTTCAGGTGCTGGAGAATTACAAACATATACAAGATAGATGACAAAGAGAAAAATGAGTGCAAAAGCATCAAGTTCGGCTCCTGTTATTGTTGAAGACATTGAGAATAAAACATATTTTGATGAAGAAGAAGGACAAGATGAAAAGGATGAATTCAATGAAGATGATTTATATGAAAATGATGATAATATTGATTATGATGAATGACTTTGATGTAAAATTTTATTGATTTGATTTTTGGGGCTTTTTAGTAATGTGACATTATGATTTTGTACCTAAGATTTTCTTAATTTAATAGTATATTTTTATTTAAATAATTATATTTATTAATTATATTATATATTTTTATATTTTAGCGTCTCACTTCGCTCGGGCGAGTGCCTAGCGCCTCGGGCGATTTTAGACCTTAACGCCTAGCACTTTTTAAATCACTGATATATAGTTGGAGTATGCATGGAATTGAGATTTTAATCCATGGTTTATGTCATTGATTATGATGATGCTTTGGGATCAATATCCTTCGAACTGTACTGTTATAAATGAATGATGTACTTTAAACCTAATTAAATTTAATCCTTTTATTCTTAATTGACCTAAACCTGAACCATTTGAACATGAGACACAAATTAACCTGACCACGCCCCTGAAAATGAATATTTAAATAAATCTAGTCCTAAAAGACTGATAATTCAAATTTAATTATTAATTATTTATGCTGTTCCAGCCTATCTATTCCTTAATATGTTGGTTGTTCATGCCTTTTTGCTGCATCACTCTCTTAACACTCTCTTTTCATGTGCATAATTATGCATACATATTGACAAGTATGGACTTCCTGTGCTAGCTATCTCATGCTTTACTAATAGGTAAATGAGATTGGGTGCCATGTCTTCTGAGTCTATGTCTGCATATTAAATGCAGCGCACATGTTATTCACATGTCTGTGTTTTGCTTTTTCTTCCTAGTGCATGTGAGTGACAACGAAAGACATCCAGGCATCAAACAAAACTCTATACCACTTAGGGAGTGCTCATCTATATGCCAGTTATCTAATTATATTTTATATTCTTTATTGCAGATTTTATTTTGATTTCAGTCCAACATATGTCGGTTGTGGTCTTATCTGCCCGCACATTGTTAATTGCTCAGTCCTACTTGGAGCCATCATATCATGGGGTTTCCTTTGGCCATTCATCACTACTAAAGCTGGGGATTGGTATTCGGATAAACTTGGAAGCAATGACTTTAAAGGTCTCTATGGATATAAGGTACAAGATAGTTCTAGTGTGTTTTATTTAAATATTATTCCCATTGCCAGTCATTTATTAATTTCTTGTGGTATATTGTAAGCTTCAAATCAATTCTATGTTCCAGAACTTGTATTGAACTTTTATATATATATATATATATATATATATATATATATATATATATATATATATATATATATATATATATATATATATATACACAACTTTGTGCAAAAACAATTAGAACATTGTAGCTTCTTCACTTTTGCAAGGGTTGACATTTGATTGTAGTAATGAGAGGAGATGGTAGAACTGAAGAAATGTGCATGCTTAACATTTAGAATTTGAGATGTTTATCTTCCTTAAATCAAAATGACCTTAGTAATAGATCTATCAAATATTTTCAAAAGACACTACTAACCAGATTGACATGGCATTCAATGAGTGGCATTATGAAACTATCCAAGTGGCCTTAATTTTTTTCAAACATTCATCGGATTGGTTTTTGTTGGACAAAGTACTAATAGAGAGGATATGGGATTCTAGCGGTGATTTAGAAAGGCACTCAAGTGCTTGCCTAAGCGCTTGGGTGAGGCCCGAGTGCCTCATTAATGGCCAAGCGACACGCTTCAAAGAGGCCGCCTAAGCGCTCGCCTGAGCCCAAGCATCGGGCGTTTCGGACGAGTGCCCAGTTTAAACAAGGTGATTGAACCAAATTTTTAATTTTGGTTCGGTTGCATTTGCGTTAGTTGGTTCAATTAAACTAATTAACGCACGCATATCAGCCTCCCCCTTGTCGTGATTTCCCTTAACCCTACGCATGATTCTGTCGCCGATAATTCCATTGCCTCTCTTTGCGATCGTTGCCTTTCTCTGCCATTACTATTCTTCGCTGTCGCTGTCTTCCCCTTAGTACAACTCGTTTAAATAGTTAGAAAGAGATGATTGAAGTTATTGAAAGATATGGTGTGGGATTAAAACCTTCAAATTATTATGAGATATGAGTTCCGTTGTTGAAAAAAGAGTTCAAATATACAAATGACTTACTAAAGGGCCATAAATAATCATGGGTAACATATGGTTGCTCTATTATATTAGATGCTTGAACCGATAGGAGATGCAAGAGTATAATTAATTTTATGATTAACTATTCTTTAGGGACCATGTTTGTGAAGGCAATGAATGTTTTATCTTTTGTGAAATCTGGATACAAGATATATGATTTACTTGATAAATTTGTAGAATAAATTAGTGAACAAAATATCGTTTAAGTCATAACTGACAATGAAAGCAACTATGTATTAGTTGGTGAGATTTATTTTTTGAATTTTTTAAATTTTTTAATAACTTTGACTTTAATTAAATGGAAGATGTATTAAACTTTTAAGTCTTATCATTTTGGTTATCATTTGTCTCAGGTTACATACTTGAAACAAAAAGACAACACTTATATTAGATTCCATGTGCGATGCGATATATTATATTGATTTAATGTTGGAGGATATTGTAAAGATCCTTGACATTAAGAAAATTTTAGAAAGGACAATCTTTGTTGTTGGATTTATCTATAATCATGCTGAAGCTTTGAATGTGATAAGAGAATTCACAGGCAACAAAGAATTGGTGAGATATGGTATCACCCGATTTGCTACTTTATTCTTGACATTAGAAAGCATGCATCGTCAAAAACATGACCTAAGAAACATATTTATTTTTGAGAAATAGGTGACAAACAAACAGACAAAAGAAACAAAAGGCAAAAGAGCTACTAATATCATCTTAATACCATCCTTTTGGAATCATGTAGTTTATATATTAAAAGTAATGGATCCTCTTGTTCGAGTCCTTTGGTTAGTGGATGATAAAAATAAGCCTGCAATGAGATATATTTATGAGGTTATGGATAGAGCAAAGGAAATGATTCAAAGGTTTTTTTAATAAAAATAAAGAAAAATATGAGAAAATTTTTACAATCATTGACGAAAGATGGAATTGTCAACTTTATCATCCCTTACACGCAGCAAGATATTATTTTAATCGAGAATTCTTTTATAAGATGAAATCTGTTGGGTTTGATGCAGAAGTTCTGAATGTGTTATATCAATGCATTGCAAGATTAATTTTAAGTCTTTAGGTGTAAGATAAGATTATTCATGAATTATCTCTATATAAAAATATTGATGGTCTTTTTAAAATTCCAATGGTAGTTCGATCCAAGACAACTACATCCCTAGGTATTAATAATTTGATTTAATTAATTTTTAGGTATTAATAATTTGATTTAATTAATTTCATCTATCGTATGTTACTATGTTATTGCTAATAATAACATAAATTTTGCAGGTGAATGGTGAAATCTATTTGAAAATTTCACCCTAAATTTACAGTAATTTTCTATCAAAATACTTAGTTTGACATGTAGTACTATGGGTTGTGAGCGAAATTGGAGTGTCTTTGAGCATGTAAGGATCATTAAATATTTTTGTTCTAATTAATTTATTTTTTTAGATAGATGTATTAATATATTTTTAAATTATATAATATGATATATTCTTTCAAAGAGAAGAAATCGGTTGGAACATCAACGATTGCACGATCTTGTTTATATTAAGTATAATCAAGCTTTGAAGGCTCATCATGATTTACGAAATAGAATTGATTCAATCTTATTATAAGATATTGATGATTCAAACGAGTGGTTGGTGGAAGAAATTGATGTTAACTTGAAAGATGTCGAAGACGAGCTTGTATTTGAAAATGATAGATTGATATAAGGAGATGTGGCAAGAGCTTCAGGTGTTGGAGAAATACAAACATTTAGACGACAGATGATGAGAAGAAAAATGAGTGCAATAGTATCAAGCTCAACTCCTGCTATTATTGAAGGCAAAGAGAATGAAACATATTTTGATAAAGAGGAAGGATAAGAGGAAGAGGACGAACTCGATGAAGATGATTTATTTAAAAATGGTGATAATGTTCATTATGATAAATGACTTTGATGTAAAACTTTATTGTTTTAAATTTTGAGACCTTTGTTAATGTTATATTGTAACTTTGTACTTTAGATTTTCTTAATTTAATATCATATTTTTATTAAATAATTATTTATTAATTATATTATATATATTTTTATATTTTAAATATTATAGAGCATCTTGCTTTACTCGGGCGAGTGCTTAGGTAAGCATTTAGCACCTCGGGCATTTTGCTTCGCCAAAAGATGTCTAGCACTTTTTAAATCACTGGTTTCTAGTGTTGGCAGAATTTGTTTTATTCCTTCTAAGAAGTTAGTTAACGAGAAAACCTTTCACAAAATTAGTTGTCTTCTAAATGAGGCAAATTTTGTAGTCATGTTAATATTTGTTGTTATATACTGAAGCATAAATTACGCATTTGGTTTGTGTTAGAACTCTTGCGGATTCTAAGCTTGGGGTTGATCTCTTTAGGGGATCAATCTCCTTAGAACTCTATAGGGGTTCCTTCCTCCAAGTTGCTGCTCAAAGGCTACTAAAAAGATGATCTATTCATGATGAAAAGAGGGTGAATACATGGCTATTTATAGGGCTTCTAAACCCCAACTCCTAATAGGACTCCTATTTAAGACTCCTACTTCTAACCAACTCCTACTTCTAATTAGGACTCCTTCGCTAGTAGGACTCCTAATTCTAATAAGACTCTTTCTCTAATAGGACTCTTACTTCTAATAGGACTCATTCTTTAAGAAGCAACCTAATCCTAACCTAGCCGGCCTCTTCACCTCTTTAATAAGGGTCGACTAGATAGGATTTCATGAATGTCCTTATCAATGAAACTAAATTAGGACTCTCTTAACTAGAGTCCCAACAGATTAGGACTCTCCTAGCTAGAGTCCTAACAGACTCACCCTCTTCAAATCAGCCTTGTCCTCGAGGCTGACGTTCCATGAATTTTAGGAATTTGATCAAGTGATCATAATTCTCTCAAGTGACATCTTCTGCTGGTAGGTCCACCCACTATATTAGCACCTCAGTAGTGGGTCGTCGTCGTCGAGAAACGATCCGTCGATCAATAATGGCACTCGGTTGGGCCTGGAACTCTCCTTGGGTAGTCATATTTGGTAGATGGCTTTGGACTATCTCGTTTTGTCCCAACGTGGGCTTCAAACATGATACATGGAAGACTGGATGGATTCGAGAGCTGGCAGGTAAGTCCAATCTGTATGCTATTACTCCGATGCCCTCCAAAATCTGGTAGGGTCTATAGAACCGAGGTGAAAGGTTCATAGATGCTCTGGTCTCCGGATCATCTTGCCATTCCCCCCTATTATCCTTAAGGAAGTCATTGGTCGGAAATGAAATGGCCGAAAATTCAGCTTGCTTGGGTAGCCACGAAAGCGCATCTGTAACAACATTCTCTTTCCCCTTTTCATAATCATATCCAAGAAGCTTTGTTACCCATTTTTACTGCTCGAGGGAAGATATCTTTTGCTCCAAGAAATATTTTAAGCTTTTATGATCAATCTTGATTTGAAAGCATCACCCGATCAAGTACGAACTCCATTTGGCCACCGCATGCATAATCACGAGCATCTCCTTGTTGTAAATAGTTATCTTGAGATGGGAAGAAGATAACACCTTACTGATATAAGCGAGGGGGCGGCCATTTTGTATTAGTACAGCACTAATTCCAATTCTGGAAGCATCGGCTTCAATAATAAAAGTCTTGCCGAAGTCGGGTAACGTTAGTACCGGCATTGCCATCATTACGGCTTTATGTTCGTCAAAGGTGGTGGTGGCTTTGTTTGACCATTGGAAAGCATCTTTTTTCAGCAAGGAAGGGGCGCATTGATCTTTCAATAGTTTTTCACAAACTTGCAGTAGTAGCCTGTTAAACCGAGAAGATCGCGTAGCGATTTTATGTTCCTTGGGGTCGGCCAGTTCTGCATTGCTTCTTAGCAAGGAAGGGGTGCATCGATCTTTCTATAGTTTTTCACAAACTTGTAGTAGTAGCCTATTAAACTGAGAAGGCCGCGTAGCGATTTTATGTTCCTCGGGGTCGGCCAGTTCTACATTGCTTCAATTTTGGAGGGGTCCACTGCCACACCTTCCTCCGATATGATATGCCCAAGATATTCCATCTTCTGTTGAAGAAAGTTGCACTTTGATTTTTTGACAAAAAGAACATGTTCTCGCAAAATCGTCAAAACAAGTCGTAAGTGTTGAAAATGACTTTCTAGAGAAGGGCTGTAAATAAGGATATCGTCGAAGAAATCCAGTACAAACTTACGAAGATAACTCCAGAAAATATCATTCATAAGGCTCTGGAAAGTAGAGGGAGCATTGGTGAGAGTAAAGGGCATTACCAGAAATTCGTAGTGATCATTGTGTGTTCGAAAGGCGATTTTTGGTATGTCTTCTTCGCACACTCGTATTTGATGATACCCGGATCGAAGGTCCAGCTTTATGAAGACTCATGCTCCCTTTAATTCATCAAGAAATTCATCTACTACTGGAATAGGGTACTTGTCCTTGACGGTTATGCCGTTGAGAGCTTGGTAATCAACGCACATTTGTCATGTTCCGTCCTTCTTTCGTACGATGAGCACTGGTGAGGAGTAGGGGCTGCAACTTGGTCGAATAACTTCTATTTTGAGCATCTCTTTTACAATCCTTTCTATTTCATTCTTCGGGAGATGTGGATGCTGATATGGCTGAGTATTTGCTAGAGGTTTGCCCGGAAGAATCGGTATACGACAATCATGTCGGCGGGTAGGAGGTAGGCTGCGTAGTTCGTCAAATATATCTGAAAATTCAGCAAGTTAGGAAAGTAGGTTTAGATCTTCAAATCTGGTTGGCTCTCCCTTAGATTGTTACTCAAGTTGTACAAAAAAGCTGCTGCATGCTTTGTGCAAATTTTTCTCCATTCGTTGTGTGCAAATTGTCGTTATGTTGCCCCTATATTTCCCGTGCAGTATCACCTGTTTCCCCTTATTGTAAAATTTCATAATTAATTTCAAAAATTTTAGGAAACATCACCTAATGTCATCAGCCATTCGATGCTGAGCACGGCCTCATAATCATCAAAAGGGAGGAGGAAGAAATATGCAATTATCGCTTGGTCCTGTAGTGATAGTTTCACTCATGGGCACCTACGATCACACTTCAAAACTCGCCCGTCAGTGACCTTAACATCAAACCTGCTATAATTCTCGATAGGTAAGGCCATCCGGACCGCAACCTTGCTGTTCATAAAATTATTAGTACTCTTGGTGTTAATAAGAACGGTGATTGGTTGTTACTTCAGAAGTCCTCCCACTTTCATTGTTTACGGGTTCGCGTAATCAGCAAGGGCATGTATCGTAATATCAACCGGTTATTGTTCTTCATCTGTGATCTCTTCCTCATGTTCCTGGACCTCCTCGTCCATGTCTTCAAGAGGTTCAATCAGTAGGAGGCAGCCCCTTTTACAGCGATGATCGTGGTTCCACAGCTCGTTGCAATGCCAATAAAGACCCTTTGTTGATCGGTCATGTAGTTCTTATTTTGTCAATATTTTTGGCAGCGAAGGATGGCTGGGAGTAGGAGGTTTATATGCCGCAAGCCTAGGAGAGGTTCTCATCCTCCGAGCATCTTGGTTGAGTCGTTCTTCTTGTATTCAGGTGAAAGAAATTACAGTCGTCACGGTACGGGGCTGCCGCGCCTTAACTTCTCATTTTATCTCTGGCTTGAGTCCTTTAATGAATGTCCCTAATAGTTGATAGTCAGCCCAATAACGAGCAAGATAGGATAACTTCTTAAACCTGGTTTGGTACCATTGAATCGTAAAGGTTTATCGAATCTTTGCGAGTTGGTCGTCGATATTTTCATACTCCGTAGGTCCGAAACAGTTCAGTAGTGCGTTCTTAAATTGATTCCATGCCAGAGCCCCATGATTGTATTCCAACCAATTGTACCATTGAATAGCATCTCCTTCAAGGTGGATGATAGCAATTTCCACCATAGCATCATCCGATGTTCGGTAGTAGCGAAAGTAACGTTCGACGCGCAAAATCCACCTTGCTGGGTCTCCTTCCCAACGCGGGAAGTCCACCCTCATGTGTGCCTGAAGCATGTCTGAGGGTTGTCTCTCCTTCTCTAGAGGCCTCTCTAAACTCTCTCCTCGTTGAGATTTGGTTGGACTCGATGGTTGTCCAATTTTGAATTCTGCAAACAAAGCACGTAATTTGTCCTCCAAGCACGATTCAAATCGTGATTCAATTCGAGATTCCCATGTTTCAAATTTGGCATTAATTGGATCTTGAGAAGCCATAGCATATGCTTGGAGATCAGAGTTGTCCTTGTCTTTTTTCTGTTGACGGGTTAATGGCATGGGGTGGTGGAAGGTTTGGACAATAGATTGGTGATAGAAGGGTTCGACTGCAATGGTTTACTATTTTGGGCTGTAGTTTTTTGATGCTGTTAGGATTATGAAAATAGGTTATGATAGTTGCATCTTAAGGCTAGAGAGATGCCCTAATGACGTCTTGGTTGGTGGCAGCAAGGTGGCTAGGGTTTGGTAGGTTACAGAAAAGAAAAAAGGACAAAGGTGTAGCACTAGATTTTTTGCCAAAAAAATTTCAGCAGTAAATATGTAATTTTTTCTAGAAATTTTCAATAGAGATTTAAGTAAAACTTAAAGGGAATCTACTGGTAAGGGAGA
The DNA here is from genome assembly GCA_023547065.1 of Musa troglodytarum. Classification (NCBI taxonomy): domain Eukaryota; kingdom Viridiplantae; phylum Streptophyta; class Magnoliopsida; order Zingiberales; family Musaceae; genus Musa; species Musa troglodytarum. The sequence continues at coordinate 30,119,550 of CP097508.1, forward strand.
GGTAATGTTGTTAAAAATTTCATAGAAAGAAACGACAGTAAGAGGTTCAGCAAAATTGAGGATCACGGAAAGGTACTATAGCAGATTTTACGTCTAAAGTGCAGTAGTTTGGATGTAAAAGATAAGTGGTTTATACTGAGAATTTTTTGAGAAAACCAAAAGGAAAACCACTGTTAGGAAGTATCAAAGCTGTCGTAAAAATTTTGCGAAGATTTGGACAGAAAAAACGTAGTAGCAAGATCAAACCGATAGTGCTATACGATTGGAATTCTGTAGTGCAACTTTTGTTGTAGAGATGAAAACTTTGCAATAAAAAATTTATGCAGCAATATAGGAACGAATTTTTTGGATTTTTTGAATAAAGATAACTAAATTGCAGCAATAGTAAGGTAGAAAACCAGAATCTGTTGTAATTCACGGGGAGATCAAAGGATGATTTGCGGTGGTGGAGATGATGGCGGAATTCGACGATGATCTTCTAAGTAACTGTGGGAATTGCTTTGGGTAGTTGTAGAGGGCTGGTGGATGGCTGTGGAAGGGTAGCGAGACACCAAAAACACTGCTCTGATACTAAGTGTTAAAACCCTTGCGGATTCTAAGCTTGGGGTTGATCTTTTTAGGAGATCGGCCTCCTTGGAACTCTATAGGGGTTCCTTCCTCCAAGTTGCTGCTTAAAGACTGCTAAAAAGATGATCTATTCATGATAAAAAAAGGATGAATACATGGCTATTTATAGGACTTTTAATCCCCAACTCCTAATAGGACTCCTACTCAAGACTCTTACTTCTAATCAACTTCTACTTCTAATTAGGACTCCTTCTCTAGTAGGACTCCTAATTCTAATAGGATTTTTTCTCTAATAGGACTCTTACTTCTAATAGGACTCCTCTAAGAAGTAACCTAATCCTAACCTAGTCAGCCTCTTCACCTCTTTAATAGGGGTCGGCTAGATAGGATTTACATGAATGCCCTTATTAATGAAACTAAATTAAGACTCTCCTAACTAGAGTTCCAATAGATTAGGACTCTCCTAGCTAGAGTCCTAACAGATTGATATTATAGTAATATTAGCAATCATGACTTAGTTTCATTATTACTTGTTTTTTAAAATGTTGCTTCTTCATTCGAAAATAAGTCGACACCAGAACCTACATTTTAAGGTTTATCTTGCTGAATTGCAGTTTAAAATGTCCCTCTTTATGCCTTTGCCTTTTGAACATTTGGTCTCTAGATGCAAGTGATTGTTCTGTTTTCTGTCAGTTTGTATGTGATTTTTGTTTTTAGTACTCATCCTTTCAATAAATACATTATATTTTAGGTTAAAATTTAAATGAAATGAAAAGAATAATCCTAAGCTACTATATTATGGTGTATTGGGCAGTTGTTTGTTCCCATTTCATGATATATTTTCAGAGCATTAACACATTCTAACCACTACTGATGTCACTGACATGGTAAGCATGCCATTTTACATAATCTAATTAGAGAAACTGTATGCATCTCCCTTTAAGGGTCACAGATGTTGGATTTATCTCTCAAAGTTCAAAATGGGCCCCATATTCCTCAATAACTCAAAATTTAATGTCTATCCTGGAGGTTAGCAGTATTTTGAATTTTCATTTAGAGCCAAACCACCAATATACCTGTTTAAAAAATTACAGGGTATATTAATGACCATTTAAGGTCCTTCCTTTTTATTGAGTGATCCAATCCATTCACATATATAACCGAAATCACACTATCTTTGGATCTCTCTATTTGTGAACTCGTTAACCTGTTACCCTTCATACATGTCTCACATAATCTGCAGGCGGTCAACTGAAGCTTTTCATTTTTTTGACACAAACAAATCACCAGAGGCTAGAAGGAAGCAATCTTATTTACCAAATTGAGCAGCACTCTCAATGGTATGTACCACTCATGGGAGCAAGTAGCACCAGACTTTGTGATGATGAGGGATCATCAAGTACCCTGTTAAGAGCACAAGTGGCAGTTACAGAGTGCCCAGTACTGAGAGAGGATTGATTAAGAGGATCAAATAGGAAGGAAAGGAGGTGGAGATGGTGAGGATAAGGATGACTGATGAGGGAGGAGAGTAGCTGGAGTTCACCAAGTTAGGGTGGTTGGAAGATATTAAGAGGATTTAGAGATTGGGTAGGCTTATTTGGGAAAGAGAGTGGAATTTTAATAGGATTTTACCATATGAGTCAGGTCAGGTTGGGACTGGGAGGGAGAGAGGACAGAGGGTCAGGTTGGTTCGGTTGATTGATTGGAGTGAGGAGAGAGTAGAGAGTAGAGAGAAGAGGGGTAGAACAGGCCAGTTGTTTGAGAAAGAGAAAAGTGTTACGTTGTCTGGCTACATGGTGGGTAGTTGAGGGGTGATCTTACCCTTGGGGAATTCATGTGGGATTCATGTCCTAGTTTGGCTTACCTAATACAGCTTGTAGACAATCATGTATGGTCAGCTCATAATATTTCTAACAGCTAGTTCAATCCAATGACTTGTTTCTGAGAGACATAGGGCTCATTTCAAGTTTTGAAGCGATGAATATATATGAGCTACCTTTTGAAGCATGTATGAGAAATTCCCATCTTACCTCAGTTATCACTAAGAACCTAAAGCAGTGCCCCTTGGTTGTTCTAACCTTGTACTTTTGCCTTGTTATGATTTGTTTGTTGCATCGGCTCTGACAATTATTTTATATCAATGGGATTATTAGTCTTAGCAAAAACTTATGTACTTTTGAATTTCTTGTTTTTGTTTAGCTTATTACATAAGCAGTTATGTACTCAAATTTCTAATTACTGAATTTATCTGTGTTCAGGTTTTCATTGCCATCTCTCTTATCCTTGGAGATGGTCTTTACAACTTAATTAAAATTGTAGTCATAACTGCCAAGGAATTTTTGAATGCACACTCGAAGCAGACAAGCCTTCCCCTTGTAACTCATCAAGGTAACTTATTTCATTAATGTACTGTAGATACAATATTCATTTTCCCTCTCCATAAACAATGGTCAAACGGATGGAGCTGAAAGAATCACTTTGTTTAACTTAAGAATTTATATACCAGTCTTATATTGGTTTTGGTGGCCTAACAGTCTACCAGGTGCAATACCAACTTGTATCATCTGGTACCATTGAAAAATTAAAGAATGAATGATATTGTGTCAGTATCGAGCTTTTCATTTTGTTTCCGTATTGTTTGGATTGATTTAAATCCTTCGTTCACATTATTGTTCTGCAGCTTGTGCAATCTCCCTTCTTCCCCCGCCCCCACTTCTGTCCCTTTTCTTGCCCTCTGTGTTATCGAACCTCCCATATAGATGCCAATACTCTCTTATTAAGTCCTGTTGCTGGTTGGCTTATTCTAGATGCTTATTGGTTGGACTTCTGGCTGCGAACTGTTTGGATGGACATGCCTAAATGAAATTAGGAATTGACAAAGTCCTTCCATATCAGACTTGTTGCCTGTAGGAATGAAGAGATAAACTGATGAATATGACTGGTTTTTAATGATATACACCTAACATGTTATCAGGTTTGACAACTTGACTTTCCGTAAGTGTTATTTAGAAAATCACTGTTCAAAATGATTCACATTGTAACAGTATAGAACAAATTTCGATAAACATGTCTTCGCACAAACTGTTACTAATTGATTCTCTGCAAGAACCACATTCACTGCCATTGCTCTTTTTTTTTTTTATCTCTGATCCTATTAGGTACTCTAAACTAATCTTTTTCAGCAGAATCCAGTAATTACCCTGTAGCTTCTGCACATTACTATTTCATCTTAGGAGTTGTTAACCTTCATTAAATATTATGTTTTGTCCCTTGTGTCTCCTTTTTAATATTATAAACATCCTTAACTCTGCCATATTTATAATCTGTGTCAGAGTAGCTCATCCGAATTTCCTGGCTAATTAACTTCTGTTTGTGCAGATGACGAGAGCTCCAAACTGTTGGAGGAAAAGCTACAGAATGAAACATTCATCAAGGACAGCATACCATCCTGGTTTGCAGCTTCTGGTTACATTGGTCTTGCTGCTATATCCACTGCAACAATTCCAAACATCTTTCCACAGATGAAATGGTACCTAGTCCTTGCTTGCTACATTTTTGCCCCTGCACTGGCCTTCTGTAATTCCTATGGCACTGGCCTCACTGATTGGAGCCTTGCCTCAACCTATGGTAAGATTGGACTTTTCATTTTTGCCTCATTAATTGGAAGCAAGGGTGGTGTCATAGCTGGGCTGGCTGCATGTGGCGTTATGATGTCCATTGTGTCCACTGCTGCCGATCTTATGCAGGATTTTAAGACAGGTTACCTTACCCGAACCTCTCCTAGATCCATGTTTGTATCCCAGTTGAACGGGACAGCATTAGGTTGTATCATAGCATCGCTCACTTTCTGGCTCTATTGGGTTGGTTTTGATATTGGGTCACCCGATGGTGTGTACAAGGCTCCATATGCAGTCATATATCGAGAAATGGCCATTCTGGGTGTCGAGGGCTTCTCGGCACTGCCAAAGCACTGTTTGGAGCTCGGCTCCGTGTTCTTTGTAGCTGTGCTTATAATTAATCTTTTGAGGGATGTAACTCCGAAGAATGTATCCCAGTTTACCCCCATACCAATGGCAATGGCAATACCCTTCTACATAGGAGCGTATTTTGCAATTGATATGTTCGTTGGGACCATGATTATGTTTGTATGGGAGAGGTTGAACCGAAAGGAGTTGGAGGACTATGCTGGAGCAGTGGCATCAGGCTTGATTTGTGGTGATGGGATCTGGACTGTTCCATCTACAATCCTGTCGATCTTTAGGATTGACCCTCCGATCTACATGTATTTTGCTTCTAGCAGCTAAAAAGATACTGTATAGAGCTCCTCTGCTGGATAACTAAGAGAGCTGGAGTATTCGGTTTTATCCACTCTCTTTAGAGTTAAGAAAGCAAAGGTTACTTGACTTCGCTTGCCTCTTTTAGGTTGTACTTCGTGCATTGAGCTAGTTACTAGAATTCATCTGCTTTTAGCTCACACTTCCGAAGCATTTGAAGTGTTTGCAATCCTTGCGTTGAGTCAGCTATTATGATTCACCTTCTCAATGCCATTGAACTTTTGGAATGCAAGAAGTTATCACTCCAACTTGGAGCAAGTCTCCGATAGATTTGATCATCTTTGGGATTGTACCGCCTTCTCTATCATTCCTACCATCTACTCCTCTGAGTAGCAAAGGTACAGCACCGCATATTGCTTGTTTTGTTTCTTGGTCCTACACTCTTGCATCAACTCGAAGTCCTTCACTTGTGGTAATCTCGATGAGAAATCTATTGACACCAGTCTTATGAAGTTCTTTGGCCTCTATCCTTCAGCCTTGTCATAGTACATGGAGTTTACCAATGCATTCTCCTTCTCCATGGCCCATATCATGACCAAGCATCTCCCTCTGTAAGAGTAAGGGATCGATGACTCCATGGAAGTCCCACCTCTACGGTACCATGGCGCTACCATGCCCATGGCACTACTATCCATTGTCTTGCATCTGTGTTCCTTCTTCACAATCGGTAGATCCATCTCTGTGGCACTATGGCACTCCTCTGAGTCTACCTTCTAATCGATGCTCAATTTTGGGTAGTTGAGTCCCTCTAGACTCGCATTGCTTCCTCGCCCTTTTTCGATTACTTGCTTCAACACCTCTGTGTTTTTTGAGCAATTCCTCTTGGTCGATGAAAAGACAGACTGTAACTCTCATATATGACCTCCGCCATCATGTTGTAGGGCTTACACCGCTTCTGTTTTCCTTAGCTTCATTGGTCATAATGTTCGCTTACTCGGCCTTGTCCTCTAACTTGTCGGGCTCCCTGAAACGAATGTGAGCTCTGAAGCAATCCAACTCTTCAGTTGCTCCGATCATACCTCTGTATAATCTAGTCCCCACCATAGGACTCACTGGGTAGCTGAGTCCCTCTAGACTTGTCATTACTTCCTCGTCCTTTTTCGACCACCTGCTTCAACACCTCTATGTTCTCTGAACAGTTCCTCTTGATCGATGGAAAGACAGAGTGCAACTCCCATGTATGGCCTCTGCCATCATGTTGTAGGGCTTGCACCGCTTTGGTTCTCCTTAGCTTCATTGGTCGCAACGTTCACTTACTTGGCCTTGTCCTCTAACTTGTCGAGCTCCCTTAAGCGAATGTGAGCTCTGAAGCAGTCTAACTCTTCAGTCGCTCCGATCATACCTTTGCATGATCCAGTCCCTCCCATGGGACTCATTGATACTTACATTTGAACTTCTCCTCGATAGTGCACAGCCCCCATAAGCTGATGCCCAAAGCTTTCATTCAATGCAGCATTTGATGCACACACGGAAGACCCGCCTCTGCGGTACCATGGCATTCCCTGCTTGAATCCATAGCCATTCTTGCTATCATGTCGCTCACCGAAGTGGAGCTCCCAATCGTGCTCCCGATTATACCTCCATATGATCTTGTCCCTCACGGGACAAGTCTTGTGTGTGTCGTATTGCCTCGAACTATTCCACCACGATCCGCTATACCATGTCATCTCGTGGTGACATCTCATTGTATTCTAATCCTTATGGTATGAACTCGAACTGTGATCTCTCTATGTGTGGCCTTCGCCAATACATTGTAAGGCCTTTGCCACCTTCGATTCTATTCGCTCCTTTGGCAATCGACCTTCGTCCACCCACTCTCGGGTCACACTCGGACGAAGCATAGCTCTAGGACAGATCGTTGCCTAGCAGCTCCTTTAAAGTCCCCTGACTTCATTGAAATTGGTGCACCATTGTCTGGAACTTGAGCCTCTGCCCCTACCAGCACAATCTCCACTGTGTACCGCTTTCCTCATGATAACTCGAATAGCTGCATTGTGTACCCGCCTTTGCGTCCTCTTGCCCCATGCCAAGGTCTTTTGACACCAACTTCGTCTCTACAAGCTGTGTCGCCTTAGTTCCTTCGTCAAATGTTTCACTAAGATAAGGTGCATGTGCCTCAAAGTTTCCTTCGTCTTTGGCACCATGTAAGATGAGTTTGCTCTATCAGAATATAAAACCCATGGAACAATATGATCCTGTTCCTGCCTCTGCAAGAGTCTATGTCCTTGACCTCTGTCTAAGGAAAGCTCCAAGCCTCCGCTCCATGTTCCATCTTCTAAGCCAACTCACTTCATGCAGCTTGAGTACATCACCAAGTTACCCCTAAGTTGCTCCGTTTCTCGATTTGCATTGAGTTAATGCTGGCCCTTGTGCCTACCATTGCACGGGTCAGTCCTGTGTTGAGTCCAATCTCCGTATTGGCTCCCAATGTGCCTTCACTTTGTGTTGCCTTGGGTTGCTCCCCCACTTGATCTTGCTATGCGTTTACCAACGCATTGCCTTTTGCAAGATCATACGATGACTCCTCACCGCTTGCTCGGTCCATTGAGCTTTGTCTTGAGGTACTCCTCCTCAACCTGTGCGGTCCGTTGTGCATGATTCTCCCTCTGGAGAACTGGGACTTATCCCTCCTGGATATTTGCCTCGTTGGAGCAACTTCTCTCTTTGCATCCTTCTCTCTAAAAGTTTTGGAGACCACCATCCCTTTGGACTACTTTGCCTTGCTAAATAAACTATGCACCGTTTTGCCTCCGCAAACGCACCTACTAGATTGTGACTCTTCACCAATACAGTTCCCACTACACCCCTTCGAGTCTAGCAACATGCTGAACCAACTGCACATTTCAGCCTCTTACAAACGTATCCTTCTCGTGTTGAAGAGAAAGTTTCAATGCTCCATGGCATCGACCTTCGACCGCCTTGAGATGGCCATGGACAATCCATCATTCGCATACAAGTCCTTGCATGAGTATCGAATTTCTTGAGTTTGTAATTCCCCTCACCTCTGTAAGCTTTGCATAACTCTTTCGATCACTGAACAACCCACTCCACCTTGTACGGTCTTATCCTTTACTAAGCACCCCGCTTGCCTCGAGCACCATCAAGTTTGGTTGCTAACGTCGAGCCACTACTCGAATTCAGCCAACCCCACCTTTGTGCACTACATAATTCTTCTTAGCTTATTTGTCCTCGTGGTGCCTCTTGCGCAAAGGGTTGGCCATTCCATTGAATGTCATTCTCGGATGCCCACTCCTTTGAGCGACTCCTTCCCCTATAACTCCATGTCCATTTTTCCTAAACGGTCACACATATTGGCTGCCCTCATGCAGCCCTGTTAGGTCCCCCATGTTTGCATGCCATGTGTTTCTATGTGTGCATGCCCCGCTCTGATACCAACTATCACAAACTTAGCTGATTTTGTCTAAGTCGTGTGGCACTCTTGCATGTCCGTCCGCAAAGGTCAGCCTCCCTGAAACCTCCTACGATCCCTTAGGACCTGCACAAGAGAAGACGGGACAGAGAAAGCGCTTCACATGGGATCCACAAGCAATCCTTTTAGCAAACATTTTATAGCTAATACAAATTCCAACCATGGATATCACAAGCTCAGAATGGTTACACAACAAAGGTATAAAATTGGTCCACTACAGACCGATATCTAGTTTTATTGAATCTCAGATTTTGATAATGAAATCAATTGATAAGTTTGTTATCTAATCTATGCTTTAAGATACGTGATGCAGGACTAACCTTGATCAAAAGAGGCAAAACAATTAAAGCAAGAAGAATCAAGTGATGGGTCGGAGTCAAAATTCGGGCATCGGGTCGGAAGAATCGGACAATGCGCCGAGAATAGATGTTGTGGGAGTCAACATGCCGGTGGATCGGGCACTTCACCGAAGGTTCGAACGATACGCCAGAAGTTCACCGGAAGATCACTGGAAGGTTGCCGAAAGTTCCCCGGGAGAACCAATGACATGCTGGATAACTTAGATTCGTAGCTTATAGTTGTTTATGTCTTAATGGTCGAAGGTTAGGTCAAAATTGAGTTATTTTAGGTGAAATCATACCAACTCAATTAGGGACCAATTGGGCTTAATTTGGGACTAATTTGGGCTCATTGAGAGGCCCATTAAGTGGCCCAAATGTTGTTGTAGGCGGTGGCATCGCCAAACTGGCGGTAGAACTGCCTATGAGCTGGAAAAGTGAAAAAGCACACTTTTCCAAGCTATAGGCGGTGGTATCGCCCAGTCTGGGTGGTTGTACTTCCCAGCAATAAAGTTACAATAGTGGTACCACTCCAGGCTGGCGGTAGCACTGCTAGAACCTTTGTTTTCGAGGTTCTACAAGCGGTTGCATCGCCCAATACAAGTGGTAGTATCGCCCATACCCGGAAGACCTAGAAATTTGAATTTTGGCTTCGTTTTTGGAGCCATTTGGGGCCTATAAATACCCCACTCATCCCTGCAAGGATTACACAAGAAAAAGTAAGCTAAAACTCTAGCGAATCAAGTTGTAATCTTGAAAATGTCTTGAGTGTTTTCTCTCTCCTCTTGAAAAGTTTAGAAGTTTATCTAAGGGAGGTGTGAGACTTGTAGAGGTTACCTCCTAAACCTTCGAAAAGGAGAAAAAGTTGTAAAAGGGTGGTTGAACTTCACCCATTAAAAGAAGATCATTAGTAAAAGCCGGTGACCTCAACGAAGGAGGAATCGAGAGTGGACGTAGTTCGAATGACCGAACCACTATAAAATCAGTTTGCATTTCTTTTATTGTAATTTACATTTCTACAAATCCTTTACTTTATTGCAATCACTCGAATCCTCCTCTTTCACTTACGAATCTCTTTAAGTTAAAATACAATCGAAGTTGGTTTTCATCGAAACCTGATTCTTCTCGAACAAAGTTTTTTGAAATCGCACAAATTAACGTTTTTAATCGTTGCACTAATTCACCCCCCCTCTTAGTGTCGCTCTAGATCCTAACAATTTGTATCAGAGTCTGGTCACTCTTATTTGGTTTAAAACCTAAGAGTGATGGCTTATGCCAGCATGCAAGAGGGTCATTCCATTACACGTCCGCCTATGTTTAATGGGTCAGATTACACTTATTGGAAGACTCGCATGAAGATTTTTTTGATTTCCATGGATTTCAAACTTTGGAATATCGTTGAAAATGGATTTCAAAAATCTTCTCTTTCGATGAATGAATGGAATGAATCGGAGAAGAAGGTTTTCACTCTAAATGTAAAGGCTATGAATGCCTTGTTTTATGCACTTGATAAAAATTAGTTTAATCGTGTTTCGATTTGTGAATCGGCCTTTGATGTTTGGCGTATTCTTGAAATCACTAATGAAGGCACTACCCGAGTGAAAGAGTCCAAAATCAATCTCTTGGTGCTTTCTTACGAATTATTTTGAATGAAACCAAGTGAGTCTATCGGAGACATGTACACCCGTTTCACAGATGTCGTCAATGGACTCAAAACACTTGATATAGATTTTTCTAATTTCGAACTTGTAACTAAAATTTTAAGATTTCTTCCAAAGAGTTGGGATCCAAAAGTTACAACCATTCAAGAGGCCAAGGACCTTAAAACTTTTCCTCTCGAAGAACTCATTGGGTTTTTAATGACCTACGAAATGACATGTCATGCTCATAATGAGCTAAAGAGCCCCTTTCTAAAGAATAAAAAGGATATGACATTGAGAACACAAGAAGACCACTTGAAGAAAGTTTCAAGTGATGAAGACCTTGATAATGAACTTGCACTCTTAACTCAAAAATTCAAAAACTTTATAAGAAGAAATAAATTTAAAAATGATACTAAAAATAAACTTGAACAAAAAAAGGACTAAGTCATATGTTACGAACGCAAGAAGTCGGGGCACTTCAAAAGTGAATGGCCCCAAGCCAAGAAGAAGCTACCAAAGAGGAAGAAAGCTCTAAAGGTGACGTGAGATGACTCAAGTGGCTCCGAAGATGAAGAAGCAAGCAACAAAGAGGAGGCCAACTTCGCATTGATGGCTTTCAGAGAAAAGGTATGTGAGTTAATTAATGAAGATTTATCTTTCGACGAATTTTTAATTACTTTTTATGAATTATTTGATGAGTATAGAGCTATTAGTAAAAAGTTTAATTTATTAAAGAAGGAGCATGCTTTATTACAAGATAAGCTTGATAGTTTTAAAACTTCCTCTTTAACCCCATGCTCTAAGTGCGAACACTTAGAGGCAATCAAAAAAGAGAACTTGCTACTTAAAGAGACTCTAAACAAGTTTAAGGTTGGTAGCAAGGGCTTGGACATGATTCTTGCAAACAAGGGTCATGTTGGAAATAGAAGTGGTCTTAGATTTGTGAGTGGATCTCACCATACTCCAACCACCTTCATTAAAGGACCCACACTACATGTATCTTCTTATTTGAAATGTAATTTTTGTTGCAAATCCGGACATGTTGCCTACGAATGTGTGTATAAGAAACTTAGCCCATAAAGGTTAATATGAGTTCCTAAAGGAACAATAAGGAATTCAATAAACAATGACACAATTAGTAGATCAATTTTTGAGGCACCCAAGTTCAAATGGGTACCTAAAAACCATTCTCTTTTGTAGACACATTCACCCACACAAGTTAGGAGCAAGAGATGGTACCTTGATAGTGGATGCTCAAGGCACATGATCAGAGATTCATCTCAATTCTCTAAGCTCACTAGCCAAGACGAAGGATATGTCACATTCGAAGACAACAACAAGGGTAAAATCATTGGCAAGGGAACTATAGGTAACAAATCAAGTTTTTCAATTGATAATGTGTTATTGGTAGATGGTTTAAAGCATAATCTTTTGAGCATTAGTCAATTATGTGATAAGGGATATATTATGAAATTTGAATCTAATGCTTGCATCATTGAAAAACCATACAACAACACATCTATAATTACACTAAAATAAAATAATATCTACACCATAACCATTGATAATCTTAGTAATGAAATATGTTTTTCGATTTTGAATGATGATGCTTGGCTTTGGTATAGGAGATTAGGTCATGCTAGCATGAAACTAATATCTCAAATCACATCTAAAGGACTTGTTAGAGGTATTCCCAATGTTAAGTTCATTAAAAACAAAATATGTGATGCTTGTCAACTAGGGAAACAAATAAAAACTAGCTTCAAACCAAAGAATCAAATAAGTACCTTTAGATCGTTATACTTGATCCATATGGATTTATTTGGATCAATTGATACAACGAGTTTAAGAGGTAGCAAATATGCATTTATCATTGTAGATGACTATAGTAGAGATACTTGGACCTATTTCTTGGCTCACAAAAGTGACTGTTTTAAATGTTTTTCTAAATTTTGTAAACTTGTTCAAAACGAAAAGGGTTTCATGATTTCATCGATTTGGAGTGATTATGGTGGTGAATTCCAAAACCATGACTTCCAAAATTTTTGTGAATCTAATGGATATAACCATAACTTCTCTACTCTAAGGAATCCTCAACAAAATATAGTAGTAGAAAGAAAGAATAAAAATTTACAAGAAATGGCAAGAACCATGTTAAATGAAAATAGCTTACCCAAATACTTTTGGGCCGAAGCCATTAATACGGCTTGCTATGTCATGAATAGGGTTCTAGTAAGACCATCTCTATCCAAAACCCCTTATGAATTGTGGAATAATAAAAAAATAAATATTTCTTATTTTAAAGTTTTTAGTTGTAAATGCTTTATCTTGAATGAAAATGATGCCTTAGGAAAATTCGATGCTAAATTCGATGAAGACATCTTTCTTGGTTACTCTTTCATTTCTAAAGCCTTTCATGTTTTCAACAAAAGAATCTTGGTTATAGAAGAGTCTATTCATGTAGTTTTTAATGAAGTTTTCGAATTTAAGAAAATTAATTTTGATGATGATCTTGGTTTTGATGGTTTGAATTTGAATGAACCCTCTCCTCAAAATAGCAACTTGGATGCATCTACTTCCTAAATTTCCTTACTTAAGGAATGGAAGTATGTAGATGCCCATCCAAAGGAGCTAATTATAGGAGACACATCAAAAGGGGTTAAAACTCATTCCTCTTTTAAGAATTTTTGTGCTAGCGTCGCCTTCCTTTCTCAAATTGAACCTAAGTGCATTGACAAAGCCTTGAAGGATGATTCTTGGGTTATCGCAATGCAAGAGGAATTGAACCAATTTGAGAGGAATGAGGTGTGGAAGTTTGTTTCTAGACCAAGTGACCATTTAGTTATAGGTACTAAATTAGTATTTAGAAACAAGCAAGATGAATTTGGTATCGTGGTTAGAAACAAGGCTAGATTAATGGCCAAAGGTTTCAACCAAGAAGAATGTATCGATTACGAAGAGACATTCGCTCTTGTGGCAAGATTAGAAGCCATTAGGATGCTCCTTGCCTGTGCTAGTAGTAATAATTTTAAATTATTTCAAATGGATGTCAAAAGTACTTTTTTAAATAGTTTTATTTCTGAAGAAGTATTTGTTGAACAACCACCCAGTTTTGAAAACTCTCTTTTTCCTAATCATGTGTTTCAATTGACTAAGGATCTCTATGGGTTAAAACAAGCTCCAAGAGCTTGGTATGAGAGGCTTAGTTCTTTTCTTATTTCAAATAATTTCACTAAAGGCAAGGTCGATACTACATTGTTTATTAAATATTTTAAAAATAATTTTCTTATTGTTCAAATTTATGTTGATGATATTATCTTTGGTTCTACAAACGAATCGTTATATGAATCATTTTCCAAGTGTATGAGCCAAGAGTTTAAAATGCGTCTAATGGGTGAACTAATCTTCTTTTTAGGATTACAAATTAAATAACTTAGTGATGGTATATTTCTTAGTCAAACCAAATATGCTTTAGAACTATTAAAACAGTTTAATATGGATGGTTCAAAAGCCATCAACACTCCTATGAGTACCTCTACTAAGTTAGACATGGACGAAAGTGGAGAAAGTCTTGATCAAAAAACATATAGGGGAATGATAGGTAGTTTACTTTACCTCACCATAACTAGACCCGATATTATGTTTAGTGTAGGACTTTGTGTTAGATTTCAAGCTAATCCTAAGTTGTCTCATCTTAAAGCCATTAAAAGAATCCTTAGATATCTTAAAGAAACTCCTAATTTAGGATTATGGTATCCAAAATCTGATAACTTTGATTTAATAACTTATGTGGATACCAATCTCTTGAGATCACTCAGGAAGGCACTGGCCGAGTAAAAGAGTCCAAAATCAATATTCTTGTGTATTCTTACGAGCTTTTTCGAATGAAACCAAGTGAGTCCATCGGAGACATGTACACCCGCTTCACGGATGTCATCAATGGACTCAAGGCACTTGGTAAAGATTTTTCTAATTTTGAACTAGTAACAAAAATTTTAAGATCCCTTTCAAAGAGTTGGGATCCAAAGGTTACGGTCATTCAAGAGGCCAAGGACCTTAAAACTTTTTCTATCGAAGAACTCATAGGGTCTTTAATGACCTATGAAATGACATGTCATGCTCATGATGAGCTAGAGAACCCCCTTCCAAAGAACAGGAAGGATATGACATTAAGAACACAAGAAGACCACTTGAAAGGAACATCAAGTGATGAGGACTTTGATGAAGACATTGCACTCTTAACTAGAAATTTAAAAAATTCATTAAAAAAGGTAAATTTAAAAATGAATCCAAAAACAAACTTGAACCAAAAAGGGACCAAGTCATATGTTACGAATACAAAAAATCGAGGCACTTCAAAAATGAATGCCTCCAAGCTAAGAAGAAGCAACTCAAGAAGAAGAAGGCATTGAAGGCTACATGGGATGATTTAAGTGACTCCGAGGATGAAGAAGCAAGCAACAAAGAGGACGCCAACTTCGCGCTAATGGCCTTAGGATAAGAGGTTAGTGAGTTATTTAATAAAGAGTTATCTTTCGATGAACTTTCTATCACTTTTCATGAATTATTTGATGAATGTAGAACTATTAGTAAGAAGTTCAATTTATTAAAGAAAGAGCATGCTTTATTACAAGATAAGTTTGATAGTCTTCAAACTCCTTCTTTACCCCCATGCTCTAAGTATGAATACTTAGAAGGAATCAAAAATGAGAACTTGCTACTTAAAGAGACCCTAAACAAGTTTAAGGTTGGTAGCAAGGGCTTGGACATGATCCTTGCAAACAAGGGTCACGTCAAAAATAGAAGTGAAATTAGATTTATGAGTGGATCTCACCGAAATCCTACCACCTTCATTAAAGGACCCACATTACATGTATCACCTCATTTAAAATGTAATTTTTATTGTAAATCCGGACATATTGTTTATAAATATCCATTTAGGAAAATCATTCCACATAAATTGATATGGGTTCCTAAAAGAATCATAAATAATTCTATGCTAAATGACAAAGTTAGTAGATCAATATTTGAGGCACCCAAAATCAAATGGGTACCTAAAAACCATCCTCTTTTATAGAACCATTCACCATCACAAGCTAGGAGCAAAAGATGGTATCTTGATAGTGAATGCTCAAGGCACATGATCGGAGATCCATCTCAATTCTCTATGCTCACTAGCAAAGAAGAAGGGTTTGTCACCTTCGGAGATAACAACAAGGGTAAAATTATTGGCAAGGGAACCATAGGTAACAAATCAACTTTTTTAATTAATAATATGTTATTGGTAGATGGTTTAAAGTATAATCTTTTGAGTGTTAGTTAATTATGTGATAAGGGATATGTTATGAAATTTGAATCTAATGCTTGTATTATTGAAAAACCATACAACAATACATCTATGATTGCACTAAAACAAAATAATATCTACACCATCAACATTGATGATCTTAGTAGTGAAATATATTTTTCGGCGTTGAATGATGACGCTTGGCTTTGGCATAGGAGATTAGGTCATGCTAGCATGAAGCTAATTAATCAAATCACATCCAAAGCACTTGTAAGAGATATTCCCAATATTAAGTTCATTAAAGATAAAGTATGTGATGCTTGTCAAATAGGAAAATAAATTAAAACTAGCTTCAAGCCAAAGAATCAAATAAGTACCTTTAGACCATTACAATTGATTCATATGGATTTATTTGGACCAATTGACACAACAAGCCTAGGAGGAAGCAAATACGCTTTTGTAATTGTAGATGACTATAGTAGATATACTTGGACCTATTTCTTAGCTCACAAAAGTAATTATTTTAAATGTTTCTCTAAATTTTGTAAACTTACTCAAAACAAAAAGGGTTTCATGATTTCATCCATTCGGAGTGATCACAGTGGTGAATTCCAAAACCATGACTTCCAAAATTTTTGTGAATCAAATTGGTACAACTACAACTTCTTTACTCCAAGGAATCCTCAACAAAATAGAGTAGTAGAAAGAAAGAATAGAAATTTATAAGAAATGGCAAGAACCATATTAAATGAACATAGTTTACCCAAATACTTTTGGGCCGAAGCTGTTAATACGGCTTGCTATATCATGAATAGGGTTCTAGTAAGACCATCTCTATCCAAGACTCCTTATAAATTATGGAATAACAAAAAACTAATGTTTCTTACTTTAAAGTTTTTGGTTGCAAATGCTTTATTTTAAATGAAAAGAATGCTTTAGGAAAATTTGATGCTAAATCCGATGAAGGTATCTTTCTTGGTCACTCTTCCATTTCTAAAGCTTTTCGTGTTTTTAACAAAAGAACGTTAGTTATAGAAGAGTCTATTCATGTAGTTTTTAATGAAATTTTTGAATTTAAGAAAAAAAGAATTTGATAATGATTTTGGTTTTGATGGTTTGAATTTAAATGAACCCTCTCCTCAAAATAGCAACTTGGATACACCTTTTTCCTAAATTTTCTTACCTAAGGAATGGAAGTATGTAAATGCCCATCCCAAGGAGTTAATTATAGGAGACACATCAAAAGGGGTTCTAACTAGTTCTTCTTTTAAAAATTTTTGTACCCATGTCGCTTTTCTTTCTCAAATTGAACCTAAGTGCATTGATGATGCCTTGAAAGATGATTATTGGGTTATCGCAATGCAAGAAGAATTGAATCAATTTGAGAGGAATGAGGTATGGAAGTTTGTTCCTAGACCTAGTGACCATTTAGTTATTGGTACTAAATGGGTCTTTAGAAATAAGCAAGATGAATGTGGTATCGTGGTTAGAAACAAGGCTAGACTAGTGGCCAAAGGTTTCAACCAAGAAGAAGGTATTGATTACGAAGACACCTTCACTCCTGTAATAAGATTAGAAGCCATTAGGATGCTCCTTGCCTATGCTAGTAGTAATAATTTTAAGCTTTTTCAAATGGATGTCAAAAGTGTTGAATCTCAGATTTTGATGATGAAGTTAATTGGTGAGATACTGGCTCTAATCTACCTTGTTAAGATGAGTGTGCAGGAATAACTACGATGGGAAGAAAACATAATATGATCTGCCGAGGTCAAGTCCGTCGGGGGTTCAACAGTTCATCGGAAGTCCGAGAGATGTTCGGAAGTCTTGCCGAACCCTTCGAGATCCAATCGTGGACTTGCCAAAGCTTTCGAAGTCCGCCTCAAGATCGCCGGGTTCACGGAACTTGCCAACAAGATTCGAAGCTAGCCAAGACTCGTTGAGATCGCCATGCAATTCGGAGTATGTTGGGAGACCACTGGAAGCAATCCGAGGAAAGCATCGGAAGCTTGCCGGAAACTCGCCGTAAAACTCGCCGGAAGATGACTTGAAGAAGCATCGGATTAAATCATGTTAAGTTCGTAGTTTGCACATGAGTAGGGCAAGGATTTAAGAGAAATCCTGCCTAAAATCGCGGAAGCCAACCAGTATCCACTAAGCCATCATAGCGAAGAACTGCGGAATCGTCGGCCGGGCGTAGCACCAGTGCATAGCAAAGTGTGGACCAACCGGGCCGCATGCGTACCGCCCAGGCATAGCAAAGAATACCGCTCGTCAGCGGTAAGCCTCGCGCACCAGCTCATTACACCAGCGGTGGTAGCGGTAGGCATGGTCAGCCGTCACTGGTACGCTGGCCGGGCGGTACGCTACGCCAAATCGACACAGCAGAGACCGCTTTCGACCGACAGCGTGTGGTACCGCCTTGACTCGAATTGGGAACTCCAAATTCACTTCTGGAATTTGGAGCTCAATTTTGAATCCACTTTGATCTATAAATACCCCCTTTCTCAAATTAAAGGGTAACCCTTCGAGCAAAAATCTAAGTCTTGAGTTCTTGAGAGCCTTGAGAAATTGTTGTTTTGTTTGAGTTCACCTTCCTCTTCTTCTTGAAATATCTTGTACAAGTGTGAACTCTTTGTAAAGGGTTGTAAAGGGTGTTTGATCCTTCCTCCAAAGGAAGTACTAGTGGAAGATCGAGCCTCATCGTAAAGGGCTTCAAGAGTGGATGTAGGTCATTTGACCGAACCACTATACATCGCTGAGTTCATGAATGTGTGAGTTTTTACTTTGCTGCAAGTTGTCATTTCATTTACACAAGTAATTGCCTCCAAGCTCTTTTTCGTCGAATCAAATTGTCTTACTTAACGTGTGCTTTAACGAAAGCGCTTTTAAAGAGCACCATTTTAATCGCTGCACTAATTCACCCCCTCTTAGTGCCTTTCCGATCCTTTCAATTGGTATCAGAGCAAGGTTTGCTCTCATATTGGTTTAAAACCCAAGAGAGATGGCCTACTCCGGTATGCAAGAAGGTCTTTCCATTACTCGTCCACCTATGTTTAATGGGTCGGATTATACGTATTGGAAGACTCGTATGAGAATTTTTCTTATTTCCATGGACTTCGAACTTTGGAACATTGTTGAAAATGGCTTTGCAAAATCTTCTCTTCCGATGAGTGAATGGAATGAGTCGGAGAGGAAAATTTTTGCTCTCAATGCAAAGGCTATGAATGCCTTATTTTGTGCTCTTGACAAGAATGAGTTTAATCGGATTTCCGTTTGTGAGTCGGCTTTTGATATTTGGCGCACTCTTGAGATCACTCATGAAGGCACTAGCCGAGTGAAAGAGTCCAAAATCAACATTCTTGTGCATTCCTATGAACTTTTTCGAATGAAACCAAGTGAGTCCATTGGAGACATGTACATCCGCTTCACGGATGTCATCAATGGACTTAAAGCTCTTGGTAAAAGTTTTTCGAATTTTGAATTGGTAACTAAAATCTTAAGATCCCTTCCAAAGTGTTGGGATCCAAAGGTCACGGCTATTCAAGAGGCCAAGGATCTTAAAGTATTTCCACTTGAAGAACTTATTGGATCTCTTATGACTTATGAGATGACGTGCCATGCTCATGAAGAGCTTGAGAACCCTCTTCCAAAGAACAGGAAGGATATGGCACTTAGAACACAAGAAGATCACTTGAAAGGAACATCAAGTGATGAGGACAGTGACAATGACATTGCGCTTCTAACTCGAAAGTTCAAGAAATTTGTAAGAAAGAACAAATTTAAGAATGACACAAAAAGTAAATTTGAACACAAAAAGGACCAAGTCCTTTGCTACGAATGCAAGAAGCCGGGACACTTCAAGAATGAATGCCCTCAAGCCAAGAAGAAGCAATTCAAGAAGAAAAAGCTTTGAAGGCCACGTGGATGATACAAGTGACTCCGATAATCAAGAAGCTAGCAACAAAGAGGAGGCAAACTTCACTAATGGCACTCTGAGAAGAGGTTAGTGATTTACTTAATGAAGAGTTATCTTTCGATGAACTTTCTATGGCTTTTTATGAGTTGTTTGATGAATGTAAAACTATTAGTAAGAAGTTCAATTTGCTTAAGAAGGAGCATGCTTTCTTACAAAGTAAGTTAGATAGTCTTCAAAACCATTCTCTACCTCTATGCTCTAAGTGTAAGGACTTAGATGCAACAAGAGGGAAAACTTGCTACTCAAAGAGACCCTAAACAAGTTTAAGGTCGGTAGCAAGGGTTTAGACATGATTCTTGCTAACAAAGGTCATGTCGGAAATAGAAGTGGTATCGGATTTGTGAGAGGTTCACACCAAAATCCGACCACCTTGTTAAAGGGCCTACGTTGCATGTATCACCTCATTTGAAATGTAATTTTTGTAAAACAGGACATGTTGTCTACAAATGTCCACTCAAGAAAATCCATCCACAAAAATTGATATGGGTTCCTAAAGGAACCATAAACAATTCAATGTTAGATAACAAAGAAAGTAGATCAATTTGTAAGGCACCCAAAATCAAATGGGTACCTAAAAACCATCCTCTTTGTAGACAAACTCACAAGCTAGGAGCAAGAAATGGTATCTTGATAGTGGATGCTCAAGGCACATGACCGAGATCCATCTCATTTCTCTATGCTCTAGCAAAGAAGAAGGATATGTCACCTTCGGAGACAACAACAAGGGTAAAATCATTGGCAAGGGAACCATAGGTAACAAATCGAATTTTTCAATTGATGATGTGTTACTAGTTGATGGTTTAAAACATAATCTTTTAAGTATTAGTCAACTATGTGATAAAGGTTATGTTGTTAGATTTGAATCCAATGTTTGCATCATTGAAAACCCAACAACAACATATCCATGATTGCTTTAAAACAAAACAATGTCTACACCATAAATATTGATAAATTAAGTGATGAAATGTGTTTTTCGGTTTTGAACGATGATGCATGGCTTTGGCATAGGAGACTAGGCCATGCAAGCATGAAACTAATCTCTAAGATTTCATCTAGAGATTTAGTAAGAGGTATCCCAAACATGAAATTTGTTAAGGATAAGGTATGTGATGCATGTCAACTAGGGAAACAAATAAAGACTAGTTTCAAATCAAAAAATCACATTAGCACCACTAGACCATTGCAATTGATCCACTTGGACTTATTTGGACCAATTGACATAACAAGCCTAGGAGGTAGCAAATATGCATTTGTGATTGTGGATGACTATAGTAGATATACTTGGACCTATTTTTGGCTCATAAAAGTGATTGTTTCAAATGTTTCTCTAAATTTTGTAAACTCACTCAAAATGAAAAGGCTCTATGATTTCATCAATTCGAAGTGATCATGGAGGTGAATTTCAAAATCATGACTTCCAAAATTTTTGTGAAATAAACGGATACAATCACAACTTCTCTACTCCAAGAAATCCACAACAAAATGGAGTAGTGGAAAGGAAAAATAGAAGCTTGCAAGAAATGGCTAGAACCATGGTAAATGAATATAATTTACCAAAATATTTTATAAGCCGTGAATACGGCTTGCTATGTTATGAATAGAGTGCTAGTGAGACCATCCCTATCTAAAACTCCATATGAATTATGGAATGACAGAAAACCCAATGTTTCTTATTTTAAAGTTTTTGGTTGTAAATGTTTTATTTTAAATGAAAAGGATGCCTTAGGAAAATTCGATGCAAAATCCAATGAAGGCATATTTCTTGGTTATTCTTCGGTTTCAAAGGCTTTTCGTGTTTTCAACAAGAGAACCTTACTTATAGAAGAATCTATTCATGTGGTTTTTAATGAAGTTTCCGAATTTAAGAAGAAAGATTTTGATGATGATTTCGGTCTTGATGATTTAAATTTAAATGAACCCTCTCCTCAAAATGACAACTTGGATGCATCTTCTTCCCAAAATTCCTTACCCAAGGAATGGAAGTATGTAGATGCTCATCCCAAGGAGTTAATTATAGGAGATGCATCGAAAGGGGTTCAAACTCGCTCTTCTTTCAAAAATTTTTGTGCCCATGCCGCTTTTCTTTCTCAAGTTGAACCAAAATACATTGTTGATGCCCTGAAAGATGATTCTTGGGTTATCGCAATGCAAGAGGAATTGAATCAATTTGAGAGGAATAAGGTATGGAAGCTTGTTCCTAGACCAATGACCACTTAGTTATTGGTACTAAGTGGGTCTTTAGAAACAAGCAAGATGAATGCGTATCGTGGTTAGAAACAAGGCTAGACTAGTGGCCAAAGGTTTCAACCAAGAAGAAGGTATCGATTATGAAGAAACCTTCGCCTCCGTGGCAAGATTGGAAGCCATTAGGATGCTCCTTGCCTATGCTAGTAGTAAAGATTTCAAATTGTTTCAAATGGATGTCAAAAGTGCATTCTTAAATGGTTTTATTTCCGAAGAAGTGTATGTTGAACAACCACCCGGATTTGAAAATTCTCTATTTCCTAACCATGTGTTTAAACTAACTAAGGCTTTATATGGTCTTAAACAAGCCCCTAGGGCTTGGTATGAGAGGCTTAGTTCTTTTTTGATTTTAAATGATTTCACTAAAGGCAAGGTTGATACTACATTGTTTATTAAACATTTTGAAAATGATTTTCTTATTGTTCAAATTTATGTTGATGATATTATTTTTGGGTCTTGTAATAAATCACTATGTGAATTATTTGCTAAGGATATGAGTGATGAATTTGAGATGAGCCTAATGGGAGAACTAAATTTCTTTTAGGATTACAAATCAAGCAACTAAGTGATGGTATATTTCTAAATCAATCAAAATATACATTGGAATTGTTAAAACGGTTTAACATGGATGGATCAAAAGAAATTAGTACTCCTATGAGTACCTCCGCTAAATTAGATATGGATGAAAGTGGTGAAAGTTTTGATCAAAAAACTTATAGGGGCATGATAGGTAGCCTACTTTATCTCACTGCAACCAGACCTGACATCATGTTCAGTGTAGGGCTGTGTGCAAGATTCCAATCTAATCCTAAGCTATCTCACTTGAAAGTCACAAAAGGATTCTTAGATATCTTAAAGGGACCCTAATCTTGGATTATGGTATCCAAGATCCGATAATTTTGATTTGAATGCCTATCTGATGCGCGGACTTTGGTGGGTGTAAATTAGATAGAAAAAGCACATCCGGAACATGCCAATTTCTAGGACATGCACTTGTTTCTTGGACTTCCAAGAAACAAAATTCGGCCGACTATCTACGGCGGAAGCCGAATACATAGCTGCAAGTGCATGTCAGTGCACAGTTATTTGGATGAAAAATACACTAGAAGACTATGGAATCTACTTAAAAACATTCCTATAAAATGTGATAACACAAGTGCTATTTGTCTAACTAAAAATCCAATTCAACACTCTCGCATTTCAAGCACATTGACATTAGGCATCATTTTATACGTGATCATGTAAGTAGTAGAAATGTCACTCTTGAATTTGTTGATACAAATCATCAATTAGCGGACATTTTTACGAAACCTTTAAATGAAGAACAATTTAACTTTATTAGAAGGGAACTAGGCATGTTAAATTGTCCAAATAAATAAACTCTATTTGATGATATCTTTCATTAAAATCAAAATGTTCATTGATTTGATACATCCGAATTTGTGGAGTCTTTTCATCAATTATTCTAATTTGATTCCATAAATTTCATCTGAAATTAAAGTGTTCTATCATTGAATTTTTTTTTTTTTCTCAAATCAATTTTTCAAAAATTTGATTTCAGCATTTTCAGCCTGCGCAGAGCATCACAAGGCGGTAGAGCACCGTCAGCCAGCCCCAGCGGTAGAACCGCTGGCTGGGGCGGTAGATCGCCAACACCCTTTATAAAGGGTGTTAGGCCATGGTAGAACCGCCCACCCTTTGCCAATCCTTCGGTAGAACCGATTGCCACCCCTTTCCCACCCATTTCAACACCATTTTCACCTCTTCCAAACACTCTTTTGACATCAATTCTTCCCACTAAGGAGTGATTACTTGTTGATTCAAAGCTTCCTACACTTCAAAGGAGTAATCTAAGGTAAAACAGAATTCCTTCTCTAGTTTCATTCCTTTCTTCAATTTGATTAATTATTTCATCATTTCAATTGATTAAATGTTCTATCATAGAAATGACTCCTAGAAGAACATCAAGAGACAAAGGTAAAAGGATGGAAGTAGATTCATTTGACCATTCCTTGTTTAAATCACAAGAGGCTTCCCTTAGATTTTCCGAATTTGGTTCGAGACCCATTCATAAAGGAAAATACGTTGATTTGAATCAATTAGGAAACTTAGAACCTATCATGTGGTTTGCAGACTTAGAAGCCTTACCTATCTTGCAAATTACTGAACCTGTTTATCCACGCTTAGTTAAATTATTTTATGCTAATCTAACTGAGAATGATGATGGTTTGTCAACTTATCTTCTAGGTAATGAGATTCAAATAAGTGATAATACTATATGCTCATTAATTGGAATTGTTGAAAAAGAACTTGGATGTTATTTTAGAGGAAAATGGGATATGGACGCAGTTGGTGCCACCCACTCTGAAGCTTTAGAAACTGTGTTTGCCAACCCAAATTTAGGAATACTCCCCAAGAGTTGTGAACATTTACTGCCTTTTAACTCTAAAATTTTGCATCACATTCTAATAAGCATTATCATTCCTAAGCAGTTTCATTCGATGAGACTGGCCATGAATTATGTACCTCGTATTGGATCATGACTAGACAAAATTTATGCTTTGGTTACCTAATCAGGCAGCACATGTTAGAGGTCCTCTCTAAAGTGTCCATGTTACCATATGGAGGTTTAATAACTAGACTTTGCATGCTCATAATATTTGCATTCCATCAGATGAAGAAGCAATACAAGTAGATAGATTTAATATCATTGACATTAAACTACTTAGGCGACTTAGGTGTACCTTCGAACATGGAACAGGGGTTAGACAACCTAGGAGATGTGATATACTTCCCCCACCTGTAGATCATCCCGCAACTCCAGTCCTTAGGGGAAATGAATCTACTCCTCCTGATCCTTCTGTTGCAGCTACATCAGTGATACTTCCTGCTCCATCTTCTGACGAACCAACCATGAGAGAGTTAAAACAACAGCAACTTGAAATTTTGCAGGAAATGCGGAAGATGAATTCGAAAATCGATACTATATATAGGCATCTTGTATTTCTTTTTGAATAATGTAAACTTCTTGTTGACATACATGTTGTATTACATCTTGATATGCATCTACTTGGCCACTATGAATTGATTTTTGGCTTTTTGATGTGTGATATTTTCGGCCATTCTTTATATGATTTCTCTCGTTTCCTTTTTGTTGATGACAAAGGGGGAGAAATAATGTGTATTGCCTTACAAGATTATTTGAGTTCTTGATATCATGTTCTTATCTTGTATACTTCTTGATATCATGTTCTTATCTTGTATACTTCATTGATATCATGTTCTTATCTTGTATACTTCATTGATATCATGTTCTTATCTCATCACTAATACCCTATTTAAGAACTTAAAGATAAATTGATTGTATTGCCTTACAAGATTATTTGAGTTCTTGATATCATGTTCTTATCTTGTATACTTCTTGATATCATGTTCTTATCTTGTATACTTCATTGATATCATGTTCTTATCTTGTATACTTCATTGATATCATGTTCTTATCTCATCACTAATACCCTATTTAAGAACTTAAAGATAAATTGATTGTATTGCCTTACAAGATTATTTGAGTTCTTGATATCATGTTCTTATCTTGTATACTTCTTGATATCATGTTCTTATCTTGTATACTTCATTGATATCATGTTCTTATCTTGTATACTTCATTGATATCATGTTCTTATCTCATCACTAATACCCTATTTAAGAACTTAAAGATAAATTGATTGTGTTGATTTCAAGAATTGAATTCAACCAATCTTTTCTTTTTATGCCTTATACGTAGGGGGATTTAAGAGTAACTGCACCACCAATTGATTGTCATCATGAAAAAGGGGGAGATTCTTGAATCTCAGATTTTGATGATGAAGTTAATTGGTGAGATACTGGCTCTAATCTACCTTGTTAAGATGAGTGTGCAGGAATAACTACGATGGGAAGAAAACATAATATGATCCGCCGAGGTCAAGTCCGCCGGGGTTCAACAGCCATCTAAGTCCGAGAGATGTTCGAAGTCTTGCCGAACCCTTCGAGATCCAATCGTGACTTGCCAAAGCTTTCGGAAGTCTGTCTCAAGATCGTCGAAGGTTCACGGAACTTGCCAACAAGATTCGGAAGCTAGCCGAAGACTCGTTGAGATCGCCATGCAATTCGGAGTATGTTGGGAGACCACTGGAAGCAATCCGAGGAAAGCATCGGAAGCTTGCCGGAAACTCGCCGGAAGATGACTTGAAGAAGCATCGGATTAAATCATGTTAAGTTCGTAGTTTACACATGAGTAGGCAAGGATTTGGCGCGCCGCGCGCATAGCAGCGGTGGAACCGCTGCGAGCACCGCCTGCAGCATAGCAGCGGTGGAATCGCTCGTCAGCGGTAGTACCGCCTCAGCTTATCACCAGCGGTGGTACCGCCGGGCGGTAGTACCGCTGCCGGTCATCACCGCGGTGGAATCGCACTTCGTGATCAAAAATCGACACGTGTAGCATCAGCAAGGTGGTACCGCTTGACTAGAACTGGGAACTCCAAATTCACTTGGAATTTGGAGCTCAATTTTGAATCCACTTTGATCTATAAATACCCCCTTTCTCAAAGGGTAACCCTTGAGCAAAAATCTAAGTCTTGAGTTCTTGAGAGCCTTGAGAAATTGTTGTTTTGTTTAAGTTCACCTTCCTCTTCTTCTTGAAATATCTTGTACAAGTGTGAACTCTTTGTAAAGGGTTGTAAAGGGGTGTTTGATCCTTCCTCCAAAGGAAGTACTAGTGGAAGATCTGAGCCTCATCGTAAAGGGCTTCAAGAGTGGATGTAGGTCATTTGACCGAACCACTATACATCGCTGAGTTCATGAATGTGTGAGTTTTTACTTTGCTGCAAGTTGTCATTTCATTTACACAAGTAATTGCCTCCAAGCTCTTTTCCGTCGAATCGAAATTGTCTTACGAACGTGTGCTTTAACGAAAGCGTTTTTAAAGAGCACCATTTTAATCCGCTGCACTAATTCACCCCCCCCTCTTAGTGCCTTTCCGATCCTTTCAAAAAGTGCTTTCTTAAATGGCTTTATTTCTGAAGAAGTGTATGTTGAACAACTACTCGGATTTGAAAACTCTCTTTTTCCCAATTATGTGTTTAAACTAACTAAGACTCTTTATGGATTAAAACAAGCCCCTAGGGCTTGGTATGAGAGGCTTAGTTCTTTCTTAATTTCAAATAATTTTACTAAAGGCAAGGTTGATACTACATTATTTATCAAACATTTTGAAATAATTTTCTTGTTGTTCAAATTTATGTTGATGATATTATTTTTGATTCTTCGGATGAATCACTATGCAAATCATTTACCAAGGGTATGAGTCATGAATTTGAAATGAGCCTAATGGGAGAATTAACCTTCTTTTTAGGATTGCAAGTTAAACAACTTAGTGATGGTATATTTCTTAATCAAACAAAGTATGCATTAGAATTGTTAAAACGATTTAACATGGATGGTTCAAAACCCATCAACACTCCAATGAGTAAGTACTTCCACCAAGTTAGACTTGGATGAAAGTGGAGAAAATTTTGATCAAAAAACATATAGGGGAATGATAGGTAGCTTACTTTACCTCACCGTAACTAGACCAGATATCATATTTAGTGTAGGTCTATGTGCAAGATTCTAAGAGAATCCTAAGTTATCTCACCTCAAAGCTATTAAAAGAATCCTTAGGTATCTTAAAGGAACTCCTAATCTAGGATTATGGTATCCAAAATCCGATAATTTTGATTTAAAAGCCTATGCAGATGCGAATTTTGGTGGATGTAGAATAGAAAGAAAGCACATTCAGAACATGCCAATTTTTAGGACATGCACTTGTTTCTTGGACTTCCAAGAAACAAATTCGGTTGCACTATCTACGACGGAAGCCGAATACATAGCTGCAAGTGCATGTTGTGCACAAGTTGTTTAGATGAAAAATATGTTAGAAGACTATGGAATTTATTTAAAGAACATTCCCATAAAATGTGATAATACAAGCGCTATTTGTCTAACCAAAAATCCAATTCAACACTCTAGAACTAAGCATATTGATATTAAACATCACTTTATACGAGATCATGTCAATAATAATAATGTCATTCTAGAATTTATTGATATAAAACACCAATTAGCGGACATCTTCACAAAACCCCTAAATGAAAAATAATTTGACTTCATTAGAAGAGAATTAGTCATGCTAAATTGTTCTAATACATGATGTTGTATATTTCTTTTTCAAAATTTTCCAACTTTGATTTTGATTGTATCATCTTAATATTATCTCCTCATTTTTGAATGACATCTTTAGAATATCATCTTGGCATTTTGATGAAAGCTCTCATTTTTATCTTCCTATTTTGATTCTCCTCTTCAATTGATAAATTTTTGAGTTGTCATGACTTTTGATGAAATGATTAAATTTTCAGTTTTGATAGTTTTACATTGATATTATATTTTTGCATTTTGATGACATCTTTATATTATGGAGCTCACATTTTTATCTTTCGATCATAATCTTGATGAAAGCTATCATGATGTTGTTTTCCTCTTTCTTTAAATAGTAGATACTAATGATGTAGTAAAAACTGATTTCATACCCTCCTTTAAGTATGATTAAAGATATTTCATGACTTGCATTTTATATAAAGCTTAACATATGCATAAATTATTGTCATGAATTGTGCAAAATTAAGTTCTTAAATGTTTATTTTTGATTTTTATTCTTGTGCAAATTGGCATGAGTCAAGGTTTTATGACTTCCTCCTCATGAATCACTACAAGAATGCCACGTCGAATTTTTTCCTTCAAATTTTTGATATTGATATATTTCATTCATTGAAGTTTTATGAATTTTAACATCTCATTCTCATGGAGTTTACCTTAAAATATAAAATCTTTGATGAATGACATTAATGATCTATCCTTTCACAATTCTATGATTGAATTCTCAATAAAAAATTGAGTCTTAAATTTTTCATGTTTGAATTCTTCATGAGCGTTTTGAAACTCTAATATTTTTTTTTCAGATCTCATGAACGAATAAAAATGATCCAAATATTTTTCGAATTTATCCGTCAAGGATAACATATTTTGCATTATGTTCAACTCATTTATCATATGCTTGATAATTGACTACTCATTTTTTTTGTGGTATGATACCTTGTGGTGGCTACTTCACCTCCTTTTTGTTGATGACAAAGGGGGAGAAGAATGTGTAAATTGATGACGTATGAAAATAACTTGATATTAAGAAGATTGAATTCAAGTGTTTTGAGATCGATATCATATCATGTTTAAAAATTGGGTTCTTTTTATTGATATGATAAGCTAATATTTCATTTTATATCATGCCTTGATCTTGTGCACTTTATTGATATCATTTGATCATTGTGGTAATTCAATTTGCTATTAGTTTCTCTTATCGAAATGATGAATGTCTATCATTCGACTAAAATATACATATCATGCCATGACATTATGAAAAATACGAAGTTTCATATTTATGGATGAAAGATCATGCTTGTTAAGCATGACGGTAAGTTTAATGAATGAAACTTATCGGGTTTGGGATGAATTCAAAAAGATTGAATTCAAGTGTTTTTACCTTCTCATAATATGGCATATAGATAGGGGGAGTTAAGATTAACTTCATCATCAATTGATTGTCATCATCAAAAAGGGAGAGATTACTGAATCTCTAATTTTGATGATGAAGTCAATTGGTGAATTATTTGTTCTAATCCATATTGTCGAGATAAGTGTGCATGATTAACTACGATAGAATGAAAACATAAAGTGATTTACCGAGGTCAAGCTCGCTGGGAGTTTGAGAGTTCACCGAAAGTCCGAAGGATCGTTGGTAGCATTGTCGGAACCAACCGAGATAAAATCAAGGACTTGCCAAAGGTTTCAAAAATTCACCAGAAAGATCGTCGAAAGTTCGCGGAGATCACCGAGAAGGTTCGGAAGCTTGCCAAAGACTCGTTGAACTCACCACAGAATCCGGGAGCCTGCTGGGAGTCCGCCGGAAGAAATCTGAAGGAGTGTCGGAAGTCCACCGAAAGTTCGCCAGAAAGCTTGTTGGAAGAAGACTTGAAGAATGTCGATTTAAATTGCTTAGAATTATGTTTCAATTTTATAGTTAGCACATAATTAGGGTAAAGATAAGGAAATAATCCTGTTTAAACCTAGTAGGGGCCAATCAGGCCCTTATTGGGTTGATTTGGGCTGAAAATTTAGGGTCATTCAACCTTGCTAAAAGGCCCGGGCGGTGGCACCGCCCAGAGCCTGAGAGCGGTGGCATCCAAGACTCTGTCGACAATCGACAAAGGTGGCATCGCCATCGACGATGTGGCATCGCCAAGATCGGAAACCCAAAAGTAATTCAAATTTAGAGCCCAAATTTGAATCCTCTTGGGGTCTATAAATACCTCTCTTTTCTCAACTAAGAGAGCAACCTTTTGAGAGTTAGAAATTAAGTAAAAGTCATAGCAAAGCTTTGTTTTCAATAGCTTAAGTGTTCACCTCCATCTCTTTGCAAAAATATGTAAGAGTATGAACCACTTGTAAGAAGATTATAAGAGAGGTATTTGGTCCTTCCCCTTCAAAGTAACTTGCTAGTGGAAGTTGAGAGCCTCATCGAAGAAGGCTTCGAAAGTGGATGTAGGTCATTTGACCAAACCACTATATATCGCGGTGTTTCTTGAATGTGTGAGTTGTTGAATCTCGGATTTTGATGATGAGTCAATTGGTGAAATATTTGTTCTAATCTATTTTGTCGAGATAAGTGTGCAGGAATAACTACGATGGGATGAAAACATAAAGTGATTTACCGAGGTCAAGTCCGTCAGGTATTCAAGAGTTTATCGGAAGTCCGAGAAATCATCAGAAGTGTTGCCGGAACCATCCAAGATTGAATCAGGGACTTGCCGAAGTTTTTGAAAGTTCATCGCAAAGATCGTCGAAGGTTCGCGGAACTTACCGGGAAGATTCAGAAGCTAGCTGAAGACTCGTTGAGCTCGTCATACAATCCAGGAGTATGCTGGGAGTCTGCTGGAAGAAATCCGAGGGAAGTGTCAGAAGTCCACCGGAATCTCACCGTAAAGCTCGCTGGAAGTTGACTTGAAGAATGTTAGATTAAATCACTTAGAATTATGTTTTAATTTCATAGTTTACACGTGATTTGAGCAAGGATTTAGAAATAATTATGTCAAAATTTAGTAGGGGGCTCCTCTTTGGGCCAAATGGCCTTAACAGGCCCATTCAGCCTTTCTTTGAATGGGCCAGCGTTGAACCGCCCGCCTAGAGCGATGTACCGCTAGCTAGGGCGGTAGCACCACCCCTGTCACCAGACTAGGGCGATAGCACCGCTTGGCTGGGGCGGTGGCACTGCCCCTGCTGTGTCAGTCTACCAGATTGAAACAGGCGGTGGCACCGCCTCTGACAGGCAGTTCCACCGCCTCTGACAGGCTGACACCGGGAAACTCAAAAAATAATTCAAATTTGGAGCCCAAATTTGAATCCATTTTGAGCCTATAAATACCCCCCTTTCTCAGCTAAAAGGACACCCTTTTGAGAGTTAGAATCTTGAGTTTAAGTCTTTGAATAGTCTTGAAAAGCCTTGTCTCTTGCTAAGTATTCACCTCCTTCTTCTTCTTGAGAAATCTTGTAAGAGTGTGAACCTCTTGTAAAGGGTTGTAAAAGGGGTATTTGGTCCTTCCCCTTCAAAGGATTTGCTAGTGGAAGTACGGAGCCTCATCGTGAAGGCTTCAAGAGTGGATGTAGGTCATTTGACCGAACCATTATACATCATTATGTTCATGAATGTGTGAGTGTTTACATTTCTGAATCATTTCATTACTTAGCTGCAAATTGCTTAGTTCCTTGCTATTTTTTTTACTCAAGCAACTTCTTACAAGTTCTCTTTCATCGAATCGAAATCTTCCTACGAACTTGTCTTTTTGTAAAATCGGTTTCAAAATTACGAATTTAATCCGCTGCACTAATTCACCCTCCCCCCCTCCCCCCTCTTAGTGCCTTTTCGATCCTAACAATTGATATCAGAGCAAAGTTTACTCTCATATTGGTTTAAAACCCAAGAGAGATGGCCTACTCCGGTATGCAAGAGGGTCACTCCATTACTCGTCTTCCTATATTTAATGAGTCGGATTATACGTATTGGTAGACTCGTATAAGGATTTTTCTCATTTCTATGGACTTCGAACTTTGAAACATTGTTGAAAATGGCTTTGTAAAATCTTCTCTTCTGATGAGTGAATGGAATGAGTCGGAAAGGAAGATTTTTGCTCTCAATGCAAAGGCTATGAATGTCTTATTTTGTGCGCTTGATAAGAATGAGTTTAATCGGGTTTCTATTTGCGAATCAGCATTTGATATTTGGCGCACTCTTGAAATCACTCATGAAGGCACTAGCCGAGTGAAAGAGTCCAAAATCAATATTCTTGTGCATTCTTATGAACTTTTTCGTATGAAACCAAATGAGTCTATTGGAGACATGTACACCCGCTTTATGGATGTCATCAATGGACTTAAAGCTCTTAGTAAAGGATTTTCAAATTTTGAGTTGGTACCTAAAATTTTAAGATCCCTTCTAAAGAGTTGGGATCCAAAAGTTACGGCCATTCAAGAGGCCAAAGATCTTAAAATATTTTCGCTTGAAGAACTTATTGGGTCTCTAATGACCTACGAGATGACGTGCCATGCTCATGAAGAGCTTGAGAACCCCCTTCCAAAAAATAGGAAGGATATGACACTTAGAACACAAGAAGATCACTTAAAAGGAACATCAAGTGATGAGGACAGTGACAATGACATTGCACTTTTGACTCGAAAGTTTAAGAAATTTATAAGAAAGAACAAATTTAAAAATGACACAAAGAATAAATTTGAACACAAAAAGGACCAAGTTATTTGCTACGAATGCAAGAAGCCGGGACACTTCAAGAATGAATGCCCTCAAGCCAAGAAGAAGCAACCCAAGAAGAAGAAAGCATTAAAGGCTACATGGGATGATTCAAGTGACTCCAAGGTTGAAGAAGCAAGCAACAAAGAGGAGGCTAACTTCGCGCTAATGGTCCTTGGAGAAGAGACAAACTCACAAGCTAGGAGCAAGAAATGGTATCTTGATAGTGGATGCTCAAGGCACATGACCGGAGATCCATCTCATTTCTCTATGCTCACTAGCAAAGAAGAAGGATATGTCACCTTCGGAGACAACAACAAGGGTAAAATCATTGGCAAAGGAACCATAGGTAATAAATCAAAATTTTCAATTGATGATGTCTTACTAGTTGATGGTTTAAAACATAATCTTTTAAGTATTAGTCAATTGATAAAGGTTATGTTGTTAGATTTGAATCTAATGTTTGCATCATTGAAAAACCAAATAATGACATATCCATGATTGCTTTAAAACAAAACAATGTCTACACTATAAATATTGATGAATTAAGTAATGAAATGAGTCTTTCGGTTTTGAATGATGATGCTTGGCTTTGGCATAGGAGATTAGGCCATGCAAGCATGAAACTAATCTCTAAGATTTCATCTAGAGAGTTAGTAAGAGGAATCCCAAACATGAAATTTGTTAAGGACAAGATATGTGATGTATGTCAACTAAGAAAACAAATAAAAACTAGTTTCAAATCAAAAAATCAAATTAGCACCACTAGACCATTGCAATTGATCCATTTAGACTTATTTGGATCAATTGACATAACAAGCCTAGGAGGTAGCAAATATGCCTTTGTAATTGTGGATGACTATAGTAGATACACTTGGACCTATTTCTTGGCTCATAAAAGTGATTGTTTCAAATTTTTCTCTAAATTTTGTAAACTCACTCAAAATGAAAAAGGTTTTAAGATTTCATCAATTCGAAGTGATCACGAAGGTGAATTTCAAAATCATGACTTCCAAAATTTTTGTGAAATAAATGGATATAACCATAACTTCTCTACTCTAAGAAATCTACAACAAAATGGAGTAGTGGAAAGGAAAAATAGAAGTTTGCAAGAAATGACTAGAACCATGTTAAATGAATATAATTTACTAAAATATTTTTGGGCCGAAGCCGTGAATACGGATTGCTATGTTATGAATAGAGTTCTAGTGAGACCATCCCTATCTAAAACTCCATATGAGTTATGGAATAATAAAAAATCTAATGTTTCTTATTTTAAAGTTTTTGGTTATAAATGTTTTATTTTAAATGAAAAGGATACCTTAGAAAAATTCGATGTAAAATCCAATGAAGGCATATTTCTTGGTTATTCTTCCGTTTCTAAGGCTTTTCATGTTTTCAACAAAAGAACCTTAGTTATAGAAGAATCTATTCATGTGGTTTTTAATGAAATTTTTGAATTTAAGAAGAAAGATTTTGATGATGATTTTGGCTTTGATAATTTGAATTTGAATGAACCCTCTCCTCAAAATGACAACTTGGATGCATCTTCTTTCCAAACTTCCTTACCCAAGGAATGGAAGTATGTAGATGCTCATCCCAAGGAGTCAATTATAGGAGATGCATCGAAAGGGGTTCAAACTCGCTCTTCTTTCAAAGATTTTTGTGCCCATACCGCTTTTCTTTCTTAAGTTGAACCAAAATGCATTGATGATGCCTTGAACGATGATTCTTGGGTTATCACAATGCAAGAAGAATTGAATCAATTTGAGAGGAATGAGGTATAGAAGCTTGTTCCTAGACGTAATGACCACTTAGTTATTGGTACTAAGTGAGTTTTTAGAAA
Source organism: Musa troglodytarum (assembly GCA_023547065.1). Taxonomy (NCBI): domain Eukaryota; kingdom Viridiplantae; phylum Streptophyta; class Magnoliopsida; order Zingiberales; family Musaceae; genus Musa; species Musa troglodytarum. Next base: position 30,154,148 of record CP097508.1, read on the forward strand.
CAAGCAAGATGAATATGGTATCGTGGTTAGAAACAAGGCTAGACTAGTGGTCAAAGGTTTCAACCAAGAAGAAGGTATCGATTATGAAGAGACCTTCGCTCCGGTGGCAAGATTAGAAGCCATTAGGATGCTCCTTGCCTATGCTAGTAGTAATGATTTCAAATTATTTCAAATGGATGTCAAAAGTGCATTCTTAAATGGTTTTATTTTCGAAGAAGTGTATGTCGAACAACCACCCGGATTTGAAAATTCTCTTCTTCCTAACCATGTGTTTAAGCTAACTAAAGTTCTATATGGTCTAAAACAAGCCCCTAGGGCTTGGTATGAGAGGCTTAGTTCTTTTTTAATTTCAAATGATTTCACTAAATGCAAGGTTGATACTACATTGTTTATTAAACATTTTAAAAATAATTTTCTTATTGTTCAAATTTATGTTGATGATATTATTTTTGGTTCTTCTAATAAATCACTATGTGAATCATTTGCCAAGAATATGAGTGATGAATTTGAGATGAGCCTAATGGGAGAACTAAATTTCTTTTTAGGATTACAAATTAAGCAACTAAGTGATGGTATATTTCTAAATCAATCAAAGTATACATTAGAATTATTAAAATAATTTAACATGGATGGATCAAAAGACATTAGCACTCCTATGAGCACCTCCACTAAGTTAGATATAGATGAAAATGGAGAAAGTTTTGATCAAAAAACATATAGGGGCATGATAGGTAGCTTACTTTATCTCACTGCAACCAGACCTGACATCATATTTAGTGTGAGGTTATGTGCTAGATTCCAAGCTAACCCTAAGTTATCTCACTTCAAAGCCGTTAAGAGAATCCTTAGATATCTTAAAGGGACTCCGAATCTTGGATTATGGTATCCAAAATCCGATAACTTTGATTTGAAAGCTTATGCATATGCGAATTTTAGTGGATGTAAAATTGATAGAAAAAGTACATCCAGAACATGCCAATTTCTAGGACATGCACTTGTTTCTTGGACTTCCAAGAAACAAAATTCAGTTACACTATCTACGATAAAAGCCGAATACATAGCTGCAAGTGCATGCTATGCACAGGTTATTTGGATGAAAAATACGCTAGAAGACTATAGAATTTATTTAAAAAACATTCCTATAAAATGTGATAACACGAGTGCTATCTGTCTAACTAAAAATCTGATTCAACACTCTCGAACTAAGCATATTGACATTAGGCATCATTTTATACGTGATCATGTCAGTAGTAAAGATGTCACCCTTAAATTTATTGATACAAATCATCAATTAGCGTATATTTTTAAAAAACCCTTAAATGAGGAATAATTTGATTTTATTAGAAGGGAATTAAGCATGTTAAATTATCCTAATAAATGAGCTTTATTGTATTAGATTTTCCTTGAAATTTCGATTTTTGTCGATTTGCCTTCCTCTCGGATTTCTTTTTGAAATTTCGGATTTCTTTTTGACATCATCCCATCCTTAAAATCTCTGAAAATAAATTCAGAATAAAATTTAGTAGATCCGACGGTAGCACCGCCTAGGTCATCAGTCAAAGCAGAGAATCACCGAACACCCTTTATTAAGGGGTGAGTTAGGGCTGGCGGTAGAACCGCCCCCTAACCCGAAAGATCTCTTCCTCACCTCTCTAATCCCCTCAAAACACTTCCCAAGCCTTATTCTCTCTCTCTAGAAGCCTAAGAAAGGGATTTTTTCTTGATTCAAGCCCTCTACCTCTCAAGGGAACAAAACTAAGGTAAAATCTGAAATTTTTCTCCTCTTTTTCTTGCCTAGTTTAGTTCTTTACTTTAAATTGATTATTGATCTATCCTCACTAGAAATAGCTCCTAAAAGATTGTCAAGAGATAAAGGGAAAAGGGTGGAGGTAGATTCATTTGACCAATCTTTGTTCAAATCAAAAGAAGCATCTCTTAGGTTTTCTGGACTTGTTATTAGAACCATTCATAAAGGGAAATATGTTGATTTGAATCAATTAGGGAACCTTGAACCCATCATGTGGTTTGCTGACTTAGAGGTCTTACCCATTTTGTAAATTGTTGAACCTATCTATCCACGCTTGATTAAATTATTTTATGCTAATTTAAGCGTGAATGAAGATGGCTTATCTACCTATCTTCTAGGAAATGAGATCCAAATATTTGATAGTACAATATGCTCTTTAATTGGAATCATTGAAAAAGAGTTAGGATGCTATTTTAGAGGAAAATGGGACATGGACATAATCGGAGCCACCCACTCGGAAGCCTTAGAAACCGTCTTTGCAAATTCGAACTTAGGCATAATTCCCAAGAGTTGTGAACATTTGTTGCCTTTCAAGTCTAAAATTTTACATCACATTCTTATAAGCATTATCATTCCTAAACAGTTTCATCAAGATGAGATCGATTTAGCCGAGTTGGGTACCATATATTGGATCATGACTAGACAGAATTATTGTTTTGGTTACCTAATCCGGCAACACATGATAGAAGTCATTTCTAAAGGGTTAATGTTACCATATGGAGGATTGATAACTAGATTGTTGCATGCCCATAATATTAGTATTCCACCTGATGAAGTAATAGTACAAGTGGACAAATTTAACATCATTGACATGAAACTACTTAGGAGACTTAGGTGTACATTTGAGCATGGAATAGGGGTTAGACAACCTAGGAGAAGTGATATACATCCCCCACTAGTAGAACATCCTGAAACACCAGTCTTTAGGGGAAGTGAATCTCCTCCTCCTGATCCCATTGATACAGCTCCATCAGTGCTAGCTTCAGCTCCACCTTTTGACGATCCGATCATGAGATAATTAAATTAAGGAAATACGAAAGATGAACCAAAAGATAGATCACATGTATAGGTACTTTGGCATTCCTCTAGAGTAGTAGTTTGTTGTATTTTCTTTTTGAACATTGTAAACTTTTATGCAACTTTGACATCTATGTTGTATTATCTTTACTACATTTTCTTGGGCACTGTGGAATGATATTCAGATTTCTAAATGATTTCTTTTCCCTCATTTGTGATATTTTTTTGGATATCTTTTTTACATATCTTTGGATGACGCACTCATAATATTTTCAGTTTTCACTCATATATGAATCCCTCTTTTCCTTTTTGTTGATTACAAAGGGGGAGAAATATGTGACAAGTGAATGCAATTGTCACGCATTGAAAGTTATATGCAACTGCCATGCTTTACAAGTTATTGTAAGTTATATGCTTGAAATGCTTATTTAGGTTCTTGATATCATTTTTTTATTATGTATACTTCATCGATATCATTTGATACCTATTTATTTGACATCTTTTGACTTAATGATGAATGTCCATACATCGACATTGTCATCATTAAGTAAACCATAAAATTTTTCTTTCATATGTTGAATGATAAGTTAAACTTATCATGTTGAATTCAAAGAAATTGAATTCAAGCAGTTTTTACTATCTATGGCATATAGATAGGGGGATTTAGAGTAACTCCATCATCAATTGATTATCATCATCAAAAAGAGGGAGATTGTTGAATCTCGGATTTTAATGATAAAGTCAATTGGTGAAATATTTGTTCTAATCTATTTTATCGAGATAAGTGTGCAGGAATAACTACGATGGGATGAAAACATAAAGCGATTTACCAAGGTCAAGTTTGTCGGGTGTTCAAGAGTTTATCGGAAGTCCGAGAAATCGTCGGAAGTGTTGCCGGAACCATCCAAGATCGAATCAGGGACTTGCCGAAGTTTTTGGAAGTTCGTCGCAAAGATCGTCGAAGGTTCGCGGAACTTACCGGGAAGATTTGGAAGCTAGCCGAAGACTCGTTGAGCTCGCCATATAATCCGGGAGTATACTGAGAGTCCGCTGGAAGAAATCCGAGGGAAGTGTCGGAAGTCCGTCGGAATCTCACCGTAAAGCTCGTCGAAAGTTGACTTGAAGAATATCAGGTTAAATCACTTAGAATTATGTTTTAATTTTGTAGTTTGCACGTGATTAGAGCAAGGATTTAAAAATAATCTTGTCTAAATTTAGTAGGGGATGGCAGGGCTCCTCACTAGGTAAATGGGCCTTAGCCCATTAGGCCTTCTTTGAATGGGCGGTGATGAACCTTGACCTAAGAGGCCCGATAGCACACTCTGTTGCGGGCCCCAGGGTGGTAGCACCACTTTTATTTGGGACGGTGCTTTGCCTGGCTTTGTCACTCTATCAAAAAGCCCGACACAAGCCCAATTAGTACCCATACTCATGGTGACAGAAACTCAAAAAAGAATTCAAATTTGGGCCCAAATTTGAATCATTACACAGACCTATAAATACCCCTTTCTCGGCTGAAGGGCACCCTTTTGAGAGTTAGAATCTTGAGTTTAAGTCTTTGAATAGTCTTGAAAAGCCTTATCTCTTGCTTAGTGTTCACCTCCTTCTTCTTCTTGAGAAATCTTGTAAGAGTGTGAACCTCTTGTAAAGGGTTGTAAAAAGGGATATTTGGTCCTTCCGCTTCAAAGGATTTGCTAGTGAAAGTGTGGAGCCTCATCGTGAAGGCTTCAAGATTGGATGTAGGTCATTTGACCGAACCACTATGCATCATTGTGTTCATGAATGTGTGAGTGTTTACATTTCTGAATCATTTCATTACTTAGCTGCAAATTGCTTAGTTTCTTGCTATTTCCTTTACTCAAGCAACTTCTTACAAGTTCTCTTTCATCAAATCGAAATCTTCCTACGAACTTGTCTTTTGTAAAATCGGTTTCAAAATTACGAATTTAATCCGCTGTACTAATTCACACCCCCCCCCCTCTTAGTGCCTTTTCGAGCCTAACATGAGTGTTTAAATTTTTGAATTATTTCTTTATTTAGTTGCATATCATTCGATCTTCATCTCCTTTACTCGAGCTACTTTAACTAAGTCATTTTTCGTTGAATTGAAATTTCCATACGAACTAGCTATTTACGAAATCTATTTCAAACTTACTAGTTTTAATCTGCTGCACTAATTCACCCCCCCCCCCTCTCTTAGTGCCACTCCAATCTTGACAGCTGCCACCAACTAACATATCTTTAGGGCATCCCTATAGCCCTAAGATGCAACCATCATAACTTATTTTCATAACCCTAACAGCATTAAAAATTACAAGCCAAAATAATAAACTATTATAGCCGAACCCTTCTATCATCGATATATTGTCTGAACCTTCCACCACCCCATGCCATTAACTCGTCAATAGAAAAAAAAACAAGGATATCTTTGATCTAAAAGCATATTCTATGGCTTCTTAAGATCCAATTAATGTCAAATTTAAAGCATTGGAATCTCGGATTGAATCGCGACTTAAATTATGCTTGGAGGATAAATTACGTGCTTTGTTTACAGAATTAGACAACCATCGAGTCCAACCAAATTTTAGTGAGAGAGTTCAGAGAGGCCTCCAGAGAAGGAGGGATATCCCTCGGACATGCTTCAGCCATGCATGAGAGTGGACTTTCCATGATGGGAAGGAGACCCGACGGGATGGATTTCGCGTGCTGAACATTACTTTCGCTACTACCAAACGTCGGATGATGCTATGGTGAAAATTGCTATCATCCATCTTGAAGGAGATGCTATTCAATGGTATAATTGGCTAGAATACAATCATGGGGCTTTGATGTGGAATTAATTTAAGAATGCACTACTGAACCGTTTTGGACCTACGGAGTATGAAAATATCGACGGTCAGCTCGTAAAAATTCAACAAACCTCTGTGATTCAAGAGTACCAAACTAGGTTTGAGAAGCTATCCTACCTTGCTCGTGATTGGACTGACTGTCAATTGTTAGGAACATTCATCGAAGGACTCAAGCTAGAGATAAAAGGGGAGGTTAAGGCGCGGTAGCCCCGTACTATGACGGCTATGATTTCTTTCACTCGAATACAAGAAGAATGACTCAACCAAGATGATCAAAGGATGAGAACCTCTCCTAGGCCCATGGCATATAAACCTCCTACTCCCATCCATCCTTCGTTGCCAAAAAAATTGACAAGAGGAGAACTACGTGACCGATCAGCAAAGGGTCTTTGTTGGCATTATGATGAGTCGTGGAACCGCGATCATCGCTGCAAAAGGGGTCACGTCCTACTGATTGAACCTTTTAAAGTCATAGAGAAGGAGGTCCAAGAGTATGAGGAAGAGGTCACGGATGAAGAACAGTAGTCGATTGATATTACAATGCATGCCCTTGCCGATTACGGGAACCCACAAACGATGAAAGAAGGAGGGCTTCTGAAGCAACAATCGATCACTATTCTTATTGACACTGGGAGTACTAATAATTTTATGAATAGCAAGGTTGCTATCTGGATGGCCTTACCTATCGAGAATTGTAATAGGTTTAACGTTAAGATCACCGATGGACGAATTTTGAAGTGTGATCATAGGTGCCCACGAGTGAAACTGTTGCTGCAGGACCAAGAGATAATTGCAGATTTCTTCCTCCTCCCTCTATGATTATAAGGCCATGCTTGGCATCGAATGGCTGATGATATTAGGTGATGTTTTCTAAACTTTTTTGAAATTAATTATGAAATTTTATAGTAAGGGGAAATAAGTGATACTATGCGAGAAACGTGGGAGTGATGTAACGACGATTTACACACAACGAATGGAGAAAGTTTTGCACAAAGCATGCAACGGCTTTTTGGTACAACTTGAGTAGAAATCTAAGGGAGAGCCAACTAAATTTAAAGATCCAAACCTACTTCCCTTGCTTATTAAATTTTCAGATATATTTGATGGACCGCGCAGCCTACCTCCTACCCGCCAGCATGATCATTATATACCGATTCTTTCAGGCAAACCTCCAATAAATACTCGGCCATATCAGTATCCACATCTCTAGAAGGATGAAATATAAAGGATTATAAAAGAGATGCTCAAAACAGGAGTGATTCGGCTAAGTTGTAGCCCCTACTCTTCACCAGTGCTCCTCGTACGAAAGAAGGATGGAACATGGCAAATGTGCGTTGATTACCGAGCTCTCAACAGCATAACCATTAAGGACAAGTATCTTATTTTAGTAGTAGATGAATTGCTTGATGAATTAAAGAGAGCATGAGTCTTCACAAAGCTAGACCTTCGATCCGGGTATCATCAAATACTAGTGTGCGAAGAAGACATCGAAAATTGCCTTTCGAACGCACAACGCCACTATAAATTTCTGGTAATACCCTTTGGTCTCACCAATGCTCCCTCCACCTTCCAGAGCCTTATGAATGATATTTTTTAGGGTTATCTTTCTAAGTTTGTACTAGTTTTCTTCGACGATATCCTTATTTATAGCCCTTCTCTTGAAAGTTATTTTTAGCACTTATGACTTATTTTGATAATTTTACGAGAACATATTCTTTTTATCAAAAAATTAAAGTGTAGCTTTCTTTAACAGAAGGTGGAATATCTTGGGCATTATATATCAGAGGAAGGTGTTGTTGAATCTCGGATTTTGATGATGAAACTAATTGAGTGTGATTTATGGTCTAACTGCGTGTTGAGTTACGCAGGTCTACTATCGATCAGGATTAGATAGTTGACGCTAGAGGAATTGACGTCGCACCGGAGGTGATCACGTCAGGATATTGGATGTCGAGCCGGAGGTTTAGTCGACTATCAGCAGGAGGCTTCGTACGTCGGGCATCGGGCCAAGAAGTGCGGAGTTGCGCCATGGATATCGAGGTTGTGGAGGTCAACCGTCGATTGGGCAACAAGCCACTAGAGAGGGCGATGTGCCGAAGGATCGGACGAAGCGTCGACCAATGATGTGCCGGGCAACTGAATGTCAATTCACATTGTAATAACTGTCTAGATCAAAGTAGAATGTTTGTTGTTTGTGTGCAGGAGTAACTACGAAAGGGATAAAGACGTAAAGCGAAACCAAGGGCCGAAGTCAAGTGTGATGGATCGTTAGGAGTTCGAGAGTTTAACAGAAGTCCGAAGATTCGTCGGAAGTTCACGGAGCTTGCCAAGAAAGATCGGAGCTTGCCAAAGAAGCTCAGGGGAACTCGCCAAAATCATCGTGGAGTCCGAGAGGTTGCCGGGAGTCCGCAGGATGGTTTCCGAGGGATCATCGGAAGACCGTCGGAAGTTCGCCGAAAGCTCGCCGGAAGAAGACTTGACTTGCGGACTTTGTAATAGCTCAAGAATGTCTTTAATTTCGTAGTTAGCACATCAATTTGGGTTAGGATTATTCCTTTTAAAGGCGCTAGGGCCAAAAAAGCAATGGGCCTTTTAGGTAACAAGGCCCATATGGGCCAGCGGTAGCTGGGCGATGCTACGCCACTGAGCGAGTAGTACCGCTTGGCCACTTTGGTCGCGTAGTACGCTAACTCCAAGCGGTAGTACCGCACTCAGCAGCTAGCTGTCGCCTAGCGATCGACAAAGCGGTAGTACCATCCGACAGCAATTTGATTTGATTTCAAATTTGGAGCCCAATTTTGAATCCATTTTGGATCTATAAATACCCCCCCTTTCTCAGCTGAAAGGGAACCCTTTTGAGAAGTTAGAATCTTAGTTTTAAGTCTTGAAAAGTCTTATTCTTGCTAAGTGTTCACCTCATTCTTCTTGTGAAATCTTGTAAGAGTGTGAACCACTTGTAAAGGGTTGTAAGAGGGGTATTTGATCCTTCCCCTTCAAAAGGATTTGGTAGTGAAAGAAGGGAGCCTCATCGGAGAAGGCTTCGGAAGTGGATGTAGGTCACTTTGACTGAACCACTATACATCGCTGCGTCTTGATTGTGTGAGTGTTTAAATTTCTGTTTTATCTCTTTACTTTGCTGCAAGCCTTTACTTTACTTACTCCACTTCCTTTTCATCTTCGTACGCATGCTTTAAAGTTAAAACGCAATCTTTCCGGGTTCAAACGAAACGTTGCTTTCATCGTACGAAGTTTCCGAAGCTTGTTTTAAATCGTTGAAAAATCTATCATTTTATCCGCTGCACTAATTCACCCCCCCCCTCTTAGTGCCGCTCGATCCCTAACAATTGGTATCAGAGCCACGTTCTTTCTCTTTCGGATTTACACCCATGAGAAATGGCTCTAAATGGTTTTCAAGAGGGCTTTTCGATTTTTCATCCACCGTTCTTTAATGGATCGGACTACACTTATTGGAAAACTCGAATGAGAGTTTTTATGCTTTCAATGGATTTGGATTTGTGGAGCATCATCAAAAACGACTTTCAACTTCCCTCTAAACCGACGAACGAATGGTCGGACTTAGAGAGAAAATCTTTTTCTTTAAATGCAAAGGCTATGAATGCCTTATTTTGTACTTTGAACAAAAATGAGTTCAATCGAATTTCTTCTTACGAAACAGCTTTTGATATATGGCAAACACTTGAAATCACGCATGAGAGAACTAGTAGAGCTAAAGACTCGAAAGTAAACCTCTTGTTGCATGATTTTGAGCTCTTCCAAATGACACCAAGCGAATCTATCAACGACATGTACACCCGCTTCACGGATGTCATCAATAGCTTGAAAAGTCTTGGTAAAAGTTTTTCGGATTTTGAACTCACTAACAAGATCTTAAGATCCCTTTCAAAATGGTGGGATCCTAAAATAACGGCGATTCAAGAATCAAAGGATCTAAATAATTATTCTATTGATGAACTCATTGGGTCTTTAAAGACCTATGAAATGGAAACATGATGAATATGATGAACATGATGAACACATGAACCACCTTCTAAAGAACAAGAAGGTTTTTGAACTCCGAACTATGATATGCCACTTGAGTGATGACTCAAGTGATGAGGACATTGAAGAGGACTTTGAACCTTTAATCGATCTTAATAAATTCATTAAATAAAAATCTAAAATCAACAATGAACTTGAATGGAGGAAGAGCCCAATGAAGAAGAAGAAGACTCACCATGAAGAATCAAGGAAAGAAGAAGCAAACTACGCTTTAATGGGCTTCAACAATGAGGTAAGTAACTTAACTTCCTTGAATTATTTTGAAATCACTTGATGATTTCCATGAATGCTTAACTTAGTTAGTAGGAATTTTTTTTATGCTTTTCTTGTGTTTTTAGAAATTAAAAAATTCGAAATTATACTATGCTTTTCTTTATAGTATTTTTGAAAAGTAAAAATATGAATGACGATTGTAAGATTTGTGATAATGCTTAGGATTAAACTATGCATGAGTATCTTGATGGTTTACATTGTCTCTAAACATGATGCTTGATGATTTTATATCATGCATGAGTTGATGAAGTGATATTGATCTAAAAACTTCTATCTTGGATTAATGGGTCTTAACCTTTTTTTATGATGAAACTTTTAAATGATACATGTCTTCATGAAATCAATTATAAAAACCTAACCCATAAATTTTCAAAATGAAAGAAATATGGTTTTAATGTTGTCATGTATTACATTTGGACTTGATGATTTTCATGACGAAAATTATTTTTCAGATTTATAAAATGATGCATGATTTTACCAAAAATTTGAGCATCGATCATCTTGTTATAACTAATGTAAGAAAGAATTAAAATGATTTTGATGATATTTTCGTTTTGAATATGATGCATGACATTTTCATATGAAAAAGTTGAACATTCTTATGAAAGATCAAATCACTTAAATTGAAACTCATAAAGATGAGAAAATGTATTGTCATGATGTTTGATGCATATGATCTTGATGGATTTAATGACAAACTTATGTTTTGAATTTCTACAATGATGGGTTCCACATAAATGTTTGAACATACATTATGAAATCATCATTGAAATGAAAATACTAAAAGTTTGTTATCATGCTTAATGACTTTGTGATATCATATCTTGATGACAAACTCATGTTTTGGTCTTAAATTTAATACTCATCTTTTGAAATATGAGCACACTTGTTTGAAACAAATGAAACACATTATCATGATAAGTTAAATCTCATGTCTTGAAACAATGTGTTGTTTTGACAATTTTTATAATGAAGTTTGTCTTCCGGTTTTGAATATTTTGATTTGGCATATAAAGGCAAAAGATATACTTATATGAAACATAAAGAAATTATATTTACTATCTTATTGAGATTAATGATTTCATGATATCTTAAGAATCTCATAAATTATAGAAGTGATTTCGATGAATTGATTATGATTTGATAATTTGAACTTTTCTCTCATGTTTCAATACTACTTTGTATGCTTCATGACTTGTTGATTGAAATAATGATGTAGACTTTGGATGTATCACTTGTCATGATTAATGCAAATGGCTAGCATTTTGAATCTCAAAAATAAATACTTCTTTTTATCATTTACTAAAGAGGAAAATAATTCAAGTTTATATCATTTGTGAATCTCACAAACTATGGTAATGAATTTGATGATTCGAACTTAAATGAGCTTTGTCATAATCCAAGTCTTGATATTTTGATATTTGATACTTAGAATTCTTATACATGAATCTAGTTACTCTTTGTGCTATATCTTTTCAAATGGATCATGAGCCTTGATGTCATATATTTCATGATCCTAGAAGTGATATGATTTCTTTGCCTTGTGTGGTAAATTGAATATTTGATTTTCTTTATGATAAATTATGAATCATGACTTGATCTATGAGATTGATATGCTTTTATATATCATGATTCTTGGTTGTATGATATTTATCTTGAATTACAAATTGATAAATATGAATTTTGATCTTGCTAAAAGAAAATTATGAATCATGAATGATATCTTTTGGTTGTGATCCTTGTTGAATTTATATATTGATATCCGTCATGACATGATTTCTTTGCATTGTTGTCTTATTTGCATCATGTAATGATTGAACAATTGATATATATTTTTATTGATGCAAACTTTTAATTGATATGAAAAATGGCTTATATAATGATTGAAATTTTTAGCCATTTAGTCCTCCCTTCTTTGACAAAGACAAAGGGGAGAAAAATTGCTACCTTGCAATTTCACAAGAAGAAGAAGGATTGCTATTTCAAAGGATGCAAATATTGCTATCTTGACTATATCAAAAGAAGCAAATGCAAAACTTCAAAAATTTGAAATATTACATGCCTTTATGTTTGTATGTTTAAATGAAAAGTTAGCATATATGTTTAAAGTGATCATATATAATTGCTAGCTCATTGCAAACAAAAGTTGATAGCTTGTAAAGGTGAAACTTAGTTACAAAAGAGAAGAATTGAAAGGAAGCTAACTTATGTGTCGCAAAGTATGTTAGCTTGCTTATCATTATTGATTGCTTGCTTATCATCTTTTTATCTCATCTCTTGATTTTTGACTCCCTTGAATTCATGACTTAATATGCTAAAAATTCATATTATAAATTTGTTATTTTGTCATGATCAAAGCATTGGCTAATTGTACTCTACTTTTTGACAAAACAAAGGAGGAGAAGAATTATTGCTAGCTTATGTATTGCAAAGAAAAATTTTGCTAGCTAGAATATGCAAAGGAAGTAAAGAAAGTGCAACTTACACATCTCAAGAAGCAAGTAAAAATTACCATCATTGCCCATCCTTGAAACTTGCTATGATTGAATGGTATGATTGGATGTTGTAATGTAAAGCTATGCAAAAATGTTGTATGATATGATTGATAGCTAGTATGTTGTAAAAACTTGCATATCTTTTAAACTAGCTATGATGCAACTTCTCCTTTTTATTGATGACTTAGGGGAGAAGTAGATTGATGACTTCATGCATTGATTGAATATTTTATATATTTGCATGATGGTTTGTTGTTTTCTCACTACATAAATGATACATGTTACTTGGATTTGGGATAATCCAAGGATTCTATCAATGGCATATTGATAGGGAGAGTTTGTGTTAAACTCCGGGGAGTTTTGGTTAACTCCGTCAGTCATCAATTAGTTGTCATCATCAAAAAGGGGGAGATTGTTGAATCTCGGATTTTGATGATGAAACTAATTGAGTGTGATTTGTGGTCTAACTGCGTGTTGAGTTACGCAGGTCTACTATCGATCAGGATTAGACAGTTGACGCTGGAGGAATTGACGTCGCGCCGGAGGTGATCACGTCAGGATATTGGATGTCGAGCCGGAGGTTCGGTCGACTATCGGCAGGAGGCTTCGTACGTCGGGCATCGGGCCAAGAAGTGCGGAGTTGCACCATGGATATCGAGGTTGCTAGAGAGGGCGATGTGCCGAAGGATCGGACGAAGCACCGACCAATGATGTGCCGGGCAACTGAATATCAATTCGTGTTGTAATAACTGTCTAGATCGAAGTAGAGTGTTTGTTGTTTGTGTGCAGGAGTAACTATGAAAGAGATGAAGACGTAAAGCGAAACCAAGGGCCGAAGTCAAGTGCGATGGATCATTGGGAGTTCGAGAGTTTGACGGAAGTCCGAAGATTCGTCGGAAGTTCACGGAGCTTGCCAAGAAAGATCGAAGCTTGCCAAAGAAGCTCGTGGGAACTCGCCAAAATCATCATGGAGTCCGAGAGGTTGCCGGGAGTCCGCAGGATGGTTTCCGAGGGATCGTCGGAAGACCGCCAGAAGTTCGTCGGAAGCTCGCCGGAAGCTCGCCGAAAGAAGACTTGACTTGCGGACTTTATAATATCTCAAGAATGTCTTTAATTTCGTAGTTAGCACATCAATTTGGGTTAGGATTATGGGTTAATCCTTTAACCCAGGTAGCTCGCCGGAAGCTCGCCGGAAGCTCGCCGGAAGAAGACTTGACTTGCGGACTTTATAATATCTCAAGAATGTCTTTAATTTCGTAGTTAGCACATCAATTTGGGTTAGGATTATGGGTTAACTTTAACCTGTAGGCCAAATCGGGCCTTATCGGCCTGGGCCTTGAATAAGGCCCATTCAGAAAGTTGACGGGCGGTGCACCGCTGGTAGCTTGGCTGGCGTATACCGCCCAGCCTAGAGCGATAGTACCGCCTGGCCACTTTGGTCAGCGGCGGTAGTACCGCTTGCTCCATGCGATAGTACTGCTCCAAAGCGGTAGCACCATCAGACAAAGGTCATCGCGATCGACAGCGGTAGTACCGCCTCTGACAGGTGGTAGTACCGCCCAGACCCGGGAATTTCAAATTTGATTTCAAATTTGGAGCCCAATTTTGAATCCATTTTGGATCTATAAATACCCCCCCTTTCTCAGTTGAAAGGGAACCCTTTTGAGAAGTTAGAATCTTAGTTTTAAGTCTTGAAAAGTCTTATTCTTGCTAAGTGTTCACCTCATTCTTCTTGTGAAATCTTGTAAGAGTGTGAACCACTTATAAAGGGTTGTAAGAGGGGTATTTGATCCTTCCCCTTCAAAAGGATTTGGTAGTGGAAGAAGGGAGCCTCATCGGAGAAGGCTTCGGAAGTGGATGTAGGTCACTTTGACCGAACCACTATACATCGCTGCGTCTTGATTGTGTGAGTGTTTAAATTTCTGTTTTATCTCTTTACTTTGCTGAAAGCCTTTACTTTACTTACTCCACTTCCTTTTCATCTTCATACGCATGCTTTAAAGTTAAAACGCAATCTTTTCGGGTTCAAACGAAATGTTGCTTTCATCGTACGAAGTTTCCGAAGCTTGTTTTAAATCGCTGAAAAATCTATCATTTTATCCACTGTACTAATTCACCCCCCCCCCCCTCTCTTAGTGCCGCTCGATCCCTAACAGGTGTGGTGGTGGACCTCTCCAAAATTGAAGCAATGCAGAACTAACCAACCTTGAGAAACATAAAATTGCTATGCGGCTTTCTCGGTTTAACAGGCTACTACCGCAAGTTCATGAAAAACTATGGAAAGATCATTGCACCCCTTACTTCCTTGCTAAAAAATGATGGTTTCTAATGGTCGGACAAAGCCACCACCCACCGCCTTCGACGAACTTAAAGATGCAATGATGACAACGCCCGCACTAGCGCTACCCGACTTCAGCAAGACTTTTATTATTGAAGTCGATGCCTCCAGAGTCAGAATTGGTGCTATACTAATGGAAGATGGCTGCCCCCTTGCTTATACTAGTAAGGCATTGTCTCCTTCCCATCTCAAGATGACTATTTGCGATAAGGAGATGCTCACGATTGTGCATGCGGTGGCCAAATGGAGACCGTACTTAATTGGGTAACGTTTTCAAATCAAGACTGACCATAAAAACCTAAAATATTTTTTGGAGAAGAAGATATCTTCTCCTAAGCAGCAAAAATGGATAATAAAGCTTCTTGGATATGATTATGAAATAACTTACAAAAACGGGAAAGAGAATGTTATCACAGATGTGTTTTCGCAACTACCCGAGCAAACTGAATTTTCGGCCGTTTCACTTCCGATCAGTGACTTCCTTGAAGATATTAGGAGGGAATGAAAAGATGATCCAGAGACCAATAAGATCATAAAAAAATTGGAGGAAGCACCAAGCTCCGTGGCTTATTACAGTTGGGACTCAAAAGACTTGCGCTATAAGAGACGCATTGTGCTTATGCCAAATTCTACTTACATAAAAATCATCCTTCAAGAGATGCATTCTACACCTATGGTCGGGCACTCTAGGTTCCTTAGAACCTATAAGAGAATTAAGCAAAATTTTTATTAGGTAGGGATGAAAAATATTATTGCTGAATTTGTAGCACAATATGATGTATGTCAATGACATAAAGGCGAGACAGTGGCAAGTCCTAAAAAGCTACAACCTTTACCCATCCTGGACTTAATATGGATTGATATATCAATGGTCTTCATCGAAGGGCTTTCCTCATCATAAGGAAAAGGTATAATTTTTGTCGTGGTTGATCGCCTTACAAAGTATGCTCATTTTTGCGCTGTTCATAATCCCTACACTGCTTCTAGTATTGCTCGAATCATTATGGAGAATATTATAAAATTACATGAGATGCTGAGATCTATTGTAAGTAATCATGATAGGGTCTTCACAAGTAAATTTTGAATAGAATTATTCCAAATGTAGGGCACTAAATTGAAAATGAGTATGGCATATCACCCACAAACCGATGACCAGACTAAAGTGGTGAACAGGTGCTTGGAGACATACCTCAGATACTTCACCAGTGACCGGCCAAAAGAGTGGACAAAGTGGCTTCCCTGGGCTGAGTGGTGGTATAATACAACTTATCATTCATTCACAAAATGTACTCCCTATGAGGCTATGTATGGCCAACCTCCCCCTGTAATCCCAAAATATGTGTTGGGCACCTCTAAAGTAGAACAAGTAGACAAGAAACTATAGGACAAAGACAAAATACTGAAGATGCTAAAAGATAATCTCACTGCAGCTCAAGTAAGGATGAAACAGCAAAATGATCAACACAAAGGTGAAAGAGAATTTTCAGTATGAGATTGGGTCTTCCTATGGCTCCAACTATACAAGCAAACATAAATCCAGACTAGAGAATCTATGAAGCTTTCACCCTGGTTCTATGGATTCTACTATATTTTGGAACGCATCGAAGTAGTAGCATATAGATTGGACTTACCCGCTAACTTCCGAATCCATCCAGTCCTCCATGTGTCGTGTTTGAAGCTCAAGTTGGGACAAAACGAGACAGTCCAAAGCTATCTACCAAATATAACTACCCAAGGAGAGCTTCAGACCCAGCTGAGTGCCATTATTGATCAACGGATCGTGACTCGACGATGACAACCCACTATTGAAGTGCTAATACAATGGGCGAACCTACTAGTAGAAGATGCCACTTGGGAGAACTATGATGACTTGAAGATCAAATTCTTAGAATTTATGGAGCATCAGCCTCGAGGACAAGGTTGATTTGAAGAGAGCGGGTCTGTTAGGACTCTAGCTAGGAGATTCCTAATTCTATTAGAACTCTAGCTAGAATAGTCCTAATTCAGTTTCATTAAAGGGCGCAAACATGTAAATCCTAAGGGCATTCATGTAAATCCTATCTAGCCAACCCCTATTAAAGAGGTGAAGAGGTCGACTAGGTTTTGATTAGTTTGGAGGTTGCTTCTTAGAGGAGTCCTATTAAAAGTATGTGTCTTATTAGAGAAAGAGTCCTATTAGAAGTAGGAGTTGATTAGAAGTAGGGGTCTTAAGTAGGAGTCCTATTAGGAGTTGGGGTTTAGAAGTCCTATAAATAGTCATGTATTCACTATCTTTTCATCATGAATAGATCATCCTTTTAGTAGCTTTTGAGCAGCAACTTAGAGGAAGGAACCCCTATAGAATTTCAAGGAGGCCAATCCCCTAAAGAGATCAACCCAAAGCTTAGAATCCGTAAGGGTTCTATCAGTATCCCACGAACTTGCACTATTCCGTCCTAGATTCCAACTTATCAGGGTTATGTCTCTTAACATGGGCAGGGCAATCTTAAATCTTAACAACCTTAAGATCGAGCTTCCCTTTCGATATCTCATATGGTGTGGACATTACCGACTTAGTTAGAACTCTATTTAGAAGATAAGTTGCGGATTCTAAGGCATATCCCCATAATGAGATGAGTAGATTGGCGAAACTCATCATGGATCGCACCATGTCAAACAATATGTGATTCCTCCTTTCGGATACACCATTGAGCTAGGGTGTATAAAGAGGTGTCCATTGAGACAGAATCCCATAGTCCTTGAGAAATTAGGTGAACTCTGTATTCAAGTACTCACCTCCTCGATCTGATTGAAGAGTCTTGATACTCTTTCCAATCTAGTTCTCTACTTTAATCTTATCTTTCCTGAATTTCTTGAAGGCTTCGGACTTATACTTTATCAAGTACATATGGTCGTATCTAGAGAAATCATTAGTGAAAATAATGAAATAGAAATAATCACCTATGGCTTGAGTTGACATGGGACCATATACATCACTATGTATAAGTTCCAACAACTCATTGGCTCTCTCTCTCCAATTCCACTAAATGAAAAGTTGGTTAAGTTTCTATAAAGGTGAGGTTCACGAGTTGCATATGACTTAGAGTCAAATGGATCTAGGTATCTATCCTTCAATAATTTTTGAATCCTTCCCTCATGGATATGACCTAGCCTACAATGCCATAGGTATGCACTATTCACCTCATCTCGTTTCCTCTTAGACTTACTTACATTCCTGATATGTGGAGTAGTGTCTAGCATAATCAAACCATTATGCAATGTTTTTCTCGTGATGATCTCATCATCCTTAATAATTGAACAACTATTGTTCTCAAAAACTACTTTATAACCATTCAATGTCAAACATGAAATGGAAATAATATTTTTGATAATAGAGGAAACAAAATAGCATGTATCCAATGTAATAGTAACTCCATCAAGCAGATGTAAAGTGACCTCGTTAACAACAATGACAACTCTTATTCTATTGCCTATCTTGAGGTTCATCTTGTCTCTCATCAATCTTCTAGGTCTTGTTAGAACTTGTAACAAATTATGGATATGATAAGCACTGTCGGTATTCAATACCCATGTATTATCATATGAGTTTGATAAATGAAGACTGATCATGAATGTACTTGAAGCTTTTCCAAGCTTTTGTTTTGTCTTTTCTATAAGATACTCCTTGCAGTTCCTCTTCCGTTGCCCATCTTTATCATAGTGGAAGCATTGGTCTTTGTCCTTTGTCAGGTCCTTTGTAACAACCTTTGCTTTATTCGGTCTACTCTTGCCCTTGTCATTCTTAAGGGACTTCTCTATCTTCCTTTTCTTTCTAGTCTCATTAGTGTAAAGAACTGTGAAAAGGAATATGGTAGGGAATAAAGCATAAGATCCATACACAGGTTATCCTTTAGGATCATTCCTAGACCTGTGAGTTTCTCTATCCACTCAATTATCTTAAGGATATGGATTTGAACCAGTGTCCTCTCAGTTATCCTAACACGGAAGAGACTCTGTGATATCTTATATCACTGAGTTCTTTCATGTTTCTCAAATAATTTACAGAGATGTAGGACTATGGATCTGGTATCCATCTTTTCATGTTGTCTCTGTAACTCGGGAGTCATGGAGCCCAACATGTAGCACTGAGCAAAAGTAGAGTCATCTGTGTACTTCATGTAGTGAGTGATCTTATCCTCACTTGTCCCTTCCTTGGGCGTAGGTATCATTGTATCAAGGACGTGCACGATTTTCTCCATCATGAGAATAATTCTCAGGTTATGGAGCCAATCCATATAATTTGGACCAATGAGGTGGTTGGCATCAAATATATCACGTAGAGAGTTTAATGGTGAAATTTTCTAAAAATAAAGATGTAGTAGAAATAAATAACATGCAGATTTTATAAAAATATAAATAATGAAGATATGGACTTCTATCTTAACGTGCTTCCACTATTTTTCTAGCGAGCCATGCAACACCCTTAGCACATAAAACGTAAGTCTCTTGCAGACTTTTAGTGGAAATCGAGATCCAATCGGCATCTTAGTATAACCTCGAGTGACTCGACCAATCACACTATGCCCAAAAGGTATGCAACTCTTGTCGATCATAACTCTTTATAATTCTCGTTTTGTTCGGCCTCCAAACTACTATAGTCTCGAGGGACTCGACCAACCATGATGTTTGGTTAAGTCATCACCATCATTACAATATGAATATGATTTGATGAAATACCCTCGAGGGACTCAACCAAGCATATCATATCCTCAAGTCACTGGTGATATCTCTATGTCGTAGGCAAGATAGCTAATCGTGATATAGATAAGCCTCGAGGGACTCGACCAACTCAACCTACATCGGTAATCGATCAGAGGAGAATTGTTTCAAGAAGTATTTGTAGCCAGAGGAGAGCACACATAGGTTCTTGTCAAGTAAGTATCTCTTCTCTTCTTGCCCGTCAAATACTAGAGCATATCTAGCCCGGGTAACAATAATTCTTCACTTGCAGTAAGTAAACCATATTCTTCAAGTTTTAGGCAACTTCATTCTTTAGTTCAATACCGGTAAGTCAACTAGTTCAATCTGTCTGCTTGTTACGTAGTTGCTTAGCTCTTTGCCTACTAAGTAACAGGGGATGGGTTTCAATTCCTATGTTAGAGAACATGCCCGTACATTCCATTTGTTAGAGAACATGCCCTTAAGTATCAAATTATGAATTCAGGTCAGGTTTCCTTGGCGCAAGAAAGATTACTATTTTCTCGGCGTGTAGGGAGAAAGTTGGCAATGCTCTGAAATTCCTAATAATATATAAAATCTGTTCAAGTGAAATTCATCTTTTAGAACATCCGTGTTGTGTTAGGGTTCAATTCATCTTGCCCTTGGCGCTTACTGAGTGGAATTAAGCAATGCAAGGAGTTTCAATTATTACCCTTATATAGGCATCCATTATGAAATTCACCTTATATAGCATCCGTTAATAAATTCAGAATGGAGGTTAGCTTGTTCAATCCCTATCTTATATATAGCATGCAGTGAAAGTGAAATCAATCTTTTAGTTGACTCGCCGTTACGCTAATGCTTATACAGTTTGGGGTGCAAAGGCGAGCTCACCGTTCAATTGATCTGCACTAACTGGATGAAATGATTAGTTGAGAGACCGTATAATGTTGAGGCTCTATTGGGCGAGACCCACTATACTAGCACTACTTACTCTCTACTTTCAGTTGAAGAATATCTTGCAGCTTATGGAACTCTACTCACCAACCAACTACTAGGCCCTAACTCATATATAGGCATTGAAGTTGGAAACTCAGGCTTTCAGAGAGGAGCGAGGGAATGAGATAAGGTAGCGTAAGACTGATCGACAAAGTAATGAGAGTAGGAATTAGGAGAGACAGAGTAACCCCACGCAATAATAGGACTGGAAAAGGGAACTTTCGTTCTGTAGTGGTTACTGACATATTGGATCTTTATTTGTTTCAAACTTCTACTAGTGCTACCAATACTTCAGCTAATAAGTAGTAATCTCTTCTCTGGGTCCTGTGTTCAAACGTATTGCTCTAAGCCCCCAACGAGGAATAAAGTGTTTCGCTCCCGATCTCCAATCCGTATTTCACCTAGGATTCTGGAGTAGCTGATGTGGGTAATAAATGGGACGTGATGTAAGTCCATACCGCTTGCACCCGGATGGCGTCTCCTGTCCTGCTCGCAACCGACTGTAGCCAGGATTGACCGACAGATATGACACCACCTGTCCCTCGCAGGCCGCACGACCACTGAGACACATCACCATCCTGCAGGGGTCAGGTCCTCGGCGCACTGTCAGACGCAATCAAAGGCACGACGCCACAACCATGCCAAAGAGCAGCAACCTGGTCCATATAAACTCAGGCAGATGAGCGTAAAAAGATAAGAGGTCTTTTCTTCTTCTCAACCAACGAACACCCTCTAGAAATAATCTTGACTGACTTGATCGTCGGAGGGGTCAGGCGAAGTTCTTCCTGACCCGATCTTTGTGCAAGAACCAGGAGTGAGACATGGTCGCCAGAGGAGTCCTCATCGCCGCCACAGGCCCCAAGGACGCAACCCGGAGATCTCATCCACATTCGAGCCCGAACCCAGCCACGATGGCCCCGAGGCTACAGCATAAAGTTGTTTACACTAACAGATTGGCGCTAGAAGGAGGGCCCGATGTCGAGAGGTCTGTCGGGTAGCGCAGGAGAGCCCATGTTCGTGGGGTCACACTTGGCGGGGGCTCCGGGTGGAGGCTCCCCCCGTAATGAGCCCCGAGCGGAGGACCCCGTTGTGACCACGGAACGTTATTGGCGGCTGTTCAATGACCCGGGCCTGCTCCCGCCCGATGCCACCACCGTCGACCCATCGTTCGTATCAGCCGAGGCCTTCCAGGACCTTGTCCACCAAGTTCAGACTCAAGCCAGGATGGTGCAGACCTTCACCCCGCCTGTGTCCTTATCTGCACCGCTGCCTCCCATAGACCCGCCACTCCGGTCAGATCTGCCTGTGCCGGTCCACTTAACCTCCTTGGCACTCCTGACCCTACCTCGGACGTGATGGGTTCCGTTCGAGGGACATGTGTTGGATGACCCGAGCAACCATCCCGATCCCGAGGTGTTATCCTCGGACTTGGCTGACTCCCTCCGAGCCCAGCTACGCCTCGTCAGCTAGCGGCTCGACGAGGTATAGAGGGAAGTGCGCAGGTCCAAGGAAGAGCCAGGGGAGGGCATGTATGGGGGATCGCCATTCACCCCCGAGATACAGGATCAACTGATTCCCCCGAACTTTCGTCTCTCCTCCCTTGACGCATATGACGGCGCTGCCGACCCGGCGAACTATGTGGCCGCCTTCCGCGCCCAAATGGTGCTCTACGGCACTTCGGATGCCTTGATGTACCGAGCATTCCCCACAACGCTGAGGGGGCCAGCCAGGGCATGGTATAGCGGCCTTAAGGCCGGAGCGTTCTCGTTCTTTGACCAGCTCGCCAATGAATTCGAGCTTAACTTTCTGGCATATGCACGGCCGAAGCCATCCGTCACCCTGCTCCTAGGGCTCAACTAAAAGGAGGAGGAGCCACTCTCTCACTTTGTGAATCGTTTCGCCATGGAGATTCGGAAGCTACCGGATGCTCACCCCTCTTTGTTGATGCAGGCATTCATGATCGGGTTGCGACCCTCTAGGTTCTTATGGTCCCTCGTGGAGCATCCCCCAGTTACGGTGCTAGAGATGCTTCAGCGAGCCAACCAGTTTATTGCGGCAGAAACCTGGATGGCTGGGAAGCACGAGGAGCGTAAGAGACCTCAGCCCCAAACCCCACGGGAGCAGTCGGTTCTCACGCCTCGGAGCAGTACGGGCCGACCTGACCCACGGGTCCCGAGGTCCCCCCGCTCCATGCTGGGTCCTTCCCAGACAGAGATTTTCCTCCAGATAAAGGAGAAGGGGCTGATCAAAGCGCCCACCCCGATGAGGGGTCCCCCTGGACTACGGGATCAGTCCAGATATTGCCGCTTTCATCGACAGCACGGGCATGACACCGAAGAGTGCCATGACCTGCACCGGCAAATTGAGGAGCTCATTCACAGGGGGCACCTGGGATGCTACCTCTGCCAGGCTAAGAATATGTCGCCCCGCTTCGAGGGCCCCATCAAGCGGCAGATTGACATAATAACCGGTGGCCCCGCCGCTGGGGGAAATAGCATGGCCGGGTGGAAGGCGTACGCCCGAGCGGCCACCAGCGGGAGCTCCAGACAAGGGCCCGACGTTGAGGTCACATTCCCGGCTGAGGAGCCGGGGCAATCTGAGCACGACGACGTGTTGGTAATAACCGCCAGGATTGCCAACGCCCAAGTTAGAAGAATCATGACCGACACGGGAAGTTCGACCGACATACTCTATGTGGATGCTTTTGAGAAGCTCAGCCTGACCAGAGACGTCCTGGAGCCGATGCACTCCACCCTCACCAGATTCACTGGTGAAGCAATTTCGCCGCTGGGGTCAGTCACCTTACCCCTAACTTTGGGAGACCCGCCGAAGACAAAGATGGTGATGATGGCATTCCTAGTCGTCGACCTGCCCACTGCGTACAATGTGATACTCGGACAACCGACCCTCGACAGATTTAGAGCGATCGTATCCACCTACCATCGGACGGTAAAGTTCCTGACCCGTGCTGGGGTCGGCGAAGCCAGGGGAAGTCCCCTTGAGTCTTGGTGATGCTACCTAATAGCAATCTCGCTACACAAACGGCCAAGGGCTGACCCACCCATGGAGGACCCCCGAGACGCGAAGAAGCCGGCCCAGCATCCCGAGCCAACAGAGCCAACCATTAGCGTGCCTTTGCGTGAAAGTCGCCCGGACCAAACGGTTCGGGTCGGGTTGGAGTTCCTTGAGCAGGAGCGGAGGCGGCTCATCAACTTCCTGCAAGAGAATGCTGACGTCTTCGCCTGGTCCCCAACGGATATGCCAGGAGTCGACCCCAAGGTCGCCCAACACCATCTGAACATCTCGCCCGAGGTGCGCCCAGTGAAGCAGAAGCCCCGACGGCTTGCCCTTGAGCGACAGTTAGCTGTTCGAAAGGAGGTGGAGCACCTCTTGGCAGCAGGCTTCGTAGAAGAAGTCAAGTATCCACAGTGGCTCTCTAATGTAGTCCTCGTGAAGAAACCCAATGGGAACTGGAGGATGTGCATTGATTACACCGATCTTAATCGTGCATGTCCGAAGGATTGCTACCCCCTCCCGAGGATCGATCAGCTGGTCGA
Source organism: Musa troglodytarum (assembly GCA_023547065.1). Taxonomy (NCBI): domain Eukaryota; kingdom Viridiplantae; phylum Streptophyta; class Magnoliopsida; order Zingiberales; family Musaceae; genus Musa; species Musa troglodytarum. The sequence goes on from CP097508.1 coordinate 30,178,240, forward strand.
TGCCACCTCGGGTCATGCCCGCCTGTCATTCATGGATGCCTTCTCCGGCTACAACCAAATCAGGATGGCGCCCGAGGATCAGGAGCACATGGCTTTCCTCACCGATCAGGGAGTATACTTCTACCGGGTCATGCCCTTCGGGCTGAAGAACGCCAAAGCCACGTACCAGAGGACCGTAAACAAGATGTTCGCCCGGCAGATCGGATGAAACATGGAAGTTTACGTTGATGACATGATCGTGAAGAGTCGTGCGGCCGCAACCCATTTGGCCGATCTGGCGGATGCGTTCTCCACACTTCGGAAATATGGCTTGCGCCTCAACCCCTCAAAGTGCGCATTTGGCATCGGCTCGAGCAAATTCCTTGGGTTCATTATACATGAAAGAGGAATTGACGCCAATCCGAAGAAGGTCCAGGTGATCATCGACATGCAGGCACCGCGGATAGTTAAGGAGCTGCAAAGACTGAATGGGAGGCTTGCCACTTTGTCTCGGTTCCTCTCAAGGTCGGGAGATCAATGCCTCCCCTTCTTTCGTACCCTGAAGAACCCAAAAAATTTCGAATGGACTACGGACTGTCAGGAGGCCTTAAGCTGCGTGAAGCAGCACCTATCTGACCTTCCTCGCCTCACTTCCGTCTCCCTTGGAGAGAAGCTCAGCGTTTACTTGGCCACCTCCCCCCATGTGGTAAGCTCAGTTTTAATCAGGGAGACCCAAAAGGAGTAGATGCTGGTCTATTACACCAGCCATGTCTTGAGCGGCCCCGAGGAGTGATACCAGCCCATCGAGAGGCTGGCGCTAGCCCTCGTATTGGCGGCTCGAAAGCTGCGCCCTTACTTCCAGGCTCACCCAATCGAGGTAATCACCGACCAACCACTTCGACAGATTTTGGCTAAGTTCAACTTGGCAAATCGCCTCCTTAAATGGTCGGTGGAGCTCGGCGAGTTCGACATATGGTATGTGCCGAGGACCACCATCAAAGCCCAAGCAGTGGCCGACTTTATTTCGGAGATGGTCCGACCCGAGGGCAACGGTCCCGAGCCGGCCAACGCAGGATGGGTCCTGCGCGTAGATGGGGCATCAGGCTCAAAGGGCGCCGGGGCCGGGCTAGTGTTGCAGGCTCCTGACGGGCGCCTGTTCAAGCGTTCCCTCCGTTTCGGCTTCAAAGCCACGAACAACGAGGTAGAGTATGAGGCCCTCCTGGCTGGACTCAGATTGGCCGCCAAGATGCAGGTGGACATCCTACACGTCCACACTGACTCGCAACTCGTGGCTGAACACCTCAACGGCGGATACGAGGCCAGTGATCCCACCATGTTGAAGTACTGGCGGAGGTAAAGAGCCTGGTCACCAACTTCTCTAGTTTCTCACTATCTAGGATACCGAGGGGCCAAAATGAGCGGGTAGATGCCCTCGCCAAGCTGGCTTCGAGGTCGGGCCCTGAGGACGAGCTTGACGTCGAGGAGCTCCCCTTCCGCACAATCACAGTCGTCGCGCTAACGACGACTAATGCACCGATGACCTGGGTGCAGGAGATACTACAGTTCATGCGGCATGGCACCCTGCCCGATGATGAAGTCGCGACTCGGCGTTTGCGCCACACCTAAGCCTAGTACTGCGAAGTTAATGGCCGGCTCTATAAGAGGTCGTTCTCACGCCCCCTCTTACGGTGCTTGGACCCCGACGAGGTGCAGTCAGTTCTCGCCGAGGTCCACGAGGGGATTATGGAGAACACATAGGCCATCGCACCTTGGCATTGAAAATACTCTGCCAGGGCTACTACTGGCCCACCATGTGCTGAGATGCCCGGGCCTACGTCCAACGATGCGATGCGTGCCAAAGGCACGCTCGGATGCCTCGATCAGCCATGACTCAGTTATGTCTTGGTTGGTTATGGAGGAAGGAAGAATCTCCTTCAGCCGCTGGAGGTCCCTGAGCTTGTCATCGCTCAGGCTTGGAGTAGAGTTGTCAATGGCATGAGCCGACCATTGGAGTCCGAAGCCCCAATCCCATACGCAACTCACAAAGAAGAACCGCCCCTTCCACCCCTTGTTATTGGAAGGGGCGCCACCTATCCTAAAGCCCGGACGGGCGGAAAGATAATACCCCTCCGGTCCTCTAGAGAGGCGAAAGCAAGACAAGAACAGGTTAAGGGACGGGATAATACCGGTGTAGTGGCATTCCCCCAGGAACGCCACCAAACCCCGCCAGCAATTAGGTGCCATTTGCGATGGCGAAATACGCCACCTAGAGATATAGGAAACAATGATCGGGTGCAGGGGAAAGTGTAATCCCGCTTCCAGGGCATCCACGGATAGCGCGAAGCCCCCGGGAATGGCATCGTATGCCCGCTGTCCTGCCTCCGGGGCCATAAGGACATAGTCCCCCGGGATGCCAAAGCGACCCCGAAGGTCGGAGAGCTGTGACTCGCTCACAGTGGAGTCGAGGTTATGAGGAGACCGCAGGGCCTCAAGGGCCCGCGCCGCCTTCTCGCCAAAAGGCGAGCCGCGACCCTACGGTGAATGGTTATGTCCAGCAGAGGAGGAAGCGGGAGAAGAAGAGAAAGCAGGCGGAGAAGAGGAAGAGGCCATTTGCACTGATCTTCGGAAGGAAAATGGAAGGGCTAACGCAAACGGGAGTGGTTGTAGAAATCGGAGGAGACGACCGGGCAGTGAGATCAAGGAAATTTGGAAGGATCAGCTCGAGAGATAAGGGGCGTGCGGTGAGGCAACCGCACATCACTTATAGGTAAACTCCCGCCAAAAACCCCGACTCTTCGCCTTCGCGGAGTGGGCGACAGCCCACTGACGTGATTGCCCACAGGGCACGTCACTTCGGGAAGACCAAGGGATGCCCTGCCATAAATGAGGCCTAACGTGGCAGCCGTAGGAAGGCGCGGCAGGTAGAAGCGCGCAGTCGCCTCGATCCCGGCTCCCAAGAACCCTTTATAGACGTCGTCTCCGGAAGGGTCGAACGACGCGAGGAACTGGCCCTTAGGGTCTCACGCAAACCAGCAACTGAGGGATCTCCCACCCCTCAATGGGCATGACATACGAGATCATGATCGCTCAAGTACCACCCCAGCCAACCATCCGCATGGTTCATTACTAGTTCATTGCTGCACTATCTGCATGGTTCATTATTGGTTCATTGCTACACCATTTGCATGGTTCATTGCTGATTTATTACCACACTAAACAGTTGCTTGGTCAAAAGAAAGCCCGAGCCTCACCTCGACCAAAAAGCCTGCCATGCCTACCGCACCGCTCACGATACAACTCTACGCGGACACCCTCGAGCTCGCACTCACCGCACGCCCATCACAGACACCTCGCGGTATGCCCACCTTCGCAGATGCTCGCCGAGCCTATACTCGCAGCCTACCCATCAGGTACACCTGGCAGATGCCCGCCGCGGTATGCCCCGCGCAGACACCCGCCGAGCTCGCATTTCGCCGTAGCCGCCTGCTGTGTACACTCTACGTGGTACGCCCGCGTGGTATGCCCGCTGAGTATGCCGCCGCCGCAGCAGACTCGACGCCGTCACGCAGACGCCGCTGAAGCACGCCGCCGCACGCAGACACCTACGCCCGCTCGAAGCAGATTGGCCGCACGCTCACGCAGACACCTCGCGACGCCCACTCACACGGTATGCCCGCTCGAGCTCGCATTTCGCCATTTCACAAATACGGGCCGACCTAACCTCAGAGTTGAACACTCACCCGCTCGTCCCGGATGACGAGCCGATCGACGTCCGCTATGAGCCCCTGGAAAGCATTCCCCACACAGATCAGAAGCCCCCCTGGCAACCCTCACAGTCTGAAGCCAGCCTCGGACCCCTGGACGAGCATCGAGGTAGGGCTTCCTTCGGGGGGGAGAATGATGTGGGTAATAAATGGGACGTGACGTAAGCCCATACCACTTGCACCCGGATGGCGTCTCCTGTCCCGCTCGCAGCCGACTGTAGCCAGGGTTGACCGATAGATATAACACCACCTGTCCCTCACAGGCCGCACGGCCACCGAGACACATCACCATCCTGTAGGGGCCATGTCCTCAGCGCACTGTCAGACGCAATCAGAGGCACGACGCCACAACCACACCAAAGAGCAGCAACCTGGTCCATATAAACTCAAGCAGATGAGCATAAAAAGAGAAGAGGTCTTTTCTTCTTCTCAACCAACAAACACCCTCTATAAATAATCTTGACTGACTTGATCGTCGGAGGGGTCGGGCGGAGTTCTTCCCGACCCGATCTTTGTGCAGGAACCAGGAGCGAGACGTGGTCGCCAGAGAAGTCCTCATCGCCACCACAGGCCCCAAGGACGCAACCCGGAGATCTCATCCACATTCGAGCCCGAACCCAGTCGCGATAGCCCCGAGACCACGGCATAAAGTTGTTTACACTAATAGTAGCAAACAATGAAATAAAATTAAACGGAGCTCCTTACTTTAAAAACAGTCAACTGAGTTCAATAGTATTGGAAGCTATGTTGCTAAGGAGTCAAATCAATACTTAGTTCAATTCTGTAATTCACTACCCCGTTTCATTCTTACTTTAACTACTGATGCGGAATAATGGTAATACACCTCGTACACTGGGGATTCAACAACTAATAAAGGGGATTCCACTGAAACAAGGGATTACTTGATCACTGCCCCCAACACCGCTACACCGAGCTTACCCGCTACACCTCATCTATCTCTTATTACCGGATTCAAGACTAGAAGTTATCGCAACAAAGGTAGATATGAGTTTCCTTTCCTCGCACAGCTAATTCTTTATTGACCTTCTTCTCGCCACCCCAGTAAGTATGTGCTTTAGATCAGTAGAGTATATTTGCTTTGATTGCTTTAGGACTAGTTTAGGTTTCTTAAGGGAGAGGACTGGTTTAATGAATCAATTCTATTTGAAAGGAAGTGTTGAGGGTGTTGGTGCCATTACCAAGTGCTTTATTGTTAGCTCTAAGTCGAGTGAGGGCAAATAGGAGTACAGGCACGGGTTCTACTAGTAAGCCCCGCTCCTGCCGCAACACTAGTTCAGTGATGCGTCAGTGAACACAGGACTCCAACACCTGACGCACAACTACACTAGTGCCTGTGCAGTTGTTTGTTGACTTGTCTAGTAGTGTCTTGGTCACTTATTATGCTTTATGGGAAATCCTTCATTGAAACATATAAAGATTTATAATAATGCATTTGATAGTAGTAGTTGAATGCTTTTAAGGTTCAGCTAAGGCGGAGGCGGAGGCGGAGGCAAACACTTACACTTCTTCCCTGACCCGAACTCTCTTCTAAAGTCTAAAGTCACTTAAAGCCTTAATAAGCAAGGCCGAGTTGTTGTAGGCAAGGTAAGAAAGAGGCGAGCTAGGCAAGGCATGATAGAATAAGTGGGTAACTGACCCTAGTGCCCCTCAGTATGGGAGTAGCGGGTTTTCTTCTTCAATTCTTCAGTAAGTTTTCTGTCGACTCCAGAATAACTTATTCTAATGATTTATTACTTGATTTCTTTCCCTTCACTTTCTTTTCCGTTTACAGCATTGCAAGGAGAGAGAGGCTAGGCTCCAATTAATCCTTTGACTCAATAAGGGCATCTCTATTTACTATTTTCCTCTTTCACTTCGAGGCATCTCTATTTCTTACCTAGGACAGGACAGACCAGTTTCTTAGTTGAAATGAGTAATTTGGCATAAGTATAGGTCGGGTGTCCAAACACAGGTTAACTCGGGACTCAAATACAGGACTTGAAGGGTCGGCTTGTCTGGCGAGTGTCTTGGCCCATATAAATTACATATAAATTATGTATTATCCTTTTAAAGAAATGAGAACTAATGAAACAACCAATCTCTCTCCTACAGATGGAGCTGGATCGGATCGGGTAAAATAATGTTATTAAGATTAAACAAGGGCTGGCTTACTTTGAATACAAGGTCCAGGTCAAGTATCATAAGATTCAAAAGAAGGGCAAGCAGTTAACGCCAGTGTTGGTTCGGAAGCTGGGTTAAGGGCTGTTGCTAGGGAAGGACAGAAATAAATAAATAAATAAATAAATCCAGAAATCCAGTGCTATAGTTCTTGTTCGATAAAACCTAAAGGGATAGTTGCAAGAGAGGAGCCAGAGTTAGATTCGCTAGTTGCCTGAGGAGAAGTAAATGAGCTATAGAGAATAAGCAGTTAGGCATCTAGTTAGGTATAAAATCAATTGAGTTAGATGAGAGTCCAGTTTCATATGTATTTGTTGCAAGATATGTCTTAATGAGCAGTAGCTTGGTCCCTATCAAATTCATTATCATCTTATTATAGGATGGATGACACTTACTGAACTTAAACAAAGAAGCAAACAAAGTAGCCAAAGAATAAGAATTGAACTTAGTTGAAACAAGAGATTCCACTCCTCTGCTAACTTCATTAGGGATACCTCCTCTCTGCCTATTCAATTAGTCACATAAAACAGCTACTACAGAAATGAGTAACAGAAAGGAGTTGAAGGTTTCAAGTAAAAGCGCATCCGCTATAGCACTCTTTCTCTCAAGTAGGAAAGTGAGAATGCAATTAGAGAGTAGCCAACACCCCCCTTTCGAACTGGCACAGGTGATGCAACTACTAACTATGGGGATCGAACGGATACTAACACTATGGGGGTCGAACTGATACTAACAATAATGGAGCTACCGCTAACAGGGCTTACTATCCATACTTTCTTTCTTTAACAGCTGATCCGGATCTGTGTTTATTGTCTCCAGAGGACAGGTAGGCAAGGGATATCCTAAACACAGTTACTTTAGAGTCGAGGGGCTTGCTTTTGAGGTAAACTCTTATACGCGCTACTGCAGAAGATCTTGATTCTTTCTTTGATGCTGATGCGCTAAGTCCTGAAGAAGGAAGAAAGTCTACAAGTTATGTTGCGGTAAGAGAAAAGAAGCTGATTAAGGATTAGACGCTTGATGCTTACTTGAGATTAGTAGTGACTTGTCCGCTCTTAACTGCTCCTAGTGCTGGGGAGTCTAAGTAGGAATTACAGAATTGCAATGAAAAATACCGGGTAGTTGGGCTCCTGCCGCTACACATTATAAGTGACTTGGCTACTTATCATTCTATACGTAGTTGCTCATCCCTCGAACACAGGACTGGCTTTGATACTGAAGCAAGTAAGAATTAAGGTAAAATAATTCAAATAATTCATTTTATGTTAGCGAGCTACTTTCCTTTCCCGGGGTATAAATTGAAATAGACTTTGACGAAGCAAGTCCTGTCTTTGGCGCAAGAACAAGTGCTAAGGGTTAATTGAGTGCTACATTAGTTCGAGTTATTACAATTCCTGTTAGATCAAGTAAGAATTCAAGTTTGCCAGGCCAGGAAAGTACACTTAGTGACTAAACACTTTGAAAACAGCTTAAGTAATTAGTAGTTACTGCAAGAACGCATTAAGAGATAGAGATAGAATAGGATAACAGACAGTGCTCCTTCTCGATAGTCAGAATGCAACTAACTATTAGTAAGTATAAGATATAGCAAGTAAGTGAAATAAGACAAGTCAGACAAGTTAGAATTTCACTTTAAGCTCATAACCAGAAGAATTCACTCTGCCTAATGGAGCTAAGTAACCAACCTAGTAGTGCTCTTAACAAACCAAGTAATCTGAATCAAACTCTTTGGTAATAAACAGGGGATTGAGCTAGGTCTAATAGAGGAAGGTAACCTCCCATGCGCTCTAAACTCTCAAGTCATAATTGAACTCTTTATCGCAGCTTCTTTTCGTTCTGGGCATTCGACTGAGGCTTCAGATCTTGTTCCATCTTCTGGTTCTCTATCACTTGCTTAATTCAAATCCGCTTTTTCTTTATTGACAACCCTTTACTTACTATCTATAGGTAACCAGACTGCTTATTCTCTTGGGTGGGGAGCCGGCAAACTTTCCAATTGAAATAGAACCCCTAAACACATAGTAAAGAACAGGACTACTACTACCGAGTTAGCAAAAGGGGATAAGAGTATACAAGGACCAGAGCAGAGCGGTGAAGGACAGAATATCTTACTTGCTTTGAAGCGATAACAACAGAATCCGCTGTTTCAAGTCTTGTTTCGGGTGCCAGGTAGAGCTGATTTTGAACCCGAAAGAGTGTAGCGGCCCTAGAGTAAAAGTTATTAGTTCTATTTTGAAATAAGGGAATATAGGATGCAAGACACGATACAGAGAATTCGATAAAGGAGAGGCATACCTAAGCTGTCAATACAGGATGCCCGGAAGCGGTGGAAGAATCAAAGAAGGACTCTGAGATAAAGCAATGTCCGTTTTAGATTCCAGAGAGGCAGGCCTATCATCTATTAGGGCGGGACCGAACTAAAGAATGCAAGGCAGTAGGTTTATTCCAATATTAGGTTAAGATGCGCTCTAGTCTATCGTACCAATGAGTTGAAGAAAAAGATAGAGTATAGTAAGATTAATATGGGCAAGTCCGGATCAAAGGTGAGATACATAATGCAAGTATGGCCAGTAAGAGTTAAAAGCACCTGTTTTTGTTTAAGTAAAATAAGTAAAGATCCGTATCAGTATCAGTAGTAACAGCCCCAGTTCTGAGTTAAAGTATTTGTTATGGATCTCCATCTTACCAGGTAGTAGTCAATTCTTTTTCTCACTAGTAGTTGTCTTGCATGGAAGGCCTTAGTCCAAGCCCGAGAAGTCGTAATTCGATTCTTATTAACAAGGGAATAAGATTGAGATTCAGTATAGTATCGGAGCGGGAGGCAGGAAAAGCAGACCTCAAACAAGGATAGGTAGAATTCAAGAAGCAAGTCAGAATAAAAGAAGGGAAACTCAGATCTAGGGTCGGTAGTTGAAGTTCCAGAGGTAGTAGTGAAAGCCTAAGTTCTTTATTCGATTCTTGCTCAGTAGTGGCGAGGTCCCTGGTTGATAGTTGATTCCTTCCTTACTTGCTAGTGAAAGGTCTGATGCTTATTCCTTTGATTCTTACTTTCCGGGAGGTAATACTTACTCTGGCTTGGGAACCAGTGATTCTCTTACGCCCCCCCTTCATCAAATTATGATATATATTACAATTATTCTATTACTTAGCTTTTGCACCAATGATTCTAATTCCTAAAGTTGCACTACGACTTCTGAAAGTAACATAGCTCGTTATTAAGGTAGAATCACCTATTCTGTGAGCGGTAATTCACTCGTTCTGTGAGCGTAACATTAAGTCATTTATTTGAATATGTTGTGTTGCGCGTCCTCAGTCTGTTAGCGGCTATTCCATCCCTCGGTCTTCAGGCGAAACATCGAATGTCATCGAGTGTCTTCGCTCATTCACCCATGCAACGAAGGTCCCTTGCTTTCCCTTTTGATGCTTATAACAGTAAGTTCGATTATGTCTCCCCGTCCTCAAAGGGTCCCTAACGAGAAAAGGCTTATGCAGAGTAGGGTTTAGAAGAAAACAAAGTGGTATAAGTTTACAACAAGGAGATAGGGAAGTGCAATAAGCTAGTAGGAACGAAACCACCCAACTATATTCTAGTTTGTATTAATAGAAATGTATTAATAGAAAAACGACTATACTATCTTTGGACAGCTTAGATGCTATTCTTGCTTTTGTTTGGCAGTGCTTCTTATAAGATGGTTTACTCAGTGCCAATTCTATTACTGAGCTCTGGAACCTATAGCACGACCTACTATATAATAAGAATCTCATAAATGCAAACTCTCAAGTCAGAATCAACTACCACTATTGGAATGGAACTGGGAATTAAGACACCTATAACGAATGAAACGAGTACTAATAGGAATGACACAATCAATATGGGCTTAAGGAATGAGCTCGACAAGCAACGGCTACTATAATAATCGAACAGCTACTGATTCTATTTTCACTGCTACTTATAGGGCTTTCACTCGAGAAGGGGAATCTCACACTGCCCACACCTAGACTATATAAATATAAGAAACCGGTCTCGGACGTGCTCAAAACGGTCTCGTACGCTACTGACGCATAACACAAAAACATCAGAAGTCATAACTCATATTAAATACTCAAATGAACAAGCAAGACTTTTAGGCAATAGCGCGGCAGACTTCAAATAAAGGATTTACAGACCGAGAGAAGGTATTGGGAGACTCAAACCATCAATAAAAGAAGCAAGGAAGGGAAGTCAGCCGTGTAGTTTCAGTTTCATACAATAGATGGGGAATGTGGCTAATGAGCAGCAGACCCATAGTTAATAGTTACAGGCTAATATCGTAGGTGGAGTGGCAGGTTCTATACCATTTGTTAAAGAATACGGATAGATAGTGTCAGTTTTCAGCTAAACCTAAGGAACGCAACCCGGAGGAATAATAAGAGAATGGAACCACTGCTTCCAAGGTTCAAACCAGAGAAAGGGAATCAAACTTAACAGTGGAATAATTGAGTAGAGTACCCAAGCAAAGAATCCAATTCATAAGTCAAAGAATGGAATCCATAGTATAGTCAAAGAGCAGAATCCATCAGTACAAGAATAAACGGTGCGTAGGCAACCCTCTACTATCATACTTTTTCTGCTAAGCAAGAATCCGATCAATAAGTATCAATAAGTAAGAAAATGCAAAACCAATGCTAACAGGAGCGGAACTGGAACCGGGGTATCGAACGAAACTAGTACCGAGACCTTCCACTGCTGACTTCAAAGCTGTCCTTGCTCTTACTCAAAGACTACCAACTCCAACTCTGAAACTAGTATATCTCATTCTTGAATCACTCCTCCCTTGTTTGTATTAAACCTTTGTTTCGAGATTGTTTCTTGTTAGGCAATGCTCAATTCTGTATTCTGAGTCAAAGCCTTGTTGTATCAGTAGTAGGATTCTTATGGCATCAGTGAAGGTCTTCTATTCGTAGTTGAGTTCCGATGGCATCCGTTATCGTCTGGGCGGGCTACTAGGGCATCTTAGTTCCGAGTTCGAGTATCCCTTTTTGATGTTTTTTATTCTACTTATTGAGTGCAATTCATATAGTAGTAGTTGGCTTCCCGCTGGTACAGGTCTTGTTAGCCGGGGTGATAATTAGCATTTACAGAACAAAGGTAAGGAAAGGCAGGTTCTAACTCAAAGGCTGGAATGCGACTAACCAGTATAATACTAAAACAGAAAAGTCGGAATCAAAGTAATTAGCTAAACCCGGACCAAACACCATAAGTAGTAGTTGGCTCTCGAGTTCGATTCCTTAAGTCAAGATTTCCTCTTGGGCTACTGGGTTCAACTCTTTATTCCCAGTGTAATTCTTTATTAGGAGTTGTTTTCTTACTTAATGGTTTGATTCTATGGGCGACTCACACCCGTTCGATTCTATGCTCTACTACTCATTCTTAATTCATGTGTGTTGGATCATACCTTATTATGTTTCTTCTTAATGTTACTGGATCGTCTTATTGTCCTTACTGTCAGGCCTATGCCCTTATTTATCTCAACTCGAATCAAATCTTACTTTGCTGTCTTTAAGGCTTAGTTGCCTAACCTCAAAAACTATAGCTACCTCACTTAAGTCTTACTTCCTCGGGTAATTAACCTGTAGATTAGTCTGCCCTTGCGCCTAATCTCAATCTGGAGTTTACCTATCATTATTACTACCCTGGTTTGAACTCTTGTAGTTGTAGGCTGACTCTCCTTACTTTAGTTGTAGGCTTCCACTTACTTATTGCATTATTTAGTTCTGCCCTCAGGACTTTGCTGACTATCTTTATTTATGGTTGCTCCCTTCACTCCCATGTGCGAGGTCCGCTCTCTCTTATTAAGTAAGTAGTGAAAACTGAGACTCGTAACTATAAAACTAAAGATCCCATACCCCATGCTGATGATCCCGCTTTGAATCCAATCCTTATTAAGATTCCCCATTTCTTAACTCCGTAAGTGTTTCAACGCCAGTACTTCTTTCTCTTGTTGACTTTCTTCCTCGCACTGAAGGAGACTTGACTTCAGTACTTAAGTACACCGAACAAGCAAGCACTTCTCGAACTCGTATGCAATTCAGTACTTAGCGGGACAAGAAGTTGCATTTCCTGTCCGACAAACTACTACTACGAGGGGTGAGTTCAAAAGTAAACTATTTACGAGCATTGTCTGCCTCTGCAAGTGATTCTTCCAGTCTCGTGTCAAGTGTTGGTGATGCAGATCTTTCTCTTTAAACTGGAACTAAGTAAGAATTAAGTTATAGTTGCCCGAATTTGATGAGATGGCTACAGAAGAGACAAGCAACAGTTCCGAGACGCCAAGTATATACTAGAATTGAGTTGATTACTATAAGAATGGAATTGAATGAGACCCCGTCTTTTTTCATAGCACCCAGATTTTCCCTACTAAAGAGATAAATTGAACTCGCCAAGACACTCAAATACATAACTCGTAATAAACAACATATAGTATATTTCTTATTTGTTATTACAATACCTGTGTTCGGTGGCACTAAAGAAACTAATCACCTCCTTCCTTTGATTCTAAGACTACCGATCCAGATCCTTATCTAATAGCTTAAAACTACCTATCTTGACTTCGATTCTAACTGTCCGCCTATAACTAGCTACTTTGGATTCTAATACCCCGGCTAAGAGGTCTTTCCTATCTGCCGTCCTTACTTTCTTTTCTATTACTACTCGACTGCTAACTCGGAGTCTTTAGCTCCTTTCTTGCATTCTCTCTTTTATTGGTGCTCAGTTTACTTACATGAGTATTGAAAGGTTTTTTCAGCTCATTTATCTAATATTGATTAGTGCGCTACTAGGGACAGTAGGGCAACAACTAGGGAATGAGAACCTACCTAGGGAATCACAGACAAACTACCTCACTGGCAAGACTCGAACTGATCTAACAAGGCTCGAACTAACTAAAATAAGGCTTAACCGCAGAACAAAGGCTCCTACTCTATACCTTAGCCCATATCTCCTGTATATTATATAAGGAATCAAAAACCAGTAGCAATCATCTATCTTGGATATCAACGAAAGCATAAAAAACATCTATAATCATGCTTCTATGATTGCGGAAATTTTAATTCTAGGATCGAAATCAAAACACGGATAGATCTGTGTTTTTACGATATGTACCTTTTGATGCCATCCGCACGGAAGGGGAAAGATCTCGATCTGAATACCTTCCTTTGATCCAATGCCTTCGTCAATCTGCAAGGAGAACTAGACTCATTCTCCTCTCTTCCTATCCTTTCACAGGACCACTGTAATTGATGGCTCAGGGAGATTGAGAGGGAGACTGTAATTTCTCAATCTATGTCTGTGAAATATTTTCTTTTACACAACTCTTAGATGCATCTGTGTTGCTAATCTTTATACAACTCTTAGATGCTTCTGTGTTGCTTCTGACACCTTAAGTCTCCTGAGGTCCTGTCTATTTATAGGCGAGAGCAAAGGGTCTAGGATAAGTTATTAGGAGAGTTCCTTCCATCAAGGGCATCCCCTAAAGTATCATACCAAAATATGAACTTCTTTTCTATTGGCCGATACTGATATCAGAATCCAATTAGTTATATTATATATCTTATCTGATTATAACGGACCACAAAATCTAACATTCTCCCACTTGGCCAATTAATTGATAAGATATAAAAGACATTCAAAATCAAAAATAAACAAAACAAAAATTTGTTTAAAAATAATTTTACCTAATTGGATCTTGAAATTTTTGAAACAAAAATTTTATACATGGCCATGAATTTTTAAAACAAGCCAATAAGTCCAATAAATACAATAATACTATATTAAGTCCAACCATCAATGCGAGTCATAGCGGTTGTATATCAACAATGTCATACTCCCTTCTATGTACTACAACATCGTTAGTCTTTCCTAATATAGTTCATAATGACCCCTGTAATTTGTCTTGTCAAGATAATCCTATTATTACATTCAACCATAATATGCATAAACATAAATGTAAACAGGATAACAGAAACAAATAACTTTAATTATGCAAGAAAAATATCAATTATAGCATCCACTTAAACATGCATCACCATATCTTTTATGGCTTGCTCACAAGCCCCATTCTAAGAACATGTTCTTTAAATATTTTACACTGTAAGACTTTAGTAAATGGATCAACAATCATTATAGTGGTGTTCAGATTTTTAATTGACACTTGTTGTTTCTAGACTCTTTCTCTAACCATCAAGTACTTTATCTCAATGTGCTTGGAACCACTAGAGTACTTACCAGTCTTAGAGAAGAAAACTACTGCGGTATTATCACAAAATATCTTCAGCAACTTGACAATTGAGTCGACCACACCAAGTCCTAAGATGAAATTCCACAACCATAAAGCTTGATTTGTGGCCTCAAAGCATGCCACAAATTCAGCTTCCATTGTAGATGATGCAATAAGCGATTGCTTTGCACTTTTCCAAGAAATTGCCCCACCAGCTAACATGAATATAGATCCTGAAGTGGACTTCCTACTGTCGAGACAATTTGCAAAATCAGCATCTGAATATCCTGTTACTTCAAGCTGATCTAATCGCTTATATGTGAGCATATAATCTTTTGTCCCTTGCAGATATCTCATTACCTTCTTTGCAGCTTTCCAATGTTCCATTCCTGGGTTACTTTGATATCTACCCAACATTGCAATTGCAAAACTGATATATGGTCTTGTACAGGTTTGAGCATATAATAGACTTCCAATTACACATCCATAAGGAATATCTTTCATTTGATTCCTTTCTAAGTCATTTTTCGGGCACTGGTTTTGGCTAAACTTTTCACCTCTAGTAATAGGTGTATTATTGGTTGAGCAAAGCTACATATTAAATCTCTCCAAGATATAATTAATATATTCTTTCTGAGACAGTCCCAATAATTCTTGAGATCTATCCCTGAATATCTCAATGCCAATAACATAAGCTGCCTCATTCATATCAACTATCTTAAAGTTCTTGTTGAGAAATATCTTGGTTTTGTGCAATAAACCAAGATCACTACTGGCAAGTAAAATATCATCCACATATAAGACCAATATAATAAACTTGCTTCAACTTATCTTCAGATATATACACTGATCAACAGCGTTCTCCTTAAATTCGAAGGATGTAATGGTATCATGAAACTTTATATACCATTATCTGGAAGCTTGTTTAAGGCCATAAATGGATTTCTTAAGTTTACAAGCCCAACTTTTTTTCCCTTTTATATGAATCCTTCAGGTTGTTCCATATAGATTTCCTCATCCAGATCCCCATTCAGAAATGCGCTACAACCATCTGATGTAACTCAAGATCATAATGAGCTACTAGAGCCATAACAATTCTTAACGAGTCCTTTCTAGAAACCGGAGAGAAAGTCTCGTTATAGTCGATGTCTTCTTTCTGAGAAAAACCTTTGGCCACAAGTCTAGCTTTATATCATTCGATATTGCCTGTTGAGTCACATTTTGTCTTAAAGACCCATTTACAACTGACTCTTTTACAATTATCAGGCAATTCAACGAGTTCCCAAACACCATTCTGGTCCATTGATTTTATCTCTTCTTTCATTGCATCATACCATTTTTCAGAATTGTTACCTTCTATGGCCTGTGAAAATGATAAGGAGTCTCCTTTTATTCCTATATCATAATCTGATTCTTGTAGATATACCACATAATCATCAGAAATGACATGTTTCCTCTTCCTTTGAGACTTTCTCAAAGTTGCCAATTGTGATTGTTCTACAAGACCATCAGCGGCGACATCAACAGCATGTGAGAGTTTATCAATGTTATTTTGTTGTTTACCCTCATCAATTCTTTCATTGATTTGAGGAACAATAATTTCTTGAATAGGAGATGATACAGGAGAATTAACCTGAATCTCTTCAATATCAAAATTGATCCTCCGAGATTTTTGACTCCCACTGATTTTGCCATTCTCTAGGAATCTTGCATTACCAGATTCTACTATCCTCATACTATGATTAGGGCAATAAAATTTGTATCCCTTGGATTTTTCTAGATAACCAATAAAATATCTAGAAATAGTTCTTGGATCCAATTTCTTTTCATATGGATTGAACACTCTTATCTCTGTAGAACATCTCCAAATATGTAAATGTCTTAGACTGGGCTTCCTACCGGTCTATAACTCAAATGGAGTTGATGGAACTGACTTACTAGGAACCCTGTTCAAGATGTACATAGCTGTCCTAAGAGCTTCACCCCACATTGAATCAGGTACAGATGAATAATTCATCATGCTCCTAACCATATCCATAAGAGTACGATTTTGCCTTTCAGCAACACCATTCTGTTGTGGCACACCTGGTAAGGCATATTGAGCACAAATACCTCATTGTTCTAGGAATCTGGCAAAAGGATCAATATTCTGACCGGATTCATCATATCTGCCATAAAATTCACCACCGCTGTCAGATCTGACAATTTTTAACTTTTCTATCTAATTGTCTCTCGACCTCATTTATGTATACTTCAAGAGTATCAACAGCCTGAGACTTTTCATGTATTAGATAAATATAGTCATATCTGGATAGATCATCTATAAATGTGATGAAATACCTTTATCCACTAAAACAAGGAATATGGAGTGGTCCGCAGATATCAGTGTGAATAATCTCAAGGAGTTCTTCACTTCTTGTGGCATATTTCTTTGTATGTTTAGTTTGCTTTCCCTTAATGCAATCGATACAAACATCAAAATCAGTAAAGTCTAAATCTTCCAAAATATTATTCTTCACTAATCTTTCAATTCTTTCCTTGTAGATATACCCCAATCATCTATGTCATAGTGTAGAAAATCTTTTATTATTGAAACTATGTTTCAATCTAACAGTTGATTGCAGGATCAATAATGTCTTTGCAAACTCAAGATTCAAATTAATTCTGTACAAACCATCACACAGAATTCTAGAACCAACTTTTATTGAATCATAAAATATACTGAGTTTACCATTACCAAAAGAAAGACAATATCCTAACTCATCAATTCTAGATAAAGAAACCAAATTTCTAGAAATAGTAGGGACATAACATGTATCAATAAGATCCATCAGATGACCCGTCTCTAGGCGTAAGCGATAAGTTCCCACTGATACCACTTTTGCTTTGAGACGATTTCCCATGATAATGAATCTTTCATGTTCTTTTGGTTTTCGAATTGAAAAAAATCCTTGAATATTATTGGTAATATGAGTTGAAGCACCAGAATCAATCCACCAAGTGTTAGAAGGAACTTCTGTAATATTTGATTCAAAATATATAAAGTTTTAGTTTATACCTTTCTTTTCGAACCAAGTTTTATATTTAATGCAATCCTTCTTCATATGTCTTTTCTTGCCACAAAAGAAGCACTTTACTGTAAAAGCTTTCCTTTGATTAGTCTGTGTAGCATTTCCAGACCCGACAAATTTCTTTGATGGATGACGCTTTCTTTTCTTGCTACCAACTCCTTGAGTAGTAGTCATGATATTGAATGAACTTTTTTACCTTAATCTCAATTTTTCCTGAACACACATACTAGTTAACTCATTCATATCCCACTTATCTTTATTTGTGTTATAGTGGATCTTGAATGGGCCAAACTGAGAAGGAAGAGAATTAAGAATAAACTGCACAAGAAAAGACTCATCAACATTCATGCCTAATACTTTAAGTTTTGCAGCTTTATCAGCCATATTGAGGATATGATCCTGAATTCCTCTAGTGCCATCATACTAAGCTGTAGTCAGTTTTTTCATTAATGTGCCAGCCAATGACTTATCAGTAGATTTAAACCTATCTTCAATAACCTTTAAATATTCCTGTGTGCTATTTGCAATCGGTAATGAAGTCTTTATGTTATTTGCAATCATCATTCTTATGAACATTAAACTGAGCTTATCAAATCTTTGTCAAGCTTTCATTTCATTAACTTGTTCCACAGTACTTTTGTCAGTCAAGTCTGTAGGCTTTTCAACAAGCAATGCCAAATCAAGATCTAATACGTCCAGTGTGAATTACACATGCTCTAACCATTCTGAATAATTTGATCCAGAGAGTACAGGGGCACTAGAAGCATAAGAATGCATGGACGGAAGTACCACTATAAAATATAAAATAACATTAATGCTTTGAGTTCCAAAATATGATGAACTATTGATATCATCTATATTTCACCTTTGGGTGAAATATTGACATATCTAGTGTTCACTCAAAAAATAACATCTATGGAATAGTGTTGTTACCTTTGGGTATACAACCATAAACTACAAGAATATCCAAAACAATGTCATCCTGCCCCATTACATAATTATTTAAAGTAGATACTCCTTTGGGATTATCTAAATCTCCTAATTATGTATGTCATTTTTTAATATTATTTTCTTGATGTCATTTAGGACTAATTCTTTAATGTCATTTTATAAGTTATTGGTCTAGGTTACTTTGGTGGCTACAAGACCAATACAATAATAAAATACAGCTTAAATGTCCTATAAATGACACAATTTTTTATTGTAATTCACATTCCAAAAGTCTACCATCCCAGGCCACTTTGGCAGCTTATGGTCAGATAAAACTTAAGGAGATGAATTACAAATAATATTCATCAAATTTATTCAATTCATTTCATGCTAAATAGTTCAATAATAAAACAATAACCATAATAATTATTGAACATTAATTAGTAAAAAGAAAAACTCATATGATAATCATGATAACATATAAATCATGTCTTTATGTGAAAGATAAACATTATTTCATAATTTCAATTATATATATGTGAATAACCAAGAACAATAATTGGATTTTAATTTATCACATGTAATTAATAAATCATATGAGAAAAACTATAAAAGGAACAATAATTTATAGTTTTTTTTTGCTTAATGGTAAAACTATAATTTTGCTTAATGGAAAAACTGTAATTTTACTTTTAAGAAACCCTAATGGCAAAATTGTAATGGCACCGGGCCGCAGCCCTTTTGCTGTGCCGCCCACGCCTACGCGCTGGTGCGCGCGGGCTGTTCGCCTGCCGCGCGCTGCGCCCGTGCGCTGCCATGTCGCGCGCGCGGCGTGCCATGGTGCGGCGTGATCACGCCGCTGGCGCCGCGGTGCGCGCGTTGCTGCGCCGAACGATCGCACTCGAGGCTGCGCATCGCGCGTGCCCGCGCGCCGCGCTCGCGCCGCCGCGACGCGATCGCATCGCACGGGGTTGCCGCCTCGGCGCCAATCTATAGTCGTTGCCGCGGTCGCGGCCCTTATGGCCATACGCAACAAGGTCGGCAGCGGTGCTGCACAGCGACCGTCGCTATTTCCTTAACATCGCCGGCAAGCAGGCGATAAAACACGATAATAAACCAAAAATTGATAGGAATACAGATTTGACAGAATTCGAATCAAACATCGTAAATCAGAACAACAACAGATCTAAAGTTTTGATTTCAAGAACCTAGGATCTGATACCAATTGAAAGTATAAAAAACATCTTTAATCATGCTTCTATGATTGCGGAAACTTTAATTCTAGAATCGAAATCAAAACACGGATAGATCTGTATTTTTATGATGTGTACCTTTTGATGCCATTCGCACGGAAGGGGAAAGATCTCGATCTGAATACCTTCCTTTGATCCAACGCCTCCACCAATCTGCAAGGAGAACTAGACTCCTTCTCCTCTCTTCCTATCCTTTCACAGGACTACTGTAATTGATGGCTCAGGGAGATTGAGAGGGAGATTATAATCTCTTAATCTATGTCTGTGAAATATTTTCTTTTACGTAACTCTTAGATACATCTGTATTGCTAATCTTTACGCAACTCTTAGATGCTTCTGTGTTGCTTTTGATACCTTAAGTCCCCTGAGGTCCTGTCTATTTATAGGCGATAGCAGAGGGTCTAGGATAAGTTATTAGGGGAGTTCCTTCCATCAAGGGCATCCCCTAAGATATCCTATCAAAATATGGACTTCTTTTCTATTGACCGATACTGATATCAAAATCCAATTAGTTATATCATATATCTTATCCGATTATAACGGGCTACAAAATCTAACATATCAACCTGACTTCCGGGGTTACATGCTATTCTTGGCTTGAACTCTTTAGCTGCTGATCCCAATTCTCTGTCTCTTGATGCCAACTTCCACTCTCGCTTCCATGTCTCTACTACTATACTTATTTACTTATAACTCCATTACTATATGGCATCTAAAGCTTCCCCTACTTTTATTACAAAAACGGACTTTTCTTATTAAGCTTATATTTGTTCCTGGCATCCTTATGTTCGCTCTTCGACCTGCCAACTCGTTAGCTTCAACCTGGTACTCAGCTCTCTAACTATGTGGCTCTGAGAACGAACTACATACCTATGTTCGAGATCTAGACTGACTATCATGACTTTTCTTATTTCACTAGTAGAACCAAACCCCGCTCTACCTTACCTTAGCCTCGAACTACTGATTTGGATTCTTTAAATAAAGTGCTTGCCTTCCGGAATATGATTCTTACTATCCCGGCTATTGATCCGCCCCTACCAACTCCCAAACTACCACTGCCAGCTTGAACTCTTAAACTGTGGACCTCGGATCTTGCTCTTACTACTCAAACGAATATTAGTTCTTGGTATCTTTGCTCCTTTGTTTGATTCCCTTAAGTGCCGCCATACTACTCTGACCTCTGTCCCCGGGTTCATAAGCGGAAAATGCGCACTTGCCTACGACTCTGGCTATGCATTCTGAGATCCATAAGTGCAATTCTGTTTGATCTAAGAGCATTCCATTATGTTACTACCCACTGGATTGAGTTACGATACACCGAATGGGCTAGTGGTCTTCAACTCATAATACAGCAAACAACTATGAATTAGCAAATAAAGACTTGGACTCTCAACATCTATGTCCGAGTGCGGTGAGGCTGCCCCTACTCGCTTTGAAACTTATATGACTATTATATTTGTATTAGTTGACTTAGCTCGGTATCTTTTATTATGTATTTCTTCTCCCGGTATCCTTAACTTGCTAGATTGAGTCTACCCTCACTGGGACTACTAACAGACTAGAAACAGTACTGATCAGAATTGAATCACTACCTAAAAGAAGCAAACACAGAACTGGGATTTGAACTCGAAACTTGGGATTACACCACTGTTAACAAGGCTATAGTTCTAAACCGGTAATCCAACTACTACTCTACCGGCCTCAAAGTTGCCCTGCCTAGCTTTGAAACTTACACCTTTACTTATGGGGATGGAATCACTACTAACTGGACTTCCTTTAGTGTCAACAATACTGTTACTACTAACTGGGAATACAAATACAACTCAAAAGGTCTGTGCCAGCTCATTCTTCGCTGCCCTTGCTTCCTGCCCTGTTACTACTCGATCTCGGGCTAACAACCCTTGCTTTTAGGCTGACTTCTTTACTTAATTCCTCTCATTAATAGCTATACTCTTTTCCTTGCTTTCCAACTTCAAATACCCATGATCAATTGCGAGCCTGTCCTGCCCTTCTTCATTCACTCTTACACTGCTTTATCTAATTATTACTAACTAATGCACAACGACGACTCCTCTAACTTATGTAATATGCTGCACTATATTATTCATAAGCTGTGATTTCTGACTATCTTACTTCTATCATATATGCACATACGAGCTACAATACTAATATGAAAAGGGGAATTGCACACCCTACACCTAGATTGAACTAGCGCTTTTGATTCTGCAACCACTATATGGCATCCCTACTATCTTATCCATTAGTCTGCCCTGGCTGACTTTCATTATTTCACTGATGGCCTAGAACCGAGCTCCCTACCCTTAGCCTCACACGCACGACTCGCTTTTTGTAGTCAACTCCCTTCTCTCGCCCTTACTCCTATTGTCTTCATGCCTATATTCGAGTGCTAGTCCGCTACTCCTCTCTTAAGGAATCCAATTAATAAGTCACACAATGTGAAGCTCCACTCCACTCTAAAGAAGTAGACTAACAAGTAAGATATTGATTTCTAGTTATTATCGAGTAATGTACTTGGTGGTTATTGGTAGTTCTTCCCGAGTGCTGTATTTGACAAACTCAACAGCCCTATTCTCTGTAGTTCGAGAGATGATATGGCTTAGACTCAACCAAGCAACTACCATACCACTCCACAGCTTACTTTCATTCCCATAGTAGTAGCCGAGTTCATCGACCTAGTACAAAGGTACGGGCACCTGGCCTGCGAAGAACGAGCTTAACTTGTCATAATGATGTTTACTTCACACTGGCACCATAGCTCTCAAGGGAAATAGAAAAACAACTCAATTGATATACAACCAAAATCGATAAATAGAAAAAGCAGCGAGTTATTGTGTTTAAAGGAAAGTAATCCTTGATTAAGGTTTGGTAACATTGGAAAGTAAGGAGGGGATGCGGATCATACCTATAAGTCGAATTCCTATTTTCTTATTCTATTCTTTTAGTAGCAGCTAGAGTCCCAGTTCCGAGTTGAAGCCCTGTTTCCATTGGTTGAAGTATTTGTATCGCCCCAGCAGGTGTATTATAATGAGTATGCAGATAACCAGGAAGGGATACGAAACCTAGCGAGTCAGAATCAAAGCATAGAGCCCCGGACCTGAGATCCGGACTGAGATAAGGTAGTTTCAGGAGCACTCCGCCTGATGGGATAAAAAGAGACAACAAACAAGGAAAGACTTTTGTATATAAACAAATATTAGCAGGTCGTAACACAGCGGAATTAAACGAAAATCACAATCAAATAGAATACCAAGATTTACGTGGAAAACCCCTTCAACATGAAGGGTAAAAACCACTTGGCAAATCAGAGAAAATCTAATATAGAAATAATGAATATATAATTCTCGAATCTCTTACCCAAAACCTAAGCAACAATCATAAGAGAATAACTGGGATACAAGGATCACGTCACTGTGCATGATATCCAAAACCTCCCCAAGCAATCACAGTAAAAATTTATTATAGATCTGATTTAACCTGAGATGAGAACTGTTTGGATGAATGAGAATAATTTCTACGTTTTTCTTGTCTTATTCCCTTTCTTTTCTCTTGTTTTTCTGCCCTTTTCTGTAGTTTTCTCCTCTAATTTTCGCAGCCACCATTAGCCCCTATTTAAATTAGAGTTTAGGTTAAGATAAGGTTTAAGAGAAAAAGATGGGCTATGGGCTGATAAAACCCATATGGGCTGAATTTAGGCTCTCAGCCCAACAACCTCCCCCTTCAGCCCATAAGGGAGGTTGTCTCTTTTGCTCCTCAATGTAAATCCATGCCGACCAATTGTCGGCACATCTCCTGCCTCTCTTTTGATAAGGTCTTTGTCAACATGTCTGCTCCATTATCATATGTATGAATTTTTTGAAGTTGCAACTGCTTCTCTTCAAGTACATTTCGAATCCAATGATATCTGACATCTATATGCTTTGACTTGAAATGAAAAGTTAGATTCTTACATAAATGGATAGCACTCTGGCTGTCACAATGTACCATATAGTTTTCCTGTTTCAACCCCAATTCTTGTAAGAATTCTTTCATCCATAATATTTCTTTGCAAACCTCTGTAGCAACAATATATTCTGCCTCTGTGGTGGAGAGAGCAATACACCTTTGTAATCTGGATTGTCATGACACAGCTCCCCCTACAAAAGTAAGTACAAAACTTGATGTGGATTTTCTTGTATCAATATCTCTAGCTATATCTGCATCTGTATAATCCGTTAGCACAGGTGGTCCACCTCCAAAGCTTAAACAAACCTTAGAGCTTCCTCTGAGATATCTCAAGATCCACTTCACTACTGCCAATGCTCTTTGTCTGGATTTATAAGAAATCTGCTAGTAACACCCACTGTATATACGATGTTCGGCCTCGTACATACCATTGCATACATTAAACTTCCAACTGCCGAAGCATAAGGAACCTTCTGCATTTTCTCCTTCTCCTCATCACTTGTCGGACTCTATTCTGAGCACAGCTTGAAGTGACCTGAAAGAGGAGAACCAACTGGCTTTGCATTGCTCATACTGAACCTTTCTAATACCTTCTCGATATACTTCTCCTGTGATAACTAAATCTTCTTGTTTTTCCTATCACGAGAAATCTGCATGCCTAGTATTTGGTTTGCTGGTCTCATGTCCTTCATTGCAAAGGACTCACTCAGTTCCTTCTTCAACCTGTCAATTATACAAATATTTTTCTAAGAATAAGCATATCATCAACATAAAGTAAGAGAATAATAAAATCCTCATCAAACCGTTTGATGTACACACAATAATCTGAAGTCGTTCTTTTATATCCATTTTCAATCATAAATGAATCAAACTTTCTGTACCATTGTCTTGGAGCTTGCTTCAATCCATACAAACTCTTTCTTAACTTGTAGACAAAATTTTCTTTACTGTTTACTTTGAAACCTTCTGGTTGCTCCATATAAATTTTCTCCTCCAAATCACTATAAAGGAAAGTTGTCTTCACATTTAACTGCTCCACCTCCAAGTCTTGGATAGCAGCAATACCTAGAGCAACACGAATAGAAGACATTTTAACAATAGGAGAAAAAATCTCTTCAAAGTCAATACCTTTCTTTTGACTAAAGCCTTTCATAACTAATCTAGCTTTGTACTTTGGTTGAGAACAATATTCTTGAGTCTTCAACCTGAAAACCCACTTGTTCTTCAATGCCTTCATTCCCTGTGGTAGTTGCACTAAATCATATGTATGATTCTTTTGTAGAGCATCCATCTCTTCCTGTATAGCAACTAGCCACATTTTTTCTGCTCACTTTCGACTGCTTCCTGATAACTCTTTGGTTCACCTGCATTAGTAAGCATCATATACTCATCTGTATAGTATCTTCTGGAATGCTCACATTATCTAGAAGATATTCTCAACTGAGGTTCTGCGGGAAGCTGCTCCTCAACTTCTTCTTGCTCAACATATCCTGCAGGTAGATTAACATCTGGTTCTACACCATCTTTCTGCACATTTTCCCCATCACCCTGATATACTAGAGGAATAACTGGGTCACAATCTGCTAATCCTTCTGTAGAAGTCTTGGCTAGTGCCTCCTTCTTCAAATCCTTAAGGGTTTGATCCTCAAAGAAGACCACATCTCTGCTTCTAAACACCTTCTGCTTTTCTGGATCCTAAAGCCTGTAACCAAATTGATCATGTGAGTAGCCAAAAAAAATACATTCTTTTCTCTTATCATTCAGCTTTGACCTTTCATTGTCTGAAACATATGCAAATGCATGATAACCAAATACTCTTAAATGCTTATAAAAAACATCTTTTTCTGATCATACATGCTCTGCAACATCAGCATCTAGGGCTGTACAGGGAGATAAGTTGATCACATCAACTGCAGTCCTCAAAGTCTTATCCCAAAACCTTTTGGGTAGCTTTGCTTGTGAAAGAATACATCTGATCTTTTCCATGATGGTGCGATTCATCCTCTTTGTAATTGCATTATGTTGAGGTGTACTAGGAACTGTCATCTCATGTTGAATGTCATGTGACCTGCAATAATCATCAAACAATCCTGTATACTCACCACCAATATCTGATCTTATGCATTTTATCCTTGGTCTTCAAAGCATAAGCCCAAACTTTTATGGAAAAGTCATCTATAAAAGTAATAAAATAAAGTGTACCACTGATACCAGGAACATTAGTAGAACAACTAGGAGTTTTTGTCCTTAAAGGACCACATATATCTGTATAAACATGGTCCAAGGCATGCATTTTTCTAGACAAAGCAGGACTAGCAAATGAAACTCTATGTTATTTATCAGCTAAACAATTAATACAAGGGTTCAGACGTGTACCTTTGAGTCACACAATACCTCTCTCTTGGAAAGAGCTTACAGTTCCTTCTCACTCATGTGTCCCAATCGTCTATGCCACAACTCCATGCTAAAGTCTTTCTCTGTAGTATTCAATTGTTCACCATAAGCTTTGGCCTGCAACCTATACAAAGTATGACATTTCTTTCCACTAGCTATAATAAGAGAAACCTTACTAAATTTCCATTGCCCTTTGTGAAACCTACTATCATAGTCTTCATCATCTAGTCTTCCAACTGAGATTAAATTTAGCCTCAAGTCAACCACATGCCTCACATCCTTAAGCACCAACTTGCATCCAAGGTTGGTCTTTATGTGGATGTCACCCATGCTAATGATGTCTGCTGTGCTATGGTTGTCCATCTTGACAACACCAAAATTTTCAGACCTGTAGGTAGCAAAGAACTCCCTCCATGGTGTAGCATGATAAGAAGCTCCTATATCAATTATCCACTCGAGATCCTAACACACACAAGAAAAAATATCATTAGAATAGGACAAAATCAAATAATCACTAACCTGCACTATAGTTGTGGTATTCTCTTTTGATTCTGTAGACTCCACTTCTTTTCCTTTTTTCTTGTTCTTCTTAGGTTGCTTACATTAATTCTTATAATGTCCTTTCTCACCACAGTTATAGCAAACAATATCTTTCCTTGATCTTGACTTGCTTCTACCTATGCGTGAATTGCTTTTATCTTTGGACCTTGACCTTCGTCTATTCTCTGAGATAAGTGTCTGTGAATAAATCTGAGATACTGCTAAGTTCTTTCTTCTCAACTCCTCATTCAACAAACTGTTTGTTACTTGACTCATGGTAACAATACTATCTGGCGTAGAATTACTGAGGGAAACCACTAGTGTCTCCCAACTTTCTAGCAATGAACTAAGAAGTAACAATGCCTGCAACTCATCATCAAGAGATATTTTCATAGAAGATAACTGGTTAGTAATACTCTGCATTTCATTCAAGTGCTCAGCAATAGAAGCACCCTCTTTAAATTTTAGGTTTACAAGTTTTCTGATCAAAAAAGTTTTGTTGCCAGCTATTTTTCTTTCATAGAGACCTTCCAACTTTTTTCAAAGAGAATATACAGAACTTTCAATAGAAATATGATGAAAGACACTATCATCGAGCCACTATCGAATAAATCCAATCGTTTTTCGATCTAATCTCTTTCACTCATCATCTGTCATAGTTATGGGTTTTTCACTATCCCCTTGCAAAGGTCCATACAAATCTTTGCAATACAAGAGATCTTCCATTCTTGGTTTCCATATCATCCAATTATTTCTGTTCAAACTGATCATGCGAGAAATACTACAAGCCTCCATGTTCAAACACAAAAATTAAATTACCAAAACCTTGCTCTGATACCAGTTGATGGGATAAAAAGAGGCAACAAACAAGGAAAGACTTTTGTATATGAACAAATACTAGCAGGCTGTAACACAACGGAATTAAATAGAAATCATAATCAAATAAAACACCAAGATTTACGTGGAAAACCCCTTCAACATGAAGGGTAAATACCACGGGGCAAATCAAAGAAAATCCATTACAGAAATAATGAATGTATAATTCTCGAATCTCTTGCCCAAAACCCAAGCAACAATCACAAGAGAATAACTGAGATACAAGGATCATGTCACTGTGCACAATATCTAAAACCTCCCCAAGCAATCACAGTAAAAATTCGCTGTAGATCTGATCTAACCTGAGATGAGAACTGTTTGGATGAACGAGAATAATTTCTGTGTTTTTCTTGTCTTATTCCCTTTCTTTTTCTCTTATTTTTTTGCTCTTTTCTGTAGTTTTCTCCTCTAATTTTCGCAGCCACCATTAGCCCCTATTTAAAATAGAGTTTAGGTTAAGATAAAATTTAAGAGAAAAAGATGAACTATGGGCTAATAAAACCCATATGGGTTGAATTTGGACTGTCAGTCCAACTCCACCCACCACCACATGTAAGGCTGGAATGCTGGGGGTTTCGTTTAAAAAACGGAATAACTGGAGACCCTTTTCGACTTGGTTTCCCTAAGCAAACTACTAATAAATAGGGTATCAAAATGAATATCATCTAATTGAAGACTATCATTGAATAACGAAATAAGCAAGAGTAAAAGTCAGTCATGTCAGTTTTAGAACGAATAGTTCACAGGCTTTAGGCGCAAGGCAGTGTTCGAGCCTTGTTATTACTTCAATAGTTCCATATATGTGGATAGTGCGTAATCCCTGGTTTTAAGTGAGAGTCTTGTTGACACTAGCTCCAGTCTTGTTAGTGGCCCTAGTTGATGGTTATCATCTGGAAGTAAATAACTAATTAATATTATAATAGTTACCAATCTTTGAATAAGATACAGGAGAGGCAGACCTATATTTAGTAGTCAAAGAATTAGCCCACGGGGGCAGCTCATAGACTTTGTGATGCTCCTCAAGCACTATGTGCTTTTACTTGAATAATGAGCGCTATGTCACTTTCAGAATTAATGGTCCCACGGTCACTCTAGGGTTTGTTTCTCGGTTTTGCTGGGTTCTACAATGCCTAGTATGGTGCACCGCAACACAACCCAGGATGACACAACATATCTTATAGTATCGGATAGATCACCTTCCTTCGCCCTTAGTCTAAGCGAGTACAAGCAAACGCGTTGCCCATTCATTCAGGAATTTGAATAAAGAAAGGAGGGTAGTTCACTCAGCCAAGGAGTGGAAAGATGAAGCTCACTAATAGGACTAACAATCTCAAATAAGATTGACGAGGTGCCCAATAAGACCGAACCTTATAACTAGGAAATCCACGTAGACCAATAATAGAAAGAATAGAGCGGGTCCCCAGGTAGCAATACAAGCACTTTTCACTAAGAGCTAGGGCTTTCACAACTATACTAACCAGAAGATCGAACACTGCCTAGCCAGAATAGAATAAGGGTCAACAAGACCTTCACAGGGGAATTGAGCTCAATGCGTAGATCCTATGTTTCGTGCGGGCCTGCATTCTTCTTTTAAGGAGTCATTCTTACATTAATATTAATGAATTGTGATTTCTACTCCCGGTACCGAGAACCGATTATCATTACTAGAATTAGCACCCCGTCTTTTCTTCTTTAAAAGTTGACAACCTGTTAAATTGACTACACTGGTTGCTCTTTGACTACCCACTTCAATTCAGAAACTGAGGTACCGATTCTTACACCAGAGTATCAGTACACGGTCTGAAAAGCCTTAATATTACCTTTAGTGCTTGTACTAACGGCTTTTGTTCTTGTATTCGATTGTCTACGGATTAACCTTTCACCTGTAGTTTAGTCTGCTTTTCCTGCCTAGCTGCTGACGCTGCCCTTACTTGCATACTTTCTCTTAAGAATCAAGAAATCCACTAATACTCAAAAGTAGAATCGAACCTAGCAGAAGACTAACTAAGGGAATACATATGTTATATCGGGAGTGGCTGGTCTACTATTAGCATTGGAGTTCCCGACCACTTCTATTATTATTATTAGAGTATGGGTTATACCACTATAAAGTACAGGTTATACCACGAGAACGTCATTCTCATTTGGCAGTTACAACAGCTCCATCTAAGTCTGCCCCGACCTATACTTATGGCAAATGACTCATTGAAACAAAGAAATAAGTCAACGAATTCATTTATTCCCTATAAAACAGGGTAGACCAGTGATGGGAATAAAAGGATAGGCAGCAAACAAGGATAGACTTTTGTATATGAACAAATACTAGCAGGCCGTAACACACAGCGGAATTAAACGGAAATCATAATCAAATAGAACATTAAGATTTACGTGGAAAACCCTTTCAACGTGAAGGGTAAAAAGCATGGGGCAAACCAGAGAAAATTCACTATAAAAATAATGAATGTACAATTCTCAAATCTCTTGCCTAAAACCTAAGCAACAATCACAAGAGAATAACTGGGATATAAGGATCACGTCACTGTGCACAATATCCAAAACCTCCTCAAGCAATCACAGAAAAATTCACTATAGATCTGATCTAACCTGAGATGAGAAACTATTTGGATGAATGAGAACAATTTCTGTGTTTTCCTTATTTTTTCCCTTTTTTTCTCTTGTTTTTCTGCTCTTTTCTTCTCTCATTGAATTCCCAATGCTGCTGCGAAGTTTTTGTCATTTCCTGCGATTTTAATCTCTTAATTTTGTAGCCACCATTAGCCCCTATTTAAACTAGGGTTTAGGTTAAATTAGGGTTGAAAGGAGTAAAAGTGGGCTATAGGCTAATAAAGCCCATATGGGTTGAATTTGGACTGTCAACCCAACAACCTCCCCCTTCAGCCTATAAGGGAGGTTGTCCTTTTTGCTCCTCAATGTAAATCCATGCCGACCAATTGTCGACACATCTCCTGTCTCTCTTTTGATAAGGTCTTTGTCAACATATCTGTTCCATTATCATCTGTATGAATTTTCTGAAGTTGTAACTGCTTCTCTTCAAGTACATTTCGAATCCAGTGATATCTGACATCTATATGCTTTGACTTGGAATGAAAAGTTGGGTTCTTACATAAATGGATGGCACTCTGGCTATCACAATGCACCACATAGTTTTCTTGTTTCAGCCCCAATTCTTGTAAGAATTCTTTCATCCATAACATTTCTTTGCAAACCTCTGTAGCAGCAATATATTCTGCTTCTATGGTGGAGAGAGCAATACACCTTTATAATTTGGATTGCCATGACACAGCTCCCCCTGCAAAAGTAAGTACAAAACCTGAAGTGGATTTCCTTGTATCAATATCTCTAGCCATATCTGCATCTGTGTAACCCGTTAGCACAGGTGATCCACCTCTAAAGCTTAAACAAACCTTAGAGCTTTTTCTGAGATATCTCAAGATCCACTTCACTGCTTCCCAATGCTCTTTGCTTGGATTTGTAAGAAATCTGCTAGTAATACCCACTGCATATGCGATGTCCGACCTCGTACATACCATTGCATACATTAAACTTTCAACTGCTGAAGCATAAGGAACCTTCTGTATTTTCTTCTTCTCCTCATCACTTGACGGACTCTATTCTGAGCACAACTTGAAGTGACTTGAAAGAGGAGAATCAACTGGCTTTGCATTGCTCATACTGAACCTTTCTAATACCTTCTCGATATACTTCTCCTGTGATAACCAAATCTTCTTGTTTTTCCTATCACGAGAAATCTGCATGCCTAGTATTTGGTTTGTTGGTCCCATGTCCTTCATTGCAAAGGACTCACTCAGTTCCTTCTTCAACCTATCAATTATACAAATATCTTTCCCAAGAATAAGCATATCATCAACATAAAGTAAGAGAATAATAAAATCCTCACCAAACCGTTTGATATACACACAATGATCTGAAGTTTTTCTTTTGTATCCATTTTCAGTCATAAATGAATCAAACTTTCTGTACCACTGTCTTGGAGCTTGCTTCAATCCATACAAACTCTTTCTTAACTTGCAGACAAAATTTTCTTTACCTTTGACTTTGAAACCTTCTGGTTACTCCATATAAATTTCCTCCTTCAAATCACCACTGTCTTCACATCTAACTGCTCCACCTCCAAGTCCTGGCTAGTAGTAATATCTAGAGCAACACAAATAGAAGATATTTTAATAACAAGAGAAAAAATCTCTTCAAAGTCAATACCTTTTTTTTTACCAAAGCCTTTCACAACCAATCTAGCTTTGTATTTTGGTTGAGAACAATATTCTTGAGTCTTCAACCTGAAAACCCACTTATTCTTCAAGGCCTTCATTCCCTGTGGAAATTGTACCAAATCATATGTATGATACTTCTGTAGAGCATCCATCTCTTCCTGCATAGTAACTAGCCATATTTTTTTCTTCTCACTTTCAACTACTTCCTGGTAACTCTCTGGTTCACCTGCATCAATAAGCATCATATACTCATCTGTAGAGTATCTTCTGGAAGGCTGACATTGCCTAGAAGATCTTCTCAACTGAGGTTCTACGGGAAGCTGCTCCTCAACTTCTTCTTACTCAACATGTCCTATAGGTAGATTAATATCTGGCTTCTACACCATCTTCCTGCACATCTCTCCCATCACCCTGATATACTGGAGGAATAACTAGGTCACAATCTGCTAATCCTTCTGTAGAAGTCTTAGCTGGTGCCTCCTTCTTCAAATCCTTAAGGGTTTGAACCTCAAAGAAGACCACATCTTTGCTTCTAAACACCTTATACTTTTCTGGATCCCAAAGCCTATAACCAAATTGATCATGTGAGTAGCTAAGAAAAATACATTCTTTTGTCTTACCATCCAGCTTGGACCTTTCATTGTTTGGAATATGTGTAAATGCACGACAACCAAACACTCTCAAATGCTTATAGGAAACATCTTTCCCTGACCAAATAATGCTCTGCAACATCAGCATCTAGGGCTGTACAGGGAGATAAATTGATCACATCAACTGCAGTCCTCAAAGCCTCATCCCAAAATCCTTTGGGTAACTTTGCTTGTGAAAGCATACATCTGATCTTTTCCATGATGGTGCGGTTCATCCTCTCTGTAATTGCATTATGCTGAGGTGTACCAGGAACTGTCATCTCATGTTGAATGTCATGTGACCTGCAATAATCATTAAACAATCCTGTATACTCACCACCATTATCTGATCTTATGCATTTCAGTTATCTTTCTGTCTCCCTTTTAACTCTGGCATAAAACTCTTTGAAGACACCAAGAACCTAATCTGTGGTCTTCAAAGCATAAGCCCAAACTTCCTTGGAAAAGTTATTTATAAAAGTAACAAAATAAAGTGCACCACTGATGCCAGGAACATTAGTAAAACCACTAGGAGTTTTTGTCCTCAAAGGACCACATACATCTGTATAAAAACGGTCCAAAGCATGTATTTTTCTAGACAAAGCAGGACTAGCAAATGAAACTCTATGTTGTTTACCAACTAAACAATCAATACAAGGGTTCAAACGTATGCCTCTGAAGTCAGGCAATACCTCTCTCTTAGAAAGAGCTTGCAGTCCCTTCTCACTCATGTGTCCCAATCGCCTATACCACAACTCCATGTTGAAGTCTTTCTCTGTAGCATTCAGTTGTTCACCACAAGCTTTAGCCAGCAACCTGTACAAAGTATGACATTTCTTTCTACTAGCTATAACAAGAGAACCCTTACTGAGTTTCCATTGCCCTTTGTGAAACCTGCTATCATAGTCTTCATCATCTAGTCTTTCAACTGAGATTAAATTCAACCTCAAGTCAACCACATGCCTCACATCCTTAAACACCAACTTGCATCCAAGGTTGGTCTCTATGTGGATGTCACCCATGCCAATGATGTCTGCGATGCCATGGTTGCCCATCTTGACAACACCAAAATTTTTAAACCTATAGGTAGTAAAGAACTTCCTCCGTGGTATAGCATGATAAGAAGCTCCTGTATCAATTATCCACTTGAGATTTTGACACACACAAGAAAAAAATATCATTAGAAGGGGACAAAATCAAATAATCACCAACCTGTACTATAGTTGTGATATTCCTTTTTGACTCTATTGACTCCACTTCTTTTCCCTTTTTCTTGCTCTTCTTAGGTTACTTACATTGATTCTTATAATGTCCTTTCTCACCACAGTTATAGCAAACAATATCTTTCCTTGATCTTGACTTGCTTCTACCTATGCGTGAACTACTTTTATCTTTAGACCTTGACCTTCCTCTGTTCTCTGAAATAAGTGTCTGTGAATCTATCTGAGATACTGCTGAGTTCTTTCTTCTCAACTCCTTATTCAACAAACTGCTTGTTACTTGACTCATGGTGATAATACCATCTGGCGCAGAATTACTGAGGAAAACCACTGGTGTCTCCCAACTTTTTAGCAATGAACTAAGAAATAACAATGCCTGCAACTCATCATCAAGAGACATTTTTATAGAAGATAATTGGTTAGTAATACTCTGTATTTTATTCAAATGCTCAGCAATAGAAGCACCCTCTTTATATTTTAGGTTCACATGTTTTCTGATCAAAAAAACTTTGTTGCCAACTGTTTTTCTTTCATAGAGACCTTTCAACTTTTTCCAAAGAGAATATGCAGAACTTTCAGTAGAAACATGGTGAAAGACACTATCATCGAGCCACTGTCGAATAAACCTAATCGTTTTTCGATCTAATCTCTTTCGCTCATCATCTGTCATAGTTATGAGTTTTTCACTAACCCCTTACAAAGGTCCATACAAATCTTTGCAATATAAGAGATCTTCTATTCTTGGTTTCCATATCATCCAATTATTTCCGTTCAAACTAATCATGCGAGAAACACTACCAACCTCTATGTTTAAACACAAAAATTAAATCATACAAAATTAAATCACCAATACCAGTTAATGTGAATAAAAGGATAGGCAACAAACAAGGATAGACTTTTGTATATGAACAAATATTAGCAAGCCGTAACACAGTAGAATTAAACGAAAATCACAATCAAATAGAACACCAAGATTTATGTGAAAAACCCCTTCAACATGAAGGGTAAAAACCACGGGGCAAATCAGAGAAAATCCACTATAAAAATAATGAATGTACAATTCTCAAATCTCTTGCCCAAAACCCAAGTAACAATCACAAGAGAATAACTGGGATACAAGAATCATGTCACTGTGTACAATATCCAAAACCTCCTCAAGCAATCATAAAAAAATTCACTGTAGATCTGATCTAACCTGAGATGAGAAACTGTTTGGATGAATGAGAATAATTTTATGTTTTTCTTTCTTTTTCTTTTATTTTTCTGCCCTTTTCTTCTCTCTTTGAATTCGCAATGCTGCTACGAAGTTTTTGCCCTTTATTGCGATTTTAATCTCTTAATTTCGCAGCCACCATTAACCCCTATTTAAACTAGAATTTAGGTTAAGTTAGGATTGAGAGGAGTAAAAGTGGGCTATGGATTGATAAAGGTCATATAGACTGAATTTGGATTGTCAGCCTAACAAACCAGACCACTATGCCGGACTCAACTCTAGTATTGCATTAAAGAATTGGCTTATCCCTCTCCTCTGGCTACAATACCTCTGATTATAGTTTCTAAGTATCGGACCAAGAGATTCCTACTATTCGGCTCGGTGTTGCCTTATTGTTTCTCGCGCCTACCTTGCCTCGCCTTTGTAAACTAATGAAATTATTAAATAGTTGTTGCTGACCCGGCCGATCTTGTGTAACTCAATGAGGCTCGTATACCTTATATTCTTATTTGTATACCTCTCTGGAATCCTATATCTTCTAATAAGATCAATACTGAATTTCGTAGAGAAAGCCCTGCATTTAGTAGGAAATGTTTTCCACTGCGTCGGCCTATTGTTTTTCTTGGCGGGCTGTTTTCCCTTCTTTTGAGGTACCGCAACTCTGCATAAAGACACGGGTGGGTCAGATCAAGGGTTTACCGCAACTCTGTATTTAGTAGAAGATAGTGAAGATAGTATAGTTACCGCAACACCCCTTTCTTCAGCAGTTAGAGTTGAGGTTGGAAATGAATCAAGTACTGGCTTTGAGGCTAGGTCTAGGTCTACTTAAGATAAGTCTCTTTCTGTGCTAGTGTAATCTACAGTTGAAGTTGAATCTGTCTTTGTTGGCGACGAAAGAGGTGATTGTGTCAGTTAAGTAGCCGGCTGCTGGGCTTGTTGAAAGAAGTATTAGTTGCCCACTGTGTCCGTTGGTGTTCATGGCGTCAGGGAGCTCTTTGTTTCGGATTGAATTCTTTATTAGTTGACTACGGGTGTTGGCGCAGGTACAGGCAAGAGGCAGACTGCCCTTTACTATTCATTTTTAGAGAAGAGCACCGATCCCTAATAGATTTCTTCGATAGACCCACATCCATGAGAGACCTTAGAATGACCCTAGTTCCCCCTTTCGCCAGCAATCGAAAATAAGTGTTTGTTGACTCGGTGCAAGTTCAATTCCTAGCCCTACAGGTCTGGTCCAATCTTTCTTATCGGAGTGAAAGAATGACACTCGAAAGAATCAATTCCATGCTTTGTTGCGGTAAGGAAAGACAGACTAATAAGTTCACGGATATGAGATCATTAAAGTAAGACCAAAAGCAAGCAACGGTAGACTTAATGGAAGGGATGTTGTTTTGAAATAAGCAAGCGAGTAGAGTCATACTGAAACCGAGGAGCGTTATACCTATAGTTAGTATTTGCATGCTAAGAGAGGAGCCCGGAAGCGGATGAGTAAGGCTTGTGGTGATCCGTGGTTTATGTCTGATAGTTAGCAGCTCAATTCAAATCGACCCTTGTTTAGCTTTGATCCTCTACTTTATTAGTTTTACTTTATTAGTTTGATTTGCTATTCTTTGTTTGATTCCCTTAAGTGGTGTTGTATAAGCGGAGGTTGGCTCACTAAGTTCAAGTCTTGTTGGCACCAAGTTCTATCCTTACTTGTATAGGAATCAGATTTAGATGCCAAGGGCGGAGTGAAATGCCAATACTAGGGTAGGTTGGCGAGGGAGAGGTCAATTCTTGCTCCGTATTTGTAAGGGAGTTAAGGGAGAGGTTCACTCATTATGGTAGTAGTTTCCTTCTTATTGAAGTCCGTTCTCGACTCCCCTGTCAAAGGTTCTTCTTCTACTGATCTCATTCATGTCGACTTTTTTTATTATAAATAATAATAATCAAAATCATTGGATCACCACTCGTCAAGTAACGTATAATTAATAGCTAAAGTGAACTTACAAGTCGGTTAAGATAGTAGACCCAATTAGTCACTGTTAGAAAGAGAAACTCTGTCTCGAAGCCCCAACAAATAAGGATTCAACAACTAGAAAAGAGCATCTAATTCTTTTCTCTTAGTCGGTTAACGCAGTAGACCCAACTAATTACTGCTAGAGCCAGAAACCCTGTCTCGGAGCCCCAATAAATAAGGATTCAATAACTAGAGAAGAGCATTTAATTCTTTTCTCTTGATCGGTTAAGGCAGTAGACCCAACTAATCACTGCTACAGCGAGAAACCCTGTCTCGGGACTCCAACAAATAAGGATTCAACAGTTAGAGAAGGACATCTAATTCTTTTCTCTTGGTCTGGTCCCGCAACACCCCTTTTGCCGACACCAGTAATTTCACTTTAACTGTCAACTACATCTTTACGCGCGGATCAATCCTCTTACTCAAGTAGGGATCCCCATTCTTCTCTGACAACTATCATACCTCTCCTCTTGCAACAAACACAGATGCTGAAGATGGGTCATAACCTTCCAATAAGCAGTTAGTATAAGCCAACTCTGTAATAAGCAGTTAGTATAAGCCAACTCTGTAAGGCAAGAAAGAAAGTATTGATTTGACTCCGCCGCAACAAGGCTTCCAAGACTATAGCTACTAACAAACCTAAGCATCCAGGCAGTCGTTAAAGTCAGAATTGAACCCGATAGTCAAAGAATTCAACTACTTTCCATGGTACACCGGACAAAGAATTCAACTAGTAGGTATAAGCCTTAAAGCAGGGGCAAGGGCAGGGTAAGAAAGAGAATCACCAGTGCCAAAGTAAGCGGTTAGAGCAGTTCTCAAGTAAGCAGCAAGCGCATCTGTTAAACAAGCCAAGTCAGCTATAGGTGTTGGTGACGAAGCGGGAATAGAAGCAGTTTGAAGTCAACTAACCACTCCTGGGCAACAGGGCTCGGCAACAGCAGCTCACTTACTTTGTCTCCGGGTGGCTTTGGCCTCTTACTAAGTTCTATACTAAACAAAGCTTGTTCAGAAGATTGGATTGCGAATAGCAGGAGAAGATTGAACTGACTTTCTACTTATGCATTCGAAAAGCTTTCTCTACTTATGCATTCGAAAAGATGGGATATTCTGCTTCGGCTTTCAATCCTAATCTGTATTCTGATCCGGATCTCTTGCTTCTGCGGATTCTCTCGTAGGTAATGACACTCAATTTCTCTTGCAGACAATAAAAAGGTAAAAAGCCGGTTCCCTTTCAACCCAATTAGTTCGCCTAGTTCTTGTTGAATCCGTATTTGCTGGCAAAGAAAGAAATCCTTCAATTGGATAGAGATAAGAGCAGGCCCTATACGTAATTGCTAGCGCATTCCATTCTTTTGTTGTTGCAAGAGGCATCTTAGATGAGAGCCAGAGGAGCGGTAGGCCAAGACAATCAGTTGAATCCATGTGGTGCCGGTATTCAGAAAGGAAAAGCTATAAGCAGAGATAGAGCAGAGAACGAAGGAGAAGGTATTTCGAAAGGAAAGCAATGGAAGGGGGCGAGGTTGCCAAGTAAAGAATCAAGTGCGCCTCTATTAACTCGCGTTATCACAACTTCAAAGAGCTCACGTAAGCCATTACTTGTTGCTAGCTATGATGCTATGTTTGTTTCCTGTATTAATTCAATCGAATTGCTCGATCTCACTTATTGTTTCAACCTGACTTTTGACTGCTGGCGTAGCGTAACCAGACTTCTTACTGCTCTGCTGGCTCTAAAGAAAATCATTTCACTAACACTATAACAAAATAAACGAAAACACGAACAGGCCTGCTTGCAGCTCCAACTCCTTCTGCTGATTCCTCTAAAGAACTGGTTACTGCTGGCACAAACTAATGTATGAACTCACTCGCCGACGCACTTAGTCGCCCTTCCCTTTACTCGTCACTGTCAACAAATCATTTCTTCTGTACCGAACAAAACTACAAGATCAAACCAATCAATCACCGGAACCTCCTCACGATAACTAAAGTAAAGAACCTATCTGCCTAGAGCTGATCTTCTCTTAGCACCCGAAGAAAGCCAATAACGGAATTTGTATTAACTATTACTATTACTAAAAGAAGAAAACACTGCCTACCAATGACTGAACTACTGATATTAAGGATCAAGAAGAAAACCACTAGCTAGGAGACTTTCACTTGGAACTGAGGCCCGCACTCCTACTTATACTTCTAAGGCTGTAGCTGCTACTTCTCAGAATGACCCTAGCGGTGCTTTTCTAAGGCTCTAACTCTCAACTAGCAGTCCAAGAACCCTCCTCTAAACTGGGAATCCAACTACAGCCTCTAAGAATGGGACCAGACCCAAGATTGAAGCAAGAAAAAGGTGCTGTAAAGCCTAGTGCTTTTAAGGCGGAAACTCATAACATGGAAGGAATGCAGAGAGTGGCGGTAAGTAACCATTGGACTGAAACAAAGAAGTTGTTAATGAAACAAACCCATGCTAATAAGAAGAATCCTAAAACTAGGAGTAGAGCCAACAAACACTGATAAGAATCAAATAAGAAATGCAGATGGAATTGCCACTAAGGGAATCAAACTAGAAACTAGGAATTGTGCTAGTGCTTCCCGGGCTCTCAACTAGGAATTTCAATCAGTAGTAGGAAATGCACGGAGGCTTAACAAGGCTTTAATTAGTGATAACAAAGCTATAACTCCTAACTTAGAATAAAGGTCGTAAAAAGCAACTCGTATAATAAACTAACTGCCAAGTCACGTATAGACAAGCGGAGGCCGCTACTGATCTCGAACCACCAAGCAACGTATAGTCCTTAGGTCGTGCTAAAGTTAACCCGTTGCGCGGTAGTCCAATGCTTCCAAGCCTCGCTCATTGGCATAATACCCTTACTCATTACCCCAGAGCCTTAGCCTTTCTTCAATGCCTTAGTTCGGGTTTGGGCCCACCGCAATCGTATATTCAATTGGTTTTCTCATATGATATTGATATGATATTGATTAGTGGTTTGCTTAGCGAAACTAGGGCAAAGAAGTACAATAGTTATTCTTTGTATCAAAAACGCAAGTAGTTGTTATCATTGAATTGGAGTGTGCCCGAGCGATGTATCTTCTATGCACGTCTGATCCTAGGTACCTTCTATTAATCGGGGCCTTCTATGCACGACCCACCACCCGAACAGTTCTGTTGAACGTTGTGTCGACTAAGGTGCCGGTGGTTCAGCCGACCACATAAACGTTGTCTGTCCCAATGAACGTTGGTTGTCCCAATGCTGGTGCCGACCA
The DNA here is from genome assembly GCA_023547065.1 of Musa troglodytarum. Taxonomy (NCBI): domain Eukaryota; kingdom Viridiplantae; phylum Streptophyta; class Magnoliopsida; order Zingiberales; family Musaceae; genus Musa; species Musa troglodytarum. The sequence continues at coordinate 30,218,009 of CP097508.1, forward strand.
CCCATACAACGACCACGTGGTGTCGGTGCCGACTACATGCACATTGGTTGTGTCGACGCTGCCGACCAATGGTTCGGCCGACGCGCTATGTTTCACCCAATGAATGAGAGCCTATAGTAGAGTCCCGGTCCGGTCGCCCAATGAACGTTGTGCCGACTTAGGTGCGATGACAATAGAACCACACCAGACACAAACTTATTGTTGTTACTTTAAGAATGGATTGGTGCTACTTAAATCAAAGAAAGGGATGAGCTACGTTACTTTGAGGCGGGGCTACGTTACTTGGCGGACATCAACACCATTGGACATCAACACCATCAACACCGGCACAAACATCATAGAGGAAAAAAGACAAAAACAAACTCCCTTTTTGATACCTAATTTACCTAATAAGCATGAAGGGAATAAAATATAAAATAACGTTTCACTTAATACTAAATATCATACAATAAACTAAAGTCAAAATCAAAGACAGAGCAGTTAGACTCAAAGGCGGGGCAGTAAGAGCGAGATCGAGCTCGTAGGCAGTCAAGTAAGAATATAAGAAAGGAGAGGTGGACTGAACAAACCCAAAGGCTAGAATTCCAATAGACAATGCCAGTTTTAGAGCTAGTGGACAAAGGCCTTTATTAGGTAAAGTAAGGATCCGGCTCAGCTGTTAAAGAATTTAAGTAAAGATAGCTAGATTTAAAGTAAGGAAAGGTAGCTTTGAAGTCAGTCGAGGTATAGTGACAGGATCCCCGCCAACAGTTAACGAATAAAAGACAAGTATTGAGCTACAGACTGCGAGTAGGGAGTTGTAGAACGAAATGCAAGGTCGTAAGGCTGCTAAGTAGTAAAGCAAGGCTTGTTGAACGTTATTTAAGTCTCAGAGGTAGTAGTCAAAGGCTAAGTTCTCAGTTAAAGCATTGTTCCGCAGGGGTTTTATTTGAAGATCTAAGAGAAAGTCTGATCGGTATCGGATCAACTCTCGAAGGCATAACGTAGTAACCAAAAATATAGACGAAAACATCAGCTTAGGTTAACTGCAGATCAGTAGGGGCAGACCCATAGTTAGTAGAAGAAGAATAGGTAGTCAGCCCTGGGAAGCTGTAGTTCGGAGTCTGTTTGTCGGCAGTTCCTTTCTTCAAATAAGTAGTTATAGCCTGTTTGGCAGCGGTTGATTCCAATAGTCTAGTAGCTCTTTCTGATCAGTAGCAAGTCAAAGCCTTATTTAGAAATAAGTAGTGAAATTCCCAGTTTTGAGTCCTGTTCTTGTGTTCCAGTTTCGTTCTGTCCATTATTTGGTGGATTCCCGCTATCGTTGATTGGCATTCCCTGCTAGTGGGGTAAGTCTTATTGTTAGTGGTTTCGGCCTCGGAAGTAGGAGTCCTAGGATCAAAGCGCGGACAGTAATTCTTAGAAGCGGCTGTTCCAGACTTAAGAAGTTGTAGTGACAGAATGCAAGTAAAGATAGTTAGCCTTGAGATCGGTAGCTTTAAGAGTGAGAAGCGCCAGTCCAATTATAATAGTTGTTAGATGCAGTCTTGCTCCACGCCCCGAAAGGAAGGATGCTCCACTGCTGCTACAGAAACAAAGTCCGCAGTAGGCTTCCCGCCAAGTAACTCAAATACTATTGTAATAATAATAACAACATAATGTCTTTAGTGTTTGTTCTTAATGAGTGATGTTTTCGGCGGCAGTCAAAAAGCGAGTTGAGTTCTTTAGTTAATAGTGTCATTACTAGTTTGTAGTTTCAGTCCGATCAGTCGTAGTAGATTCTCTTTTTCTAGTTATGAGAACAAGTTATTTATAGCATCAGTATAAGTATCAAAGATAGGCAATGCAGGCTTAAACCAAGGAAGGACAGGCTAGCAATCGATCATAGTGGTTTTAGTCAGTAAAACAAAGATCCGAATATCTGCAGTCCAAGGCTAAAAGATAGGCAATGCAGAGTGAGATCGGTACTAATGAGAATGCAAATAAGTAATATGTGTTTTTGAACAAGAGCATCGGAATCTAGCTTGGCTGTGATAGAATCAAAGTGAGGAAAGTCAGGCTCTAAACCCAAGTAAAGAATGCAAACAAGGGAATCCGGCTCTAAAGTAGGAATGTAAGGACCAATTCTTTGACTTAAAGCGGAGGGAAGGCAAGGATCTGAAGTAGGAGTTCCATAATGAAAATAAGTAAGTTGATTTCTCAGTTGCTAGTTAAGGTCTTGTTACCGATGATTGTCTTCCTACTTTTGAGTGCCATTCCTGCTATTACTGGTTCAATTCTTGTTAGCACTAGTCCAATTCCTATTATCCGTAGTTCAACTCCACGGTACGCCTACTCACCTCCACCACTACTTCATTATTGAGTGTAGTTTCAAGTCTGCCATTACGATGCTCGGTTTACACTTGAAATCTGGCTTTCTGGGTCTTGTATTATTAATAGTTTCCTTAGCCCCGGGCGCACCTGGTATCCTTACTTGTCGAGTTTTTGTCTTAGCCACTGACAGCCTTATTAAGCTATTGAACACTTGGATCCTATTACTCAATTAAGACTTTCCCTTCCAAGCAAGAGAGGGTACCGATGCATCCTAACTAGATAGTGGAATTCATAGTGGAAAGTGGAAGCCCTATACTACAGCTACTGAGTTACTTTCTTGAAGTCCGTTTTGATTCTTACTTTCCCACTAGCAAGCACTAGATTGTCGAGAGGGTTAATTAATAGGTGACTTCTTACTTCCTACTTTGGTCTTTAGTAGTTTCGTTCTGATGTTAGTGTTATCATCCTTACAGCGGAGTTCCATTCCATTCCATTACTTACTTGTATTATTCTTTATTGCCAATTTCACTCTGCTCTTCCGCCCTGCTTAGCCATTCTTGTATGCCCTGGTGTAGTTATTGATAGTCGAGGTAGGGTTGTCAAGAAGGTTCCTTATTATATGAGAACTTAATACCTAATTGAAGAATAAAAGATAGAGTTCAACCAATGAGTAAGGGCTGATAAGCAATAGTTCAATGTCGAGTTCTGCGCTAAAGTCTTGGTTCCGAGTTAAAGCCTGAGTCCTTTTTCTAAGTTGTAAAAGCCCTAGATTTGAGTGGAAGCAGCAATACCGAGATTCGAGTTCAAGCCTTATTAGCTGTGGTTTGATTGATGAGTTCAAGCCCCGGTTCCGTAGGCGCATTCCTACTTATGAGTGTCATTCCCTTGCTCCAGCTTCGATCCTATACTTATGAGTTCAATTCCCTATATCAACAGGGATGCGCTTAGGGCACCTGTGTACTTCCTGATACTAAGACTAAAAAGCAACTAATCAATTTCAGAATAATATAAAGTAAAGTAAGCCCGAGAGACAGGAGGGGTATACTAACTGGTGCAATCGAGAATACTTGTGTGTGTAGTTCGGAATGAAAGCAAAGAAAGAGATACTTTAAGCAAAGGTAGGTAGAGTTCAATAGGTGAGCTACTTCTTTTGGGTGGGGAAGGATAGACTGAGTTACAGTGAAGTAAGTCCGATAAGTCAGTCAAAGAGTAAGCGTCAGTAGAGCAAACCAGATAGGTGGAAGGGGCTAGTAAGATTGATAGGGTGAAATCTGAATAAAGGAAGGTAAGGGCAAGCTTACAGGTAGTATTTCTAGTTTAGGTAAGCAGACTCACTCTCGAACGACAGAATGCAAGGAACAACTACAAGAACGAGATAAGGGAAACACAGATGTGGATGGCGGGGTGGCATACTCCAACTTGAAACAACTAATTCAAGATGCTGTTTGGGCTTGGGCAGTTCTGTTTGCAGCAGTTGTTTAGTGGTTGAGGCAAATACAAGTAAGGCATGTTCCCTGGTGGAGATAGTAGGGCGTGTACTGCTGGGTTCAATTCTCTCTTTTGAGTTGGGGTATAAGGTGAGTGTCTCATTGGGTCAACTCTTTATTGTAAGGAGCGGTATTGGAAGCACTAGTTCAAGTATTAGCCTGGGTTCCGAGTTAGGCCCTGTTAGCAGTGTTTTCGTCCTTATTAGTAGTGATAGCATTCTCGATCATAGTCGTTTTAGTTTGATAAAAAGTAGTTACAGCTACCGAGCTACGGGGGTGTTCTAGTTTGGTAGTTAGGGGAATCTTACTTCACTAAAGGAAAGGTCGGCACATGGGCAAGGCACCAGTGGAATTGCCTCAAGTATTGCTGGCCCCTGTATCATTCTCATACTATCCTGCTGAGTGTCAATCTTCTAGTTAGTAATTGATTTACTAGTTTGGAGTTATCGCCTGAGAAAGCTGTAGTGAAAATCGGATAGGTACTACTACAGGGATTAGAGCTCACATAGCCACAACATGGGGATCCTGACTTCTTTACTTCATTCTTCTCATTACATTAGTAGCTTCATTCCTTTACTTGTTGGTTCAACTCCTTATTGCTTGTTTTTCTTCTAATAGTAGTTGCTTTATTCCCTACAGGGTGTTTTCGGTCTTGGTATCGGTAGCAGGGTTCCCGTAGTCGGCAGTTGGATTCTATGTTCCCAGTGAAACTCTAATAGTGAGTAGGGAAGGTCCGTTTGGTAGTAGCATCGATCCTTGTCAGTAGTAGCCCAATTCCAAGGTGAAATACACGTATATAGGATCGGTAAAGTCAGCCTAAGATCGAGGTAGACTTATGGATGAGAAAGCAAGGTTCTAGGTATTTAGTGAGAGAGTAAAAGCTAGTAAAGTCAGCCTTGTTAGCTGTGGCTCTATTCCTTATTCTGGGTGAAAGTCTAAGAAGCACTAGCTTTGTTCCCGGGGTTTAGTTAAGGTATGAGATCCAGATCAGTGTTTAAAGCAGGCGTTTAGAGCGTAAAGATTGAGATCAAGGAGTAGCGGACTTAGGCCCAAACATAGGCATGTCAGGCAGTAGTTTGAGTTTGAACTTACTACATAGAAGGTAGTAGGAGAGTTTAGGGTTCAATAAAGAATTCAAGGTATAGTTCGGATAGAGGGATAAAGAGTGTTGGCGCGATTGAGGAGTGGTTTTATTTTGTTACTTTCTAGTGGTTTTGTCTTAGCCACTGAACTGTTCTTCTTTATTAGAGGGTTGGTTCTTACTTCTTAGTTGAAGTCGTTAGGCGCCTGCTTAATAAGTCTAATCGATAGTACTTCTATTCTTGTTATCCGTAATTCGGTTCTATCCGCATGGGGTAATATTCTCAATATAAGTAATAAACGGTATAATTAAACTAAGTTAAAAGAATCCATTACTGTGTAAAAAATGAATAATTAATATAATATAACTGAATAATGACAACAAGCGCAATTTCATAAGGCTAAAAGGAGGTAAGGGCAGGCTTGCTATCGGTAGTCAAAGTACTTGTTATGTGTTTGGTTCTTTTTCTTATGAGCTGTTAGTTTTGTCTTGTCTGCTTGGCCCGTTGGAATAGAGTCTCGTATAGAATGAGGCTAAAGCAGAAGCGGGCATAAGAAAGGAGAGTCAGGGTGCGGGTAAGAAGAAATTATGTCTTTCCTCAGGGCTATATCCTCTAGCTGGAAGTTGGGGAATGTTGTAAAGGGCTCGGCTCGTTGGATGCTTGTGTTGGTGCTGTAGCTCCTTTAGTTGTAGCGTAGTTGCTTAGGAGTAATGATTGTAAGAACTTCAGATTTCTATCTTGGTGTTGACGATGAGAGAGAAAGACAATCCGCAGTGCGAGTCAAGTTTCCGAGATCATAAGCTTTCTAAAGGTGTTCTGTTCTTGTTGAATCTTAGAGATCAGGATCAGAGGCAGTGAGAGTTAAGTCTCAAGGGAAAAAGTAAGCTAAGCTGCTAGAGCAAGTCCTTGAGTAAGAATCAAATCGATAGTAAGCTACTCGTGATAGGAGTTTGCTGGATAGAGTTTCTTGATAAAGATCAGGAAGGAGTATTATATGGATAAAGTAATTATTTATGAAGAAAGAGGATTGATAATTAGCAGGATAAGATACAAGCTTAGATTTAGAAGTATATCTCGGTGTTAGCGAAACAAGGTATCCTCGCTCTAGGAAGTCAACATTATTAAAGCAACAGAAGATACAATTAAGTATTTAGGAGCAATCGATTCTTCACTTCAAGTTGAGTTAGGTTCTTAAAGTTGAGAAAATTCAAATTCAAATAGAGTGATTGTTGGATTCGTTAATGCGACGATATCAGATCTGTCATGTCCACGTAGCGTATTAAGATATTAATAAAAGAAGTACTTTGATGCCCTAAGCATATTATCTTGGTGAGTTAAGTCTCGTATAGCAACATTTAAAGAAGAAAGAGAAAGCTCTGAATAAGGTTCGTTCATCAGCTGGAAAGTAAGCTCGAAAGAAAGCAATTAAGTCGACGTTACTTGTTCGCGCAACAGACTCGCTCTTTGCTACCGTTCTTTGCTTTGAGACTTTAGCATTTCTAGTGTAGTGGGCTACGTTCCTTACCCTAGCTGAGTTCTTTATCCTAGTATAGTTTCTTCTTGTGTTGTCGACTCTAGAATGATAGGTGAAGTAGTAAGCAGCAAACATAAATGCAAGTGATTGACTCTAAGTCATGGGGGGAGAGGTTCTTCTGTTTCAACTGTGGCCTCACCCTTAACTGAAGATTATCCGGATCCAGCTTATGCCGATGATCTAGATGAATAGTAATATAGTGAGTAATCTAACCCAATTCTATACCTTATTGCTGCGCCTAAGCATTCAATTAATAAATGAAAACTTCACTTAACTGCTAAATAGGTATGAGTCAACCAAATAGAACACTGTTACCCCATCTTTGGAATCTTATCCCGCAGATGCATTCTTATCGCCTACATACACGGATTCAAGTCAAGCAAGTACTGAAGAGTAAAGAGACGCTTCACAGCTACTTTTGCATGATAACTTAGATTCGGCTTCTTTTCTTGATATGTCACTTTGGACTTTACCTGGAGCAGAAATAGATATGAGACTCTAAACTTGACCAAATGAATAGTAAAGGGCAGGCAATGAATAAGCTTATGATCCGGATCCTGCTTCTGTTTTTTAATCTACTGATCTCGTTGACAACACTTGCACTGCCTATGATATAGATCTTTATACTCAAGAAGTTATTGGAGAATGTCCTTCTGAAGCTACAGTTCGCGAGCACCTGGGTTAAACGACTAAAAAGAAAGGGGAATTGGTATTAGTCAGGGAGAAAGCCCCCTCCATACCTACATATCTTCTAGCTGATGATCCTTATTCAGATAATGCTTCTATAATAAGGCTTCAGATCCTTCTTTACCGTGTGTTCTATCAGATCCCTCTTTACCTGACCGGCGATGGATTCTATTGGATAGCCAAAAACAGGACCAACAGTACTTAAGTGGAGAGAGAGGGAGAGGTTCTTCTGAAGCTTGCCTGGATTATAGCCTTATTTATCGCCCCAGCCCTTGAACTTGGCTTTCCCTCGCAACAGTAACTCTTGACGACGCCCCTATTCTCAAATCAAGATAGACTAGATTCATCAATTTCCGACCTAATGTATTTCACCAACTGATTGCATTGATTTTGATCTCGCATCACCATGCTCTACCGGTTCCCTTCCTTTGAGTAATAAGAATTGCTGTATCTTTAGGAGTATTGCGGTCTTCGTACCTTTAGTACAATCCGGCGGTAGTGGATAAGTCTTCGTACCTTCCTTATGCAAGCTAGGAAGTCTGTGATCAAGCAAATGAGTTTTCAAGGATTTTGGTACAACCAGGTCAGATATAGAATTCTGCAATATAACAACGCTTAGTCTAAGTCAAGATCTTAAAAGAAAGAAGCCTCCTCCAGTTGAAGTGGTTCAGGGTTGTAGGGCTCACATTAATACCACAAAAGCAGGGCAGACCTTGTAACACAATCCTAACAAGTGCGTATAACGAGCATCCCGGCCGGTAAGAAAGAGGGTGTTCTTTTCATCCTTATTGGGAAAGCTTGGTTGGATAGCTAATATAGGGAAAGCTTGGTTGTATGGCGACTATGGATACCGATGTCTCAATTGAAACTCTTCCTCCCATTGAAAAACCAAGACCTCCGCTCCCGTTCTAACGATATAAGGGTTCTTATCAGTTCAGTGCTTTGATTTGGATGAGCTGTCGTGCTTTCTCGCGTAGTGGATCTTGTTTTTCCTGGATAAATAAGCCCTATACTATGTCAAGGCGAGGGGCGCCCAGCAAGTTATGGAGTCGCTTTCGTTCCGCCTTAGAGTCTAACGGCTTTTCTAATGTAGCTTCGCCTGTCTGCAAGCGAATGCGAGTTTCAAGCATAAAGAAGAAGTCTCAAGTGAGTGAGCCACCGAGTGTTTGTAAAAGAACCCTAGCACTCCATCCTTTTCTGTCCATTCATGTGCTGCTACTAGGGCTGTTTAAGGACTAATTCACTTGACAAAGCAAGCTAAAAGTACTGGACGAGTAAGCTGTACTAGATGCAGTTAGCCGGATATCCAATGCACTAACTCATGGACTTCTAGATATGCCCGGAGGGCGCCCTGCCCTATTATTGTAGTGCTTCAAAAGAGATTCTATATGGGAGAATAAGGAGATTTTACCTGGGGTTGGACGAAAGCCCTATCTATATATAGGAGTAATCCTACAAAGAAAACGGAATTGATCATTTGGTTTTTCACAGCTATATGAGAATTCCTAAAAGAACTTGATGGAAAACAAGGTTGATAACATTAAAAGAAAAATGAAGATGAATCCGCCCCACCAATCAAATAAGGCACTACAAAGCCAGGCCCCAAAGTAAGCTTTTGCTCGCTCCGCAAGGCAAGTAAGTACGAATGCGTAATGCAATGTCGACCAACCCCAAAGGTAGGTAAAAAAACCTGATGCATGGGACGGGACAGAGTATAAAGACTATAAACACAGCCATAAGAAAAACCTATAACCAGGTTGATAAAACCTAACAATAATGTTCAATCAATTAGGTCGATGGTTGTGATCCTTCTTTCCCTTCTAGCCCATCTTTACTATTCCTAAAAAGAGCCTTCCTGGGGGGGTCAAACAAATAATCCTTAATAACTTGTATGCAGGGCCCCAGTCAAAGGTTATTCTCATCTTTCGGATCAAACCTAACCTTAGATGAATATTCTGGCAATGTTAAGATAAGAGGGCAATTCCATTCATTCAATAGAAAGATGTCTCTCCCTATTAGCGCTATTGTTCTTTCCCCCCCTAATAAAGATATAGATTTTGCAAATTGCTTGATCGGTCGAATGACCAGAAGGGGCTTGCTCAAAAAGCCATTCACAGCCTTTGTTCGGCAGTTCGGTTCAGTACTTAGCATAGTATATAGCAACTCTTAGGCAGTACTAAGACAGTTTTCTTATCTCTGTCAAATGTTCAAGAGCCACCACCGCTCTGTAATAACAAGGGCAAGCTGGAATAACTTAATAACTCACTTATATATCTATATCACATTAGAGAAAAAACCAAACTCCTTCCGAATGTGGCGAAGCGAGCTAGGTTACCGGTAGAAATCCGATCCTCTGTAGAGAGTTTATGCTAATCGATTGAGAGTAATAGGAGTCGCAACCCCTATGGAGGCTTAGGAGGCTTCTTGCTACTGCCCTACCATAAGAGCAATAAGCCAGTCACAGGCAAACAACCACTCTATCACTTAAGAATACGAATGCCAAAAACACCTATGCCTGCAGCCTACGATCCAGTGTGCAGGGTGCTCGCGGATCGGAAACCTTTCCCAAGAAAAGAGGGGCAATCCGGACGGGGAACACTCGATAGAGCTCCAAATAGGCCGGCTAGGTTCCTTTGTTAGGTGTTTTTATACTGGGACAAGCCGTTCCGTTGTCTCCGAGTCAGGTTCATCCCCCGAATCGTCAGTTGATCCGTTGTTGTTTTTGGTTTCCTACTTTCTTTGAGGAAATGATGAGTGCCGGCTTTGTCGGTCTACTCTTTCCCCCTCTTGCTAGCCGAACACGGCCCACTAAAACAAATAAAGGTCGGGTGGAAGTTCCAGTGGTGCGCAATCAATAATAGTTTTGGATTGCTTTAATGCTCGACGAGATTACACAAACAACGAGCAGGCTCTGTCTCCTGATCGCTATCCCCGTCCAAGGCCGCCTTGGCATTTCTATATGCAATTCCACGCTCTATGTTTTATTTCCTCTATCCTTCGAATCAATCCCACATTCGGCTCAAAGGAAAGATAAGAATAGGCATTAGCCCCCGTTCTTTGAGGAAGAAGCCCTTCTATTGAATCAATTGGTGTTAGAGCTGGCCCCAGGAAATTACCACAGGGTAATTTGGCAACCCAATAAAGACAATAAATAGAAAAGAATAAAAGAAACAGGGAAACCGAATTTACGTGGTTCGGTCAATTGACCTACGTCCACGGACGAAAGGAGGAGCAAATCTCTACTAACAATGAGACAATTACAAATGCCTTAGGAAATTATTCCTAGGCCAAAAACACCTGAAACTACTAAACAAGAAAAGCCCAAAATATTTAATATGGACTTAATGGAAATTAAATCCAAAACGGCTTTTCTTATGGTGCCTATGGTCCTTGTGGTGCATTTTGCTTCAAGATAGAGGCCCCTATTTATAGCTACAATAAGAGATAACCAATCTGATTTTTCCGATGTGGGACTAAAGGACTTGCCAAACTAACAAATCTCCACCTTGGCACGTCCCAACATTAACAATTAGCAAAACTTGCTCCACCTTCTTCACAAAAACCCCAACGGGCAATCACCAACAATGAATACCAACCAAGTCCAAGCAGTGTCCAAGCACTGCTTGGACTTATACACTAGAAGAGGCTTTGTAAGCATGTCAGCTGGATTGTCCTTCGTATGAATTTTCTGAACAAGGACCTTTCCCTCAGCAATGGTATTATCACAACAAACTGTATTTGAGTAGGTAGTAGACTCACTAACTCCACTAGTTTCTTCTGCAACAGACAAAGCATATGCAACTAAATTTGCATATCTTTGTGGTGGTCGAATAACTCTCCATGATCTATCATTAGCTATGGAATATTGCTCTTCCTCTGGATCACCTTCGTTAGTAGACTCGGGAGAATTGAAACAGACTCTTTTCTGCTTTCCAAAAATACAGTGTTCACAGAAATCCAATGGCCCAGTACTCTGTCCGCAAAGAAGACCCCTTTTTGCTTAATATGCTCAAACCTTTTTCAGAATTTGACAATGATGATGACAAGACTGCAACTGAGCCCGTGACACTAGTTCCCTGCAAAATATATAAGCTACCAGACCTACAAGCTTTCATAACAATAAGGGCATTTCTAGAAACTTTCATAACTCCACCTTCAGCTGTGTATTTACACCCAAGAGCCTCTAGGATGCCTAAAGAGATGAGATTCTTTTTTAAATCAGGAACATGTCTAACATTAGTGAGCGTCCTCACAATACCATCATGCATTTTAATTCGGATTGTGCCTCTACCAATAACATCACATGCGGCATTATTACCCATCAAAACAATTCCACCATTACAAGATTCATATGTGGAAAACAAATCCCTACTGGGACACATGTGATAAGAACAACCCGAATCTAAAATCCATTCATTTTTAGACCTTGTCCTGTCATCAGTAGCAAAGAAAATATTTCCAAAATTCTCATCAGCTGCAACATTAGCTTCAGCGGACTTAATAGTTTTCTAATTTTTTCCTTTTGCTTTAATTTATTTTTCAATTTAAAGCAATCAGCCTTAATGTGCCCCATTTTATGACAATATCTGCATTCTAAATTTCTATGTCTGGATTTAGATCTAGATTTAGATCTACTACTGTCAAATTCCCTTTTATCAGTTTTACTCTTGACAACCAGACCCTCGGCCTGATTTCCTCTATTCTCCCCAATAATATCCATATCAATTTGCTCCTTAGATTTTAATACAGATTTAATTTCCTGATATGAAATTGTTTCTTTTTCATAAATCATAGTATCACGGAAATACTTAAAGGATTGGGGGAGAGAATACAAAAGTAATAGGGCCTTATCCTCATCATCAATCTTTGCATCTATATTCTCCAAATCCATAACTAAGGAATCAAATCTATCAAGATGTGAGAGTATAGATGTACCTTCAATCATTCGAAGCATATATAAACTCTGCTTTAAGTAAAGACGGTTCTCCACTGTCCTCTTCATATACAAGGCTTTAAGCTTGTCCCACATGCTCTTAGCCGTAGTCTCCGTAGCTACCTCCCGTAAAACCTCGTCATAGAGATTTAGAATAATGCTAGATCGGGCCTTCTTATCCATACCTGTAAAATCTTCCTCTGACATGCCATCTGGAATTTTCTCAACTCTCTGTAGTACCAAATCAACTCTGTCTTGAACCAGATTAGCCTCCATCTTGAGTTGTCACATGCCGAAGTTGACATTTCTATCGAATTTCTCGACAACAATCTTTGTTATTATCATTGTTGCCAAAAGATCCCAAAACCAGGTTCTGATATCAGTTTGTTAGAGCTGGCCCTAGGAAATTACCAATAGGATAATTTGGCAATCCAATAAAGACAATAAACAGAAAAGAATAAAAGAAACAAAGAAACCAAATTTACGTGGTTCGATCAATTGACCTACATCCACGGACGAAAGGAGGAGCAAATCTCTACTAACAATGAGACAATTACAAATGTCTTAGGAAATTGTTCCTAGGTCAAAAACACCTGAAACTACTAAACAAAAAAAGCCTAAAATATTTAATATGGACTTAATAGAAATTAAATCCAAAACGATTTTTCTTGTGGTGTTTGTGGTGCTTGTGATGCATTTTGCTTTAAGATAGAGGTCCCTATTTATAGCTGCAATAGGAGATAACTAATCTGATTTTTTCGACGTGGGATTAAAGACTTGCCAAACTAACAATTGGAAGGAATAAGCACTCCTGTGGTGAGGTAGCTCTTTGTTCGAATCGGTGCTGGTAGCTTGAAACTCTTCTTTATCGATGGGCCCAGTAAATGGACTTTATTGAATCAACTTCCTGCTCATTGACTATTGGAAGCACTTTATTAGGGAATACCTTATATTATCTTAGACAATCAAATATAAAGATAAGGAAAGCTGTATACTCGCACTGCTTAAGAAAAGGAATAACTAAACTCTACAAGTAGTTCCCTGGTATCATAATATAGTCAGTAAGTAGTATGCCGGAACTCTTTATCTTAAGGGGTGTGGAGCGGCCGAACAGTTGATCGGAATAGTGGCTTGGCTAGAAAGGCGGATTCATGGAATTGACGGTATGCACGAGCAGCTTCATAAGTCACATTTTCTGTGAAAACATCTTCTTATACGATCTACAAAGAAGTGCTTGCTGCGGCATGGGAAGCGTTCCACGCAGATCAAATAAGATAAGATTTGCCGACTTCATTAGCCAATGTTTGGAATGAAGAAGTAAAAACTGGAACAAGAAATTCAGTATAATAAGTATCATATCGCTTGAGAACGAGGATGAACAGAAAAGGTATTCTATTAGTTCCCCGAGCGTAGAATAGTGAAGGAATAAACAAGTAGTGAATGAAGGGCTTGAAAGGGTTTCAATAAAGGGGCAGAGATGTCAATAGCGAGACCAAACGAGCGGAATACTTGTTGCGAGTTAAGTGAAAGGCTGGAGAAACAATTTCAATAAATAGGAGTTAGAAACTTGGAACGGACGAGCTCCATACCTGCTGAAGCGATTTCCAAATCAAAAGCAAACTATATAGATGGTGGGAGGGGGTTAGGTTTAAGAGACAGATTCGTTAGACTCGACAGAGTCATTAGGGGGTTATCTCGTTGAGGTATGGGGATTCATTTCTCGTATAGAGCAGATTTCTTTATGGGTGCTCCCTTTCGCTCAATCATTTCCCTTGGCCAGGAGCCTGGTTCATCGCATTTCGCCTGCTTTGATTAGGACGCGTTCTTTCACTGTTAACAACCATTGAATCCTTTAGTTACGGAACTACCAATCCAAAGAAAAGGTCCGACTCCTATTTACCTTGTAGCAGATGCGATAACGGAATGAGTGCCCCAACTTCAGAGACTTGCTTAGGTCAAACCTTGATCTTATCCTCCCAGTGCAAGCCAAGCTAACATACTAGGATTCGTTCACAGAGAAAGATGCGGTTCCTTCCTTCTTTTTCTCTTATCCCGCTACTGCCCCATGGAAAGAAAAGCTCAATCCTAGTAAGTATCAGGTCCGGATCAGGGAACTAATCTTTCTATGCTAATAGTTTTGTCCTACCGAACTTGATGTTGATTGATACTCGAGAGTAAGGTCAAAAAAGAAAGAGTAAGCAATCGAAGACCTATTCATTCTAATGCCAACTTATCTAATCTAAGTTAAGTTCATTTCGGATTCAATCGATTCTTCCCACCCATGTGTAGCCTATGCTCAGCAAGCCAAGACTAGGCGAACATATATCCTATTCCTCTTATAGCTGGTCTCGAAACTATTTCTTTCTCAACTCATAATAAAGCAGATAGATATCAATCAAAAGGGCTCTCCTATCATTCCCTCCACTTTTGCATATATAGTCCGTATTGAAAGAAGTTAAGATGCCAGTGCCTATGATATTACCTTCTCTTGTGCCGGGCGTGTGAATCTAGAACCAAAGGACTACTTCTCGTGATGAGCTATTTGAAGGAATCTGTAGCCTTCGAATTGATTGAATAACCCAGTTGGAACAAGATCAACCGCGAACAGCTCTTTGCCTTTCTGCTTCAAAGAAAGAGGTGGGGAGAACCATCAGTTGGGAGCACCCATAAAGCTGGGGAAATGCCTTTTATTAGCCGCCTACCCTACCTATACTAGAATCTCTCTCATTGATTAAGCCTGCCTGCCCGTGAGCCATAAGATGAGTTCTGGTCAAAGAGATAGGACCAAAGGTTATTGAACTGTAGTTCCCCGGTTAAGCCCGTTAGTAGGGGCGAGCGAGAGCGGGCTTTGAAGAAAACTCAGGTCTTATTATAGCACGTCTTATTATAGCACCCTAAAAGAAAAACAATAGGAATTGCTGAACCATCGCTATCGAGAAAGTAAGGAAGAGTTTCGTTAACGAAAGGCCATGGGGACATCGTTGACTCACTTCTTTCACCAGTTTGCTTTTGTTTCTTTATATATGAAAGCGGGAATAAAGCACGGAATTGATGCCATAGACAGCGCTGCAAGTTAATAAGATGTTTGACTTATATCTCGAGAGATGAGGCGAATTGATAGACCAATGGGGGAATACCCGGGGGAATCCAATAAGTAAAGGTCAACTCCTTTCATAAAACAAGGTCCAACTTGAACTCTGTGAGTTTCGTCCAGGAACTCCTAAGCTTCGATAGAGATTGTGGATTTTCCATAACCACATTACCCGTTTGTGATTTAGCTCCGGCCATTTCCTAGAGTTGTAGACTCCGTAAACAACTTAGCCAGGAACTTGGGAAGAGTAGTGGGGTCCGCCTAGATGGTATAGGGAAATAGTTCTTATTTCGATCTTAATGGTATGGTAAGCCGAGGATATCGCTGGTCTTTCTCTCGAATAGACTGATTATTACCCCGATAGAATGTGTTCTTTTTGCACTTTCTCTTTGCTAATAAGCTAATCCATTTTATTATGGGGAGTTTTCAACTGGTTTAATATGGTGTGAACGCATCTGTAATTGGATGACAGTTGATCTCTCTTTTTCTCTATCGGGTTGTCCTCAAAGCCAGAAATGCTCTTCATTGTCGGAAAAGGTGAAATCACTTCTAATGTTGGGCCCGTCTTTTGTTTCAAGCTATTCTATTGATAACCAATCCATTGAATCGGGTAAGGAAATCCAACTCTAACTGGAAGAAAATGACTAAGGTGAAAATAAGATCTGAGAACAGAACTTCGATAGAGGCACTCGCTAACACTCATTGTATAAGGGTTACTTTCACTCTACTAAGAAAAGCGCCTAAGAAAAGGCATTGATTCGTAATGGGGCTCTTTCTCATTATTTGGATTCGAGTCTTCCTATTCCCCTAATAAATGGCTTCTTTTGTTAGATTATATAATAGAGTTTAGAGAAGCATGTAAGGAAGGGTTAACGAGAATCAAAACGAGCAGAATACTTGACACAAGAAGTCAAAGTGCTTAGGCGGTCAGTCAATCGGCTTTATAGTCTTTGTCTAGGTTAGGAAGCATGAGATCTTTCCTTTCATATGTTGCAGCGGAGAAAAGAAATCAGGGAGTTTCGAGCCATTGAGAATGCTTCTTCGTATTACTCTTTCCCGCACGCACCGCCTTCTGCTCCGTTGGTTGTTCGTTCGAAGCGAATAAGGACGGTGTGCCTGTCAGCAGGTTGGTTTTTTTCCATTACATCGGGTCGAGCTACAGTTGTAAGCCATCTTGATCTTGTAAGCCAGCTAAGATCCTTTCTTCTGATTAAAGAAGATAGTCAGCAAGCAAGGAGTGGTTTGTTTACTTTACACCAGAGCTAAAGGTTTCAAGGCATATCGCTAGTTCTTTTCGTTTTTCCATAGAGACTATATAGTATTGAATCATCGCCTCTTCCTACAGGAGTATTTCCTCTTTCTTCGGGGCTGGGCTGTGCAGTTTAGAAGTATCTACGTTTATAACTAACTTTTATCATATATCCCCCACATTAGAAAGAATTACATAAGTAAGTAAGAATGACTGGGGCCCAGAGAAGGCACAATACTTCGGAGATTACACATTAGCGCTAAAGATAAGATAATAAGCCTTTCCTCGATCAGCAGCATAAATCAAATCAAGTTAGGGTCACGATCAAGTCCGTAGTCGACTTGGGATTTCCTTCTATAAACAAGTGTAGCGAAGTCACCTCAGGATCCGGATTCAATTCTTTGAGAGTATTTACCCGCTTGAAATAGAAATCAATCCATGTTACTTACCGGGGAGTTCTAATTCTATCAGCTCTTTCTTCTCTCTTGTTTGCTCTTTCTTGCTCATTACTCTTGTTCAGCCTTGTGTTGTCGGAATAAGCGCTGCTAGTCCCTCCTTTCTGTTGGAGGAAAAAGCTAGATGATCTTATCTGCTGTTCTTGTTCACCAATAAGGTTTTTGCCTTTACCTTGGTTTGCCCTAGTCTAGGAAGAGTCTCGGCTTAGAATAGCTCTCGTTTTTTACCCAGAGATTAGGTAAGACAGTAGGCTAGTCTTTTCAATGTGTTTTCCGCTTTGAAGGAAGAGTCAGCTCTTTGCCTTGAGGAAGAAAATAGGCTCCTCTCCTTTTGTTTGGCAGAGGGAAAGAAAGTATTAGTATCCTGATTACCAACTGCCCCATGGAAAAGAATCAACCTCTTTGTAAAGTGCTTCCTTCCATCTTTCGATCACCCGTTTCGGTTCAACACTTTGACTTTGGAAATCCCGTCCATGAAATTGAGGTAAGTCTGATTAAAGGGAGAAGGCACTTTTGCTTCGTGAGCCATTTATCCAAATTATGATTGCATTCTACGAAGACTGTTGGAAGGAGGGAATTGAATAGGCTGATAGGGTGGGCTTCGCCTGCTCTCTTAATGGTCATTCTTTATAGATACCCTTTTGACTCACATAGAATAGAAGCTGACTTGCGCTTCGCTCTACTCTAACGCTAGGTAAGCAGGGTCCTGACGGGCGGGAACTATATCTATGCAATTCCTCAGATCCAAGGCACTCAGCAGCCTTTCCGCTATCAGAACAATGAACTCCAGATAGACGCTGAGTAAGCTTTTGCTTAACCCAAGAACTAAAAGCACTAAAGAATGAACACTCCAACGACCGGCTCTTGCCTGTCTGCCCTGTATTGCTCCCAACCAGAATGAATCTAGAGTATTCTGTCCGAGACTAGCAAAAGTTGGCTTAATCATGCAAAAATTCCTTGTCCGGGACATAGTCATTGGCTGGTTACATAGTCATTGGCTGGTATAGAAGGTTAGGGTAGATAAGCTGCCCTACACACAACTAGTTCATAGCAGCTATATTCCGTAATATGCTGTTTTTGTCTGTGCTGCTCTGCCAGCTTTCTTCATTGTATCACAGGCCTATTTATTTAGGGTTGTTCATACACAAGCTCGACACGCCTTAAGGCCACTTTTGCAGCTTCCTTTAAATCCTTATCAATCGGGGAAGAAACTAAGTCCTAAACTTCGGAGTGGCAAGCAGCCAAGCACAAAGCCAGTAATAAAGAAATGAGAACTTGTTATTATGAAGTCCTGTGTATTCGAGCGGCAGGAGCGGTGCTTGTTGGGTGCAAGCTTCAGTTTAGAGGAGAGTCTCTTTGGGTAGTCGAATCCCCGGTGCCAGTTCTAGTTCAAGTCCTAAGATCAGAAGCAGAGGAGTTCGCCGGGCATGATATATTTGGGTAACTAACCAGAATAAAGTAACTAATCGGTCTCTTTCTCGCCAACCCCAGTACGTGTTTCTCTTTTAAGAATGTCGTTTTAGGGGTCGTGTAATAATTTAGCTCTTCGCCCTTATTTGTTGGATTGAACTCCTTCCTCCGGGCTCTTTCCTTTAAGAATGGAGTTGGCCTCTCCTAGATTCAATTGAAATTATGGAGTGCGAGCATTGTTTGTCTTTACTATGAGATTATATATAAAGTGAAAAAGAAACGAAGGATTCCATTAATTCTGAGGACAGGACAGGTCTAGGTCCAGTGAAAGAGAAGGATAAGAAGCGCGATCAGGCAATGAAATCCGTTTGGCACAAGTCAGAATTTCGGGAGAATCAGCAGTGTTGTATCCTGGTTAAGTAGGTTTACGCTCCTTTCCTTTGTCTATGAGAGAAAGAAGGTGTAGTCGACGATACGAGCTAAAATGCTTTCTAAAAGTAAGCTCAAACTTCAGTAGGGAGTTTTTAGTTTTGAGTTTTGACGAGTTATTATGGAGTCTGGTTTTGGGGATCATCAGCCGGGGGTAAGTACTTTGGGGTAGGGTTCAGCTGCCTAAATGCAATTATGAAAAGAGCAAGTTACGGGGCAAACTATTCACTTGAAAGGGGTGGGCGCCTACCTTATACTCTTAAAAACGTGTAGCGTAAGTCAAGTATGTTGTTAAGAATAAGTCAAGTTTGAGAGGTATTTACTTATGTCTATGCCAGGTGCTTCATAATCCATTCCAGTTTTCCTTGATGCTTACGGAGTTATCAGATCTTATGCTTCATAGCTCAATAGGCTTTCAGCACCTTATTGCCAGAAGAGAATGGAGTGTTTCTTCGCCCGTTTGCTAGCTCTTTATGCCTCTTCCGCATCGCTACCGCCCTGAATACCGGTTAACTCTTGAGTGGTTGCTCTTCCGCTTGACTTTGCTAGCACAGGTTTGAGTTCGCCTAAGCAGAAGAGAGGTGCACTTCAGTAGATAAAGCAGTTCCTTACCTAGTAAGCTACTTGAATTGTATTGCGGAGCATATAATCCTGCACTGCACTGTCAAAAAAAGTACTATACTTATAAAGCTACTGCACAGGTGAATTCCACGATGAACACATAACCTCAATTTCGAAATGGAATCAAATTCAAAGGAGATTTAGCAGCCCAGCCCCAAATTCATTACAAAGAGAAAGAAGCGAGATGAAACTGATCCTTAAAACCAAGAACCATAAACATCACTCATATCATTTAGCATAGCCAACCAACACTGTCTTCCCATATATCTTAGGCAATACACTTTTGACGGCCGGAAGATAGAACTATGAGTATATAGTATCCCTTTCTAGTATATAGTATCCCTTCTCTTCTATAGTCAACTATGAGTATATAGTATCCCCCTTCTATAGTTTTCAAAGCCAATCTTCGTACTGCTTTACCTGCCTTGCTAATTCACTCAACTGTACACTAAGACTACATATGAATATTTTGACAGTAATAACATGTGCTCATGATGTCTGATGCGGTGGCAAAATGGATATTCTCCTTGACCCTTGCCTTGTAGTGGTCGACCTATTGTTGGTAATTAAACGGAGTCTCTTTCAGTGCCAGTTAAGTCTCCGAGATCCGTAGATGAAGCATCAGAAGGAGAGTCGACCTAATAATCAGCTGTTCCTGTTTTCGAACGCCGCAACTACTCTCGCTCGCTTTATAGATGCTTTTCTTTTGTTTTGTGTATGCTAAGTACTTTAATTGAAGTAGAGAACATGCAACGGAATAAGAAAACAAGTAACGGCAATAAGAGTGAATTCTAGGGAACAAGCAGCTAACAGCTTCTCTTATGTCCATTCTTAAAGCAAGGGAACAACGGAAGCAACAGCGCCAGGGATTGTGCATAAGTCTCGGAGTCGAATTCGAGTTCGTTGCTTGAGTTCGGACTTTCTTTTCCCTTGGTCCAACTGCTTAACGTTAAGAAAGAAAAACCTCTTGGCTCTAAATAGATGGGACTGGCGTTAGCACTTAGGCGAAGTATTAACTTAAGTAATTGATTGATTGGAAACACCTAAAACAAAAAGGAATTGATTGAGTCAGATAAGGGAGTTTTGTATAGAGGAAGGTCTAAATGATTAGGTTAATATGCTTTAGAACTGCCGCCGAGAATCCAATTCCAATTCTAATACAAAGGAGCCGGGTATATATATATAAGAAAGTATAGACATATCGAGTGAAACCTCTCGCCCAGCAGTAGATCTTGTTTGTTTCTTCTCTCGTCAACTCTCATTGCAGTGAAGATTCTTTTCTTTATTACAACAAAGGTAAACCCAAGTAAAGTATCCGAACCAACTATCGGAACTAGACTTAACAAGCACCGCATCAGTTTCCGCGGAAGCCTTAATTGATTTTAGCGCAGAAGCAAGCAGGAAAATACTTGCATCATTCAGATCGGATTGCCCCAACTTCTCTAATAGCTTATTTGACTTACTTAATTCGCTCGCACCGCCCTAACTCCCAGCCCAGAAACCATTGTATTTTGACCACCTAGCCCTGAGTAAGTACTAGATTCGGACACTTAACAGCTTGCTTACTTAATTGAATCTCTCTCTCGAGTCGCCCTAGATACCTAACAGCTTCTGATCTTGCTTGTTCTCTTGTTGACAAAACTCTACTTTCAACTTACCTTCCTTTACTATTAATGGCGGGCGTCAGCGGGTTTAAGAAGCGAGTCTTGTTTTCGGGCCCAGACTCTGTTTCCAGATTATAAACAAGATCAGGATCATCGGCTGCAATTCCAGTTTAGGTCGGTGAAGCAGCTCTTGACTCTTTAAGTGCTTGAGCTTTACTCTGTTGTGCTTTTACTTTGTTTCATCCAATTAAGAAGCCTCATTTCAGTTCTCATGCCTACTATGCTGCGCTTGCCCTTAAGTTAATGGTGTTGGCGAGTTGCTTATTGCGGGACAATCAGTTTCCTATGCTGTGCAATGAAAGTGGACTTTTCTCCTATTAAGATAAGAAAAGAAGCCGAGAATCAAGTAGTTTTACTTTAATTAAGAAGCCGAGTTATTGGTGGAGTTAGCTTGGCAGTTGTCGACCAGAATTCCCTTCCTTATGGATAGCTTTCCCGAGTAGTGCTTTGCTTCCCTTTCGCACCACGAAACTCATTGAATACTTTTCTTACTCATATGGGTCGCAAGTTACTATTATGTTAGTTGCAGTTGTTATAAAGAAGTCCAATAAACAGCTTACCCATATCTTTTGAATCTAACCCCCCATCTTCGAATTCTGCTCCTGCTTATTCTTATGGAACTCGACTCGCACCCAACCCAAAGCAAAGAGACTCGCCTCCACCGGCAAACTCCGTTAGCGCCGAGTAAACAAACAAATCAAGAATGGAATGAATTTCCCGTTTGGGCACCTTTACTAGATTCCTTCTGAAACTAACTAACAACTAAGAATTCTCAAAAGTAGCACTAGGCACATTGCAGAAAGTAGCACTAGGCACAGAAGTGTTACCTTAAGATATTCTACCTAGCCCAATCCTCTTATTCGGTTTCTTACCCTAGCAAAACCCAATTATTCGGTTGGTTTCTTACCTTGGAGTTGCTGATCTACCTGTTGCTTCTATTGAATCTAGCATCGTTTATAGAAAGGATAGGGATAGGTAATATTCCTAGTCCGCAGTAATTGAATCGTCAAAAGAGAAAGCATTTCTTATTTATGATTTCTGACTTAGGAAGGCGGTCAGCTGCTATATCCGTTATTGGCTATAAGTCTGGAGAGGAGTCCGGCTCTTTCGAATGGCACGGGTAAGAGAAGAGAGAGGGCGGTTGAGTCTCCAGTAATAAGTAGCGCAAGTCTATACGATCTCAGTGTTGGCGGAGAGGAGTTAGAGTCTCTTTCTTAATTTGTTTCATCGAAGTTAGAGTCTCATCCTAGTGAAAGGCTACCGTAGAAAAGCTAGCATAGAAAGCATCCGGAGTTAAGAAGCTATGCTGTTTAGAGTAAGGGAAGCAATCAGGAGTCTGGAAGCAGTAAAAAAGAGCTAACTAAATGCAATTCCCTATTTCGGTTCAGCTAACAGAAGTGCTTTTATTTCGAACAAGCAAGTGGTAGAGAAAAAGCAATGGCCAAAACAAACTCCCTTTAAGTGTTGGCTGCCCCTATTCTATTTGATTTCTGCTATCAGTCAAATATCAAGTTAGCAAGCAAGTCAAGCTCTGAAAGTTGCGATTCAATTCCTTCTTTTGAATAGAGTTGTGCGCCTATTCGTTCTTCCAGTGGTGAGCCAGGTTACTTTGATTTCGCTGAACCCTATGCCTAGTCCTCTCTTTCTTTAGTTAGTCCTCTGCCTTTGTCCTTTAAGTATAGGTTCGGTGATTGGCTTTTCAAGTTGTAGTCTTCGGGTGCTAAGAGAAGATCAGTTATTGACTCCAACTCAGGAGAGGCAAACAAAGCCCTCCATGAGAATAACCCTCTTTAATCAATAGGAATAAAAGATTGATTAGCAGATTCTCTTTAAACTGTTTATTCTATTGTAGACTTGACTTCTTCTGCTTCATATCCTAGAAATGGAACAGGACAGTAAGAAGCTTACCGACTTATTATAGAGGCCTAGACTTTGAGAATCGATTGCAGTTGACTTATGAGTCTCTTATGATTCTCCAGATCCTACTACTGATCTATCTTCGGCTTCTGGAGACTTGGATACTTTATTACTTGCCGACACAATCACTTATATTGCAGACAGAACCTGCTCAAGCTTCAGATCAATAGGAATATGCTGACCTTTCTTATTCCCCACCTGCTGGAACGTAACTTGCAGAAGCGCGGGTAGCTTACTTATCACTGAAGACTTATTATCCTGAGTATAATCCTGCTCCAACTATCACTCAATATAGAATTTGGCTTGTTACTACTCCCAGGATGTATTACTTACAATGGTACTAATGGCTTCTGATCTCTACTCGACGAAAACTGGAATTCAACTCGTTAAAGTCTGGGGATCGTACACTTTACTTGTTGGAGCGCTGAGTAAAACATTAATTGATTATTGAGCACCCGGTCCTGGTATAGATATCAGTTGCCGTAATTGCTTGGCTCTTCTTTAGTTTTATACCTGCCCTTAGTAGCTAAGGTGAACTTGTCTGCTCATATTCTTTCTCTTGTCGAACTTTACTTTCTATCTTCTGCTTGAACTCTGGTTTACTTTGCGCTTGCAACTGACTTGAGCCCTCGCATTCCACAGAGGAGATTCGGCTTCTTTTCTTGATACGACAACTTCACTTTCAACTCAACCGAACTAAACCTGTCCCGCTAGAGCTCCTCGTCTTCGATGGAGGTTTCTGTTCTGTTATTTGCTTTCCCTTGCTATCCTCTTATTCTTAGACTTTTGGTTAAGTATGACTCTTAACGCTTTCACACCAGTACTTTATTCTTACCTTAACCCGAAAGTGCCTGCGCCTGCATCCTAAATTGAGGACTTGGATCTTCAAGCTACCTATATCCTATACTTTGTTACCTAATTCCATTATACAGAGCGGGTAACAATAATTCTTCAGTGGATTTCGCTCCTGCCTTTTTAATCTACTGCTGGACCTGGCAATACTTAATGCTTCTTTCCCTTGAGACTAAACCAACGTATGGGATTCGGCTTGTGATCTTTAAACTGTTTATGTTGACTTTTCCTCTTCTTCTTCTGTTGTTGACAAAACTCTCACTTATGATTCTCTTATGATTCTCCAGATCCAACTACTGATCTATCTTCGGCTTCTGTAGACTTGGATACTTTATGACTTGTCGACACAATCACTTATATTGCAGACAGAACCTGCTCAAGCTTCAGATCAATAGGAATATGCTGACCTTTCTTATTCCCCGAGAACTAAACTTTATTCCTGAAAGACAAGCTACACTAGCACCAAAAGAAACAAGACTTTGACCACTTTAGCACTTATACTCGCTGATGCTTTCGACTCAGATTCCCTAACTGCTTCTATACGATACGAAAACGATTGGCGCCCCAGAGACTTTATGCTTGCTGCTTATACCTCTTACTCTCTAACTGTTTCTATACGATAACTCACTAACGCCTATACGAAAACAGGACGGACTAGTTTATTGTTCTCTCCTGCTAACGCTCGAACACAGGTTAACTCTGGGACATTCTCCAACTCAGGGAGATTTCTGATGCTTCTTCAACACCACTCTCTTACCCCTTACCCTGAAGATTAGATTATTCCGTTACTTGTTCGTCTTGCCCGACCTATCCTAGAAGTGAAGAAACAAAAACAGTACTTGAACTTGAAACTTCATTCTACCTTTCCGAGCCTCTTATCCAGCTCTTGAAATGAGAATTCCTGATCCAGCTCTTTCCGTGTATCGCGTAGTGGGTCTATGTGATTAAGAAGAAATGCACTAGAATAGCTTGTAGGTAAACATGTTGGGCTGAGAGCCCAGTTCAGCCCATAGCCCTCCTCTTGTTAACCCTAAATCCTAACCTAAACCTAATTATATATAGGACTAATGGTGGCTACAAAATTAGGAGATTAACATCGCAGCAAAGGACAGAATCTTTGCAGCAGCATTAGGGATTGAAAAAGAGGAGAAAAGGATAGAAAAACAAGAGAAAAAGAAAGGGAAGAAGACAAGGAAAACACAGAAATTGTTCTCACTCATCCAAATAGTTTCTCATCTCAGGTTAGATCAGATCTTCAGTGAATTCTTCTATGATTGCTTGAGGAAGTTTTGGATATTGTGCACAGTGACGTGATTCTTGTATTCCAGTTATTCTCTTGTGATTGTTGCTTAGGTTTTGGGCAAGAGATTTGAGAATTGTACATTCATTATTTCTATAGTGGATTTTCTCTGGTTTGCCCCGTGGTTTTTACCCTTCACGTTGAAGGGGTTTTCCATGTAAATCTTGGTGTTCTATTTGATTGTGATTTCTGTTTAATTCCGCTGTGTGTTACGGTCTGCTAGTATTTGTTCTTATACAAAAGTTATTGTTTGTTGCCTATCCTTTTATTTTCCCCCATCAACTGGTATCAGAGCAAGGTTTTGGTGATTTAATTTTTGTATTTGAACATGGAGACTGGTAGTATTTCTCACATGATTAGTTTGAACGGAAACAATTAGATGATATGGAAACCAAGAATGGAAGGTCTCTTGTATTGCAAAGATTTATATGGACCTTTGCAAGGGGATAGTGAAAAACCCATTACTATGACAGATGATGAGTGGAAGAGATTAGATCAAAAAACGGTTTATTACTAGAAAGTTGAGAGACATTGGTGGTTTCCCTCAGTAATTGACACAGGAGCTTCTTATCATGCTACACCACGGAGGGAGTTCTTTGCTACGTACAGGTCTAGAAATTTTGGTGTTGTCAAGATGGGCAACCATGGCACAACAGACATCATTGGCATGGGTGACATCTACATAAAGACCAATCTTGGATGTAAGTTGGTGCTTAAGGATGTGAGGCATGTGGTTGACTTGAGGTTGAATTTAATTTCAGTTGGAAGACTAGATGATGAAGACTATGATAGCAGGTTTTACAAAGGGCAATGAAAACTTAATAAGGGTTCTCTTGTTATAGCTAATGGAAAGAAATGTCATACTTTGTATAGGTTACAGGCCAAAGCTTGTGGTGAACAATTGAATGCTACAGAGAAAGACTTCAGCATGGAGTTGTGGCATAGGCGATTAGGACACATGAGCGAGAAAGGACTGCAAGCTCTTTCCAAGAGAGAGGTATTGCCTGACCTCAGAGGTATACATTTGAACCCTTATATTGATTGTTTAGCTGGTAAACAACATAGAGTTTCATTTGCTAGTCCTGCTTTGTCTAGAAAAATGCATGCCTTGGACCGTGTTTATATAGATGTATGTGGTCCTTTGAGGACAAAAACTCCTAATGGTTCTACTAATATTCTTGGCATCAGTGGTGCACTTTACTTTGTTACTTTTATAGATGACTTTTCCAAGAATGTTTGGGCTTATGCTTTGAAGACCAAGGATCAGGTTATTGGTGTCTTCAAAGAGTTTCATGCCAGAGTTGAAAGGGAGATAGCAAGACAGTTGAAATGCATAAGATCAGATAATGGTGGTGAGTATACAAGATTGTTTGATGATTATTGCAGGTCACATGGCATCCAGCATGAGATGACAGTTCCTGGTACACCTTAGCATAATGCAATTACAGAGAGGATGAATCGCACCATCATGGAAAAAATCAGATGTATGCTTTCACAAGCAAAGCTACCCAAAAGGTTTTGGGATGAGGTTTTGAGGACAACAGTTGATGTGATCAACTTATCTCCCTATACAGCCCTAGATGCTGATGTTACAGAGTATGTTTGGTCAGGGAAAGATGTTTCCTATAAGCATTTGAGAGTATTTGGTTGTCGTGTATTTGCACATATTTCAGATAATGAAAGGTCTAAGTTGGATGGTAAGACAAAAGAATGTATTTTTCTTGGCCACTCACATGATCAATTTGGTTACAGGCTTTGAGATCCAGAAAAGCAGAAGGTGTTTAGAAACAGAGATATGGTCTTCTTTGAGGATCAAACCCTTGAGGATTTGAAGAAGGAGGCACCAGCCAAGACTTCTGCAGAAGGATTAGCAGATTGTGACCCAGTTATTCCTCCAGTATATCAGGGTGATGGGGGAGATGTGCAGGAAGATGGTGTAGAGCTAGATATTAATCTACCTGTAGGACATGTTGAGCAAGAAGAAGTTGAGGAGCAGCTTCCCTTAGAACCTCAGTTGAGAAGATCTTCTAGACAACGTCAGCCTTCCAGAAGATACTCTGCAGATGAGTATGTGATGCTTACTAATACAGGTGAACCAGAGAATTACCAGGAAGCAGTTGAAAGTGAGTAGAAAAAAATGTGGCTAGTTGCTATGCAAGAAAAGATGGATGCTCTACAAAAGAATCATACATATGATTTGGTGCAACTTCCACAGGGAATGAAGGCCTTGAAGAACAAGTAGATTTTCAGGTTGAAGACTCAAGAATATTGTTCTCAACTAAAATACAAAGCCAGATTAGTTGTGAAAGGCTTTGGTCAAAAGAAAGGTATTAACTTTGAAGAAATTTTTTCTCATGTTGTTAAAATGTCTTCTATTCGTGTTGCTCTAGGTATTGCTGCTAGCCAGGACTTAGAGGTGGAGCAATTAGATGTGAAGACAGCTTTCCTTCATGGTGATTTGGAGGAGAAAATTTATATGGAGCAACCAGAAGGTTTCAAAGTCAAAGGTAAAGAAAATTTTGTCTACAAGTTAAGGAAGAGTTTGTATGGATTGAAGCAAGCTCTAAGACAGTGGTACAGAAAGTTTGATTCATTTATGATTGAAAATGAATACAAAAGAACAACTTCAGATCATTGTATGTATATCAAATGGTTTGGTAAGGATTTTATTATTCTCTTACTTTATGTTGATGATATGCTTATCCTTGAGAAAGATATGCATACAATTGACAGGTTGAAGAAGGAACTAAGTGAGTCCTTTGTAATGAAGGACATGGGGCCAGCAAAGCAAATACTGAGCATGCAGATTTCTCGTGACAGGAAAAACAAGAAGATTTAGTTGTCACGGGAGAAATACATCGAGAAGGTATTAGAAGGGTTTAGTATGAGCAATGCAAAGCCGCTTGGTTCTCCTCTTTGAGTCACTTCAAGTTGTGCTTAGACGAGTTCAAGTGATGAAGAGAAGGAGAAAATGCAAAAGTTCCTTATGCTTTAGCTGGAAGTTTAATGTATGCAATGGTATGTGCAGTCGGACATCGCATATGCAGATGGGTGTTACTAGCGATTTCTTGCAAATCCAGCAAAGAGCACTAGCAAAGCGGTGAAGTAGATTTTGAGATACCTCAGAGGAAGCTCTAAGGTTTGTTTAAGCTTTGGAGGTGGACCACCTATGCTAACGGGTTACACAGATGCAGATATGGCTAGAGATATTAATACAAAAAAATCCACATCAGGTTTTGTACTTACTTTTGCAGGGGGAGCTGTGTCATGACAATCCAGATTGCAAAGGTGTATTGCTCTCTCCACCACAAAGACAGAATATATTGCTGCTATAGAGGTTTGTAAAGAAATGTTATGGATGAAAGAATTTTTACAAGAATTGGGGCTGAAACAGGAAAACTATGTGGTGTATTGTGACAGCTAGAGTGTCGCCATCTATTTATGTAAGAACCCAACTTTTCATTCTAAGTCAAAGTATATAGATGTCATATATCACTGGATTCGAAATGTACTTGAAGAGAAGCAGTTGCAACTTCAAAAAATTCATACAGATGATAATGGAGCAAACATGTTGACAAAGACCTTACCAAAAGATAAGCAGGAGATGTGTCGACAATTGGTCGGTATGGATTTACACTGAGGAGTCATGAGACAGCTTCCCTTATGGGTTGAAGGGGGAGGTTATTGGTCTTAGAGCCCAATTCAGCCCATATGGGCTTTAGCAGCCCATAGCCCTCCTCTTGTTAACCCTAAACCCTAACCTAAACCTAATTATATATAGGGGCTAATGATGACTACGAAATTAGGAGATTAACATCGCAGCAAAGGGCAAAATCTTCGCAGCAGCATTAGGGATTCAAAGAGAGGAGAAAAGAGAAGAAAAACAAGAGAAAAAAAGGGAAGAAGACAAGGAAAACACAAAAATTGTTCTCACTCATCCAAACAGGTTCTCATCTCAGGTTAGATCAGATCTTCAGTGAATTCTTCTGTGATTGCTTGAGGAGGTTTTGGATATTGTGCACAGTAACGTGATCCTTGTATCCCAGTTATTTTCTTGTGATTGTTGCTTGGGTTTTGGGCAAAAGATTTGAGAATTGTACATTCATTATTTCTATAGTAGATTTTCTTTGGTTTGCCCCGTGGTATTTACCCTTCACGTTAAAGGGATTTTTCACGTAAATCTTGGTATTCTATTTGATTGTAATTTCTGTTTAATTTCGTTGTATGTTACGGTCTGCTAGTATTTGTTTTCATATAAAAATTATTATTTATTATTTATCCTTTTATTTTCCCTTATCACAACATGAGATTATTTGACATAAGCATTGTTACATATATGGTCAAAGGACTCTCAAGATGGGTGAAGCAAAAGCAACAAGGGCAACATCAAGGGGGCAAGCATATACTCATATACGTAACTCACCCTTTGTTAGTGAAATCCATAGTTTAGAGTTGAGGTCGTGCAATCAGAGAGTCTGCCGACGAAATCCTAAGTCCGGGTATCATGCAAGCGGTTCTGTTCCTATTTACAAGTAGTGGTCCAGTTTCATATGTATTTGTTTGTTGCAAGAGGATAGGTCGGCAAGCGCTACACTCCACTCTTTTCCCTGACTTTCGCCCTTGCGAGCTCAACAACGCACTTAGTCTGTCTTGCTTGTTTGTTCCGTTGTCCTAATGCTAGTTCTTTGTCTTTGGCACCTTTAACAATAAGCAGTTTGGTCGTTTCTTCCCTTACGTTGCTTTTTCCCTCGGTTTAAGAAATGAGGCACCCTTGTTATACAATTTGACTTAGCGCGGAGTGGGCCGAACCCTATGCTATACTAGAGTCGTAAAGAATGATTGCTCTTGATTCTTGAACACAGCTTTACAGCTTTCCGTTTTCTATTTCCTTTATAATGGCTTGCTCCTGCGCAGGTTAGAGTGTTGCGTTAGTGTCCCAAGAGTGAGTGTTGGCACAACTCACAGAACTAAAGAGAAAGAGATAAAGAATTGAGCGTTACATGTACTACATATATATATATATATATATATATATATATATATATATATATATATATATATATATATATATATATATAAGAGAGTAAACTCACTGTTGATTCAAATAAAGTAAACAAACGGCTTACCGCTGGCTCTGCTCTACCTAACCTAACCTCGCAACCACACTCTAATAAAGTTAGCGCAACGATATTCCTTTGACTGTTGACTTTAAGAATCGCAACCATGTGATACGAGGCGTCCCTAAACAAAACAATAAGAAGTTTGCTTACTGGATTGGATTTTGCCTTGCTTGTTCCCGCACCGCTGCTTTAAGAATGGGGAATCGCCTCCACTTGGCGAGATTTGAGATTACACTTCGAGCATAGTAGGCCTTCCGCTACCTTGAATTCAATCATTTATCTCGCATATCGCATATATAATGGAAAATAAGTAGCATATTTGATAATGGAGTTCAAACCCATTAAACTAATGTAAGCACCCCTAAACTCCCATAAGCAACAGCTATATACTTCCTCCGTGACTACGGTGAACTCAACTCTTTTGCGCCCTTACTTTTTTCACATGATCTGCATATGATATAACTGATGAACCTAGCTGCAACAAGCAATTACCCCACGGAGAGCTAGAGCAATAACCAAACAGCTTACAACTTCTATAGTCGAGATATGAAACAAACAGCTTCCGCTTCAAAACAAATAATATCGGCAACCCCCGAAACAAACTTGACAACGGCTTCTTTCACTCTACTACTTGTTCGAGCGCTGGCAAACTCTTTCACTAACGCACTTAGGCTTCTTTGCGCAGCGTACTTTATTATTGCCCTTATTGTTTGAAATGAAACGACAACTCTGAATTGAACGACAACTTATATAAGGGATCAACTTCCCCTTACTAGAAACTTGACTGCTTCCTTAGGCACCCCGAAAAGTGAAAGAATATGAGATGGGCACCCCACCTCGAGTTGCTTGTTCGGTGAATTGAGTGCACTACTACTCAAATTCGAATAGCAGAACCTAGCACAGCTTACTCTTTAGGTAAGGAAGTCTCCTCACTGCAAAACTCCCATAAGCTAATGCACTTGTTCGAAAGAAAGGAATTGAGCTACTTTTGTATAGAATTGAGTAACAAGACACCCTGTTGACACAAACGAATGTTAACCGAAAACTGGAACTGACATAACTCATACGTAAGCGCAACACTCACACCAACGAATATTAGTCGAAAACTGGAATCAATACTGGACTCATGTAGACTATCATTAGGAGTCCCCTATTATGTCTTGAAACTTCATTTGTGGTGTCCCTACTTATGTCTTGAAATAGAATAATTCATAGCGCGTGTGAGGAGGCGGAAGAGCGGATGTGCTCTCTGTTCTTGAATTTCTCACAACACTATCATAACCTATAAGAGAATAGGGATATTCCTTTGTTTCACGCTTCGAAGATACAATTTGTTATTTAGATATTGCCGAGTCGAGTAGGGCGAGGGCGTAAGAAACGAATCAAATAGAAGGTCCGAAACGGATCCGGCTAGTGAAAAGCTTAAGAGATAGAGTGTTTTCAAGCACATTATGTTTCAATTATCGTAAGAGAAGTATCGGCTTTATCATTATGCAATAAATGCTTTCTCGATTCCTCTCTAACTATAATTCAATCACTTTGATTTGCCCTTTTAGGAGGAATTCCATATTCTTTATCATCATAGAAAAATGCACACGCTTGATTTTGTATTGGCAGCGGCCTCTCGTAGAGAATCGCACTTTCCCCAGGCCATCCATCTGGTCCGACTCAACCCCTTCCTTCCATCCTTCCTTCTGTCTTTTGCCCTTCCTTTTGATTTGCCTGATTATCCCTGTAGCCCGCCATCGACCCGAACCCATCCCTCTCCTCCTCTTTTTGTCTCGTTCATCAATTGGGTCAAGAGAGGGTTTTAGCATATGAGAAATTTCATTGATTCTATTTCGTTTCCTTGGGTCACTGGCCAATTGGAAAAAGGTGCAAAGCCAGTTTTTTGCTCGATCTTTCAAGAGCTTGGGACATACCCCTGTCACCTTCCGGAGCAGAGGAAAGCTTTGATAAAGGGTCAGGCGATAAAGCGCTATGACAACTACCCTAAGTGCTTTCAGTCAAGTATTAGTTTAGTCATTCCACAGCATTGTCATCATAAAGTATCTTCTCTCAAGAGCTTTCAAAAGTAATAACATGATTCATTCGTCTATTCGAACAGTTTTCGTGATCACCAGGTCACTTTCCTTGACAACAAAAGAAGCAAGCAAGTTAGAGGGCTATCAAAGAGCGTTAATTCTCTCAAATTCGAGAGAAGGAAGAGTCGTTCTATCTAAGAGCATTAATTCTCGTAAATGAGAAGTAGCTAGAAGAGTATCAAACCTTCGGATCAAAAAGTCTATAACTCACTGGTTTTATACAAGAGTAAGCCCCTCCCTTTCTTGAGATCACTAGCCCTCTAGTAGGCCAATCCTTCATTTTGTTTAGGCTTTCCGGGCACAAATGCTCCAGGTAAGCTACTTGACTCCTACCCGTCACTTTGCCCGAATGAATTAGTGTAGACTATAAATGTTCGAATTAGTAAACACGAAAAGAGTCATCCAAGTCGAGCGAGCGTAATTAGCAGCAATACTGATTATCGGCTTTTGTTGCCTCAAGGAAGAAGTAGCCTTGAAAGCCTGCTCTGGAATCGCATTGACTGAGCTTGTCCCGCGGTTTCTCCATAGATGCCAGCTCCTGCTCCGGTGAACAAAGACATTTAGTATCAATATCTTCTGCAATAGTGTGTTGTTTATATTGAGAAGTAATGTCATTCAATTAGATCATATGCGCATCTCTTATTCCATATTCCATCGGTACGCATAATTCATACTCGCCCACAGAATACCCGCCTCCCTCATTTATTCATTCCACTAATAGAAACCATATATCCCTACTCTCATTAGAGATGGCCGAGTCCATAACACTTACTATAGAGCGAGCTTAGCACGTAAATGGATTAGTATAGGTTTGGATCGGTAAGATGGTTCTTCTTTCTCCTTGATTAGAGTTGAGCGCTTATTCTACAGAGAGACGTCTGGCATTACGACCTTTACAACAAAGAAAGGCTCTTTGCCGGCCACCCGGAAACACAGAGAAATCCAGCAGAGGATGCAATACCGGCTTTAGCCTGACCGGATCGGCTTTCTTCCTTAACTTATAATACCCCATGGACAGTGTCTGGCAGCTATGAATGCATAAGCAGGTAGTAAAGCTCACCATACTTTATGCCTTCTTTATACTCCTTGGAAGAATTGAATGAAGCAACAGCGGCGACTAACAAATATTCCTGGCTCGGCTCCGATAACGCAATTCAGGGAGTAGAAAGAATATGCAATTGGATCAAAGAAAAGAATCCTTAATTATAGGAGTTCCCGAAGAGAATAGGTTAGCGGGTATTCCCCAATAGAAAGAGAGGCGCAAAGCAAATAGGAGTGCAAGAATAGGTTTTCGCGGGTATTCTCCAATTTCATTGGCAAGTCCTGTTTTTGGGCCCAACAACAAGTAATTAGAAGTCTAGGGTGGAGAGAATATAGGTGCTTCTGAAACTAATGCTGTTAGAGTTGAATCGTGAAGAGAATCTAGTGCCCCTTGCTTTAAGAAGATATGATTTAGAGGCAGACGAACCCTTAACTCCAACTCAGGCACAAGTGTAATTATCCGTTTTCATTTCACTAACTTCGTAAAGGGCCAAATTCAATGGAAAGTCAGCTAGAAGCAGTGGAGTTGGCGACGAAAGAAGTAATTGAGGAGAGGTTATTCAAGTGGAGTCCGGGGCATAATCAATTCGAAAGTAAGCAAAAGACAAGCATATACTAGATTTCAGTTTGACTTTGTAGCCAGTTGCTCAAGAAAAGAAGTGGAAGGGTGATCAAGAGAAAGAAATATCTTCAGCCGAAGCAAGATCAGGCGAGGAAGCAGTGTGCAAGTCGGCCGGGTCTAAGGTAGAGTTATTGGCGTCTACGAGAAAAGTGATTGGTTTGACCTTGTAATTGAGTTCGGGTCGAGTCGATAACAGCAAAGGACTGACTGACGCGCAACTAGTAGGTGCTAAGTAGTGACGGCTTAGTAATAACTTGCCTAGTAGCTTGTCGGTTGGTAACAAATTGGATTGTCCCACGTATGGAAGCTCCGGTCATTATTGAATCAGAGACTAAAGGAAAAGTGGAAGAATTAGTTGTTTACTAAAGACAGGCCAGTACAGGCTCAAAACCATAAGACTCAGTGCTAAGGTCGGTTGGTTAATTAGGGTGGTAGAAATAAGAGACGTATGATCGGGATCAGAATCAGTTAAGAGTTCAGCTAGAATATGGTCAAGAAGAAGGATGGTACAAGCCCAGACTCAGGAGCAGTTACGAGAGGAAATGTTGTTTCAGTGAAAAAGTTAATAGTTAGGGTGTTGGCAATAAGTCCCCTTCTGTTCGAGCATTGTCTGCATCTGCATAAAGTTTCGTTCGAGTTACAACCTCTTCTTGACGCGCCCTAGCTTTCGATCTACCCTTTACCTTTGCTTGTTCTTACTCACTAGCTTGTTTGAATGGAATTGAGTGCACTTCTTATAGAGATGAGTGACCTAACTCTTCTCTGGACTGAAAACCATCAAAAAGAAAGAAAAGAATATAGCGTTCCACATATTATGCAATCAAGTAAAAACACTGCAACAAGCAAGGACGTTAGTGAGTTAGTGAAGTGAGGGATAGTCGTGTCTCTGTCCTTTCATAATGTGTCTAGGGTTCGCCAATAAGATATTCTTAAGTATAGTAGATTATTTACTCTATTTATATATAATGGATATATGTGATAGATTGCATTCTTCAATAATAAGGGTGAGCACTCCTGGCGAACTCCATTCTACAACTTGAAGCTACAGCGGGACAATCTATAACGTGTGTTAATTAGTTCAAGAGCATAGGTCGACCACAACAAGGTGAAGGGCAGAATCAAGTAAGTCAAAAGAGTAGACTCCCTTTTTGTCCGCGGGTAAACTCCTCTTATGGTAAATCCACCATTCAGATACCCTATCGGCAGTAGAAATGCATATCTTATTAATAACAGAGACCTACTTCCTCTTTCTTTGTACTGAAATAGATAAGTTGGAGCAACAATACGTGGTGCGCTATCGCTTATTGACCCACTATCGGTATTGGCGAAAAGCACTTGAAAGGAACCTCCACCCGGCGTATACCTTTCTTTATGTTGGCAACGATAGAATCAGCATGAGAGTCGAGGTCAGCACTTCAAGGATAGGTCGGATCTTCTAATAGAGTTAGAGCAAGAGTCAGTGCTTACGTGAGCAGTTCAATTCCTAAGTTATAGGCCGGTTAGGTATATGTTTCATTTGTCGATTTGACTTTACAGCTTGAATTCTTTGATTTACTGTTATCCTCTGTGCTCGAAAGATTCAATTAATAGCACTGGATGGATTCACTTACATTCTTAACTGAAACTATAGGTCGGGGCAAAAGGGATGCTAAGCTTTGTTTGTATTTACGGATAATGAATTCGATACCCCAGGTGCAAGAGATCTCAAATCCAATCTTGATGAAGCCCCTTGTAAGTTACTTAAGGTTTGATTCTTTTATTAGACTAGTTGAAATATAGGTTTCAAGAGAGAGAAATTCATCACCTATATGCTATGCAAGGGTATATGAATGGAAATAGAATTGCCGGTTGCCCCCATCCCATATAGTAAGTTTCACAGGCCTCACTGTCCCTATAGCTAGGTTCATGCTTGACTTTGTAGCTGAACACCTACTTCTCTTTTGTAGCCAAACACCTACTTCCTTTTTGTCCCGAGTCAAACAGTCATTGAAATTTCACTGCTTAACTGCTTAATGGAATTTACACTCTGTAAGCTCCAAGCAAACTCGGTAAGCGACAGACTATTTGCATCCTTTACGTTAACATTAGTATTAGCATCAGGTATGGAAGGGTGATTCTATTCAAGTGGAGTTTATTGTGTTGAAGTCAAAGTAGGTGATTCTATTGAATTTAGATCTAAAGCAACATATAGATCAGAACTAGAAGATGGAGCAAGATCGGGAGAAGAAGGAAGAGTCTAAAGCCTAAGATGGATCTTAAGCCATAAGCAATAAAAAGTAAGTCTAGTGTTATGGGCAAAATGCATTTATTGAGCTTAAAGAAAGATGTCTTTGGCGCAAGACTAAGCAAAGGCTATACAATACAATAATGGAAAGTACTTGATCGGATGTAGATGCTATTTATTGTCGCGGGGCACGTTAGTATAAGAGGGAGGGGTATGAATTTCAATTGGGTAGACAAGTGAGTCTCGTTTATTTTTTTTTATGTTATTCTTTCTTTTGCAACTCAATTTGATTCTTTAGTTCAGGCGAGGTTACAGATTTCCATACGATAAGACTTATTTATTCAACAAGTTAAACTCTATCCCTTCACGTAAGTGCAACTGTAGAGGTTGTTCCTCAAAATTGATATAGCACCCAAGAAACCCATAAGCTAACGAACGCATGAGTAAATAAGCCATTAGCAAGTTTTAAGGTCCAGGAGACAGTTTCAATCTTTTTTACAGCTAGGTTCATGCTTGTTCGGTTAAGGGCAAAGTACAGAAAGAGTATACCACTTTTGATTATCTGACCGGAAATAGGGGTGCTTGAAGTTGTAACTAAATAGATTCTCTCGCCTCCTTGTATATGAGATCTAGAGCTTTAGATTCAAAGTTAGGGTCAAGAGGGATAAGGATATGGATAAGGTAATCTTCCATAAATCCGCTTTTCTTCAAGTAGAGGTCGAGGCATAATCCAATCTCATGTAAGGGTATAAAGCTATAAAGTATTCAAGCTGAGTTAGAGCAAGAACAAGTCAAGTTCAAGTTGGTGGTTATTCAAGTAGAGTTTCCTTTAGCGCTACTTACGGTTCTGAAAGGATGGTTCTTGTGCTTCTAAAGTCTAGGTTTGGTAATTGTCCCGCCTCTTTGTCCGCGAGAAAGGTTCTTGGAAACTGGAATCCTATAGAGGTTGGTGCTTGTGTTGTCTAAGTTGGTGCTTGACCTGTGATCTACTTTATTTGACTTTTCTCGTATAGAAAATAAGATCTCAATGCTAGTTGAATCGCATAAAGAAGATCAGAAAGAAGAAAGAATCGAATTCGAATAAATAAGGATCAGGTATATAAGCATCAGATAGAGAAGTTCAAAAGCATGCTGCCGATTAATTGGATTCTGACCCACACTCTATTACCCTTAACATATAAAGCAAGCAAGCTATCCTACCTTTAGTCTCGGTTAAGCAGAAAGTGAGCTCCGCGGTAGCTAATTAAGTAGAAAGTAACCACCTGAAACTAACGGAAAGTCAGTGAAGTAGAAAGGAAGGGTGTTGTCAATCATA
The DNA here is from genome assembly GCA_023547065.1 of Musa troglodytarum. NCBI lineage: Eukaryota > Viridiplantae > Streptophyta > Magnoliopsida > Zingiberales > Musaceae > Musa > Musa troglodytarum. The sequence goes on from CP097508.1 coordinate 30,255,418, forward strand.
CGAGTAAGTCTCTTTGGGGGCGAGTTAGGTATCAAGTGTTGGAACAGGCGCAAGTGCAATTCCAGTTTGAGGCGATAGGGAGCTCGCTCTATGTGCTCTCAAGATTCAATTAATTATGTTACTACCCTATTCCTTACTGTTACTGCCCTATTCCTTACATAGATATTAGCATCAATCAGTTCGTTTAGAAATGCATCTTGGATTCGGCGCTTTTTAGTTCAAATGACAGTTTTCTTCGGTACTAACGGGAGTTGTTGTTTTCCGTTCAGTGACAGCTCCGTCAAATGTTGCAATACTCTCAAATTCGTATTAGCTTAGTGTATTAGTAAGAAATGAATGTTTGCCCCATCCCATATAGTAAGTGCTGAAGCGTTAAGTATTGCCTGTTGAGTTAGAAGAGATACAAATAAGTCAAAGATTAGATGCTTGAGATGGTGCTAATTGAGTTTGGGCAAGTTCCATTCAAGTTTTGGAGTGGCGCTAAGCTAGTTCAATTCCAGCTAGATTCTCCTTTTATTCCGTTTCTGCTTGGTGAAAGTTTCATATAAAGAAGCTCGTCTCATATAGACTCATCAGCGGGATAAGAATCAAAAGCTGGATCTGGATCTAGATCTATTGTTGGATCATAGGGTTCGGTTTAAAGTGTAGGTGCTGTAGCTCGTGTTACCGTTGATTTACCCTAGTTGTATAGAATGTCCTTATAATTAAGATTGCCCTAACGGGAAGGGAGTTTAAAGAGAATCAGTAGTAGAAAAGAAAGTCAGTCAGCAAGCGCAAGTCCTGTTTTCTCAAAGCAACGAATGAAACTGGCCCTATGTTGTAAGTCGAAGAAAGAGTTTCACGCAGATAGAGATAGAGATGTAGATGAAAAGTCACTGGCCGTTTAAGCTCTATGTTACTCCGCTAATAGCAAATCCCCTTCATGGAAACTTAGAAAGAAGAAAGCGCGCGCAACTCCCTTTAGCCCTTAATACCGGTTAACTCTGGACGAGGAAGCTGTGCCAAAGTAAGCAGAAGAAAGAGTTCTATACTATGGGAAGAAAGAGTTTCATTAAGAACTATCTACCTCTCCGGTCTTCTACTAAGAATAACTACTTGACTCCTATCCGGCTAATAATTAGAATACTAAGGAGTGGTCTTTCACTCTTATATTCCTACTTAGACTGGTCGGCAAGATCGGTTGAGCTAGCCAATGTTACGCATAGATCAGATCCACTAAGTAAGGAAACAGCTTTGAATCCATTCTTTCTTATATAATACCTCGGGCAACTTCCTGAATACAACTTCGTACAATTCCAGCTTTCAGGAGTGTCTTCTTACTGGTTACCTGGTTACTTTCATTCTATACTATACAGAGCTTGCTCTTGAAACAGCTTCAATTCCCTTCTACGCACTGAGTAACGACCCTAGTGGATGCGCCTACCTCTCTTATCTTGCCAATCTTGCCAACCCTGTATTCGTTACTTGTTGCGGGAAGGAAATCAAGAAATCAAGAAGGAGAAGTTTACTAAAGTCAAAAGGAATTCCATATTAAGTGCACTGAAGCGCGGTGAGTACCAGAAGGCTAAGTGAGTGGTGGAAGTTAACGAGTGATTACTTTATCTGCTGACTAACCTTTGACTGCTTACTATAATGCTGCTCACTCTCATCAAACAAGGTGGTTTCATTTCAATAGAGTTCCAGTTCTTTACCGAACAATCCTTATTGTCTTTACTTCTGCAGCGCGGTATCTTATAGCTGTAGTCTCTTTTTTTGCTTGTTGTGCTTGAGAAGACAAGACCATAATATCAGTTCTTTGAACAGCATTGCTGACTTGACTCCCGACTCTGAGGCTTCAGCACCCCTACAAGTAACCTCACCCCGAACTACAATAACCAAATCAATGTTTGCTCGTTCCGCGTAAATGCAAATTCTTATTGCCGTTGAAATTAGGGGAAGTGAGTTAGAGAGTTCCGAGCGCACCTTACCTTTCGAAATCAATATATGATGACCCTTGTCACCTTGCTTTAATAGAATCATAGAGGAACCCAATCGCTATTGCTTGTTCTGTTATTTGTTTAAAACTATTAGAACTATACTGAAGTACACCGCTGAAATACACCGCGTTTCTTCCTGGAATTGGAATACATCTTGAAACCAGGAATAGGAGTCAATCGTAGTTCGGCTTTAAGGTAAAGTCAAGGGAAGTCCAGAGCTGAGCAAGAGGATAAAGGATTCAAAGAAAGATTATAGGCGTCAATGTCTACGAACAGCCAATAGAGATCCTCAATGAGAAATGACCTATGTTGCCCCCTGAAAACTGGACTTATGTATAGCTTTCAATAGTAGACTAGTTTTTACCCAGTAGAGAAAGAATCTTATGCTTGTGTTTAAGGCTCTCGCAACTTGTGTAGAATCTCTTTGTGTGCAAGTGTTGTAAGTAAAGGAAGCCGAATCGATTCATAGTGTAATTTATGAATTCAATATAGCGTGCATTGGTTAGTGTAGAAAGAAGGAACCTCACTGAACAAGCAATCTTCTCTTCTGCCTTCTGTGCAAGAAAGATTCAATGTATTCTTTGACTTGCACTTACGGAGCTTCATTTGAAAATAAGCTGCTAACAAAGCTTTTCCTTTTGGGCGCTAAGGGCAATAAGTTAGTGAGTTACTACAGTCAGGTTACCCTATGACATAAGAGGTGCTACTCTTTCTTTACTGTTGTACGTAAGTGAATAAATCCATTCAGTAAAGTAATGGTTGTAACTTCAAACTCGCCCTACTGCGTTTATATATATATATATATATATATATATATATATATATATATATATATATATATATATATAGTATATATATATATATATATATATATATATATATATATATATATATATATATATATATATATATATATATATATATATATAATAATTGAACTCTGCCTCTGCTTTATATATATATATATATATATATATATATATATATATATATATATATATATATATAGTTATATATAGGATTCCAGTCAAGCACCCGAAGATCAATCATTGGACTGGAACATCTCTTACTGATCCAAAAAACTGGACTTACTCTTATAGCTACCTATATCTTAAAAGCTACCTATACCTTGCTTGGGTTACAAACGAACGACTTCTATAACTGAACTGGTTCACCTACATTCTTCAAGTGCTTTCGCAAGAACAAGTGAGAAGTCAAGTTACCAACAAAAGAGGTCTGGTCTGTCTTAATTAGTTCATCGAGCTAACAAACAAAAGCATAAGATCTGATGGATTCAAAGTTGACCTTACAGAGTTTGACAGAAAGAAGGGAATATAGTCCCGCCCAACAATAACAAGTGCGCTAAAGTATAGAGTGGGAGTTTTTTCGCCCAGTGCGCCAGGCAGGTTAATGCACTTAGTTGCCTGTTCTGTTTCTTTGACATCATTCTTTCTATGCCCCAGGTGCAAGAGAAGCAAATTCATTCTTTGTTGCCGGAACACCAACTGTCTTTACTGCTAGGTTGAATTAGAAATAGAGAAAAAGTAGCAAGCGGTGGTACTTTCGAACAGACAATTCTCCACGAGACTACACTCGACCTACTGCTCACCTAACCTCGAACAGAAAGATACTCCACTCTATCCCAACCCGAAAGAAGCGCAAGCATCTGAACCGACAACATAGTCAAGCAATAGACCAATGACCATAAAACTCCTGCTAACAGCGGTCAACACCACATAATGGTTGATTTGCTATAATATGAGTTAACTCGAGTTAGAGAATTGCTTCATTATTATTACCATTATGACATTATAGCCTACTAACTCAATAAATGTGTGGTGCGCGGTGCAGAAGTCCAATATCTCTTTATTTCTAATGACAGGTGCGCTACATGTGCAAATGGAGATTGATTGATTCTTACTGTTGACATGTGTTAGTAATGCTTGGAGTGGATGCCCGGTGCTATAGCTATAGTAATTCGCTTCTGGAGTTTATTTGCTTGTTGAATTGAGGCACAGTCCCTTACATATAGAATGTGGGCACCTCGAAGTAATGAAGATAAGCACCCTTTACTTTAGGAAAGTCAAAGAAGAGAATTGAGGGCACTGTTGCTTTTTCTCGTACACTAACTCTAACCTCACTGCTTACTCTAGGGAGCTGGCTAACGCACTTAGGCTTGTTGAATTCAAACAAATACTAACACACACACATAGAAGTCAGTAACCAACTATAGCATAGCGAAGTAAGTAACCAATCATAGCATAAAGTGTAGTGATTGTTGCTTCTGTAATTCAACTACTTGACTCATCCGTAGCTTGTTGAATCTAACTTGCATTGCCTATATATATACATCGCATACATATATATATATATATATATCTAGTAGGTATACAAACAATCACACATTATATGAACAATCACACTAAATGATCATGGACCATATCCTAAAATAATCAAGCTCGAGCTAATGGGACCAATCACTCACATCAAGATCTATGTGTGTAGTGATGCATCTCCATGCCCTGATTACAAGCATGCAGGCCTGACAATAAATGAAAAAAATAGAGACTCGCAAGCTCCAATAAAACATCAAACGGTCCATAATCATTCATCAACATCATACATCATATATATACATCATCATCATGTAGGACTACTAGATAAATAATAATATTTAATTAATCTTTTAATTAAATAATATTTTTTTTGAAATCAAGGATATAAGGAATTTTTTTAATTATAAAGGGTATTTTGATAATTTGGATAAAGAGGACATAACCTAAAATTTCTAAAATTCTAAGGGGCAAAATAGTCTTTTGGTCAAGAAAAATTCTCCTTCCTTGTTGATTGTTGTGTTGCGGTCGTCGCCATCTTACCGACGGCTGTCCCTTCGAGCGGGCGTGCTGCCCTTGCCTGTGGGCACAATGCTGCCCCTTGCGAGCGATCATCGCCAGCCGAAGTGTCGCCCTTGTGGGTGCGCGCCCTTGCGGGCATCGTTGCGGGTGACCGTCGCCCCTTCCCGAAAGCAGCTCGCTCATAGGCGGCCGCCCCTACGGTCGCTCCTACGGCGAGGCCACCCCTTGCGGTCGAGCACAGACCCTGTAGGCAGCTCGCTCGTGGGGGCGCCGTCGCTTGCAACTTGTGCCCGCAGGTTGCTCGCTCGCGGGCACTACCTGTAGCTTGCAGGCGGCCTGCTTGTGGGCCCCCTTGCCTATGGCCACCGCCACTGTATGTAGGCCATCGGTGACGACCAAAGCTGCAAGTAGCCTTTGGCCGCTCTGCGAGGGCAGCAACAATTGATGCCCCTTTCTTGCTGTTGCATCAATAATTTTGATGTCAATAGCCTTCCTAAATCATAACATATGTAGTTTAAAATTTGATATTCATACGAACAACTTAGCTCTGATACCACTAGTGGGAAATCTAGGAGCGATATCACATGCACAATGGAAGAACAGAAAATAAAATCCTAGATTTTCATGAAAAGGTTTCGTCATCATGGGAAGATTTGTGTGTAAAAACTCATGAATTTAAAAACTATGTATATAAGAAAGATAATACATAGGGAGATCGTAGATCCTTGAATTCTTACAGGTCCGTGGGGAAGGATGAAGGAGGTCAAACGTCCTCCTCTCTAACGATGATCCACACGATAGTGGTTGCGAAGATGCTCCTCTTTGAGCAGAGGAGAATAGGAGGTGGCTACCAATAAAACCCTAGCCTATGAGTCTTTGGTTCTCTCATATTTATAGAGGCCCCCTGTTAACCCTAATGGATCCTGCCTTATTGGGTACTAGATCTCCATCTAATTATCCAAGCCTCTTAGATTAATGAATATCTACCCAATAATCTCTTATTAGCTCTTATTTGATCTCATCCATATGATCCAATAATTCAAGGACTTATTGGATATCCAATAAGATAGGGGCTCTGGTGGATATCTTATATCCAAACCTCATCTCATCGCAACACCTACCATATGTGTGTGACCCTCTAGGCCCAATATCAAGTTGGCCGTGAGTCATACCTATCAGAACTCCTTCTAACTTAGTGAATTATTATCTTCATAATAATTTACTCGATTGATTGACTGCGGACGTACTAGGCCACTACGTCGTAGTCCATAAACGATACATGGAAATCCAATCCTTTAGACCTATATATCCTTAGTTATCATATATCTATAGTCCCTCATCTATCTAATATCCCAGAGACCGTATATCGGGCATAGTGCTATCAGGCCCATACAGTTTCCAATTGAATCTCTCTCTAATCAAATTCTCCCGAAGAACTCTTTATCTCTCAATCCGAATGACCCTGGCTAAGGATTTGTCTAAGTAAGAATACATGGGATATTCCTCTCATGATATCAAGAGTGGATGATCCTCTATTGACCTCAATAGCCCTTGTAAGGTTGTCTGCCACTCTCAATAACCGGTTGTACTAGATCTGAAATTTTCAAAACTATAAGTCCGGTATCAAAGAGTGGAGTACTAATATAGGACATCCTTGTTGAATCTCGAATTTTGATGATGAAGTCAATTGATGAATTATTTATTCTAATCCATATTGTCGAGATAAGTGTGCAGGATTAACTACGAAGGGATGAAAACATAAAGTGATTTACCGAGGTCAAGTTCGCCGGGAGTTCGAGAGTTCACTGGAAGTCCGAAGGATCGTCAGAAGTGTTGCTGGAATTAACCAAGATAGAATCATGGACTTGCCGAAGGTTTCGGAAGTTCGCTGAAAAGATCGTCGGAGGTTCATGGAGATCACCGAGAAGGTTCGAAAGCTTGCTAAAGACTCATTGAACTCGTCACAGAATCCAAGAGCTTGCTAGGAGTCCGTCGGAAGAAATTCGAAGGAGTATCGGAAGTCCACCGGAATTTTGCCAGAAAGCTCACCGGAAGAAGACTTGAAGAATGTCGGTTTAAATCACTTAGAATTATGTTTCAATTTCATAATTAAGCATGTAATTTGGGTTAAGATTAGGTGTTAATCCTATAACCCAAAGTAGAAGCCCATTGGGCCTTGTTTTGGACCGGTTTGGACCGAGTTTAAGGCCCAAACTGATGTGCTGAAACATGCTGGGCAGTGGCACCGACCAGTGGTCGAAAGCTGGGTAGTGGCACCGCTGCCTTGGGCGGTGGAACTACCCAGTGCATTATCAGTCTGACAACTAATAGGTGGTAGCACCGCCACTAACAGGCGGTAGCACCGCCAGCACCGGAAAATCCAAAATGAATTCAAATTTGGAATCCAAATTTGAATCCTCTTGGGGTCTATAAATACCCCTCCTTTCTCAGTAGAAAGATCACCCTTTTGAGAGTTAGAAATTGAGCAAAAGCTTTGGCAAAGTCTTGTTTTTGATAGCTAGTGTTCACCTCTCTCTTTCTCTTTGAAAAATCTGTAAGAGTGTAAGCCTCTTGTAAAAGGGTTATAAGAGGGATATTTGGTCATTCCCCTTCAAAGTGATTTACTAGTGGAAGTTGAGAGCCTCATCGAAGAAGGCTTCAGAAGTGGATATAGGTCACTTGACCGAACCACTATACATCGTGGTGTTATTGAATGTGTGAGTGTTTAAATTTCTGAATCATTTCTATACTTAGCTGCAAATTATTCGGTTTTCATCTCCTTTACTCAAGCTATTTTAACTAAGTCATCTTCGTCGAATCAAAATCTCAATACGAACTAGCTATTTATGAAATCGGTTTCAAACTTATGAGTTTTAATCTATTGCACTAATTCACCCCCCCTTCTCTTAGTACCTCTCCGATCCTAACAATTGGTATCAGAGCAAGGTTCACTCTCATATTTGGTTTAAAACTCAAGAGAGATGGCATATTTCGGCATGTAAGAGGGTCACTCCATTACACGTCCGCCTATGTTTAATGGGTCGGATTACACGTATTGGAAGACTCGTATAAGGATCTTTCTTATTTCCATGGATTTTGAGCTTTAGAGCATCGTCGAAAATGGTTTTCAAAAATATTCTCTTCTGACTAGCGAATGGAATGAATCAGAGAAGAAGACTTTTGCTTTAAATACAAAGGCTATGAATGTCTTGTTTTGCGCTCTTGACAAAAATGAATTTAATCGCTTTTCGATTTATGAATCGGCTTTTGATATTTGGTGTACTCTTGAGATCACTCATGAAGGGACTAGCCGAGTGAAAGAGTCCAAAATCAACATTCTTGTGTATTCTTACGAACTTTTTCGAATGAAACCAACTGAGTCCATCGGAGACATGTACACCCGCTTCACGGATGTCATCAATGGACTCAAAGCACTTGGTAAAGGTTTTTCTAATTTTGAACTTGTAACTAAAATTTTAAGATCTCTTCCAAAGAGTTGGGATCCAAAAGTTACGGCCATTCAATAGGCCAAGGATCTTAAAACTTTTCCTCTCGAAGAACTTATTGGGTCTCTAATGACCTATGAAATAACGTGCCATGCTTATGAAGAGCTCGAGAACCCCCTTCTAAAGAACAGAAAGGATATGGCACTAAGAACACAAGAAGACCACTTGAAAGGAATATCAAGTGAAGAGGACAGTGATAATGACATTGCACTTTTAACTTAAAAATTTAAAAAATTTATAAGAAAGAATAAATTTAAAAATGACACAAAAAATAAACTTAACAAAAAAATGACCAAGTCATGTGTTATGAATGTAAGAAGCCAGGACACTTCAAATATGAATGCCCCCAAGCCAAGAAGAAGTAGCTCAAGAAGAAGAAGACATTGAAGGCTACATGGGATGACTCAAGTGACTCCGAGGATGAAGAAGCAAGCAATAAAGAGGAGGCCAACTTCGCGCTAATGGCTTTAGGAGAAGAGGTTAGTGAGTTATTTAATGAAGAGTTATCTTTTGATGAACTTTCTATCGCTTTTCATGAATTATTTGATGAATATAGAACTATTAGTAAGAAGTTAAATTTATTAAAGAAAGAGCATGCTTTATTACAAGATAAGTTTAATAGTCTCCAAACTCCTTCTTCAGCCCCATGCTCTAAGTGTGAACACTTAGAATCAATAAAAAATGAGAACTTGCTACTTAAAGAGACCCTAAACAAGTTTAAGGTCGGTAGCAAGGGCTTGGACATGATCCTTGCAAACAAGGGTCATGTCAGAAATAGAAGTGGAATTGGATATGTGAGTGGATCTCACCGAAATCCTACCACCTTTATTAAAAGACCCATATTACATGTTTCACCTCATTTAAAATGTAATTTTTGTTGTAAATCTGGACATATTGTTTACAAATGTCCATTAAGGAAAATTAGTCCACATAAATTGATATGGATTCCTAAAGGAACCATAAATAATTTAATGTTAAATGACAAAGTTAGTATATCAATATTTGAGGCATCCAAAATCAAATGGGTACCTAAAAACCATCCTCTTTTGTAGAACTATTCACCATCACAAGCTAGGAGCAAAAGATGGTATCTTGATAGTGGATGCTCAAGGCATATGACCGGAGATCCATCTCAATTCTCTAAGCTCACTAGCAAAGAAGAATGGTATGTAACCTTCGGAGACAACAACAAGGGTAAAATCATTGGCAAGGGAACCATAGGTAACAAATCAAGTTTTTCAATTGATGATGCATTACTAGTTGATGGATTAAAACATAATCTTTTGAGCATTAGTCAATTATGCGATAAAGGTTATATTGTTAGATTTGAATCTAATGTTTGCATCATTGAAAAACCAAACAACAACATATCCATGATTACGTTAAAACAAAATAATGTTTACACCATTAACATTGAAGAACTTAGTAATGAAATATGCTTTTCCATTCTAAATGATGATGCTTGGCTTTGGTATAGAAGATTAGGCCATACAAGCATAAAACTAATATCTAAAATTTCTTCTAAAGAACTAGTACGAGGAATTCCAAATATCAAGTTTGTCAAGGACAAAGTATGTGATATATGTCAACTAGGAAAACAAATAAAAACTAACTTCAAATCAAAGAATCAAATAAGTACCTCTAGACCATTACAATTGATCCATATGAATTTATTTGGACCAATCGACACAACAAGTCTAGGAGGTAGCAAATATGCATTTGTCATTGTAGATGACTATAGTAGATATACTTAGACCTATTTCTTGGCTCACAAAAGTGATTGCTTTAAATATTTTTTTAAATTTTACAAACTTACTCAAAACGAAAAGGGTTTCATGATTTCATCAATTCGAAGTAATCATGGTGGAGAATTCCAAAACCATGACTTTCAAAATTTTTGTAAATCTAACGGATATAACCACAACTTCTCTACTCCAAGAAATCCTCAACAAAATGGAGTAGTAGAAGGAAAGAATAAAAATTTACAAGAAATGGTAAGAATCATGTTAAATAAACATAGTTTACCTAAATACTTTTGGGCCGAAGCCATTAATACAACTTGCTATATTATGAATAGGGTTCTAGTAAGACCATCTCTATCCAAGACTCCTTATGAATTATGGAATAACAAAAAACCTATTGTTTCTTATTTTAAAGTTTTTGGTTGCAAATGCTTTATTTTAAATGAAAAGGATGCTTTAGGAAAATTCGATGCTAAATCCGATGAAGGCATCTTTCTTAGTTACTCTTCAATTTCTAAAGCTTTTCATGTTTTTAACGAAAGAACGTTAGTTATAGAAGAGTCTATTCATGTAGTTTTTAATGAAATTTCTTAATTTAAGAAAAAAAATTTTGATGATGATTTTGGTTTTGATGGTTTGAATTTAAATGAACCCTCTCCTCAAAATAACAACTTGGATGCATCTTTTTCCCAAATTTCCTTACCTAAGGAATGGAAGTATGTAGATGCTCATCCCAAGGAGTTAATTATAGGAGACACATCGAAAGGGGTTCAAACTCGTTCTTCTTTTAAAAATTTTTGTGCCCATGCCGCTTTTCTTTCTCAAATTGAACCTAAGTGCATTGACGATACCTTGAAAGATGATTCTTGGGTTATCACAATGCAAGAAGAATTGAATCAATTTGAAAGGAATGAGGTATAGAAGCTTGTTCCTAGACCTAGTGACCATTTAGTTATTGGTACTAAATGAGTCTTTAGAAATAAGCAAGATGAATGTGGTATCATGGTTAGAAGCAAGACTAGACTAGTGGCCAAAGGTTTCAACCAAGAAGAAGGTATCGATTATGAAGAGACCTTCGCTCCTATGGCAAGATTAGAAGCCATTAGGATGCTCCTTGCCTATGCTAGTAGTAATAATTTTAAGCTTTTTCAAATGGATGTCAAAAGTGCTTTCTTAAATAGTTTTATTTCCGAAGAAGTGTATGTTGAACAACCACCCGGATTTGAAAATTCTATTCTTCCCAATCATGTGTTTAAACTAACTATGGCTCTCAATGGATTAAAACAAGCCCCTAGGGCTTGGTATGAGAGGCTTATTTCTTTTTTAATTTTAAATAATTTTACTAAAGGTAAAGTTGATACTATATTGTTTATTAAATATTTTAAAAATAATTTTTTTATTTTTTAAATTTATGTTGATGATATTATTTTCGGTTCTTCGAATGAATCACTGTGTGAATCATTTGCCAAGTGTATGAGTCATGAATTTAAAATGAGCCTAATGGGAGAATTAACTTTCTTTTTAGGATTATAAGTTAAACAACTTAGTGATGGTATATTTCTTAATCAAACAAAGTATAGATTAGATTTGTTAAAATGATTTAACATAGATGGTTCAAAAGCCGTAAACACTCCAATGAGTACTTCCACCAAGTTAGACTTGGATGAAAGTGGAGAAAATTTTGATAAAAAAATATATAGGGGAATGATAGGTAGCTTACTTTACCTCATCGTAACTAGACCAGATATCATGTTTAGTGTAGGTCTATGTTCAAGATTCCAAGCTAATCCTAAGTTATCTCACCTTAAAGCTATTAAAAGGATCCTTAGATATCTTAAAGGAACTCCTAATCTAGGATTATGGTATCCAAAATTTGATAACTTTGATTTAAAAGCCTATGCGGATGCGGATTTTGGTGGATGTAGAATAGATAGAAAGAGCACATCCGGAACATGCTAATTCTTAGGACATGCACTTATTTTTTGGACTTCCAAGAAATAAAATTCGGTTGCATTATCTACGGCGGAAGCCGAATACATAGTCGTAAGTGCATATTGTGCATAAGTAGTTTAGATGAAAAATACCTTAGAAGACTATGAAATTTGTTTAAAGAACATTCCCATAAAATGTGATAATACAAGCGCTATTTGTCTAACCAAAAATTCAATTCAACACTCAAGAACTAAGTATATTGACATTAGACATCACTTTATACGAGATCATATCAATAATAATAATGTCATTCTAGAATTTATTGATACAAAACACCAATTAACGGACATCCTCACAAAACCCCTAAATGAAGAACAATTTGACTTCATTAGAAGAGAATTAGGCATGCTAAATTGTTCTAATACATGATGTTGTATGTTTCTTTTCCGAAATTTTTCAACTTCGGTTTTGATTGTATCATTTTAATATCACCTCTTCATTTTTGAATGACATCTTTACAATATCATCTTGGCATTTTGATGAATTTTTGAGTTATGTCATGACTTTTGATGAAATGATTAAATTTTTAGTTTTGATAGTTTCACATTGTTATTATATTTTTGCATTTTGATGACATCTTTATATCATGGAGCTCTCATTTTTATCTTTCGATCATAATCTTGATGAAAGCTATCATGATGTTGTTTTCCTCCTTTTTTAAATAGTGGATACTAATGATGTAGTAAAAACTGATTTTATACCCTCCTTTAAGTATGACTAAAGATATTTCATGACTTAAATTTTATATGAAGCTTAACATATGCATAAATTAATTACATAATTTGTACAAAATAAAGTTCTTAAATGTTCATTTTTCAATTTTTATTCTTGTGCTAATCGGTATGATTCAAGGTTTTATGACTTCCTCCTCATGAATCACTACAAGAATACCACGTCGAAGTTTTTTCCTTTAAATTTTTGATGTTGATATATTTCATTTCCTTGATGAATGACTTTAATGATCTATCCTATCACAATTCTATGAATTCTCAATAAAAAAATGAATCTTTTATTCTTCATGTATGAATTCTTCATGAGCATTTTGACACTCTAATGTTTTCTTTCGGATCTCATGAATATAAATAAAAATGATCCAAATATTTTTCAGATTTCTCCGTCAAGGATGACATATTTTGCATTATGTTCAACTCATTTATCATATGCTTGATAATTAACCACTCTTTTTTTTATGGTATGATACCTTGTAGTGGCTACTTCACTTCTTTTTTGTTGATGACAAAGGGGGAGAAGAATGTGTAAATTGATGAGACATATGAAAATAACTTAATAAAATGTCTTGCATATTAAGAAGATTGAATTCAAGTGTTTTGAGATCGATATCATATCATGTTTAAAAATTGGGTTCTTTTTTATTGATATGATAAGCTAATATTTTATTTGATATCATGCCTTGATCTTATGCACTTCATTGATATCATTTGATCCGTGTGGTAATTCAATCTGTGATTAGTTTCTCTTATCGTAATGATAAATGTTTATCATTCGACTAAATAATGCATAACATGCCATGACATTGTGAAAAATATGAAGTTTCATATTTATGGATGAAAGATCATGCTTGTTAAGCATGATAGTAAGTTTAATGAATGAAACTTATCGGGTTACCTTCTTATGATATGATATATAGATAGGGGGAGTTAAGATTAATTCCATCATCAATTGATTATCATCATCAAAAAGGGGGAGATTGTTGAATCTCGGATTTTGATGATGAAATCAATTGATGAATTATTTGTTCTAATCAATATTATCGAGATAAGTGTGCAGGATTAACTACGAAGGGATGAAAACATAAAGCGATTTAACGAGGTCAAGTTCGTCGAGAGTTCGAGAGTTCACCAGAAGTCCGAAGGATCGTCGGAAGTGTTGCCGGAACCAACCGAGATAGAATCACGGACTTGCTGAAAGTTTCAGAAGTTCACCGGAAAGATCGTCGGAGGTTCGCGGAGATCACCGAGAAGGTTCGAAAGCTTGCCGAAGACTCATTGAACTCGCCACGGAATCCGGGAGCTTGTTGGGAGTCCACCAGAAGAAATCCGAAGGAGTGTCGGAAGTCCACCGGAATTTCGCCAAAAAGCTCGTCGGAAGAAGACTTGAAGAATATCAATTTAAATCACTTAGAATTATATTTCAATTTCATAGTTAAGCATGTAATTTGGGTTAGGATTAGATGTTAATCCTATAACCCAAAGTAGGGGCCCATTGGGCCTTGTTTTGGATCGGTTTGGGCCGAGTTTAAGGTCCAAACCGATGTGCTGAAACATGCTGGGTGGTGGCATCGCCCAAAACTAGCAAGCTGGGTGGTGGCACAGTTCAAAACCAGCAAGCTGGGTGGTGGTACCGCCCAATGGCCGAAAGCTGGGTGGTGGCACCGCCCAACACCCGAGAGACTGAGCCGTGGCACCGCTACCTTGGGCGGTGGAACTGCCCAGTGTATTGTCAGTCTGACAACTGACAAGCGGTGGCACTGCCACTGACAAGTGGTGGCACAGCCAGCATCGGGAAACCCAAAATGAATTCAAATTTGGAGCCCAAATTAGAATCCTCTTGAGGTCTATAAATACCCCTCCTTTCTCAGTAGAAAGATCACCCTTTTGAGAGTTAGAAATTGAGCAAAAGCTTTGACAAAATCTTATTTTCGATAGCTAGTGTTCACCTTCCTCTCTCTCTTTGAAAAATCTATAAGAGTGTGAGTCTCTTGTAAAAGGGTTGTAAGAGGGGTATTTGATCCTTCCCCTTCAAAGTGACTTGCTAGTGGAAGTTGGGAGCCTCATCGAAGAAGGCTTCGGAAGTGGATGTAGGTCACTTGACCAAACCACTATATATCGTAGTGTTCTTGAATGTGTGAGTGTTTAAATTTCTGAATCAATTCTATACTTAGCTGCAAATCATTCGGTTTTCATCTTCTTTACTCAAACTACTTCAACTAAGTCATCTTCGTCGAATCAAAATCTCAATATGAACTACTTATTTACGAAATCGATTTTAAACTTACGAGTTTTAATCTCTGTTGCACTCGTTCACACCCCCCCCGCACTCATAGTGCCTCTCCGATCCTAACAATCCTTGCATCTCAAGTTTAAGGACCAAATATAGTACTGGAACTACGGAATCGTTGTCTAACAACAGGTATCATTAACCATCCAACATTCCATAAGCAAATCAATCAGTGAACTCATTCTCCAATGAGCACCTGCATTGTATCTTTAGTGTCCCCACACGAATAGCTATGAGACTAGCCACCTCCATCATATGGACGAGTATACAGCATAACAATCTGTCCGATTATCTCGATATCCCCCTCGAGTAACCTATGACCAAGATTATTTAGGATATATGTTTAAAGATGAATCGGTCTCATTATCGTGATCTCATCATGATCCGATTCTCATTGCACAGATTAAAATACATCATAATATACATCCAGATAATGTAAAAAAATATCAATAATATAAGCAAACAGATTAACGTAATATGTTATAAGTGTCAATACTCATATGATTGATTTATAGGGCATCTATAACTAACACAACCATCACTTTAAAAATGATATACCAACTGAAGTTTTATACGGTTGGAAAAAGGGTCAGAGTTCCAAAAAAGTTTCATGCTAAATGCATTATATGATTTAGAATTGAATCTGATATATTGCGGTTGAACAATAAATGAGCAGAAATAGAGTTAAGAATTGATTTAATCGGTATCATTTTTTATTTAAAAAATTAAACCTTTATACCAACCTTGGATTTTAGAGAGAATTTTCTCCACAAAAGTATTTTGAGAACTTTGTGGGAAGTGCCCTTGAGAAGGAAATGCACCAAGGCACCTCATAGAATGCTTGATGGAAGGGGTGGAATGTTTTGAGAAGTATAGTTTGGATTTTTTGAGGTTAACTTTTAGGTTGGTCAGATTATGGAAAATGTTAAGTGCCTTGAGGACATTGGTTTAGGATTTTCTATTAGCACGAAAGGTTAGAAGTAGATCATTGGTAAACATTAGGCGAGAAATGTTTACGCCTTTAAGGTTGAAAGGAGTGATGTGCATTCAGTCAACTATTTTAGAGGTGAGAGTTGATAAGATTTATTGGGCAACAATAAAGAGGTAAGGCAACAAGAGGTCTTCTTACCTAATACCTTGGTTGGGTTTGAAACTATTAGAATATGAGCCATTAATTACATAAGAGAAGATCAAAGAAAATGTGTACGAATGAGTCTAATCAATGTCGATATGCTTGGCAAGAAAATTCATGGTTAGAAGAGCCTCTTAAATGGCATCCATGAAAGAGAGTCAAATGCTTTCTTCATATCAAGAATGACCAAGAGATTATAGCCTTTGGGTTTAGAAAGGGAATGGACCAGTTCATGGGCAATCATAGTGTTATCCATATTTCTTTCTTTGATAAAATCTAACGATTATCATGGGCTTTAGAGAAAAGATTGTATACCACATTACATAGAGCAATAGAGCAATAGTCTCTAACAATGGAAAGGTTGTATTTTTTTCGTAATAATGACTAAGTGGGTCCTATCCCATCGGGGTGGGGGGCGAAAGATAAAGAGTTGTAAAAAGTAAAGTTAAGAATAGGATTTTTAAGTACTAAATAGAAAACCCTAAGGAATTCTTCATTAAAACCATGGAGACCTAGCTCATGCCTCGTCCCATTTGGTGAAGAGCAACTTCAATCTCTACCGAAGAAAAAAGTCTTCAAAGGTTATGATGAGCCTCCGAAGGTATGGAAGGAAGAGGAGGGCATTGGGATCAATCAAGAGGATCTATGGTGTCTGAATTGCACTACAGCTTAGAATACCATAGGAAAAAAGAACTGAGGATTTGATTGGGAGAATCAGATGCAGACACAGAGCCATTCTCATTCTTAATACAAAGAATTCTATTCTTGGAGTACTTAAAAAATGCTATTCTATGAAAAAAAATTTGTGTTTATGCCCCCATGTTCAAGCCATTGAATCTTGGCCCTCGACTAACACTTTAAATGAAGTTACCTATTAAGGGTCGTGGCTCTATTGTAGAGGAACCAAAGATCAGTAGACTCTCTATCTGAGAGATTACCATTGGCATCCTTGAGCTCAAGAACATAGAGCTCAGCCATGTTATGTTAATAGAGTTCTCAAAATTCAGTCCAATTGATTTCCTTCATTTGGATAGGGAGAAACTAAAAGTAGCAAGGCTCTATTGGAAAGCAACCATGGGATTTAGGAGTCTTAGATCAAATTGAGCAATGGACTTATTGGTTATATTATAGTCCTCGGCATGTTCTAGCCAAAAGGTCTCAAAGCAAAAGGGTTGGGGAGTATTCGAGGTAAGAGATTGAGTAGTTATTTTAGCTAAAATGAGGGAGTGGTCTGAGTGAATTTTAGAAAGGTGAAGAATCGAAAACTCACGAAATAAAAAAAACCCAATGATAGTTTGTGAGAAACCTATCCAATCGAGCAACAATCCCATCGTTAACAGAATAATTATTAGATCATGTAAAACGAGTGCTAGGGAATCTAAGATTGATTAAACTGGAGTGAAAGAGAAAATCCTTCACATCCAAGACAGATTTAAAAAGTGAGAAGGGACGTCCTCTTACTTTGCACTCCAAAGATGAGATAGTGTTTAGATCGCCACATATTCAACAAAAATTCAATGCAAAAGGAATTCATCCCATACAAGTTTACATAAAGATAGAAGAGTATTGACATAAATGGCTGATAACAGCCAAGAAGACATACCTTCAAGCTGAACAACGAGATTAATGGTTTGAGGATTCTTACTAAAGCAACTTTTAAGTTTGTCTGGTTTTCATAGAACTAGGATACCCCTTGATATCGAGATATCATCGTTCCAATATTTGTCACTCTTTTGATAGAAGTCTTAGATTCATCTTCCTGCTAGTTGATTTTCAACAGTACAATCAGATCAAGATTATACATTCTTATCGGACTCCTGTGTTTATTTGCCTCACCTCTAAACAATATTTTTGGATTGTTGATTTAGTTCTTGAAAGCTCCTGTGTGTTTATTTTTCTTCAATTAGTAAAATTCTTTAAATGTTGGGATTCTAGTCCTTGTTTATAAGCGACGCCGGGGCGGATCATGCCGGCCGCTATGATATCCTCTGCCCCAAGTGAGGCTTTGCAGGCATGGCAGGGTTTTCCCTCTAACGGAGCCCCATAGAACCCTTTGGTGGCGGTGTTGGTGTTTTGGTTTTAACTCAATAGAACACGAACAGTACACATTGATCAGCAGTTCGTAGTCCCAGTGTTGGTTTATATTGTCTTTACTGTGCCATAAGAGAAGCGATAATTTCTCTATTTTGCCATAGTGATGAACCGGAAATTGGTATGTCGGAGATCAGCACGCAAATAAGTCTGCAGAATAACTGTCATTATTATCTCCACCCAAACAGCATTTATTTATCACGGACACATAGGTATATTACATATTTTTATATATACTCGAACATTATAAACATTCATGAATTTATATTTACAGATAATTCATTCTTTTTGGAAGATAGATTCCCGCTCTCCTCAGAAGATCATCTGAAGCTTGCATTGCTAGCGATGTTACTTCTTCCTGCTCATGGAAGAAAGGGCATCATCACACTCTGTTAAATCAAATCAAATCAAATCAAGAGGCTATATAGATAAACTAGCAGGCCCAGTTATAATAAAACACAACTTAAATGGAATATATTACTTAATGAAGAACCTATTTATCAATAATAATAATAATAATAATAATAAACACAGGCCCCAACTACAAGTTTGCATCTTCATACATGTGAATAAGTTGGACACCTGATTTCCTCTGTTAGCCATGGCCTTTAACATCAGTTAGAGCATACCTTTATGGACAGGTTCTTATAATGTTATGTGAAATGGTGAAAATTAGGATTTTTGCAATTTAAGAGATTAATGCAATAAGTAATAAGAATCTTGAAATGTAGATTATTAGTTGTCAGGAATATGATTGTCAATTAGCCAAGACATAACTAATGTCAGAAAACAAGGAAAAATGCATTACCATATCAATACAAAGTCCTAGAAAAGGTTCCAGTGAGCAACAAACTAAAACAAAATTTGCTGGTAGACACCAAAGATGAACCTAATGATGATGTGTGATGCATTGGTCACATAATCAAAATGTTAAGTTTATAGCTAATAAGATTTAATGACATTTAGCATTACAAACTTATTTGGTTAGAATACATCAGCAGAATAGGGAGATGCATCAATGAATCTTAGAAATTATAATTTAATTGACAAAAGTTGCTCTTGCTAAATTACATGCAAGTAATTTGCACTATGACATTGCAGCTCTGCTCTAAAACCTTTTTTGTTTTCATACATGCTGTTATCAGATACATTTTCAAGCAAGCTATACTTCCATATTTCAGCATGAGTACTGAAATTAGTATTGCAATGGATGAGATTGTCAAAGAAAACTTGTTACTTGTGGAACTTACAAATTAAAAATGGGTCAACAGTAATGAATATGACATTAGCAGGTAGCCAACCCCACTCCCAAAAAAAAAAAAAGATTATTATTATTATTATAAACACCATGTAAATGATAAACATTTGCTATACATGAAGTTTGAGCTTGGAACATAATTAAGCTCAAGCATTAGCCATACAATTTTCATTACATATTATGACTTGAACTATATCAGTTATATTACAGCCTCCACCAAATAAACAACATAGTTTGACCAAATATATCTATATAAGAAGCATGCACAATTGTGTAAGTTTAATATTCATTACTAGGGTGGATTTTGCACATAAGAGGATGACAAAGTACCTCATTTACATTCAAGATCTTATGATCCTTCATGATCCACTGACCATTGCACATGACTGAATCAATGTTCTCTGTTCGCATGCAGTAGACGAGGCTAGAGATGCTGCATGTTGGAATTCAAAAATGTTAGCAAGGTTCTGTTCATGTAGAGCTAAAAAAGAAATCATCACCAAACAGGCCAATTTACACATTTTGTAAACCAAAGTGTCCATGAAAATGTATAGAGCTTTTCTATTTACATAGATAGGTATTTTATGTGGTGGTTAGCTCATAGGCAACGAATTAAATCTAGGTCTGATACAGTTTTGGTATCTTATCAGACTTGTACCACCTGATATCATTGAACAAAACTATTAAGAAAATGGTATTGCACAATATCAAGCAGTATGTTTTGAAATTAATACTACATCAAAACTATAAATCCTGGTTGCTATTCACCAGTCCCTCCAATATTCAAATCCTTGGTCCTAAGTTTAACTTTTGACATTGTTTATCTACTTACAAATTTGACGTTTATTTTATTAATACAAAGTTTAATTCATATTTTGAAGTTTAGCAAAGATGGTTCTCAAATTTTCAGTGCACCTATTGCATTCAAGATAACATGAAAATAAATGTTTCGACAAACTTCTGATTGGTTCTTTACATAGGTTAAGTACTTAAGAGTCCTTTGGGTGTTGTTTGAATCCTGGTTGAATCCCATGCTGATCTAGCCAAGGTTCACAAGGATACACAAAGACCCACACGGGTGCACAAAGATCTTGGCTGGATTCGCCTAGTTCAACAAGAAATTTGGTTGGATCAATCCATGCATCATTGAGACCAATCTATCAAATTCACGTATATCTATTCTAGATTCGTAACTATCCTTTCAATCTCCACTTAATTCTTTTATTCTATGCTAAATTTGTTTATACATAATCATACTAGACATGAGTGACACCAAAGCAACCATTTGACAATGTCACATGGCAGCACATATATCACTGGAGCATCATCATTATCGGTAGTGCATCTACTGCAACTATGCTGGTGGCACTATAGCATCATTTAGCTGGTGCATTTCCTGATGTGGTCACATACACCAAGGTCCCTCAAGAATTCAGGCAAACTTTTAGGCACAATTAGACTTCAAGAAAACCCTACAGGGAAGAGCTTGACAAGTAGTCATCCAAGCTTCACATCTAATATCTCTAACAGATTCGAGTAGCCAATAATCATGATGATCCAAACTTGTTAATATTTGTGTGTTATGGGGCACTATCATATGCACAAGGAGAATACTAGACATCTTTTGATCCATCTCAATATGAGCATGGTGATGGAAATGGCAGTGGCAGTAAGTGGTGGAGTAACACTTTTGTTGACCCTTCCGCATGAGTTCCCACATGAGGCTAGATGGTGCCAGTGATGCAGCTGATGGTGTTCATGAGCTAAGCAGGAGAAGTATGCAAGATGACCAGTCTCTTCCCAACCCCATGCAAGAGGCATCAGGAGATTCTTCAGCTCATTATGTAGGAGAACAGTACTGAATGTCAGGAATATTGACCCATGACATTCCCTCATATACCAAATACGCTACAATCAACAATGCCAATAAAGTATAAATAATGCCTAGATTTGGATTGAACCAACTAGAACCAATAGGTATCAGCTACAACAGTGTGAACCAAAGGGACAATATATAGCTTCCACCAATAATGAGAAACCCAAACCAGTCCTGAATTTTGACCTTGGCATTGGCTTCAATCAAACAAAACATGAAAACCTCAAAGAATGACAATATAATAACCATGCAGGAGATCTTCACCAATTGCTATCAAGTAGATCAAGGAAAGACAAGTGCTCTAAAGCATACTGAATAAATTGATGGGTTTGGGGATCTGGTTTGACTAACTCTTAGTTAGAGTTCAATTTAAATAATTTAGTTGATGGAGTTTCTCTTTTCAGTTAGCATGACGTATTTAAGAGCGTTCATCCAAGTCAGTTCAGTGTGTTAGTCTGGACTTGCAGACACAAATACTTCAGCTTCCTAAAAGAAATAAAAATAAATTCTCAGGTTATAGAAATCTTTTCAAAAAAACTTGTGAATTGCAGCTATTCTTCTGCTAGATGCAATTGAAACCAGTAATAGCACCATACTGATGAGAAAAAAAAAAGAGATATTCTTCTAAGAAATCATATGAATAAAATATGTACCGATCATGCAAAGGAACCATGGTCCATGAAAAAGGATTCACAACTATCATATCAGCCTGCAAAATGATAAAACATAGACAAGAAATTTTTATGATCATAAATAAGAAAATACAGTCACGAACAAAGCATTCTAGAATAAAACAAAAATGATGTTGGTAGTGAAAAAAATAATGTTATCAATTAAGATTTTTTAACAATTCAGCAATCTGAACTTTTCTATTCCTGATCATATGAATCTCCAGCAGAGAACAGACATCTAATATAAATATACTAGAGATTCAACTTGCACCTATGGGACATTTCAGCATGCTGAAATAGATTGGAGCGTTGAGGTGCAGCATAACCATGAACATGAATATTCTCTTAAAGCACAAGCTTCTTTCCGAGCCCTCCAAGGAACAAGGACAAACAAAAAGCTTGGTAAAAGAACTTGTTCAAAGGGATGATTTGTGGGGGCAGAAAGAATTACATTTGCTGATTGGCTGAGATGGTAATGGCAAACCGTAGTTATGGATCTAAATTATTCTATTGCCAAAACATCGATCTTTGTGCAATAAATGAGCATCTAGAAAACCCCATTTCGCAATAAATCAGCATCTAGAAACCTCTTTGTGCAGTAAATTAGCATCGCTAATATTTTGAAATACAAGGTGACTATGAGTCAACTGCATAATTATGCAGAATGATATAGCAATTACTAATGAGGAAAAGGACAAAATGTAACTGATCTAACCTTTTTCCCAACCTCAAGTGACCCAATCTCATTGTCCCATAGCACTGATTTTGCACCATTTATTGTGACCATCTCTAAAATTGCTACAGCAGGTAGAGCAGCTGGGTTGGTTTGTCCATTCATATAGGCTTCTCGGCCTTTATTTATAAGTGAAGCTAGATACATCTCATCAACTGTATGAAGAAGAAAGAAGTATTACATCCAAATACACCCAGAGGATACTGTTTCAGAAAACATAATACCCCTCCTGATTATCAAAATGTTGACACTTCACTGTAAAGCATCAAACCAGACAGATATATGAATTCAATATAATTTGAATAGGCCAATATGGTAAATCTTGTTATGATAAATACAGTGAGGATATTGCAAGCAATTTGAATATATTTGTACTTAATGATGCAGTATATAATATAATCATTTAAGTATTCCATAGCTTACTAGAAAATTGTGCTTATAACTGGCAATATATGATTTGGGTAACAAGGATCCATATGTTCTTAATCCTTGAAATACATATACAGCACTGAAATTAAGATGAGGGAAATTACAGATTGCCATAATCTACAACATACTTCATACCATGGATTCTGAAAGCTGGTGAGACTGGCACATAACAACCAGTATTTATTAGTTCAGTTGTTTACCATTATGTGGACTAGTGTTTACTAGGGGGTACCAATTCATATCACCCAATAAACTGACCTAACCATTGACACATCCAGTATACCAACTATGGGTATTGTATTACACCCAGATTGGATGGTACGCATATCGCACTCTGTTTTCCCAATCAACACCTTTCCTCTCTTATCCGTTTATCCCTTAAACAGCACTCAACAGCTTTCTTTTACATTTCTCACTTTTATATTCAATCATATCCAATCAAGCTTCAGATGTCAAGCGAAGAATGCATACATTTGCAAATCAGAGTATGAAGCTATATTTCATGATTTAGTGATTGATTTAAATGTTTGCTTGTTTCATGATCATTTTAAGTTTTATTACTTGTTTTCATGTCACCATCTAATTATCAATTTAAAAATATCTGATTTTTAATTGGCGCCACATCTGCGAATATCTAGCATAGATCTATTTGAACCTAGGTAATTTTCAGCTGAATACAGCGTAAATCTACACAAATCTTGGCTAATCCACATGGATCTGTGATAGATACATTTGGATCTGGCCAAGATCAGCATAGATCTAGATAGATTTATGAAAATCCAATCTAAATCCATCTTGATATGGCCTAGATCTGTAGGAATCTGTTCTAGATACACATATATCCAGCCTAAATATATGTGGATCCAGACTATATCCCACGGATCCGACCTAGATCTGAGTAAATCTAGGCCAGATCTATGGGGATCTGACCAACTTTCTGAAAAATCTAGGAAGGCCACAATGGATCTGGCCTGGTACTCTTTATGAAACTCCATGTATAAATATAACCAAGAACTCAATATTAAATCATGAAGTTTTGAACATATGTATCATAAAAGAGTAGGTGAATGCTATTTAGTATTTAACAAGAATCACGAACTAAAGGAGTCATGAGCTAACTTTAAGAAAAGCTTGACCATGGGAAATGATCAAACAGCTAAGAAATGTTAAATGACACATCAAAATTAGTCTAGATACTTTTGTCAAACAAAAACTTGGAAACATTTTAATAGCTATATCAAGATCTCATTAAAATTGTATGATCACCAGTCCCTTGTCTGACCTTCTGTCAAGGAAATGAAAATTGGGTCATCCAGTTAAAACCATTATGGAAAGAACATTTTCAAACTGATCTGAACCAATATTCTTCTTGTCTCACAGATAAGGATTTCAAACTGTACCAATGCTCATTCTATTGTTGGATGGTGCCCCATCTGTACCAAGAGAAACACAAATACCAGCTTCAAGCATTTCCTTTACAGGAGCAAACCCAAGCATGCACATTGCAGCAGCAGGGCAGTGAGAAACCTTCACACCAGCCTTAGAGAAGAATTCGATCTGTAAAAGAACTAGCAAACTTCTCAGTTATTTGCTTGCAGTACTTACATAAGCTATAAGATAAAACAAAATTATGATCTACAAAAGCATCCATCCACAAACCCCTGCCAGACCCTTCTGTTCACTCATTTTTATTCAGTGATACCTTTTTCAAGGTACTGGCTGAAATACCTCCACTACTTGACGAACCAGGCCAACCACTTAAACTGGTTTCCTGAAACTGCTTGCTGACCCTTCTTGTTTCTGCATGGACAAGCCTTCTGCATAAAAAGGGTCCACTGAAAAGGTACAACATAGTAGGATATATGCAATTGGTAGGAATGATAGGTAGTCATCCCATTTTCTTTCTATAGCAGTGCCACCTGATCCACCTAACATTCTAAGTTTTTCAATAAAGTTCTGACAAGCCATAGATAATGCTAAAGAACTTTACATTGAGGAAAACATATTAACCATATTGCCAACTTCTGAATCTTGTCACTAGTAATCCATCAAAGTCAACCCAAAATTGATCGAATTTGAAAGGAGTTGCCCAGTTTTAGCTTGCACTAGCCAATCTGACAGCCTCCAATGCAGGAGAAGAAGAGAGGGAAAGAGCAGAAGGCCAACAGTTACCACAGACTGCAACCATAGGAGGGGAAGGAGAATAATAGGGAAGCAGAGGAAAGGCCAAAAGACCGTATTATGACTGAAATAGAGGAGAAGGCATGCTGCTACCGTTGGATTTACTAGATTGTCGATTGTGACTATTGCTGTAATGTTCATCATCCAATGTTATGCAAGACAGAGGAAAAGGTTGAGGAAAAGGAAAGGGAAAGATATCAAGTAACCATTAACCTCGTAGTGAATAGAATTGACATTATATAGAAGATATCATGAAACTCAAGTATTATAACGACCCCCATGGACACTCTTCAGATAAAGTATATTTCTGTCTTTGCATCACCCAAATTCCACTCACATAATGATCTAGAGAAACATTGAGACCACAAAAGGGAACATCGCTGCAATAATATCTTTGTATGATACAATTAATATGCTTAGCTATCTTTTAATATATTTTCTCCATTGTTTCTCATTATTATCTTTGATATCAGTTCCTTTTATATTTTCAATATCCTATAGAATGTGAAGGAAAATAATCATGTAACTTTTAACATTATATTTGTAATTTGTCAAATCAAATTTTATTTATCCACATTTTATTTCGTTTTTAAATTATTTTCTCCCTGAATCTCAATAAATTTGATCTAACCAATCCAGAAGGTATCAATCTCCACACCTACCTCAATCATATGAACCATGAACTTTATAAAGGCACATAATTGTATGTGGATTTCACAATTGCTAAAACGAACCAGGAAAGAGACACCAATACATCATTGCAAAAAAATTCAATTAATTTTGAAAAAAGATAAACAATTTTCCCCAGGTACACATGAACTTTGAGGACAGTTAAATTATTTTGCTTTATTTAGGGGTTCAAAATTTGCTCTTGTTTATCAAGACCTTTTTTTAACTTCTTTACTGTAAGACGTACCAAATGCAGCATGCAATATATCTTCTAGCTAGTTTCCACCAATCTGCCATTTAAATTCTTGTGTCATCTTTGTAATTTAATAATAGTGAATCCCATGTTATGGTAGAAACTCCAACATGATTCTGGACATACATTGTTCATTCACCTCGGACTAGTTAAAATGCTAATTGGTAGGAAAACTTTAGTACATAAATCAGAAATCAAGCAAAGCATGCAGCTTGCGATATATGTATGAACTAGAAGTAGACACTAAGCTAGTAGTTATTTATAGGAACCGATATGCTCACCTCTTCTTCGTTTATCCAAACAGAATGGGCTGCCAACAAGTTGCTGCGTAGAAGACCAATTTTCTCCAAGTATGTTACTGTACCATGATTAACTTTTCTGGTGTTCATCACAAGCTGATTTTCATAAGGAATTTCTGCAACATGCTGTACATTCATAAAACTACAATAAGACAACTGGATGAATCCACCTTCACCACAATAACATCAAGTGTGACCTACATTAATCATCCAATTAATGGTGCCATAAATTGCCCATCCCCTATAAGTCAACAATACTTTCTAGTTTCTACAAACTAAATGTTGCCACACATTGAATTTTTACAAGATTAATTAAAAATGCATATCAACAAAATGTAGGATATGTCGTGAACATAGCATAGTTTTACAAACTATAGAACCTTTTCTAATCCAACCCAAGAAATTCATCCTCAATATTCAACGACAAAAGGCAAAGGTACAAATGTTTTAAGCACAATAATGACATAGCCAATTATGCATAATAAATAGGAACATATAGTATTCTCTTTAAATTAAAATGCAAAAATAGCATTCAGAATTTGAAAGAAAATAATTCCCATATAAGGTACAATTAATAATTGACTTACACAGCTTTATTTCAAACAATCCATAGAAACCATTGCAGGCTACAGAACAAGGTATCTCTAAATGTTTGTCATTCCCATAACAGACATATCAGACAAGCATAGTCATTGGATACCGTTCAACTATTTGTCCAAGAACCACACTGAAGTAAAGATTATTTAAATAAGCATTTAAAAAGAATTCTGGATAATTGAGTGACAGTTTGTGGATTTTTTCATGGGGATTTTTGTTTTCTTGATGCTATATCTTGATGATGTATATAAATGGATAAATGGTTTTCTAGACATATTGTTTGGAATCACATGTTCAGTAACATATTAGGGTTAACAAAATCAAAATGATACAAACAAACAACAAAGCCCTAAGTTGTAACTATTTGAGATCAGCTATATGAATCTTTTGCCGCCATTGAGATCTATAAAAAGTCACATGATTAGTTAAGTTTAGAATACTTAAGTTTTTATCTATAGTTTCTACTAAGGTCTTTTTAGGTTTTTCTCTATTTCTTCTCACACCATTAACAAAATTAAAATGATAATTCATTTAATTTTCATATCAAATATTCTTGTTACCTTCTTTACTTCTTTACATTGTTATCAAAATAACTTCTTTTTTGATGAACAAATTTGTGTTAATTCGTAACTTCTATAACGATGTATGCTAACCCCCTAAAACATATATCAAGACTTAGCATGCATAATCTTATATATTTGAAACACTTTTATTGCTGTATCCTTGTTGTATAATATTCTAAAGATTCAATCCAATCTAACCCAACTCACCACGATCTTTTTCTACGAAAAAAAAATCATCCCAATCTTTGATCAACCAAATCCAAAGCAACCTGCTTGGACATGACAAAATCCAATCCATTAGATATATGTTCTTGCCACAGCATATCAATCTGTCCCATCCACACCTCTATATCACTGTATCAGTGTAAGACAAAATTCTCCATAGCTTTGAGGTTTTTAAACATCCAGGAATTCAAGACCTTATAAAAATGACATATGTAGCCAATTATCAAGAACTACTCACATTCATTAATATGTAATCTGTGTAACTTAAAAGTAATATAATACTTAAATGAGGCCAAACAAAATGTCAGTGAATGTCAAATAAAGAAGCCACTCCTACCATCCTATCAAGAAACAGAAGCTATTTCACTATTAACATAACTAAGTGTAACTTATCTATCAGTCTAAGTACTTCCAAGATGAAACCAGGGAAATAACCGCAGGGGCATTACAGTCAAAGTCTGAATAGTCCTGCATGAAGTATCTGGTTTAATTACTAGACAAATGACCATCTCAGTGTGAAGGAAAAGACTTCAAGTTCTATGCTCTGAACATACAATCATTCCTTCCATAGCAATGAAGTTGCAGATAATATGAACAAAACTACAAGCGCCAGTTGCTGCAAAATTGTATTACGGTACACATAATGACACTGAGTTTACATAATAATGAAGAAAATTCCAATTTCTGAAAACTGCCAAAAGATCAATGTCTGATGTCAACAACCACAATTCAGCACTCCTAGGAAAAGACAGTCCTGAGACATTAACCAGCCTCTTCCATATCACACATAAAAGGGTGTAAGAGAAGCTTATGAAGCAATCTTTCTTAAGTTAAATATAAAAGAAATAGGATACAGAATACATGGAGAAGATCTACATGAAACAGAAATTAGTCAAAATGTTTCAGAGATTGCATTGAAATCGGAACAACCTCCTTCACAGAGAGCTTCACAACCTTTGCAAAACCAGAAGATAAACAAAACATTTGATTAAAACAATGAAAACAGCTGTGAAAGTAAATGAATACCATATGGATGCCTGTCTTCAGTTCCTCAGCCACATCTCTTGTTTTGAGCAATAACTGATCAGTTGCATTCATAATTTGTCTCAATCCAAACCATACTCTAATACGACCATCTGCTGTATTATGATGCTTCTTGTAAAGTTCCTTCTGAGACTGTATACCAGTGAATGCATATCTATCAGTTACACAATGAACAAGAATCAACTATGAAAAAAATGAATTTGCATGTATTATTAATAGGGAACAAGCTGACACCAAGTATTTAGATTTCATGATCCTACCCTTTTTCTATTCTCAGCAAGTTATTGCCGGCCACCAGTGCCTAAATGGCATGGTAAACTTTCTTTAAACAAACAACTGTGCATTGTCAATGAGGTATTGATGAGTGCAGCACACCTTTTAAGCCTAGAGAAGGTTCACAGACTCCCATTCATGCATGTGATCCTTACATTAGTTCAGAAAGGTGGTGCCACTGGTTGAGTGAGGAAAGCCTGAACCCAAATGGGGCTAATGCCAGAAATCTCAACCATTTTTTATAGGCCAATAATTTTAATGAAGAGAGAAGATTATTGGTAAAGCTACAGAATGTCACAATCTGTAATCTTTTCAGTTAAAGTGACATATCAAACTGTAACATAGGATAGAGGTATAGGTCATGACACAAGTTCAATATTACAACCAACACAAAATTAAAGCTGATTTCTGCTTTTTGTATCCTCTAACATATACTAACTTTTGTTATGTAAACAGAGAAACCAACACTTCTATACATGAAATAGCGAATTTTTGTTGCTCTTCTAACTGTGTACATTAGGGCCTAATCCCAACAGTTATTTTTACACAAATGTTATACATTTTTCAGTTACAGGCTGACTGATAGATGCTTTATTTCAAATATATATATATATACACTAACTTTTGAACCAACAAAAAGATCAAAAGGATCAAACTTACTTTCAAAAGTTGTATGACTTGAAAGATAGCTAACAAGTAAGATAGTAATATCAGTTAGCAAATAGCAGTAGAGTAATATCTGTTTATAAAAATTTTGGATAAAAATAAATTATAAATCAAAGAAATTAATATCACAAAACAAATATTATTCAATATTTCATATCATTGTATACAAAGGTACATTAAACGTGTTTATTTTACTGGCACTAAATGAGTCTCAACAAAAGACCTATTGTACAATTTTACTTCTGAACAATTGGATAGAACTGAATTAAAGAAATACATATGACCAAATTGAACTTTGTCATCTAGCTAATCATATGCCATTTGTTTCTTTTAATATTAATCTTGATTGCTGCTTTTCATTGTTCACAATGTTGATTGTCTTACCTTTTCGTTCTCTTTTATGCCCAAGCTAGCCTAGATTACATGTACTGATTGATGTTCCAACTAGAGTTTGGAACTGTGTTCATAGAAGAAAGTCAAACGAAATGTACAGCCTATGACCTGAATACAATCATCAGTAGAAGATGCACTCCAGTTTTCAGGCAATCCGTCACCTGTGTCCATAGTGGATTGCGTTAAACATGCACGCAGGCCCAATTCTTTTACTGCCCTGGCCATTCCACTAACGTGCTGCCCACCTGCTTCAGCAAAGCAGGTTACCTGTTTCATGAATCCACAAAATTGAGTCACACATCTCCAGTATGCAACAGAAGTTACAGTTCTATGATGTATTATGGTTTACCACCCAAGAAAATAACGCCCAATACTTCAAAGGAAGGAAAATAAATGCAGTCCAATTTCACGAAATACAAACCAAATCAACTAGCATCAACCCAACTACTGGTTGTAGAAACTTACTGCAGTGACTTATGCAAAATACTATCGGGTCCTAATCAGAGCATTGCATGAAGAATCAAATCATAGACCGAATCCACAGATCCAATGCCTCAGAACATGAAACATAAATATGAATCCCAAAAAGGTGAGTTTGATTCAGAATTACCGAACATTCGTGGTCAGAAAGTTCGACAAAGAGAGACAAAAATGGCCTCAAGAATGTAACTTATCAACATAGACACATTATCATTCCAAAAATATCAAATCATAAAAATAATGAGTAAAATCGCGGCTTTCCAACATTTGCGATCCTTCAAAGACGCTCGAATCAGAAGAAGAGATTGAATTACAACACAATCTGAAAGAGGGAGAGTAAGGTATGTCAATCACCCACTCCAGAATGGATGAGCTCGATCCCACAGAGAAGCGTCGAGAGGTAGGAGTCCTCCTCCGTCATGCGAGATTCGTAGGGCCAAATTCGCTCGTGAAGCCACGTCTTCAGGTCCACGTCGTCGGCGATGCCCCTGGCCAGCTGCTGCGACGTGTGCACATGCGTGTTGATGAACCCTACAACACCCCACGGCCACCAAGAAAAACGAGAATCCGTGAAAAGGAAATATGAGCCAACCTATCATGATCGAGAGGAATGGGAGCATTGGAACACCTGGGAGGAGGAATCGGGAGCCGAGGTCGACGATCGACTCGGCAGCTGCGAAGTGGGAGAAGTCACGGAGAATCTGGGCGGAGGGACCGAGGGCCTGGATACGATCGCCGACGACAACGATGGCGCCGTTGCGGAAGACGCGGGAGGCGGGGTCCATGGTGACGAGGAAGGCGTTGTGGAGAATTAGAGGGCTGCGCGCCTCTTTAACGTTCCCCATCTCCCCCTTCCTCTCTTCTGCCTTTCTCCAAACTCGCGATCGACTCACCGGCGACTTAAGAATAGGCGGAAAGCAAATTAAGATGACTTTTTTTATTTATAATAAAAGAAAATTATATCATTCGACTATTAACAGATGAACTTGTATAAGTTTTTCTGCTTTTTTTTTTTCCCGAACGTGTACAAGTTAACAAATATATATATATATATATATATATATATATATATATATAAGAAACCTCCCTCGTGGCAAAATGATTAGCTTTCCTAGTAATTTCAACGCTAAACTTAACAAAAAAGGATATTTTAAATAAAAATAATTTAGTTTTTGACATAGAGATTGAATGTTACTAAGAACCCAGTCGACAGAATTGACGTTTTGCTTGAATGCTTTATTAGTGTCTCATATTTATCTGAATGCTTTATTAGTGTCTCATATTTTTGATCGAGGTTAACACGTGTGACCAGTTGTTCGTTTTTTCGTTTTTTTTTTTTGAGGTTTCTGATGATAGCTTATGGATGAATGTTTTTTTTTCTAAGGGTAAGGACATCACGAACATATTAGCTGATCACTCTCCAATTGGGTAGTACGGGTCGATAAGGGTTCATTCTTAAAATTAACATTCTTATGACCAAAGAAATGGACCAAAGAAAAAGGAGGCAAGCTCTTTGTTTCTAGTTCCCTGATAGCTAAATTCTGGATAATCAAGAGTTCTTAGAATGAGATTCTTGTAGCATAAAATCTATAATTATGCTATCTATAATGCGAAATAACTTTAATCTGAAATCAAATAACGATGCATCTAAACAATATTACGATGTTTACCTTTTGTTATTGTTCAGAAAAATAAACTTTATCTGATCAACAAACATATCATCGTCAGATCTAAAATGTCAATTTGCAATGAGAACTAGATTCATCGTCTTCTTTTTTTTATTTTTTACAGGACCACTTAGATTAATGGATAGAGATATTGAGAAAGAAACTGAAACAGAGAGATTGAGAAAGAAACTGCAATCTCTCAACTGCACTCTCTTATTTCTTCTTCTTATATTCTTTTGTATTCTCATTTGTTATATCCCTAAAGGTCATATCTATTTATAGGCGAGAGCAGAAAGTCTAGAATAAGATATTAGGAGATTTCCTCCCATCAAGGGCATCCCCTGAGGAATCCTATTTTAATTGGACTTCCTTTTTGTTAGCCAATAACCATAATCAAAATTTAATCATATTCTTAATATATCTTACCTAATTAAATAGGGTCACATAATCTAACATTCTTCCACTTGGCCCATTAATTGGTAAGATACAAAAGATATTTAAAATCAAAATAAATAAATAAAATTTATTTGAAAATAATTTTGCATAATTAGATTCTAAAATTTTAAAAAATTATTTACACATGTGCGAATTTAAAAATAGGCTAATAAGTTCATTGAATATAATAATACTACATTAAGTCTGACTAGCAATGTGAGTCATAGCGATTGTATATCATTAATGTCACACTTCCTTCTATGTACCACAAAATTGT
Organism: Musa troglodytarum; assembly: GCA_023547065.1. Lineage (NCBI taxonomy): Eukaryota > Viridiplantae > Streptophyta > Magnoliopsida > Zingiberales > Musaceae > Musa > Musa troglodytarum. The sequence continues at coordinate 30,288,719 of CP097508.1, forward strand.
TAATTTTTTCTAATGCAGTCCAAAATGACCCTTGTAATTTGTCTTGTTAAGATAATCCTATCATCACATGCAACCATAATATGTACATACATAACTATGAACATGATAACAAAAATAAATACTTTTAAGTACATAAGTAAAAATGTCAATTATAGTATTCACTCAAATATGTATCACCATATCTTTTATGGGTTGCTTACAAACCCAATCATAAGAACATGTTCTTTCACAACACTTTAGGTTGTAAGTCCTAAGTAAATGGATCAGCAATCAATACAGTAGAACTCAAGCAATTAATTGACATTAGATGTTTTTGGACTCGTTTTCTCTAACTATCAAGTACTTTCTACTATAATGTATAGAAATACAATAATACTTGCCATTCTTAGAGAAGAAAACTACTATGATGTCATAAAATATCTTCAGCGACTTAACAATTGAGTCTGACCACACCAAGTCCTGAGATAAAAATTTTGCAATTATAAAGTTTGATTAGTGACCTTAAAGCATATCACAAAATCAACTTTCATTATTAATAATAATATAATAATAAATTATCCCTCTAATTGATATAGATATTAACCGTAAGGTGGACTTCCTATTATTGAGGCAATTTATAGAATCAACATCTGAAAAAAAAATACCATCATTTCAAGCTGATATAATTTCATACATATGAACATATAATCCTTCGTCTATTCTAGATATCTTATTACTTTTCTTTGTAGTCCTTTAATATTTTCACTTCTGGATAACTCCAATATCTACCCAGCATTTTAATTGTAAAAACTGATATCTGTTCTGACATAAGCTTGAACATAGACTTTCAACTACACATATATAAAAAATATTCCCTTTATTTGATTCATATGAAGTCATTTTAAAGAACTCATTTTTGATTAAAATTTTATTTTTATGATTTGTTGAACAAACTTGTATATTAGATCTTTTCAAGACTTGGTTAATATATCCTTTCTAAGATAGTCTTAATAATCATTGAGATATATCCCTGAGTATCTCAATACTAATAATATAAGATATCTCATTTATATCAATAATCTTAAAATTCTCAATGATAATTTTTTGGTTTAATATAATAAACCAAGATCACTATTGGCAATGCAAATATTATCCACATATATGATCAATATAATAAACTTACTCTTATTGATCTTTAGATATGAATACTGATGAACAGTATTTTTCTTAAATATAAAGGAATCAATGATATCAAGAACCTTTATATATCATTGTCTAGAAGCTTGTTTAAGATTATAAATAGATTCTTAAATTTATATTTCTTTTATTTTTTTCTACGAGTCATTTAGAGTAACCCATATAAAAGCTAGATCATTAAATAAAAATTTATTTTCATATCATTATGATATAACTCAAACTCATAATGAGTCATTAATATCATGACGATTCTTAACGAGTTTCTTTAACAACTATATATCTCGTTATAGTTGATACATTCTTTATGAGTAAAATCTATAACCATATTAAAAACTAAAAGTCTGACCATTATGTCATTCGACGTTGTCCTTTATGTCATATAATATACTCTTTTACAATTATTGGACAATTCGACGAATTCATCAAACATCATTTTGGTTATTGATTTTAACTCTTCTTTTATTATATTATATTATTTTTCAAAATCATTACTTTTCATGACTTGTGAAAATAATAAGGGATCCATTTTGATTCTTATATCAAAATATAATTCTTGTAGATATACCACATAATAATCATAAATTACAGAATTCTTTTCCCATTGAGACATATTCTCAAGACTGTCAATTATGGTCGTTCTATAAGACTATTATCAGCGATATCAATATAATATGAGAGTTTTATAATATTATTTTGTTATTCAACTTTATCAAATTATTTAATAATTGGAGTAACAATAATATCTCGAATAATAAAAGAGTATCAACATGTATCTCCTCTATATCAAAATTAAATTTCGAGATTTTTACTCCCACTGATTCGCTATTTTATAGAAATCTTATATTATAAGATTTGACTATCCTCATACTATGATTAGAGCAATAAAATATGTACCATTTTAAAATTTTCTGAATAAATAATAAAATATTTAAAAAAATCAGAGCTCTAATACCAATTGTTAGCATAAAATCTGTAATCATGCTATCTATAATGCAGAATAACTTTAATGTCAAAATCTGAAATCAAATAGCAATTGATCTAAATAATATTATAATATATATCTTTCGTTGTTGTTCAGAAAAATAAACTTTATCTGATCCACAAGCATATCATCGTCAAATTTAAAATATCAATCTGCAAGGAGAACTAAACTCACATTCTCCTCTCTTCTTATCCTTTCATAGGACCACTTAGATTAATGGATAGGGAGATTGAGAGAGAAACTGTAATAGAGAGATTAAGATAGAAACTGTAATCTCTCAACTACACTCTTATTTCTTCTTCTTATATTCTTATGTATTGTGATCTATTGTATCCCTAAAGGTCCTGTCTATTTATAGGTGAGAGTAGAGGGTTTAGGATAAGATATTAGGAGATTTCCTCTCATTAAGGACTTTAATTGGATTTCATTTCTATTAGCCAAAAATCATAATCAGAATCCAATCATATCATTAATATATCTTAACTAATTAAATAGAATCACATAATCTAATAATTCTAACTCAGCACATTTTAATATTATGAGAATAGGTACCCTTTGGAGAGCATAAGATAATGAAAGTTGTCAGGTATGTTTCAAGATAGTTATTATCTATAGTTGTCGTAGAATAAGTGGAGTCATGAGAGGTGATAATTTACCTGGTCACGGATGTGATGGACAAGTGTTTTCCCTCATCACTATTATTTTATTTGTGATCAGTTGGACTAAATTATTGAGATGTCTCTTTGATCTATGCTTACGGTTCTCAACTGGGCTCAACCTAATATAATTTCAATTTTTAATCGATTGAACTTGGTGAAAAAAATATCATTTTATACTTAAACAAATCAAGAATATGTCAAATCTCATTCTACAACTAATTTCCAAGAGTTACTTGTGACTTGACATGACGTTTTCTTCAAATGACATGAGTTACAATGAGTTTTTACCCACCTCTAATCAATATCAATGTAACCTCATTCTAATTCCAAACCAAAATGCCATCCAAGGGGATGGCAAGGACTAAGAGCAAGCTATGAATAACCAATACAATGTTAAGTACATACCTGTTAGTGAAGAGATAATGATCAAGGATGTGGGAAATTTTAATGGCAATTTGAATATCTTCCAAGAAGCGGTCAGCAAAAATTCCAAGACAAACGAATTGTGGGAAAATTTTTTCCTGAGAACATTTATTGGTTTTATCTATACATTATAAAATGAAAGGAGTTTAACCTAAGAGAGAAGACCTTCAGTCCATTAAGTACCGCTAAAAAAATTAAAAAGATTGAAAAAAAATAAAATCGATAAGATTTTAATGTTCAAGAATAATATAGAAATTCGAGAACATTACATAGTTCTAAATAGATCGACAATATCATATTTATCTAGAAATTCTTTTTTTTTTCATTCTTCATATATAAGTGCATAAAAGGAAATATTCTTTAAAAAAATATATACTTTTTTTTAGTTTAGATATGTTCATCATATGCATGTGCCGTAGTCATTGGATTCTATTTTTCTCCACCATCTGTTAAATCTCAAATTTTGATAATAAAATTAATTAATAATATTTATGATTTAATTTACGTTTTGAGTGATGCAGGTAGCTTCGATCAAGAATAAACAATTGAAGTAGGAAAAATCAGACGTTAGGCTAGAGGAGATTATGTCAGAAGATTAGGCGTCGAGCCGAAGGATTGGTCGATAGGTAGAAGGCTTCAGACGATGAGTTCGGGCATCAAGCTAAGAAGAGCAGAATTATGTTAAGGAGATCAGAGTTACGGAGGATAACTGTCGATTAGGCAATAGGCCATAAGAGAGGACGATGTGACAAAGAATTGGATGAAACGTCGGATGAACCAATGACATGCCGGACTACATTTGATTAAGCTTTGTAATAATTATTTAGATTGAAGTAGGTTTAAAGTGTAATTAGGTTGGAATTAGGTCAACTCAATTAGGAGCCAACTAGGCCCAAGTGTGGGCTATGTTGGGCTAAATAAAATGCCCAAACAGTGACCCAAGAGGTGAGTCAAGCGGTGGCACCGCCAGAATAGGTAGTGGAATCGCTGGTGGCTCAATCTCCAAGACACAATCTTCGAGACTATGTTAAGAGGTGGTACCGTCAGACTAGGCAGTGGTATCACCCAGTGTCAGGGCAGATTGGGCAGTGGTACTGCCTAGTATTAGCGGTGGTACCGCTAGTACCCCAAAAACTCGAGGTGATTCAAATTTTGGCTCAAAGTTTGAATTCCCTTGAGGGTTATAAATACCTCTCTTATCTTTGGTTAACATACAAACCAACTGAGAACAAAAAGAGAAAAAAATCTATTGTAATCTTGTGAGAAATCCTCCCCTCTAGCTCTAAGTCTTAGTTAAGTTTAAAAAGGTGCGAGAGGGCTTGTAAAAGGTTATCTCCTAAACCTATGAAAAGGAGAAGAGGGCTGTAAGGGTAGTTAGTCGTCACCCATTAAAAGAAGACTAATAGTGAAAGTCGGTGGCCTCGATGAAGGAGGAATCGGGAGTGGATATAGGTCGGACAACCGAACTACTCTAAATCAGTGTGCTCTCTTTCTGTGATCTCTTCCTTGCTATTTACTCTTACTTCAAAATCATTTTACTACTCTCACCAATATCCCTAAGTTTAAAATATTTTCGATACAATTTCACCGATACGGACTTAATCGTCGAAATGTGTTTTGAATCGAACTGAAGTTTTCCAAAACATCGATGTCTTTACTGCTGCACTAATTCACCCCCTCACTCTCTTAGTATCGTATTGATCCTAACAATTGGTATTAGAGCCATAGTATTTCTCGTTTGGGTTAACACCCAAAAGAAATGACTCTTTTCGGCTTTCAAGTGGGTTTTTCTATTGTTCGTCCTCCCAAGTTCAATGGGATGGACTACACATATTGAAAAACTCGAATGATATTTTTTTGCTTTTCTTGGATTTAAACTTATGGAATATCATTGAAAATAATTTTCAAAAGTCTTCTAAACCAATGAATGATTGGAATGATTTGGAAAGAAGAATTTTTCTTTAAATACAAAGGCTATAAATGCCTTATTTTGTGCCTTATATAAAAATAAATTTAATCATACTTTTATTTGTGAAACTGCACAAGAGATTTGACACACTCTTAAAATCATACACGAAGGCACTAGTAGAGTTAAAGATTCAAAAATTAATCTTTTGATGTATGATTTTGAATTTTTTTTATTATGTTCATCGTACGCATGTGCCATAGTCATTGGATTCTATTTTTCTCCACCATCTGTTGAATCTCAAATTTTGATGATGAAATCAATTGATAGTGTTTATGATTTAATCTACGTTTTGAGTGATGTAGGTAGCTTCGATCAGGAATAGACAATTGAAGTAGGAAGAATCCGATGTTGGGCCGGAGGAGACCATGTCAGAAGAATGGGCATCGAGCCGAAGGATCGGTTGACGGGTAGAAGGCTTCGGGTGAAGAGTTCAGGCATCAGGCTAAGAAGAGCAGAATTACGCTAAAGAGATCAAAGTTGCAGAGGATAATTGCTGATTGGGCAATAGGCCACAAGAGAGGATGATGCGCCGAAGAATTGGACGAAGCGTTAGATGAACCAATGATATGCCAGATAACATTTGATTAAGCTTTAAAATGATTATCTAGATCGAAGTAGGTTTAATATTTAATTAGGTTGGAATTAGGCCAACTCAATTAGGGGTCAATTGGGCCCAAGTGTGGGCTATGTTGGGTTAAGTAAAAGGCCCAAATAGTAACCCAAGAGGTGCATTAAGCGGTGGCACTACCATAACAAGTGGTGGAACTGCTGATGGCTCAATCTCTAAGATACAATCTTCAAGACTATGTCGGGAGGTGGCATCGCCAGACTAGGAAATAGTATTGCTCAGTGTCAGGGCAAATTGGGTGGTGGTATTGCCTAGTATTGGCGGTGGTACCGCTAGTACTCCAAAACTCGGGGTGATTCAAATTTTAGCTCCAAGTTTGAATTCCCTTAAGGCCTATAAATACCCCTCTTATCTTTGGTTAACATACACACCAACTGAGAATAAAAAGAGAAAAAAATTCTATTATAATCTTGTGAGAAATCCTCCCCTCTAACTCCAAGTCTTAGTCAAGTTTAAAAAAGGGGTGAGAGGGCTTGTAAAAGGTTGTCTCCTAAACCTGTGAAAAGGAGAAGAGGGCTGTAAGGGTAGTTAGTCATCATCCATTGAAAGAAGACTAATAGTGAAAGTTGGTGGTCTCGACGAAGGAGGAATCGGGAGTGGATGTAGGTCGGATAACCAAACTACTATAAATCGGTGTGCTCTCTTTTTATGATCTCTTCCTTGCTGTTTACTCTTACTGCAAAATCATTTTACTGCTCTCACCAATGTCTCTAAGTTTAAAATATTTTTGATATAATTTCACCGATACATACTTAATCGTCGAAATATGTTTTGAATCGAACCGAAGTTTTCCAAAACATCAACGTCTTTACCGCTACACTAATTCACCCCCTCCCCTTCTTAGTGTCATATTGATCCTAACAATTAATATTAGAGCTACGATATTTCTCGTTTGGATTAACACCGAAGAGAAATGGCTCTTTTCAATTTTCAAGAGAGTTTTTCTATCGTTCGTCCTGCCAAGTTCAATGGGATGAACTACACATATTGAACAACTCGAATGAGAGTTTTTTTTACTTTTCTTGGATTTAAACTTATGGAATATTATTAAAAATAATTTTCAAAAGTCTTCTAAACCAATAAATGATTGGAATGATTTGGAAAGATGACTTTTTCTTTAAATGCAAAGGCTCTGAATGTTTTATTTTATACCTTATATAAAAATAAATTTAATCATGTTTTTGTTTATGAAACTACACAAGAGATTTGGTACACTCTTAAAATCACACACGAAGGCACCAGTAGAGTTAAAGATTAAAAAATTAATCTTTTGATGCATGATTTTGAATTTATTCTTATGTTCATCGTATGTATGTGCTGTAGTCATTGGATTCTATTTTTCTCCACCATCTGTTGAATCTCGAATTTTGATAATAAAATCAATTGATAGTATTTATGATTTAATCTACATTTTGAGTGATGCAGATAGCTTTGATCAAGAATAGACAATTG